>OY288285.1:18355181-19091014 GCA_958450335.1 Hibiscus tridactylites | reverse complement strand
ATAGAGGTTTAGATTTTGAAAATATTAAAATGTTTGGTTTTAAAATGCCCCCCCCCCCCTTACTCAAAGCATCATCAAAATGTTAGTCCAACATATGTCATAATCTATTTGAAATAAAAAATAAATCAAATTTAACAAATAAGGAAACTAGATTTTTACCACACTTGAACACAAGGGAGGATGTGAAGCCTTCCTTCTTCAAGTGTCTTTCTTTGTGTGCATGGAACTCCCCCTCAATGTTAGACTCGTTGATCAATCTTCATCACACCTATCAAAAGAAAATCAAGTAATTTTTGGTATCCAAATTGCTTTGTATCCATAGACGTTAGTAGCACAAAATTTAGTCCCCTTAGGAATCCATTTTTCATTTTTATCCTTTTTAGTTCAAGTACTTAGTCCTTTTGGGACCCAAATACTTCTAAAACATTTACCATTTACAAATCTAGGGGCACTAGATTGTCTTACATAAAAGTTTGATTTTCCAAAATTAATTTTCTTTTCAAGCTCTTTGGAAATCAAATCTTTTTCTTCTTGAACTTTATGAAGCAAATTTTTTAGATCAAAACATTTTTGTTCAAACTCTTCGAGTTTTGCTTCAAGTTCAAGTTTGGTTTTAGAAATCAAATCATTTTGAATTTTCAACTTTGAAATCATTTTATTGTTTTTAAAAATGTGATTTTTAAACTCTAAAACCAAATCATCATAGGCATCTTGTAATTCATCAAAAGAATATGAACATGAAGTGGATGAATTAGAAGTTACCATTGAATCTTCTTCGATGGCCAAAAGGAAAAGGTTGGCTTCTTCATCGTCGGTGGAGTCTTCATCACTCCAAGTAGCTACATATGCCTTCTTCTTATGGCTTGAAGTGCTTTCCCTCTTATTTTTCATGGATTCTCGTTCAAGCTCTTTCAAGGCTTTCTTCATGAAAGGGACACACTTCTTGAAGAGATGAACTATCTCGTCTTTTTCATCCTCCTCCTCACTTGAATCTACATGATGGCATGTGGAGGATTTGAGAGAAATGACATTTGTGTTGATGTCAAGCCCTTTGAGCTTCTTCTCCCCCCATAGCTCTAATCTCTTCCTTATTCTTCTTCTCCTCTTCTTTATTCTTCTTCATTATTTGGTGAGTGAGAAGAGACCCCATGAGTTCATCAAGCTTCAAAGTCTTGAGATTCTTGGCTTCAATAATGGTGGTCCTTTTTTAGTCCCATGACTCGGGAAGGGAGTAGATGAGCTTTTAGACAAGTTTTTCTTCTGGGATGGCTTCTCCATAACCTTTAAGTCCATTGACGATGGTGGAGAACCCATCGAACATCTTCTCAATGTCCTCTTCCGGATCCATCTTGAAGTTTTCATACGCTAGGTTTAGGAGCCCGTTCTTGGTCTCTTTTACTTCACTTGTCCCCCCGTATGTAACTTCGTGCTTGTCCCAAACTTCTTTGGCACTATCATGAGAAGACATATTCTTATAGATGTTTGGGCCAAAAACACAAAATAAAATGTGCAAGGCTTTGCAATTAAGCTCCATCTTCTTGTGATCTTATGCACTTCAATCCGTCTTGCTTTGTTGAGACACGAATGGACCATCTTCTACTATATCCCAAAGCTTGTAGTCCTTTGACTTTATAAAGAACTTCATCACTGTCTTCTAATGGGCATAGTGTGTTCCGTCAAAGAAGAGCGGTTTGTCGATGAATTGCGCCATTGAGCTAGTTGAGAGAAATGATGATTGGGCTTGTCTGATCTTCTCAATAGGATGTTAATCCTCTTCAATTGAGCCAAGCTTTGATACCAATTGTTGGGATTTTCGGTGCTCGGTTCCTTCAACCGCTCTTGCTCGCCAAGTGGTGGAGAGGTGGGATTTGGGGTGTAAGAGGTGTGGAAGGTAAAATGAATAAAGACAAGATGATTTATAGTGGTTCAACCTTCTAACCAAGGTCTACATCCACTACCTTAGCTTCCCACTAAGGATTTCCAATCAATTCGTTATTGATTTATCTTGTTTTCTAGGCTTAGGATGAAACCATTATAAACCGATCAAGCTTTCTACCCAAAGCCTTAATCAAACCCTCTTAACAAAGAGATAAAATAAGCAAACTCAAATCCCTCTAATAGGTATTTGTTAGCACAATTGTGCTCTCACTCAATCCTAAAAACAATTGAGCAAATCCAACAATTTTGGCTCACTAGTGTTTATCTATACAAGGAATTGACAATTACGCAATAAGACACATTTTGATCATATGTTGTATTACAATTGAAGCATTGGTCATTACTAGATGCTTGTAGGTCCCTTTTATACTCATCTTTGAGCTTGTAGCCGTTACTAGCCGTTGGGATTGAATTGGAGCCGTTGGAGACTTCATTTCCCACCATAAATGTAGTTCTGCAGCTCCTCGTTTCGAAACTCTCGACCCTGTTTAAAAATACTCTTGAAATAGAAAGAGCCGTTGCAGCACCCGTATCGAAATGCCATTGGCCGTATCGAAACAGCCGTATCAAAACGCTTCTCCTCATATCAAAATGCCCTGTATTTAAAAGGTAGTTAGGAAATAGTCATTGGGGGTTTATGACCGTTGAGGTCAATGCAACATAGGCATATCGAAATGGCAAAAGTCGTATCGAAACGCTATGCAAAAATCTCACCCAGATTAAAGCTCGTTTCGAAACCCGTTTCGAAACGTTTTGCCACAGTAAAGGCCCGTATCGAAACACTTAGGGGTGTTTCGAAACACATGGATGGTTTTGTTGAATTTGACTTTGAAAACACTTAAACCCCTTTTAAAATATCCCATAAACATAGTTTGAAGTTGTTTGGACTTAGAAATTCTTTTTGACTTTGTCCAAAACATTTTTCAATTATTATATCAAAACATTAGTTCTACAGATTTAAATGATGGAAAGACTATCTTATATTGCACATTGCTTAAATAATAAGTTACATGATTAAAATGATCCAATTCAAATGAGATATGGTGATCTCTTTGCTTGATTTGTTTGATACATGCCTACTATTGCTTGCTTGATTACTTGAAATTGTGAATTGGTTATTTGTTTGATTGTTCAATGTACTTTCTTGAAATAAATCCTTGAGTGGTTAATCTTGCATATTCGATTGGTACATGGTAAACTAGCTAGATCTTGACTTTGCCTTAGTTAAAGCCTAGCTAGGTAAAACTTGTTTAAAATGAAGATTAAATTTATAAAGCTAATAACCTTGAAAACTTGTTAGTTATAGGAGCTACCTCACTAAGTACTTTAAGTACTTATCACTCTTGTTTTTTCCTTCTTCCCAAAACACAAGTTTAGGTGGATCAAAGATTCCAAAAACCTTGTTTCGAGCAATTCACAAGTGAAGAATCCAAGTATGCCTTGTTTTGTTCTTATTTTACTCCTACTTGGTGGCCTAGTCTTATGTTTAGTGGTCCAAATATCATGCATTTGGCTTATAATGAAAATGTATATGAAATGTATGTAAAAGTGGAGGCTTAGAATGTCATGTTTTGTTGGTACTTTGGCTATGTAAATATAACTAGGATGCTTGTATGAACTTAAATGGCTTGATAGCCATCTTTTGATATATATATATATATATACAAAGTTCTTAAGTAATGCTTGTTTTAAATGTCATAATGGGTGAATGGAACTAGCGTTGTAAATTATAAGAACTTGAATGCTTGTGATCCTTCTTGATAAAGAAGTAACCTATTCGAATGCCATTAGGAGTCTACTTGACTAATCTAATAGGAATTAAATGAACTGGGCCCTAAGTTACATGAAGTGTTTGATTGAAATTACTGTAGAGAAATAATGTATGGTTTCTTGATAGATAAGGGTTAATTCAAATGGGAGATGATATTGTTTAGAATGAACTGAATTTGATAACTTCTTTACTAAGTAAATTATAAGAAAAGTTCAAATTGGCCCCTAAATTCACATGTCGATGTCTTCTTATAAGCCCCGACACTCATCGCTCCTAACCCGGGCGAGGGGTGTTACACCAAGATTATCAACAATTCTAACCAAGAAATGGCTCAATTTCAATCACAAAGCATAAGGAAGAGTTAATTTAATTCTACCCCCTCACTTAAGTCATTTTCCCCCAAAATGTAATGTAATGCGCAAGAGAGAGAATGAAAATACTCCCCTATTTAGTGTCAGCCACGACCTCAGTCACGGAGTCGGAGTTGTTGGGTACTTGGACGAACTGTCTCAGTCCTCTTGTTGCCCTTTTCCGCACCATCGTGGGATAATGGAGGAGTGTGATGAATTTTGAGGTTTGGAGGGGATATGCGGCAAAGAAAAACAAAATAGAGAAGAAAAGGGATGCTCGAAAAGTTAGGGCACGTGAAGGTGATCGAAAATGTGATAGCTTATCACATTCTATGGCCCACGGGAATAGGGATATTGTGATAGAGATGGGTCACGTGGAGTTTTAAAACAAATCAAAGAGATTTCTTTGTTGAAGAGTTAAAAATTGAATAGGAAAAGGGAGTTGACCGGTGAGGAGCTTAAAATAAGGAGAAAGTGAATGTTTATCATAAAGCAAGGTGGGGTCCACAGGTGGGGGTTTGGGCTTGGCTAATGTGAGCTGCATGCATAGGTTTGGCTAACGGGAGCGTGTAAGCAAAGGGATTTCGTCGATTTCTTGGTACTGTTCGGGTGATCACTCTATTTTAAGGGACTGGATGTTCTTCATATTCGATTTAATTTACTTAGGTACTTGAAAAACGAATTAAAACATGAAAAAAATAAAATAAAATTAAGCGAGTAAAAATTTAGCATACGAAAAATAAAATGGGTTGCCTCTCATTTAGCGCTTTATTTAACGTCATTAAGCTCGACGACTTGGTTCAGACCATAGGTTCCTCCAAATCGAATTCTTCGATAAAACCAATCGGAGCATTCTCATAATATGATTTGAGCCGCTGACCGTTAACCTTAAACTGAGCTTCTGATTCATCTTTAATTTTGACTGCACCATGGAGAAAATTTTGAACAGATGTAAAGGGTCCGAGCCACTTCAATCGTAATTTACCTGCAAAGAGTTTAAGCTTCAAATTTAATAATAAAACTTTTTGACCAACATAAAAAGACTTATAAGAAATATTACAGTCATGAAAATCCTTAGTTTTTTCTTTAAATATTTGGGCGTTGTCATAAGTGTTTTTACTGATTTCTTCTAGTTCATGAATGTGCAATTTACGCGATTCGTCGATCGCATCCATTTCCATGTTGCATTGTTGTAACGCCAATGTGCGTGGTGTTCTAATTCAACCGATAAATGACATGGCTTACTGAAAACAAGACAATATGGAGATATTCTGATGGGACCTTTATACGTGATTTAGTATGCCCATAACGCATCTGCTAATTTAACACTCCAGTCTTTAAGATTCGGCTTTACAATTTTCTCAAGTATCGATTTAATCTCACGATTTGAATCTTCTAATTTCTCGTTAGTTTGCGAATGGTAAGATGTTGCAATACGGTGAGTGACGCCAAATTTCTTCATGAGAGCATCAATTACTCAGTTGATAAAGTGCTTCTCTTTATCGCTTATTATTTCCCGTGGTGTGCCAAACCTGGAAAAAATAAAATACTTAACTGTGGTTTTAGCATCATTATTTTTAGTGGCCTTAGCTTCTACTCACCGTGACGCATAATCTACGGTATGTATAATGTAAAAATTCATGAACGAATAAACAAAAGGACCCATATAATCAATTCCCCACACATCAAATATTTTACATACATAAATAGGGGTAAGAGGCATTTCGTTTCTACGACTAAGATTCCCTACGAGTTGACATCTTTCACAAGATTTACATAATAAATATGTGTGACGAAAGATGTTAGGCCAGAAAAATCCGCATTTAAGAATTTTGTGTGCAATTCGCTTGGGTCCAAAATGTAAAATATGAACTCTCGCTTAAGTAAGTTAATTTCACCTCTCGGTAAATCTTGTGGTAACTTACTTGTGGCCAAGTAATTAACCATATCGTGAACCATGGTGTAGTTCCTTGTGCTAACATTAATCTTTCTTCAGGGAACTTATCGTTAACCGGCAGATCGGATGTAGCTAGGGGAATGCGACTCAAGTGATCAGCTACGAGATTTTCGCATCCCTTTTTATCTTTAATTTCCAGATTGAACTTCTGCAGAAGTAAGATCCATCGGATAAGTCTTGGCTTCGCCTCCTTTTTGCTCATCAAATATTGCAAGGCTACATGATCAGAAAACATGATAATTTTAGTGCCAAGCAAATATGACCGAAACTTCTCTAGAGCAAAAATAATAGCAAATAGTTCTTTTTCTGTTGTTAAGTAGTTTTTTTGGGTTGGATCCAAGGTACGAGTTGCGTAATTTATAACATGGGGTTCTTTTTAAATCTTTTGGCCTAGAACGACTCCAGCACTTGTATCTGACGCGTCATACATTAGCTCGAACGGATAATCCCAGTTTGGTGGTTGAACGATTTGTGCCGTCATAAGTTTTTCTTTTAGCGTATCGAACGAATCCCTACACTTCTTGTCAAAATCAAAAGCTTGATCCTTCTAAAGCAACTGGCATAATGGTTGCGCTATTTTTGAGAAGTCTTTGATGAATCTACAGTAACAGCCTGCATGACCAAGAAAAGAACGGATTTCCCTCACAGTTGTCGGGGTAAGGAAGTGAGCGTATAATATTGGTTTTTGTCTTATCGATAGAAATTCCATTAGACGAAACAATATGTCCTAGTATTAATCCTTTATCAACCATAAAATGGCATTTTTTTCATAATTTAGCACAAGATTAAATTCAAGACAACGTCTTAGAACATATGTTAGATTCAGTAAACACTCACCAAATGAATTACCGTAGCCAGAAAATATAATCGTCCATAAACACCTTAATTCATTTCTCTATATAATCGGAAAATATGTTTACATACATCTTTGGAACGTAGCCGGCGCGTTACAAATCCCAAATGGCATCCGCCCATAGGTGAATGTTCCGAATGGACATGTAACAGTCATTTTTTCTTGGTCTTTAGGTGCCACTGGGATTTGGAAAAAACCTGAAAAACCATCAAGACATCAATAGTAAGTCTTACCAGCTAAACATTCTATCATTTGATCTATAAATGGTAATGGAAAATAATCTTTTCTAGTTAGGGAGTTCAACTTCCTATAATCGATGCAAACTCACCACTCATTCTGAACTCGTGTTGGAACTAACCGTTCGGATTTTTTTATTATCGTAACTTCAACCTTTTTAGGGACCACGTGACTTGGACTTACTCAGTAACTGTCGAAAATCAGATAGATTACATCTGCATCAAGGAGTTTCTATATCTCTTTTTTACTACCTCCATCATTGGTTGGTTTAACCGGCGTTGTTCTTGTCTAGAAGGTTTCACTCATCTGTTTTAATCTTATGCATACAAGTCGAGGGACTAAGTCCCTTAATGCGGTAATAGTCCATCCTATGGTTTCCATGTGCGTTCGCAACACCTTCACTAGTGTTTCCCCTTCTTCTTCGGACAACTTGATTGAGATGATCACCAGTAAGGTCTCATTTCCCCCAATAGGTATATTTCAAATGCTCGGATAATTGTTTTAATTCTATCTTCGGCGCCTTCAAAATAGAAGGTAACATTTTAGTTTTAGAGAGAGTTAAAAATAATTTAAAATTGATAGAAAAAATATTCTCAAACTCTCTTTCTTCCTCTCTTCGGAAAAGTTCAAGATCCCTGTAAAAATTTTCGAAAAAAATTAGTTTCAACAAATTCATCAACCAAGGGGTCAATAATATCAACAGAATTAATTCTTTCAACTTGATATGGGTATTTCATTGCTTTATAAACATTAAATTCTACGACCTCACCATCAAATTCCATTGTTAATATACCGCTTCTCACATCAATCTTTGTATGTGTGGTCCTTAGGAAGGGTCGGCCTAAAAGTACCTCAGAGCAAGTGTTCGTCCTATTGTTTTCCATGTCGGTGACATAGAAGTCGGTAGGAAAAATTAGAACATCGACTTTCACTAAGACATTTTCAAGCACTCCCTCTAGATAGATAATAGAATGATCAGCCAACTTTATAGTTACTCTTGTTTCCTTCAAAGAATCGTTAGTGATCATTTTACGAACAGAAAGGGGCATAACGTTAATTGAAGCTCCTAAGTAGCATATTACATGTTTAATTAAAACATCTCCTATTTTACAAGGTATAGCAGACATACCATGGTCCTTCATCTTTGGTGGGAGCTTCCACTGAAATACTACGGAGACATATTCTCCCAGATTTACCTTCTCGTGACCAGTTAGCCTTCTCTTTGTGGTGCAAAGCTCCTTTAAAAATCGGTCATACATTGGCACTTTTCGGATTACTTCTAGGAGAGGTATGTTGACTTGTAATTTTTAGAACACCTCTAAGATTTCCTTCTCTTCGGCTCTTTTGTCACGCCTCATCAATCTCGATGGGAAGGCTGGTGTGATTTCATTAGAAGGAGGAGGAGGTGGTGGTGGCGATAAAGATGTACCTTGAAAGTTGGAAGGTGGCGTTTCCTTCCTCTTCTTGGCCCGTGCAACATTCTCTTTTGGGACTTTGTTGCGTGTAAAAGAGTTTATCGCAATTGTAGTGCAAGTGTACACGACGTAAGTAGTAAAGTGATACAAAGTATCGGATATCGTCTCCACAGGGACTGGGCTAATAGCTTCACCTTGAATCACTGCACGAAAGTAAAGAAAATATTTGAGAAAGTTGTCACGAAAATAATAAAGAAAACATAAATAAAAGAGTAGAGAAATCAAGATAGAGAGATTGGGCTGGTATTGAATGCTCAATAGTGCAGGTATTGCTAAGTCTAGGAAATCCAGTTCTGTCGTCGTCCCCGTCGCGGCAGCACCTGTCGCGGCAGCTGTCCGTTGCTTGTCGCGGCAGCGAACACTCAACTCAGTACTTCAAGTTTGGCAAGAATCCCTGTTGTGCCTTGGCCTATCCCTAGGTCCAAGTCTGTCGATGATAACGTCTTTGATGATACCTCCCGGCGTGAATCGAAGGATGAACACCGATGTTGTTGAATTCTTCTTTAGCCACTTAACCTCGTCCTATCCCTAGGTCTGAGATAGTTCAACTATAAACTAGAGAACTCGCACTTATTTCTTTCGTATACTTAACTCTCCTGATATTAAGTAAATAGATAACCTCACAATGCTCTCTCGAAGCTCTTGCAAGATGTTCAGAACCAGAATAAGAGAACTTGAAGTTTATTTTATTGAACTGAAAATTCCTAAAACAAAGACAACCCTTGCAACTACTTTACAAAACAACCCGTGGCCCTAAGGGGAATTTAGAACAAGATGAGGGAAGGAAAACGGCTAGGGTTTTTGGAAGAAGGGTAGAGAATAGGTGATGATCTCCCTAGGTCGAAATACATGCCCTTATATAGGCTTTAGGTCCAAGTTTTCTAAAATAGCAAGAATACAACTTTAAATTAAAGTACAATTTTAACAAAGACTAAATCTTCAAAGAATCTAACTTTAAGTCGTCCTCTTTCTTACTTGGGATTTTCTCTCCTTGAACTTTGGACTTGGCATTCCTTTCGCTCTAGGTCTTGGAAAAATATAGTGGTTTTACACGACATACGGGCTGAATTTTCTCTATCTGTCAAGATCCACTTTGCTTCTTCTCCTCAAAACTGTTGTCGTCCTCTGCTGTCACGGCGACAACCATGGCAGCATCGTCTTCCTTGATTGCTCGTCCAGTTCCAGCTCTTCTACTTCACTGCCCAGCGCCTGCCTCTCCTATCTGCTACATCAGCAACCTGCAAAAGTAACCAATTTCAGTAGAAACTGTGCCTTTTAATATATTTCTGATGTTTAACTGTAAACTGACCTAAATGTAATAAATAATGCTTGAATGCAGCAGAAATATGGGTTAAATATGGGGTAAATAATATAACTTTTACACACTCAACACACCCCCAAACTCAAGTTTTTTTCTTACCCTCAAGCAACTAAGACCTAAAAGAAAAATGAAATATTTTTGTTTTGGCTTAAAACAATGAACTTTCCCTTGCCCTTCGTTCGTTCCCTGTGACGGCAGCAACCTGTCGAATAATCTAGGATCTGTCCGGAGTCTCACTATAGTCCTCGTGTAGTGTGTGCATGCTTGTGAACAGTTATATGCCAAGACTCTCTTAGTTTCACTAGAATAATTCAGCCCTTAACTCGAATTTTTATGCCAAAGTTTATATTTTTAAGGCATTTTTTATGCTCCTTTGATTTTTTGTTTTGACTCGATTTCACTATTTTTTAAGCTAAAGTTTCACTAGAGCCAGTTTTGGGCACCTCTAGCTAACTTCCTAGAGCCAATTTCGGGCACCTCTAGGGATGTTGAGTCTCTTTTGCTAAACTTCTTTCCTAGAGCCAATGTTAGGCACCTCTAGGGGCTATTCAAGTGTTAAGCTTCCTATTCTAGTTAACTAGAAGAGTTCTAAGCAGTATAACAGTCACAAATAGTGTTTTAGTTTTCAGAACTATAGAAAGGCTCTAAACTTTTCCTAAAAACTATCCTAAAGGCACTGCCACGACAGAGCTGTCACGGCAGGTATGTTCAATTCACAGACTTAAGCCAAAAATTATCATTTTTTTCATTTTTTTTTCAAAAATAAACTAAGTAAAAGACACAAATTTTAAAACTAAGATGGACTCCATTAATGGAGGGTTGCCACCCCCAAACTCGAGGGTTGCATTGCCCTCAATGCAAATGAAAAATAAGGATAAAGATAAAGCAGCACATCACAAAATATATAAACAGGCAACAAAAAGTAGATAATAACCTAAATTTTTAATCGTTGTCTTCGTTGCTGCTGCTGAGTCTGATCTGGCAGCGGGCACGAGCTTTTGGAGCTGGCTGGGGAATGGGGGAGGCAGATGTGTTCTTTTCTTTGGCCTCTTGTGGTGGCTGGATCCTGGTTGGGGAGATATGAGGGGGTTCCTCCACAACCTGGACTTCAGAGCTGCTGCTACTGCTCTCACCGCTGCTACTGTCACTACTGTTGCCGCTAGCTCTTGGCATGTTGTGTTTGTCCACCATTCGCTTCTGCCTCTTCACCGGTGAGAACTCCTTCGAAAGATTCCTCTTAATAGAGGGTTTATTATCACTGGCGGCCCATACGGAGGAGTATGAGAATCCGACAATAAAGGCATCAAGCTCCTCCGATGCCATTCTACGTTTCGTACCACGGGCAGATGGCTCAGCACGATTGATGCCGGCGGCTGTCGGGGCAGGTGATGGTGTTGAGGTGGCAGATGGTGTCCGTGGTGTGGCATCACATGTGGGCAGGTGTGGTGACAGTAAAATAATGTGAAGGAAAGGTGTGGAAGACAACATTAGGGAAATTTAAAGAGTTATGGATAAAGTTTACCGTAGAGGTAGTAAAATCCCTGATGAAGGTCATCAAACTGAGCTGTCGTTCCTCCATCTTTGGAATGGCAGCTAAGATATGGGAGGCGGAGTCTGTCGGGGTGGCTGCTGCGACAGCTGGTTCAGTCTCTGCTGCTTTGTCGTGTCGGCTGTCATGGCAGCTGGATCGAATAATGACAGAGGAGTGGCAACGGTCAGCTCCATGAGGCTGAGGATGTTCTTTTCAGTCCAACCTTTTCCTTGGACTCGCAGATCAGTGGTCACTTCTGGTACGCCATGGCCACGGCAGAGTGAGGTGATGAGGTATGGGAGGTAAAGCGGACCCGTCGGTCTGTGTGCGCACTCCAAGATGCTTTCACGAATGTAGCTGCCCACGTTTATGGGCCTTTCATGTAAAATGGAGTGAATTAATGCTAACTTTGGCTGGTCGACCGTGGTATTGTGGGATGACGGCATGATACGCTTTTTGATAAACCAGTCCATAATTTAGCCTCTGGCAGCAATTGAGTCCTCTTTACTGTCTGTGGGTTCTTTCGGCTGGTGTCCCATTGAGTCCCATCATCTGCCAGTTCTGCCATGACAGCGTCATAGGCAGCAGGGTCTAATGTGTTGAGGAGCTGTTGGTGAGCGTCGTTGTTGCTGCCGACGTAGAATCCATACAATGTGTTAATGTACTCAGCTTCGAACGACACTTCTTTGCCTCGAACAATCACCGCTGTCACCGTCCTGTTGCTAATGGCAGCATAAAATTCTCGTACCAACATGACGTTCATTTCTTCAGGCTGCTCAGCAAAAGTCTGCCACTGTACAGCTCGAACTTTCCGGGCTATGAACGACTTTAGGCCCAGATTTTCCTCCTTTGATGTGTAAATGAATCATCTCTCTTCCCACATATCTCTGAAAGAAAAGGAGCGTGGGGTGGTTGTTGTCGGTGTGGAACTGGAAGCAGCATTCTTACGAGTTTTCCTAGAAGACATTTTTGCAAGGGTTGTGGAAATGAAAATAAAAAATGAAAGCAAGTAAAATCTAGAGGGAGCATGTAAGAAGAGTGGAAGTGAGTGAAAATGAAAAAATGAAACGGGGTTATATAGAGAAGGATTTGCTGCCCGTTGAAGTTGTAACGGCATGCGCGGATAACGGGGCAACTGTTATGCGTTAGCGTGTCTGACGCGTCTGTCACGCGTTTCTGTGTCTGTTGCGCGTCTGTGACGTGTTTCCGCGTCTGTTGTGACAACGTGTTGACAGCCTGTATATTCCGCGTCCATCGCGGCAACTGGAATGACATGCTTCAAAATTTGGGCTTTGTTGGGCTGGTGGATGGATGGTGGGCTGAGTTCACTTCTCATGTTCTTCTTGACTCCTTTATTTTGTAAAAAACAATAAAAAATAAAAACATTATTCAAATAAAATAAATCTTATTTCCTAATAAATAATATGTAATAATAAAACTAAAAATAAAAATAAAAAATAGGTTAAATTAGGGATGCCAGGTGGGGCATCTCCTAAGGTAACCACTTCCTACATTACTGGGGCTTCAGTCCCCTAATAATGCTTTAAGCGTTGTTTGTTGACTTTGAATTGGTGCCCGTCTTTTAATGATCGGATTGTGATGGCACCATGGGGAAAAACCTGTACTACTTGGAACGGGCCAGACCATCTAGATTTAGCTTTCCTGGGAAGAGTTTCAATCTAGAATTGAATAGCAATACAAGCTACCCTAGGCAGAACTGTCGTGGCAGCAACTTCTTGTCATGCCACTTCTTAGTTTTATCCTTGTAGATTCTTGCATTGTCATAGGCCATTGTCCGAATTTCTTCAATTTCGTTCAGATCCAATAGTCTTATCTGCCCTACCTTGTCCAAGTCCATATTCACTGCCTTGATTGCCCGGTATGCTCTGTGCTCTATCTCGACAAGTAGATGACATGTTTTCCCGTAAATCAATCGGTATGGAGACATTCCAAATGGAGTTTTAAAAGCTGTCCTATAAGCCCATAATGCATCATTAAGGAGTAAAGACCAATCTTTCCTAGTTGGCTTAACCATCTTCTCAAGAATGTTCTTAACTTCCCTATTGGATATTTCAGCTTGTCCATTGGTCTGTGGGTGATATGTTGTTGCGATTCGATGCTTGACACCATACTTCTTCAAGGCAGCAGCAATAACCCTGTTGTCAAAATGTCTCCCTTCATCACTGATGATCGCCTTAGGGATGTCAAACCTAGAAAAGATGTTTTTGTGTAAAAACCGTTGAACTGTCTTGGCATCATTCTTTTGAGTGGTGATAGCTTCAACCCACTTAGAGACATAGTCTACTGCCAGGAGGATGTATAGATTCCCACATGAATATGGGAATGGTCCCATAAAATCAATCCCCCAAATGTCGAAGATCTCGACTCCACGAATGTTCTACAGCGGCATCTCATGTCTCCTTGAGATGTTTCCTGTCTGTTGGCACTTGTCACAACTCTTGTAAAAGATTTGAGCATCTTTATACAGTGACGGCCAATAAAACCCTGACTGCAGCACCTTGGCAGCAGTTTTGTTGCCTCCTAAGTGTCCTCCATACTGTTAAGCATGGCAGTGATGAAGTATGTCTTCTTGCTCTTCCTGTGGTAGACATCTCCTTATAATCTGATCTGCACAGATTTTGAAAAGAAGAGGTTCGTCCCAATAATAATGCTTAACATCATTTTGGAACCTCTTTCTGGCTTGATAATTAAGGTCAGAGGGAATTATTCCGCTAACTAAGAAATTAACGAAATCAGCATACCAGGGGAGTTCAGAAGACTTACTTGCCACCATGGCTTTCGCGGCAGTGACTGCGGCAGCAAAGAGCTACTCATCTGGGAAGGTCTCCAATATGTTTTTCTCATCTGTCGGTAGACTATTTCCCTTCTCCAACCTTGACAAGTGATCTGCTACTTGATTTTCTGTCCCCTTTTTGTCCTTGATTTCAAGATCGAATTCTTGCAATAGCAGGATCCAACGTATCAATCGAGGCTTTGCATCCTTTTTTGCGAACAAATACTTCAAGGCAGAGTGGTCTGTGTGCACTATGACCTTCGTTCCAAGTATGTAAGAACGAAACTTGTCAATGGAGAATACCACAACTAATAACTCCTTCTTTGTGGTGGTGTAGTTTACTTGGGAGTCGTTGAGAGTTTTGCTGGCATAATATATGACGTGAAACAATTTGTCTCTTCGCTGCCCAAGTGCTGCTCCGATAGCATAGTCACTAGCATCACACATGATCTCAAATGGTTGTGTCGAGTCAAGTGGTTGTACTATTGGGGCTGTTACCAGCTTTTCCTCTAGAACCTTGAATGCTTCAGTACATTCATCGTTAAAGTCAAAGGATCGGTTCTGCTCCAGAAGATGACATAGGGGCTTGGTGATTTTTGAAAAATTCGCAATGAACCTTCGATAAAAACCAGCATGTCCTAAGAAACTTTTGATTCCCTTGATTGTGGTGGGCGACGTCAGCTTTTCGATCACTTCTATCTTAGCCCTGTCGACTTCTATGCCACGGCAGCTAATCTTATGGCAAAGGACTATCCCTTCATCCACCATGAAGTGACATTTTTCCCAGTTTAGCACTAAGTTTGCTTTTCCATATCTTTCGAGTAACTTTTGTAGGTTGCCTAGGCAGCTTTCAAAATCGTCTCCAAAGACTGAAAAATCATCCATAAAAATCCCTAAGAAGTCCTCCACCATATCGGAGAATATGGCCATCATGCACCTTTGGAAGGTGGCTGGTGCATTGCATAATCCAAATGGCATTCTCCTAAAAGCATACGTGTCATACGGGCATGTGAATGTCGTCTTTTCTTGATCTTTCGGTGCGATAGCTATTTGATTGTAACCTGAATAACCATCAAGAAAACAATAATAAGGTTTATCTGCTAGTCTATCAAGCATTTGATCAATAAAGGGTAAAGGAAAGTGGTCCTTTCGGGTAGCTTTGTTAAGCTTCCGATAGTCCATACAAACCCTCCAACCGGTCACAATCCTGGTTGGGATTAGCTCATTGTTTTCGTTGGTCACCACGGTCATTCCTCCTTTCTTGGGAACGCATTGCACCGGGCTCACCCATTTGTTGTCCGAGATGGCGTAGATTATTCCAGCATCAAACCATTTGATTATCTCTTTTCGCACCACCTCTTTCATCGCATGGTTTAGCCGCCTTTGAGCATCTATAGTCGTCTTATGATCATCCTCTAGAAGGATTTTATGCATACATAAGGCCGGACTAATGCCTTGAATATCAGCTATCGTCCATCCAATAGCCTTTTTGTGCTGCTGCAGCATCCCTATTAAATTATGTTCTTGTTCCTGCATCAACTTGGAAGAGATGATTACAGGCAACATATCATTTAAACCAAGAAAAGCATACTTTAGCTGCCTTGGCAGGGGCTTCAGTTCTAAAACAGGGGGCTCAACAGTTGATGGCTTTTGGATTGCATGGTTATCCGAAGTATAATTTAAAGGATCGAATAACTTACCTGGACGATTGCCTATCCAGTTTACCTCATCTTGATCTTCAGTATCAGATATATCGGCTTCTGAGGAGTTGCTGTCGTGACAGTCTTGTAAGTGGCTACCGAGTTAGTGCCAATTTTTATGTCGTGACAGCCCGACCTGATGCAGGGTTGGTCAAAGGTAACTTCAGTGATAACCTTGCATTCCTCTTCTGCATCAGCGTGCTTCATAGCCCGGAGAACATTCAACTTTATCTCTTGATCGTTTACTCTCATAGTGAGTTCTCCTTTTTCCACATCAATCAGTGATCTTCCCGTGGCTAAGAAGGGTCGCCCCAGGATGATTGGTGCGTTTTCATCTACTTCACAATCTAAAACAAGAAAGTCAGCAGGAAATATAAATTTATCCACTCTTACCAGAATATCTTCGATTATTCCTTCCGGATGAACGTAAGAGCGGTCTGCCAGCTGCAGATTTACTATCGTGGGCCGAGCTTTTCCAATACCTAATTTCTGAAAAACAGATTTTGGCATTAAATTAATACTAGCACCAAGATCACAAAGTGTCTTACCCACATATTTATCTCCGATTACACAAGGTATGATGAAGCTCCCATGATCCTTCTTTTTATGGGGTGGTTGCTTATGAAGAATACTCATGCATCCTTCTGTCATCTTAACATTTCAAATTCCCCAAGTTTAGATTTCTTTGACATGGCATCCTTGAGACATTTGGCGTAACCGGGCATCTCCCTAACGACGTCCAACAATGGATATTAATATAAACCTGCTTAAAAATATCATAAATCTTTTTGAGCTGAGATTCTTGCTTCAATTGTTGTAACCGTTAAGGAAAAAGAGGTGGGGGATGATAATCAGCAATACGTCCTTCCCACTGCATACGAATCTAAGGAGGTTTGGGTTCATCATTTTTCTCCTCTGTCGCTTCTACTGTCGTGACAGGTTCATCGGCAGCAGACTGTTTGTTACATGTCGGGGCAGCTTCCTCGGCATGTCTTTCCAAGGCTAGTTTCTTTACTGTTTCAGCTTCCTTCTCTGGCCCTGGTAGTTTCTTCCCACTCCTAGTAGTAATGGCTTTACACTGCTCATGTGTGGGTTGCCTAGCATTTTCAGTATTGCTAGGAAATCCTCCAATCTACCTTGGGTTGATATGATGGGAAACCTGACCCATCTGTGTCTCCAACGATTTCAGAGTAGCTTTATGATTTGTCATCCGCATCTCTGTTTTATCCATGAATGTCTCTATCTTTTTGACAAATTGATTCATGTTCTCAATATAAGTTCCTGTCTGAGACATAAACGTAGCCAGAGTCTGTTCCAATATACTGTTTGTGGCAGCTGGTGACTATTGCTGCTGCTGCTGTGGCTGCAGTTGCTGTCGAGTTAGCAATCTAGGTCCTCCCTAATTTAGATTATTGTGTGCTTGAGGATTCAGGGCATTATTTGGATTACTCTAAGAAAACTTGGGATCCTTTCTCCAGCTGGGATTGTAGTTGTTGGAGTTGTAATTCTGCTTGTAGTTTCCAACATACTTTCCCTCTTCTAACTATATAGGACACTCATCCGAACTATGATTTCCTTCACAATTTTCACATACCTCTTCGACAGCAAATACCGGCTGTGAATCATCGTTCAAGAGCTTTTTCATTGCCTTAGTAAGGTATTCCACCTGTGATTTCATCGTGATGTCGGCTTCATAATCCTTAACAGCTAGGACCCGTTTACCCCATCTTCTTGTTGTCGGAAACTGCTCCTCATTCTTAGCCAGATTTTTCAATACTTGCATTGCCTCGTCCGGGTCTTTGTCCAATAGTAATTTGTTTGCTGTTGAATCAATTTGAATATGAGTTTGTAAGTTGGCAGCACTATAAAACTTAGTTACCTGGTTCCAGACGGGGAATCCATGCATTGGGCAGTTCTGTAGAAGAGTGGTAAATCTGTCTCAGGCCTCGTGCATTGGCTCGTCATCCTCCTGTTGAAAAGTAGCAATTTCATTACGTAATCGCTTAGATAAGTTTGAAGGATTAAAACGAGATAAAAATTCATGAGACAAATCTGCCCAAGTTCTAATTGAACCCGGTGTAAGTTT
The DNA here is from genome assembly GCA_958450335.1 of Hibiscus tridactylites. NCBI lineage: Eukaryota > Viridiplantae > Streptophyta > Magnoliopsida > Malvales > Malvaceae > Hibiscus > Hibiscus tridactylites. The sequence continues at coordinate 19,073,001 of OY288285.1, read as the reverse complement.
ATTCCACCAAGTCTTTGCTCTATCCCTTAATGAATGGAAAAATAACCGAAGCCTCGGTATCTCCGGAATTAACTCATGGTAGTCTAAACGAACCACAGATTTCCTGGAACGTCTTTAGATGCTCCCTAGCATCCTCTGTAGCAGCACCACTGAATTGACCGGCATTGTTGATCATACTAAACATAACATGTTTCAGCTCGAAGTTGTCCACATCTATATCCGGCAGCTTGGTTTCCAATTCTACATGATCATTCAACATGTAGGCACGACAGGATCGTCGCACGGCAACATTGGGCGGGTTTCCGATAGGAGGTATAATCTCTCCTTCTCCGACAGGAGGGTCGTTACCCAGGGGATTTCCTTGGTTTTGCATCGTCTCTAACTGTTCCTCAAGGTACTCGTTCCTAGCTAGTATGTAACAAAGGCGATTCTTAAGATTGAATGAACGTTTGATTTCCGGACCTAATGGATACTTAGGATCTTTTCCTCGTCTCGATCTGCGCATAAACAAGAAACCTTGTGAAAAGCAAGAGTTGAACAAACCAAAGAAAAACAGAAAATAAAAATAAAAAACGAAAAGTTCAGTAAAAGAAAAGGTAGAGTTATGTTGCCAATCCCCGGCAACGGCGCCAAAAACTTGTTGCGTGTAAAAGAGTCTATCGCAATTGTAGTGCAAGTGTACACGATGCAAGTAGTAAAGTGATATGAAGTATCAGATATCGTCTCCACAAGGACTAGGCTAATAGCTTCACCTTGAATCACTGCACGAAAGTAAAGAAAATATTTGAGAAAGTTGTCACGAAAATAATAAAGAAAACTTAAATAAAAGAGTAGAGAAATCAAGATAGAGATAATGGGATGGTATTGAATTGCTCAGTAGTGCAGGTATTGCTAAGTCTGGGAAATCCAGTTATATCATCGTCCCCGTCGCGGCAGCTGTCCGTTGTTTGTCGCGGCAGCGAACACTCAACTCAGTACTTCAAGTTTGGCAAGAATCCCTGTTGTGCCTTGGCCTATCCCTAGGTCCAAGTCTGTCGATGATCGTGTCTTTGAGGATACCTCCCAACATGAATCAAAGGATGAACACCGATTTTGTTGAATTCTTCTTTAGCCACTTAACCTCGTCTTATCCCTAGGTCCGAGATAGTTCAACTATAAACTAGAGAACTCGCACTTATTCCTTTCGTATACTTAACTCTCCCGATATTAAGTAAATAGATAACCTCACAATGCTCTTCCGATGCTCTTGCAAGATGATAATAACCAGAATAAGAGAACTTGAAGTTTATTTTATTGAACTGAAAATTCCTAAAACAAAGACAACCCTTGCAACTACTTTACAAAACAACCTGTGGCCCTAAGGGGAATTTAGAACATGATGAGGGAAGGAAAACGGCTAGGGTTTTGGGAAGAAGGATAGAGAATAGGTGATGATCTCTCTAGGTCGAAATACATACCCTTATATAGGCTTTGGGTCCAAGTTTTCTAAAATAGCAAGAATACAACTTTAAAATAAAGTATAATTCTAATAAAGACTAAATCTTCAAAGAATCTAACTTTAAGCCGTCCTCTTTCTTGCTTGGGATTTTCTCTTCTTGAACTTTGGACTTGGCATTCCTTTCGATCTAGGGCATGGAAAAATATAGTGGTTTTACACGACAGATGGGCTGAATTTTCTCTATCTGTCGAGGTCCACTTTGCTTCTTCTCCTCAAAACTGCTGTCGTCCTCTGCTGTCACGGCGGCAACCATGGCAGCATCGTCCTCCTTGACTGCTCGTCCAGTTCCAGCTCTTCTGCTTCACTGCCCAGCGCCTGCCTCTCCTATCTGCTACAGCAGCAATCTACAAAAGCAACCAATTTCAGTAGAAACTGTGTCTTTTAATATATTTGTAATGTTTAACTGTAAATTGACCTAAATGCAATAACTAATGCTTGAATGCGGTAGAAATATGGGTTAAATAGGGGGTCAATAATATAACTTTTACACACTCAACCGACTTCAAGGTTGACAATAGTTCCACTTCGAAGGGTGATAGCACTAACGTTCTCTCTCAGATTTGACTTCGTTTGAGAAGGAAATCTGCCCTGCAATTCTAGCCTCCCCACGGTTTGAGCCAACTGGAACATTTGTTTGTACAAATCTTGTACGCGGGCCTCGATGGGGTTCTAAAATTTCTCTTGGAATATTGTCAACCGTCCAACGATAAATTCCAATGACGATTTTAGTTGCTAATATTGTTGTTGGGTGGGTTGTCTCTGCCTTTGATTTTGAGCATAACTAAAGTTCGGATGATCTTTCCAACCTGGATTATACGAGTTGGCATTTGAGGTTGTATTTTCTTTGTGGAGGTCCCAATAAATTCCTTATGGCATTCACTTGCGCAATGTCCTCTTCTTGCACAATCGGACAGCAGTCCGTTGGATGCTCTGGGCTCGTACATATTCCGCAAAACTTGGTTACAATTCTTTTATTTGCAACAAGAGATTGAACATATTCTGCGAAACTATACTTACCTCGTGAACCCGTCGAGATGGTTCACTTGAAGAGTGAAATCATTGCGAGTTAGCGGCCATGGTAGATATTAATGTTCTTGTTGCGGTTGGAGTTATGTTAACAAGTGCTCCTTCACTTGCTGCATCGATCACCTTCATACCCATAGGTGTTAACCATTCGTAGAAATATTGGAGAAGTGTTTGTTTTGTTAAACCATGTTATGTATAGTTTGCACATAGCTTTTTGAAACGCTCCCAATATTCGTACAACGATTCAGTATCATTTTGTCGTATGCCTAAGATAGTTCACCTTAGCTCGCTTGCCTTAACTGCTGGGAAAAACTTGTCAAGAAAAAGGCGAGTTATATCAGTCCAAGTTATAACCGAGTTGGAAGGTAAATCAAATAGCCAGTCTTTTGCTATATCAACTAGAGAAAAGGGAAAGGCGCGAAGTTTTATTTGATCTTTAGAGACTCCATGTGGTTTCGTGCTTAGACACACCATGTGAAATTCCTTTAGATTTTTATATGGATTTTCACTTGGCAAACCGTGATAGGTTGGTAAAAGGTGTATTAAGCCTGTCTTAAGAGCGAATGGTGTCTCGCTATTCAAGAATGTTATGCACATCGGCTGGTTATCATTAGGGGCCGCAGTCAGTTGTCAAATAGTTTGGTCCTTGTCGTCCATCAGAATTGTTCTTTGGTTGTGTGGTTGAAATGTGATTCCGCTTTAGATGTTATTTCTAGGTCACGTTCTAGTCGCTGTTGTCATTGTCTTTGCTTCTTTTTCTGAAGTGTCTGGGCGTACAATCTTCGGGCGTATGCTTCGATTTCCAGGATATTGTTTGCTTGTTCTCCCAGGTTCTTCCTGTTCATAAATCAAACAAAATAATTCAGTAATTTTACTAAAGTCCCCGACAACTGCCAATTTGACATGCGTCGTTTTTTGTGTCAAAATAATTCCTTCTTTTCAAATAATAAATAAAGGAAATTAAACATAGTAAGAGAGAAGTAAGGTTCGATCCCACAGGGACTAAGAAAACTTTCTGATTTATGCTTGTTTAATCTTTGAGCCAAGAAGTGAGTTGAATAATATTTAAGTAAAGGTGGGGATTTGTGGATAAAAGTAAGAAAATAAGGAGATTATGAATGAGATTAAAAGGAGATAGATTCGGGATTGTGTAAGTCGGCCTTAGGCTTTTGCTTTGACTAAGTTTCCTCGGATCATCGAAAAAGATTTTTTTTACTTCGGGATTCACGTTGGTTACTTGTCTACAAGGACCAATCCTTGTGACTATTCTTTGTATACCAAATACCCAAGTGCAATCTTTGATATCGGTTTTGGAAATTGATCTAACCAACAACAATGTTGTAGAAAAAACGTTTAAGTTCGTAAAAGACCGACTCGGATTGTGTTGTTTCAATAATAACTGATTCTGATCTTAGATTCCTCTTAGCAAACAATTTTTCTAAGCGTGTTCTCAGGAAGTCGAATGTGCTTCAATAACCCGGTTCTTTGATTTTGAAATCGTTTTGATTTTGAAAATAAGCTCAGAAAACTGAGAGAGATACCCAAAATTGTTTAAGTACTTTCAATCCTCACGTTGGAATTGAGTCATCGCTTTTTCCCTCAGCTTAAAAGGTAATTAGCTAAGCATGATTATGGAAAAATAATACTTAACATTTTTTAAAGTTAAATAGAAAAACTAGAAAGTAAAGAATTTAAAGAAAAGAAATTTTTATAGAACTCAAAAGTAGGAAACAAGTTGAGAACAAGAGATGATTCTGAGTTTCACCCCAAATGGGGTATTTATAGCATTCTAAAAACCCTAAAATAACCTAAAGTGATAAAAGATAAATTCTAAAATATTCAAATTAAATACAAAGGATAAAACCCAAGTTTAAATTTAAATCTTGGTTTGATAAGTCATCCCAATCCAGGCTGATGAGCTATCAGGCGATGCTGACGTCATCTTTTAGAAGCTGCTGACGTGTCATCCAGTCAGCACTTTCGTACCCCAATTCATGCTCACTAATCCAACCATGAATCCAGAAAAACAAAAACTGCAAAATCCAGCCTATTTTAGCACAATTTCTGGAATCCAATGTCCTGCATAGAAAATAAGGGAAAACGCCTAAATTAGCTACCTAAACCGACAAATCAGGAGTAATTAACAACAATATAATAACTATTTAAATCATTCATCAAAATGCATTTCTGGACATGTCGGTATTGGTACACGTCTTTGAGTATCGGTACCTACCTCAAAATAGGAAGAGCTGTTACAGAATTTTTGCACTGTGTACGGGTATGTGATACTTCTGTTTTGGTACAGTACCATGCGTATCGGTACAACCAATCTTGTACCGGTATGACATTTGGCTACTAAAGATTCTAAAAAACATGGGGAACAAAGGACATATCGGTACACGGGCGACCGTATCGGTACAAGCTATTCGGTGTTGATACGAGGAATACTGTGCCGATACTTAAAGCCTATTTTTGACACTTTAACTATTTTGAAAGTATTTAAACATGTCAAAATCCCTTTAAAACCTTTCAAACATATTTTTCAAATTAATAGACTTTTAAAATATTTTTGTAAATTAGTTAAAGTCCAAAATTATTTTTTATTTAAGTTATATCAAATCAAATATCTTAACTAGAAGAGTGCATCAATTTATTTCACCAAATCCACCTATTAACAAAGAAACAAAGTAACATGTGTTTTTAAAGGTATTGGTTGACAGAAACCTTCCCTTTTTATATATAGACACTTTTTTGGCACTTTAGCTATTTTGAAAGTTTTTAAATATGTCAAAAAACTCTTTAAAAATTTTCAAACATATTTTTCAAGTTAATAGACTTTTGTAATATTTTTACAAATTAGTTTAAATTCGAAAACATTTTTTATTTAAGTTATGGGTAAACTATCTGGTTGACCACCAATCTTTAGTTAAAGTTTTAAAATGACCACATTAAAAAAACACATCAATTGACTACCCAAACTATTAAAATGGGATCAATTTGACCACCGGCCGTTAATGGGCAAACGGAAGGTGACGTGGTAGTTAAAAAATTAAAGGTATAATCATACATTTGGTCCTTATTATTTACACATTCTTTCAATTTAGTTCTAATTTTAAACTAATAAAATAAATTATTTATTTAGATAGTGACACGTGTCACCACCTGTTTAAAGGAGAAAAAACAATTTTAAGCAATTTGCTTGCCAAGGGAATTGAACCCAAGCAGCAAGAGAAAATTGGCAGTAGCATAACCATTATGCCAAACCCAATCCATTGTTTAAAATTACTCCATCATATATATATATATATATATATATATTGCTCATTGTTTTTACATTTATTCTTTTAATTCAACATGTATAATCATCGAACTAATTTCACATACATAATACTAAATGGTAAACCATCAGTTTAGAAATAAGTTTTTGAAGAACATTGCTCAAACTTATTGGTTTAGAGTCCAACATCCTCTCCAGATTCTTACAGTTAAAAAATTAGCACTATTTAGTATGGTTAATCATTTCATCAAAATCACTCTTCTTTTGAAAATCCAGAACAACTTTGGCAACGTCACCATTAACAGCATGCCAATAGTTTTGTGGAACATTTAATTCATACCATCAGGCCATGACAATTTAGAAGGATAGATTTTCATAAGAGCAGTTTGAACCTCTTCATTAATAAACTCATGCGTCAAAAGGTTTTTAAGCATCATGTATATATACCTTACATCAGCTATAAACATAGAATGCATATCAAAGTCTCACAATTTATAAGAATGATTGACAACTAGGGTAATTTTGGTTCATGGTGACTGACACCAAAATGATATTAGTAAAATCTGTATCATATGCACTATGGATAGGTACCTACCTCAGAATTATGTTAACAACACCGGGTTAAGATCTTTTTCGTTGGATGTAGAAATTGATAGAATATCTGTTTTCTATATTTTGCAAATGTAGAACCTGACTTTTGTTCAGAACATTGAAAAGAGGATTCGGAGTGCTAGCCAACTGTTAAATGCGAGCTTGGGACACTGTTTCGTTGATGGGCTGGAACACAGGGATGTCACTGCAATTTATAATTGTTTACGTGCTTATGCTGCCATTGATAATAATGGTAATGCAGAAGAAATTTTCCACACAACCATCGTGGCTCCATTGATACAAAATGTTATTCCACATGGATCCGCTGGAGTTGTTGCCGGGGCATCTGAAGTTGAACTTGAGAATGATTATCAACAAATTAAAAAGCATGTCGAGAATGATTTTAAGTTCTTACTGGAAATTGCTTCTGCAGGTACATATCTATGTGTTTTATCCCATGTCAATCTTATTAACACTGCGACTTCATCTAGTTTTTCATTGGGTCTTTACTATCTAAATAAATAAATACTTTATTTTATTAGTTTAAAATTAGGACTAAATTGAAAGAATGTGTAAATAATAAGGACCAAATGTGTGATTATACCTTTAATTTTTTAATTGCCACATCACCTTCCGTTAGCCCATTAATGGCTGGTGGTCAAATTGATCCCATTTTAATAGTTTGGATAGTCAATTGACGCGTTTTTTTAAGGTGATCATTTTAAAACTTTAACTAAAGATTGATAATCAACCAATAGTTTACCCTTAAGTTATATCAAAATAAAATATCTCAACAAAAGAGTGCATCAATTTATTTCACCAAATCCACGTATTAACAAAGAAACAACGTACCTTGTGTTTTTAAAGGTCTTAGGTTGATAGAAACATTCCCCTTTCCCCCTTTGTTTTAGTTGCTTTCATATATATAAATATAGACACACAGTCACGGTAATTTTAGTTGAAAAACTCTTTTTTAATTATTATTTAGAAAAATGGCTCCCAAAAAATAATATTTGGTAAAATGACCCCTAAACTTGCCACGTCGGTGGACCTCGCGTTGTGTAGGACGCGAGGTTTGATATCGCGTTCTACAGGACGCGAGGTCGTGGGTTTTAAAAAAAAATTAAATGCACGTTAACACAAACAACAAGACTATGTAGATTAAAATCGCGTTGTGCAGAACGCGATATCAAACCTCGCGTCCTACACAACGCGAAGTTCACCGACGTGACAAGTTTAGGGGTTCATTTTGCCAAATAATATTTTTTGGAAGCCATTTCTCTAAATAATAATTTAAAAAGAATTATTCATTCAAAATTTACCACAGTAACACACAATAAGGTAAAGCAAGATGTTGATAACTCAACAAAAAGATGGATTTTGATTACTTTTCCATGCAATAAGTTTGAACCATTTATTTCTATTGGCCTATTATTTCTATAATTCTATACAACTATAGATATTTAATTTATTGGTTGACTAATTTAGATAAAATATTGTAAAAATTCATTTATAGATGATCATTCTAATTCACTTTATCCCATTTACAATTTTAAAAATCAAATAATCAGTATTACTTAAAAGATTTAGCGTGTTATATTGTTTAATTATTTTTTTTTTCATGAATTCGTCATGACTAAGTTTGCATGGTCTCACAGGAAAAGTCGACACGGGGAGCGAGGAAACATCAAAAGTAAAGTTTTCATGCACTAATTTCTTCTTATCAATCCCGTGTCACTAATAGCTAATTGCTTTTAGACTCGAAAACTGTCGCTATTGCATTGGCGGCTATATTAAATACTGGTTCAATATTGTATAAAAATAAAATATCTTGTATATAATTATTATCCCATAATAATGATAGGAATGCACAGAACATGTCATTTTACTATCATCAATTTTGAACATTTACACCAAATATATTTGTTGAAAAAAACATTTTAAAAATAAAAACCACAAATAAAATCTACAAAATTAAAGTAGACTAATTATATTAACAAGATATTTTCCTTAAAATCGCCAAACTAGACATATTAATCATCGGGTAATAAAATATGAACATACAAGGTAAAAAAATCACTATCAACAGTGAAAGGATAAATTTTTTTATAAAAATGCATATAACAATGTTGACAAGATATATTGTCTTTATCACAACTAAAACCTATATGTAGTTATTGCAATTGTCTATCAATATATATAAAAAATATATATGAAAATATAAAGTATTGTCAGATCTGCAAGATAACTAAATAAATGCTCACATAAAAAAATTGCGTTAAACAACAATGAAAAGAATGTACTATAAGAGTAAACAAAATGATCCATCATTTTCATATAAAAAGTAATAAAATAACATAACTCAAATATACAAAAAAACTGCAAAATTTATGACGAAATTTGTAGAAAGAGAGAAAAAAAGAGGAAGAGAACAAATATATATTAACTACATAATTCTTTCTTTAAGGTCATTTAATCTAGTAATTAACATTTTCTTAAATTTCTTTGCTTTTGACCATATAGTGCAATGTCATAACTGCTTTTAGTTAATGTTTTTTTAGTATTATTAATGCAGTTTTATACTAGTATCTGTTTCATTTTTAGTACCGGATAAATTTATGTATAGCATGCAAATAAAGTTGTTCGAATCTGAATCATTTAGAAAAATCATCATCTCTTTTTTACTAAGACCATTTTGTAAGTTCATTTTTAGTTATTGTTTAGCTTCTACTTGTATTATATTAAATTTATTTTTTTAATAGTCTAAAGGTAATTCTAAGGTAGCATCTGTTCATAGTTATTCTTAACTCATTGACAAAGCACACACCTTGCAGACTTTGTGATTGAACTTGGGTCTCTTGGATGAATATCATTCGTTTTTTTCTTAAGATAAAGGGAAATTAAGAAAAAAAAATTATGTTACACTATTACTAGTTACCATGGGCGGAGCCACTAATGCCATTGAGGTGTCTGATGACACCCCAAATTTTTTTGGAAAATTGTATTTTTCTATATAATTTGTATATGAAAAAAATTGAAAAATATATAATTGACACTCATTTATAAATAAAATGGCATCCTTAATAAATAAAATAACACATCTTTATAAATAATTACCCCTCTTAAATACTGCTCAAGAAAATGACACCCCTTAAAAAAATTTCTAGCTCCGCTCCTACTAGTTACCTACCATTTTATTTTTTGTAAAATATAATAATTATTGAATTATAATTGTTTTGGTCATTGAACATTTAAAAGTTATAAAAATGGTCATTTAATTTATTAAACTATTGTAAAATGATAGTCGCACTTTATAAAACAGATAACAATCCGATAAAATAAATGATATTGTTGTGTGTGTTATATAATAAAAATTATAATTGAGTACGGTGTAAAATTGGATGTGTTATGCAAAGTCTTTTTGCTATGAAATGGAAAAGGATGTTTCATGTTTGCTATTCATAAATCACGAGCTCCGACAGGTCACTAAATGAAGCAGTCTAAACTCTAAATGGTCTTCGGGGGTTGATTCTGTTATCTACATTTATCGTTCGGTTGTTGTTTTTCTTTTGAATTTGAAGATGGTTTGGAGAATTGAAGCACGTTGATAATTGAGAAATGTAAAAGATAAGTTAGACGCGTAATTACTAGGAACCTATGTGTATCCATAGGTTTTTAATCGATGATCCACATTATCGGTTATATCAATTAAATTGATCTATAGTTAATTGATTTATTCAAAATTAGATAGATGGGTAAGCACATTCGATTGGTTGGCCAAGTTGTTCATCTTTGTTTCTTTGTATTTTTTAGGTTATGAGTTCTATACCTATTAGGAACACCCTCCTTCCTTCTCCTAGAGCTTTCATTTCCCTCTCCTCTGGATAAAATTAGGATTAAATTTAGCATTTGTCAAAAAATAGGTTATTAACGATAATCATATAATAATAATGAAGGAAATATATTTAAATCTACGGATCAAACCTTCAACCCTAATTTAATCAAAGATTTTATTTAGAGTATATTTTTCAATTTAATCCATTTAAAATTTAATGTTGATGGGGCGGCGAAGGGTAAACCGGGGCCTGCCGGTTGCGGGGGAGTCCTACGTGATGATAAGGGACGAATACTAGCTCTTTTTTCAGGGCCTTTGGGCATTATGGATTCAAATGAAGCGGAAGTATGTGCGATTGCGATAGCTTTGGGGTTCCTTTTGGAGTTGCATTGTAATGTTTATGGGGTAATTATTGAATACGACTCAATGGTGGCGTTGTCTTGGGTGGAGAATCGGACGTTGCGACCATGGAGATTTTGGACATGGTTTCGATTAATTGATGATGCGTGTAATTTATTACCGAGGGTATGTTTCCGACATGTATTTCGGGAATCGAATGCTATTGCGGATGTGTTGGCAAAGGGAGGGGTGAATTTGGTGGAATGGTACAATGTGAGCTACTGAGTTTTTTAGCATGGCAAGGGGGATATCGGGGACTAGTTTGGTGGGGTTCGTGTGAGGTTGGATAGACGCGGATAGAAGGGGAGTAGGGTTGGGGTTTGGTGAGTATACTCACTGGAATTGAGTACAAGCACGCAGAGGGGGATGATTTTTCTTGGGATCAGTACGGCTGGGTTGCGAGGCTGGAGTATAGTGATCCTGCACACAATCACATGTCATGTAGGTAGTGGATTGGAGTCTGCTGGTCCGAGGGTGTTGAGGGGTGCGACAGTAGGCTGAATTTGGATGGGGGTCGGGTTCATTTTGCTTGTTGTTTTGTAGGTGTTTTTTCGTGGTTCAACATTTACATGTCGTACTCTTTTCCTCCATTAGGATATAAGGAGGTTTTTAACGAGGCGCATGTAAATGTTCTATGGATGTATGATTTATTCATAATAAAATCATACTTTTCGGATCAAATTTTTTTTTTAAACTGAATAAACTGACTTATTATAACTAGTCGATTGACCCTTAATCGTATTAAAATCTGATAACCAAACCCAACTCATCAACCTACAAAAATGAAATAAAATCCAGCCCGAACCATTCTTATTTAAACCCATTTATAAATTTAAAAATCCTACCCATTAACCAAATGAAGATACAAATGCTTATAGCAAAACTCTAAATTTACTTAGTAGTTCACTTGTGAGACAATTGGTCCTTTATCCAAACAAAAACATAGACTTCTCCCCAGAAGCCTTAGATTTTCCCCTTCCCATTTTTTCAGAAATTGTTTGAGCTCTGTTTCGAGTGTGAGCTTGGCAGTGTGCAAAGTCCCTTGTGAGCATCTCATCATCCTTCTCTTCATTTTTTCGCTCTTTGTTGGAGTGGGATTTTGGTGGTGAAAGAATGGGGTGGAAGGTGTGTTTTGAGGCTTTTCTCTGTGTGTGTTTGTGAGCATCTTTTCCTATCATTTTCAAACATTGTTTTGTGGGTCTTCTGGTGGTGTGGGGCTGCTCGAGTGTGTCTACTCTCCTGGTTCGCTCAAGCTGTTGGTTCCGACTTCCTACATTGCATACTTCAAGTTCGCTCTCCTTCCTTGCTCTTTGGCTTTGACCGTATCTGTTCTCTGGCTCATCCCGACAATGGTGGTCGGTGCTGAGGTTTTCACCCTGACATTGGTGGTTGGTACTTGAGAGTTATCCTTTGTTTGAACATTGCTTTCTCCGTATGGTTTGGCCCCCCGTTTGAAGCTGAGTTTTGTCTCCCCTTTGGCTGTTGGGGCTGTGTTTTAAGGCAGTCTTGCTTGCGTGTCCCTCTGGTTCTTTGGTGGGGTCCTCTTTTTTGGTCCCAGTTGGCTCATGTCTCCTCGATTCATCTATCTTTGAGTGACGGAGATGATAACCCGGAATGTTAAAGGCCTAGGCAACAAAGAGTTTATGAGGGCCGTGAAGAATGCTAATTTCAAATTCCATCCAAGAATCATCTTTCTCAGTGAGACAAAGCAAAAGAAAAGATATTTGCAAAAATAAGAATTAAGATGAAATCTGACAACTCATTCTATGTCAATCCGAATGGCATTGTTGGAGGTCTTGTTCTCTGGTGGATGAATGACACTAGTATTTATATTCTTAATTCAAATAAGAATTTTATTGATACAAATATTTCGGTGAATGGGGAAGAGGAATTGGTTCGGAACTTTCATTTATGTCCCCTTGTATCTTGAGGAAAAACAAGCTTTTTGAGCCGGAGCGACATGAATGAGAAATGGTGTGTCATTGGGGATTCGAATGTTGTTGCTAGGCCAGAAGTGAAAGAGGGTGGTTCACCCTTTGATCACACTCATGCTAAATGGTATTTTGATTTCATTGGTCGAACATGTCTTTTTTAGCTCTATACTAAAGGGGGAATGTTCACATGGTCTAACCAATGAAGCGACGATGAAGCTATTCTCGAAAAGTTGGATAGGGCTTTATCGTCTATTGAATGGAGCTCCCAATTCCCTAAGGCCATGTCCCTCTTGGATGTAGCCATTGGTTCAGATCATGCTTCTTTTGTTCTACTCCTTAATGGGATGCCAAAGAAATGTAGAAAAGAGTTCAAATTTGAATATAAATGGCTTCTTGAAGAGGAATGTCACCGAAAAGTTAAAGAAGAATGGGAATACAAAACTCCTTCCTACAACTCTAGAGCGTTTGAAACGAAGCTTAAGAAAACTAGAACTAAACTGTGCAAGTGGAGCAAAGAAAAGTATGGTAAGAATAGGAAAACAGTGGAAGACCTTAACAAGATCAAAAAGTTGCAAGAAAAATTGCTCTCAAGAAGTGAAGATGCTGAGGTTAAAGAGCTCAAGAAAGTGCTTGACATGTGGTAAGGTGAAGAAATACATTGGCATCAACGAGCTCGTATCGACTGACTTAAGCTTGAAGATCGAAATAAAAAATTCTTTCATGCAACCACTATCCAGAATCGAAGATCTAACACTATATGTCGGGTTAAAAACAACCTTGGTGATTGGGTCGAGGATGATTCGACAGTTGGTATTATCTTCCAAGAGCATTTTTAAAAGATTTACACTAAAGACTCTTCCATTGATTTTGTGAGTATCTCCAGCAGCATCCCTTGTGTTGTATCGGAAGAAATTAACATGAGCTTGAGTCAAAGTGTTTCCAAGGAAGAAATCAAGAATATGGTTTTTAGTATGGGGGCTTTGAAATCTCCAGGTTCGGATGGATTCTCAGGTACCTTTTATCACTCATTTTGGGATACAATCAAAGGGGATGTCATTCTTATGGTGGATCATTTCTTTAAGTATGATACCCTTGATCTGAAACTCAATAAGACAAATATTGTTATGATTTCTAAAAGGAAGAACCCTTGTAGGGTTAACCACTTTCGACCGATAAGTCTATGCAATTTCTCTCTGAAGATTATCCCCAAGATCCTAGCATCAAGACTCAAGGTTTTCCTTCTGGACATTACTCCTCCTTCACAATCGACCTTTGTTAATGGTAGGCTCATCCAAGATAACATCATCATCATGCATGAAGCCTTCCACGTGATTAAAAGAAAGGCTCATATGGGATTATGGCTTTTAAAATTGACATAGAGAAAATTTATGACAAATTTGACTACCAAGTGCTTGAGAGAGTTGTGCTTTTGATGGGTTTCTGTGATTCGTGGTTGCAGAGAGTCATGCAGTGTGTGACCACTATATTTTTGCCTTGATCATCAATGGAGAAATGCGAAGGGAGTTCTCTGATCATCAATGGGGAAATGCAAGGGTAGTTATCCCATACTAAGATCTTCGCCAAGGTGGCCCTTTATCCCCTTTCTTATTCCTCCTAATTTCAAATATCTTCACGTGGTTACTGGACATGGAGATAAGTAGCTACTCTTTTGAGGTGTTCAAAATCAAGAGACGTTGTTCGGTCCTTAGCCACCTCATGTTCGCATATGACTGTATTCTGTTCACCAAAACTGATGAGGTTATTTGTAGGTCAATGTTGAAACTTTTGGATGACTTCCAAAGAGCTTCTGGTCAATCTGTGAATTTTGGAAAATCCTCAGTTTTTTTCTCTCAAACCATTAGCCCCGGTCAAAAAACCCATATCTCGAATGTTTTGGGGTTTGGCTTAATGGAAGAGGGCAATATATACTTGGGTCTTCCTATTACTTGGGGACGTAGTAAGAAAGATGTTCTCACCTTTATTAGAGAAAGAGTCTGGCACAAATTGGAAGGATGGAAAGCCAAGTTCCTATCTCGAGTTGGGAAAGAAACACTTATCAAAGTGGTGGTGAAAGCCATCCCTTCTTATGTAATACAATGTTTTTTGGTGTCAGTTACCTTTTGTGATGATCAACGCTCTATGATAAGCCATTTCTGGTGGAAATATTTTAATGAGAAAGAAAGGGGAATTCACTGGGTGAACTAAAAGAAATTGTGTCTCTGTAAAGATAAAAGAGGACTTGGCTTTAGGGATTTGAGAACCTTGAACCAAGCTATGGTTGCAAAAGTTGTTTGGGGGATCATTTAAAACCCATAGTTCTTATTGGCTGGAGTTCTTCGAGGTATTTATTTTCTTATTTTGGCAACATCCTCGCTGCTCTTGCATGTCATAATCCGTCTTGGGCCTAGAATGGAATTAGAGATGGTATTAAGACGATCACGCAAGGCTCCCTCTAGAGAATTAGGAATTGTATGAGCGTTTCCATTTGGGAAGACAATTGTATCCCTCATTCCTCCTCCCTTTCGATCTCCAAACCTAAACCTTCTTGGTTTCAAGATCTAACTGTTTCTAGGCTTATTTTGGAAAACTCAAGAAAATGGGATCTTGCAAAGCTTGATGATTTGTTTGCTCCCCATGAAAGGGATACCATTCTTCAAGTTCCGATTGGAGGCCCTTTTCATCAAGGATTCTTTTATATGGCCATGAAACAAGAATGATGAATACTCAGTTAAATCTGGATACTTCTTTCTTTCCAAGCAGTTGGTTAATGATGATGACCCTAGAAGCAATGAGGAAATTTCCCAGAACCACCGACTATGGCGCGCTTGTTGGAGACTTAATGTTCCGCTAAAGATTCCTAATTTTGTCTGGAAGCCGTGTCTTAATATTTTTCCAACTAAGGGTTTTCCTGGATTTGGAAAGTGGTGGGAGAATATTCTTGATCTTCAAAGCGAGGAAATGGAATTTGAGGTTTGCGAGTTGATTGCCTTTTTGTGTTGGTCTTTATGGAAATCGCGGAACAACTTGGTTTTTTTCAAGCATTATTGATTCCCTTGTTGAGGTATGACAACAAGCTGAATGCTCTTTCTCTGAATTTTTGGAGGCTAACTGTGTGTCTTTGAATGACTCTTCACCCATTAGAAGAGATGATGAACGGTGGATCTCGCCGGACACATGTTTTGTGAAGGTGAATTGTGATGCTTGCTTTTTGAATAATTGTCAGTCTGCAGGCTTTGCTACTGTAGCACGTGATTCTTCTGGTCCTATTATTGGCGGTGAGGCCCATTTGCTCTTTACTCATTCTGCAACAGCTGCTGAAGCCCAAGCTATTAGGCTTGGTGCTATCCTTGTGGCTAAAGAAGGCTTTTCTAGGATAATCTTTGAATCGGATAATTTTGGCTTAATCAATCGTTTAGAGTTAGAATCCATTTCTATTTGGGAGACGACATCTATTGAGCAGGATATCTTGTTCTTATCTTCTTCTTTCTATGTTTGTTTGTTTTTCTATGTTCCTAGGCTTTGTAACAAAGTAGACGATTGGGTTGCTAAGAATTCTAGGATGAACTCCTACCCGTCTGATTGACCTGTGTATGTTTCTCTTGGCCCGAGGACCCTTTTGTAACTTTCCTTTGCTTAATTGAAGTTCCCATTAGTCAAAAAATAGAAGAAGATGCAACTACTTATAAAAATAGAAAGTAAATACAAAATAAGGTTAAACGAATATAAATCATCTTTCCCTTTTCAGTGCCCTTATTTTTGCCATTACATTTAAAAATAGATATAGTGTTTAGGGTTAAAGTTTAATGTTATGTTTTAGGGTTAAGGTTTAAAGGATTGTGGGGAAGATGTATTTTTAAGGTTTAGGGTTTATGATTTAGGATTTAGAATTTAGGCCTTGTTTGGTAAACAACCTTTTGGCTAAAATTAGAGGTTTGAAGCATTTTTAGAGGTTTGACTAGTCAAATCCGCTAATTTAGATGTTTGGTAAATAGTGGATTGAGGTGAAATCTCTCATTTTGAAAAAGCTCATTTTAGTAGCTTTTTGAGTTAGAGGTTTAAATAAAATCTTTGGAAAGACTATTTTGTCCTTGATAATTATATATTTTTCTAAATAACATAAATTTGAATAACTAATAAAATTTAAAATAATAATTTCTTAAATAAGAAATTATTTTATATCATCAAGTAAGTATGATTTTATTGAAAATAAGAAATTAATATATAGATTAATAATACATTTACATTTAATAATTATTAAAATTATACTAAAAAAAGAATTTCACAAATAAAAAATAATATATACATCCTTCGTATATTGTAGAACTAAGTGTTTTGATATAATATTTGAAAAATATTTTAGACTAAATTGAAAAGAAATTAAAATATGTTTTTAGTCAAAAACAACTTGAAAGTATGTTTAAAGGTTTTACAAGGCTTTGAAATGATTTAAAGTGTATTTAAAGTAGTCAAAACTGTGTTTTTCAAATACTCGTGCCGATACGCCCTAAGGTTTCAACTACAGTGATTTTCCAGTAGCCAAAACCCATACCGATACGCCCTGCCATATAAATACCCAACGACTAGATTGCGTATCGATACGGTTGTATCGCGTACCGATACGCCCAACTACCCCTAATGGTCGATTTCTCAACAGTCTTTTAAATTCCAGGACTGTACCGATACGCTAGCCAAGCGTATCAATACGCACCAACTACAGGCGCTCAATGACTACTTCCTTATCGGGACCGTATTTATATGGTTTGAAGAGTATCGATACGCCAAACTGCAGAATTGCATTTATGGTGGGAAATAAAGGCTCAAACGGCTCCAAAACAACCTAAACGGTTCTCAACAGCTATAAACTCAATTGGGAGTATAAAAGGGACCTCCAAGCATCAAGAGATGGTTAATGCTTCAATTGTTACAACATTATGATGTCAAAATGTCTTTAGAGCTTTAATTGTAAATTATTTGTATAGACAACACTAGTGAGCTTAACATTGTCAAATTTGCTCAAGTGTTTAGGTTTTGGGTGAGTGCTTAATAGTGCAAACAAACACCTATTAGTGGGATTTCAATTTCGCTTAAAATTTATCTTGTGAGAGAGTGCTTGATCAAGTTCTAGGTAGAAAGCTTGATCAGTGTAACGGTTTCGTCCTAAGCCGAGAAAATGGGACTAAATTTTTAGTGAATTTTTTTGAAATCCTTAGTGGGGAGCTAAGGTAGTGGATGCAAGTGCTTGTTAGAAGGCCGAACCACTATAAATCCTTGTGTCTTTTGTCTATGTTTCACCTCCCGCTAAAACACTCAAAAATCCAACTTCTCCATACATGGCAAGCTAGAGCGGTTGAAGGAAATCGAGCACATAAAATCCAACATTTGGTATTAGAGCTTGGCTCAATTGAAGAGGATTAACACCCTATTAATGCGATCCGGCATGCTCAATCAACATTTCAAACAATCGGCTCAATGGCGCAATCCATCGACAAGCCACCTTTCTTCGACATGACAAATTATGCATAATGGAAGGCGAGGATGATGATCTTTGTCAAATCCAAAGACTACAAGCTTTGAGATATCATTGAAGATTTCTCGTTCGTACCAAAAGAAAGCAAGGCGGAGTGGAGTGCCGACGATCGTAAGAAGATGGAGCTAAATTGCAAGTCTTTGCACTTCATCTTTTTTTTGCACTTAGCCTCAACATCTATGAGAAGATGTCTTCTTGCGAGAGTGCCAAGGAAGTTTGAGACAAGCTCGAAGTCATATACGAGGGAACAAACCAAGTAAAGGAGACCAAGATCGGCCTCCTCAACCTAGAGTATGAAAACTTCAAGATGGATCCGGAAGAGGACATTGAGAAGATGTTCCATCGATTCTCCGCCATCATCAATGGACTCAAAGGCTCTGGAGAAGCCATCCCGGAAGAAAAGCTTGTCTGTAAGCTTATATACTCTCTTCTCGAGTCATGAGACTAAAAGAGGATCGCCATCATCGAAGCTAAGAATTTGAAGACCTTGAAGATTGATGAACTCATAGGGTCACTTCTCACTCACCAAATCATGAAAAATGATAAAGAAGAGGAGAAGAAGAAGGAAGAGATAAGAAGGATGGAGAAGAATAATATCATGGAGCTAGGCATATGTGGCGAAGGATGAATCAAAGAAGAAGATGAAAAATGGTTGCATGAATGAATAAAGAAGATGAAAGATTCCTACAATTCCAACAAAAAGGGATCATCTTCAAAGAAAGCATATGTGGCGACATGGAGTAATGAAGACTCAACCAATGATGAGGTAGCTCACCTATGCTTCATGGCCCTCAATGAAGGGGAGGTAACTTCTAACTCATCTATTTCAAATTCATATACATCTGATGAGTTACAAGATGCCTATGATGATTTGCTTTTTGGAATTTAAGGCATCATTTTCAAAGAATAAAAGTTAGTTTCAAAATTAAAAAAGGAAAATGATTTGCTTTCCAAAACAAATCTAGAGTTTGAAGCAAAACTTAAAGATTTTGAACTTAAAGTTTTAGATTTACAAAATTTTCTTCAAATGATGGAATTTAGGAAAATCTAATTTTTATGTTAGACAATCTAGTGCCCCTAGATTTTTAAATGGAAAAGTTTTTAGAAGTATTGGGTCCTAAAAGGACTAGGTACTTCAACTAAAAAGGATGAAATTGAAAAATGAATTCCCAATGAGAAAAATTATGTGCAACTAACGTCTATGGATCCAAAGCAATTTAGATACCAAAAATCACTTGATTGTCTTGTTTAGGTGTGATGGAGAGTGATCAACAAGTCCAAATTTGAGGGGGAGCTCCATGCACACAAGAAATAACACTTGAAGAAGGAAGGCTTCACATCCTCCCTTAAAGTTCAAGTGTTGGTAAAATCTAGTTGTTTTTCATTTGTTTAATTTGATTTACTTTTAAATTCAACTAGATCATATTGTTGAATTAACATTGTTTGATGCTTTGAGTAAGGGGGAGCAAATTTTAAAACCAAAAGTTTTTAATTGTGTCATTTTTTTTAAATCTCCTAAGTTATTTTGAGATCTTATTGAGTTTATTTTCTTTTAATAGTAATTTTGTTTTTAATTAAGTAAATTTAAAAGGTGTTACTTGAGGGGAAAGTTTTCAAACACGACTTCCTAGATTCGACCCATTTCTTCTGGGCTGAGTTTAGGGGGTTACATTTAATGTGTTTTCAAGCTTTGAAATGTGCAAATGAACCGGATGAATGTCAAGCCGAGGAGATGATGGAGGTCATTTATACTTTGGACGTGGCACAGATGTGCTAGGATGCAGAATTTGATGACGACATAGCTGAACTGTTTGAGGAACATGAGGAATCAACCTTGAAGGCTGAAGACGTGAGTTACTTTGAGCCACTATATTTCGCCGACAGAGAGATAAAGAAACTGAAACCATCGATTGAGGAACCACCAAAGTTAGAGCTTAAGCCACTACTAGAACACTTGAAGTATGCTTATGTAGGTGAGCACTCAACTCTGCCAGTGATTATTACCACTAATCTCACTAATGATCAGGAGGCAAGATTGCTAGCAATATTAAGGGATTATAAGCAAGCGTTGGGTTGGACCTTGGCAAACATCCAAGGTATAAACCCAACCATTTGCATGCACAAGATCATTTTAGAGGAATAAAATGGGAGGACTATTGAAGGTTAGAGACGATTAAACCTGAGCATGAAAGAGGTTGTTAAGAAAGAGATAATAAACTGGCTTGGTTTCAGAATTATTTATCCCATTTCCAATAGCTCTTGGGTAAGCCCGGTGCAGTGCATGTCAAAGAAAGGTCGCATGACAATGGTACAAAACAGTGAAGCTGAATTGATTCCCTCTAGGGCCATCACCGGATGGAGAATGTGCATGGATTACAAAAGGTTAAATAAGGCTACAAGGGAGGACCACTTCCCATTGCCTTTCATTGATTAGATGTTAGACAAGCTGGCAGATATAGCTTTTTACTGGTTTTTGGATGGTTATTCGGGTTATAATCAAATTGCCATCACCCCTGATGATCAAGAGAAGACCACATTCACGTATTTATATGGGACATTTTCCTTCAGAAGGATGTCATTCGGTCTATGTAATGTGCCAGCAACATTCCAACGTTGCATGAGGGCTATTTTTTCTGATATGATCGAACACAACATAGAAGTATTCGTGGATGATTTTTCAGTGTTTGGCACAACATTTGAGGAATGCATCCATAGCTTGGAGCAAGTCTTGAAGAGATGCACTAAGACAAACCTAGTGTTAAACTGGGAGAAATGCCACTTCATGGTGAATGAGGGCATTGTTCTCGGACACAAGGTAACCAAGGGAGGACTAGAAGCTGATCAAGCCAAAGGGGAGGTAATTAAGCAATTGCCACCTCTAATAAGTGTTAAAGGTATAAAGAGTTTTCTAGGTCATGCCAGTTTTTATCGGCGGTTTATTAAAGATTTTTTAAAAATTGCTTTTGACGATTCTTGTTTGAGAGCATTTCAGGAACTTAAAGAGAGATTGATCAATGCCCCTATAGTCGTAGCACCATATTGGAATGAGCCCTTTGAGCTCATGTGTGATACTAGTGACTATGCTGTTGGAGAAGTTTTGGGACAATAGCATGGCAAGGTTTTCCATGCCATCTACTATGCCAGCAGAACCTTGAATGACGCCCAACTAAATTACTCTACAATCGAGAAAGAGTTTCTTGCAGTTGTATTTGCTTTTTATAATTTTAGATCTTATCTAATTGGTAACAAGGTTGTGGTTTATACAGATCACTCGACATTGAAGTATCTCTTGGCAAAGAAAGATGACAAGCCCAGACTGATCCAATGGATGCTCTTACTTCAAGAATTTGACTTAGAGATCAGAAACAAGAAAGGCAACGAAAACTTAGTAGCTGACCACCTCCCTCGATTGGAGCATCACATTGAGGATGCTAAGACTACTATTATTAGAGATGAGTTTCCTAGCGAATGTTTTCTTGTAGTTAATGCCATACCATGGTATGCTGACATATTCAATTATCAAGTAAGCAATATTCTTCCACCAGACTTGGCATACAATGCCAAGAAAAGATTTCTACGAGAGGTAAGGCAATATTATTGGGATGAGCCGATATTGTTCAAGCAGTGTGTCGTCCAAGTGATTCGTCGGTGCGTGATAGAGGATAAGCAACAAAACATGTTGCATCTATGTCATGCCGCACTATATGGAGGTCACTTTGTTGGGATGAAGACTACATCCAAGGTGTTGCAGTCATGATTCTTTTGTCCCATGATGTACAAGGATGCCCACGAGTATGCATAGGCATGCGATTGATGCCAACGAACAGGGAGCATCTTAGGTAGACACCAACTGCCACTCCAGAACATTATGCATGTGAATTTATTTGATGTATGAGGGATAGACTTTATGGGTCCTTCCCCCCCCCCCCCCATCGTTTTGTAATGTGTATATTCTTGTGGCGTTTGACTATGTACCAAAGTGGATAGAGGTTGTTGCCCTGCCAACAATGATGTCAAGGTTGTTGCCAAGTTCTTGTACAATCACATTTTTACTCGATTTGGTGCCCCTAGAATGATCATTCATGATGAGGGTACTCATTTTAAATGTAATTTAATCTATAAAGCTTTTGTACAGGTATGGTATTCAATAGAAAATTACTACAGCTTATCATCCACAAACGAACGAACAAGCCGAGATATCAAACAAGGAGATTAAGACCATTCTAGAGAAAACTATATATCCAACAAGGAAAGACTATTCTTTGAGGCTAGATGAGTCTTTGCGGGCCTACAGAACTGCATTTAAAACTCATTTGGGTACTTCACCGTTTAGACTTGTCTTTGGCAAACCATACCATCTACCAGTGAAACTTGAACATAAAGCCTATTTTGTCATCCGGAAACTTGACATTGCGTGGAGAGTTGTTGGAGAAAAGAGGTTGCTCGACCTCAATGAGTTGGAATTTAGGATGCATGCTTATGAGAATGCTAGGATATACAAAGAGAAGGTAAAACTTTGGCATGGTAGTCGGATCATGCTGAGATAGTTCGAAATAGGCCAACTTGTCCTATTGATTAACTCACGACTCAAACTTTTTCCAGGTTAGCTCAAGTCAAGGTGGACGGGTCCTTACGAAGTTGTGAAGCCATATGTTCATGGGGCCATAGACATTAAGAACTTAAGAACGAGAGAAATCTTAAGGTGAATGGCCAATGTCTAGAGCATTACTTGGACGGTAAGCAAAATAATGCCAAGGAGGTTATCCTCTTGGCAGAGTTCGAATAAAACGATCACGTGTTTGAAACTCTTTGTAAATATTATGATCAGTTTTTTTATTTTCTTTTAGGAATCGAATTTTTGTTTTTTTTTCAATTTTTATTCGTTTTATGTGTTATACGATTTTTCATTAAGTGTGTGCAGGAATTTTGACAAAAATTGGTGCCAGAAATATTGCCAGACGGACTGGGAGCCATCATACTTGCCAAAGACTATGTCAGGTCCCATGCCAAGGGCATGCGTAGGTTTTGCGTGCAAAGGAAGAAAGAGAAACCCTAGCTTGATTAAGATGAGAAAATATTTTTGGGAGAACTATATTTTGCCGCCCCCTTTTAATGATAATTAATTTTATCCTTATCACCCTATCACTTCAAATCTTTTCCATATCTTTATCACTTATCACTTTTCATTCAAATTTAAATCTTTCTCAAATAAAAATCTCTAAATCACATCATTATCTACCCCTCTTTTTCGGCAACCCTCATTAAAACCTTATTAAACACTTCATATTTTTCTCTCCCCTACCTTAAAACTGATTTCATCAAGAATTTTCTCACTTTTCATCTTTCTTCAAGAAAGATTCAAGAACCTTTCATCTTTCTTTTTCTTCTCTTCCAAATCGACTTTTCATCTCCTTGGCTTCATCATCTACTCATTTCAAGTGATTCTTCAATGAGGAAATCAACAAGAAGTTCGAGACAAACTTGTCTTCAAGATTGTTCTTTTATGAGAAACACTTTTATTTTCAACTGAATGCCACTGTTGGATTCTCGCCGGATTTCATGGCCATCGTCGACATGCACAAGTGGAGTGCTTTCTACCAACTGAAGGGAGAGGTTTACACCGTCATTGTTCAAGATTTTTACGTGCACCTTGTGACCAAAGACTCTCCATTTTTGATGATTCGAGGTAAGTGTGTCCAATTTGATGAGGGTTATGTTAACTCACTCTTTTCTTTACCTAGTGGAGGATATGAATACTTCGAGGATGTTGAGACCATGAACGCTGCCAAACGTAAGAGGATACTGGCAGACTTGTGAGAACCTGGCACAACTTAGACTATCTCGTCCACCGGCCACCGGACTATCAAGAGGCTGGCATTGAAGCCTCAAATGTGGGGTTGGAACCACTTTATCAAACACAATCTCATTCCCACATCTCACAATGACACAGTCTTGGAGGATCCGTTGATCCTTTTACACTACATTGTCAAGGGGCGCAATATAAATGTTGACAGGATCATTATCGAGGAAACCTACAAATGCGCTGCCAAGGGTAAGGGAATTTTTTTTCTCTTTCTTAATTTCTAACATTTGTTTGCGCTAAGAAGTGCCAAGGGTGGATGAGAATCGCGGCCAGGTCATCAAAGGGACCACTATCACTGTCCTTATTTGGAAGAATCTCACGGCTAGAGAGCCAAAGGAGAAGGGGAAGGGAAAAGCCAAGACTGCCACGCTAAAGCCAAAAAAAGAGCCCAACAGTGTGCTAGAAACCATGCCAACAAGCTCATTGGAAATGCTTTCTCGAGTTTACACTCGATAGGAGATTATTCTTCGAAAGTTCGAGGCAGCCGAGGAGCTAAATGCTAAACTATGGCACTATACCCAAGAGAGGGACGCCGTCATTCGATAGGTCCTTGTTAAACTTTAACCTGACGAGGTTCCCTTGTTTCCACCTTTCCCTACTGAGCTCTCTGCCAGTGATGCCATGTCAGCGAGTCCAGTTATGTCAGCAATTCCAGCCAGTCATGCAAGTCCAGTCAAGTCTGTCAGTCCAGTCAGTTTTTCCAGCTCTGAGTCCAATTTTACAGTTATTATGTCCTCAGTGCATGTTGAATCTGCCAACACCGATTCCTCTTTTGAGTCGGAGGACATTCTTGCCAAGAAACCAAAGCATACGCTAGTTACACCACCAGCAAACCCTACCAAGAAGGAGGATTTTGGAGCCTCCACTACCGCATCAAAGCAGGGTTGTAAAGGGAAGAAAAGAATGGCCCTTGAACGTAGGAGCTTAACCATGAGAAAGGCTCGTGCCAGAAAAGAAGAAGAAGCACGTGCCAAATGAAAGAAAGAGGTCTTCGAAAGGGAGTCTCCTTCTACCTAACTCATTTGCATTTCATTTTTTGCATTTTCATGTTCGTGCATTTTTATTTTTTCTGTTTTTCTTGTATATATGTGTTGTTTCATACATTGAGGAATGCACATCATGGGTTTAGGGGGTGTGCATTTTCTCACATTATTCCATGTCATGCATTTCACATTTAAATTTTTTGTTTGCCATGTAGTTCACGTAGAGTAGTTGCATACTGAACCATAAAAAAGTGAAAAAGAAAATTTTGTCTCGGCAAAATTTGAAGTTTGTTAACAATTGGTTAGGTAAGCTTATTTTTATCCTAGTTGTTTTCCCAATGATGAATTCTTAATCTTTAGTTTGTCATGTCAGTAGATAGTATGCCAAGTTTCTTGCCAATTGATCTCTAGTTTAGAAAATTGATTTACACTTAGCACATTGTATGTATCTAGTTCCCTAGCAAACTTAGACTATTTGAAACCATGCTCAGATTAAAAAAAAAAGAATGTCAGGGTAAAAGAAAATAAGGCAGCAATGTTATGACATGGCAATAAAAATGAACTCTCCTCTACCTAGGGATAATAAGTTACTTGGGGCTTCGTGGTATGCTCCCTCTTAGTTCTCAAGTCCAAAACCCTAGAGTATGAGTTGAAAAGAAAGCCTAGTGATGTCTGGATTAAGGTGGGGATTCGTGGTATGTTCCCTCTTAT
The DNA here is from genome assembly GCA_958450335.1 of Hibiscus tridactylites. Lineage (NCBI taxonomy): Eukaryota > Viridiplantae > Streptophyta > Magnoliopsida > Malvales > Malvaceae > Hibiscus > Hibiscus tridactylites. The sequence continues at coordinate 19,047,357 of OY288285.1, read as the reverse complement.
CACTCACATTGTAGAGCGTTTAGATGTTCTCTAAATATGAGCACAAGTGCACACTCTTGTCAAGTTATAGTATAAAAGATATCGTCTCCCACGGGGATTGGACAACTTAACTTGAATCATAATTCCTGCACAAAAGGAAATTAAATGCACAAATAAGTTGAATTGTTTAGGAAGAGAAGTATATAAAACATAAGTAAATAAAAGAGAATAGATCAGATTGATGGAATGGGTCGGATTATGTTGCTCCCTAGTGTGAAACTGTGTTGAATAGGATAAGATGTCTTGCGGTTCCAGACTTTGCTACCTCGACAGGATATGGCAGATTGGTTGTTGTGACGCTTTCACTGCCTCGGTAGTGGAACAGACGAGTGTCTCTGTGGCAAACTCGACAGTACTTCAAGGCTCGGCAAAACACTTCGAAAGTGATCCCACTTATGTCTATGTCATAATGTTATTGATGCCCATTGCAGATAATACCAGCCACACCGTAAATCATGCAAAGACATCAATGTTTGGTTCATTCTTTTTAAGTCACCTTAAACCCTAACCTATGTCTAGGCTAGATTAATCAACACTTGGCTAAGGTGAAAACAGTACTTACTCCTTTCGTGAGTTTGACTCTCTCGATACCGAACAAATGGATAGTAGACAATTAATCTTTCGCCTTAAGTGAAAACTATGAAGAACATGGAATAAGCAAAACTTAAAAGCTTTATTGCAAAAACAAACTTAATACCTAAACAATCGTTCTCACACTAGTCTACAACATAACCCAAACCCGAAGAAGAATTTAGAACAAAATGGCAGCAAGAAAACCTAAATTATGCCTAAGGGAAAACCAAAGTTCTTGAAGTAAGAATACATTGAGTATATATAGGCAATAGCTAGGTCAAGTCCTCCTTGGAGTAGAAGTCTTCAATGTAGCTTTTGCATTAAATGCAACCTTAAATTCTGACTTCTTTGAGTTGAATGTGGGCTTCTTCATGTTGTCTTGCTCCACAAGTTATCTCATTCTCCTACTTTGGCGGCTCTGTCTACTGCTACAGGCATCAGAAAATTAAGTGGATGGCATCGTTAGAATTAGAATTTTCTGCTCTACAGATCGCACTTCAATTCTTCAATTCCTCAACTTGCTGTCTTTGGCGGCAGGTATGGCGGTGGCAGATACAAGGCAGATGTTGTCTCTGTTTGGAACTGCATCAGTACAGCTCCTCGATCTGCTGCCTCAATATCATGTCCTCGGCTCCTCTCTCTTTTTGCCAGTTTCAAGTACCTGAAACTAAAACTAAACTAAAATAGTACCTTTTCCTTACCAAATAACAAATAATCAATAAAAGCATGGCAAAGTAAAGAATAATGTAAAATGCAATGCATGATCCTAATTATGCCTAAAATGTACTTAAAACAGAAATAATATGAGATGTAATGTAACACCCCAATTTTGGGCTTAGAAATTTAGGGTCTGAACCGGGCCGATCTGATTTTTGGTTCGAATATAAAAGGAGGTTTTAGGGAAAGCCTAGTTCGGGATGCTTTAAAAATATGGAAAATATCTAAAAATCCTCTTTTAATATATATAAGAGGGTGGTGAAATCAATTTTACAAAATAAGGTTTGGAAATGCAACATTTTGAAGTAATGACTAAAATGCGATTTTTGAAAAGTTCACTGGTGACTGTTTTGTAAGGATTGAATCTTTGAATCTTTAAGGAGCTAATTTACCCAAGAATAATTTCTCCAGACTTTTCTTAGATTTAAGTGATTTAATTAATGTTTAATTAATTAAATGGAAAAGAGAAAACCAATTTTTAGATTTTCATAACTAACTTTTCTTAAAACTTTCTCATCTCTTTTTCTCTCAAAATTCCCTCATCCAAACACTTTTCTCCAGCATATTTTCCATTGGTTTTTAATTCAATTGATGAGGATTCAATCAACAATTAATTCCTAATCTTTTCTACATCAAATCCTTTTGATTTGCTCATTTGATTTTCAAGAAAATTGGCTTTAATCAAGGAGAAATCTACATTTAGAGGTAAGGTTGTTCTTCTCCTCTAAATAATCAGTTCTTTACTGAAATTACCAAGTTACCAATCCTTAATTTAAGTTTTATAAATGGTTTTGATGATAAGAACTTGATTTTGGCTTAAAACTCAAGATTTGGAGGAAATCTTGAAGAATTTCGTTGTGATTGTTTGGAATCTGTTTTGAGATTATTCTTAAATGTATTTTGGATGTCAAATGATGTGTAAATGAGGTTTTATCAATGCAATCCCGAATAGGTGGTGTTTCCTAAGTTTTTGCTTATGAAAATGGTGGTTTATGGGGGTGATATTGGTGTTATGTTATAGCTGGAGGTATAAGGACGAGTTTAGGTTCATTTTAGATGTTAATTGATGTTTAGGAATGGTTAGAAGTGGTGGATCTTGGCTGGGTTATGTTTTGGAAGAGTTTGGAGGTGATTTCGGTTGTGTTTGGTAGCCAAAATGTTAGAATTGGTTAGAGCAACGAGTTTAGATGTGATGGATGAAGATTTTAATGCATGATGATGCATTAATCCTCTCTTTTGATGTGTTTAAAACATGGGAGACATCTTCGGATACTTGTGGTGTTGATCTGGAGGCTTGATCGGCGTTTCGGCAAACTTGCGAAACGGAATTGGTGAATGAAGTTGGATTTCTAGCTTTGTAACGAATGTTTGATGCTTTTGGGAGCTTAGTTTAAGTCTAAGCAACTTAACTAAGCTCAAGAGTAAGTTTTCGGAAAAACTCTCTTGGATGAGCCATGGAGTGGTTCGATGCATTTGTTGATAATTGCATGTTTAAATTCTGTTTTGAAAGCATGATTTAGCATGGTTAATGCTAGTTTTGAAAGCCATATGTTGAAGGATGCTCAAGGTAAGAGATCCTTGGTTTGATATGTTGTAAATGTGAATTTGATGCATAGTGATGCATGGTGTTAAATGGCTTTGCTTAATGCTTTAAAACAGTGAATTGTTGATGATTAATGATGTATATTGGCAAGTGATGTGTTGGTTTTAAAGTACTTGAATCGGATATATAGGATTGGGTGCACCGTAAATAAAGTCGCCTTGGATGTTGAGGGGTTGTAATTGTACCGTAAACTCCATCCAAGTACACTAACGAGAAAGGTAAGATCACAATGGTGGTTAAAAGTCCATGTGATGATCTTGTGTTTTGTGTCCCGTGTTCTCGTTAGTGGTGTTATACAACTAGCGATGAGTGATGTTGAGGGGTTGTGATTGTACCGTTAAACTCCATCACAGGTGTTGAGGGGTTTTGATTGTATCGGTAAACTCCACCTTGTGTGTTCGGTAGTGTGTATGAAGCGTATGGGACAACGCTTGTAATCCGCGTATCCGATTGTGTTTTGTGCTGTGAATGGTTATGGATTATCACTTGAAAGCCAATATGACATGTTGATTTTAATGAAGCATGAGATGTTTGTTATGTATGCAAGGTTGCATGAATAATGATGATTATGTGAATGAAGGCTTGATTAAAAGTGTTTTTATAAAAAGCATTATTGTGTTGTTTCTTTAGAGCATGTCTCACTAAGCAATTGTGCTTACGCTCTCTCTCTTGAACCAATAATGTAGATAATAGAAGTATTTGAGGGCAACAAGGAGGCTAAGAATCCAAGGGAAAGCTAAGCTCATGTATGGTGATGTTTTCACAACACTATTAGATTTTGATATTTTGGCAATGGGAACCTAGGTTGTGTTTTGGACTCCCTAATTGTGGCATGATGCCTTTGATGGTTTGGATTTGTAAATGGCCATTTTGATGCTTGTTTATGTGCTTTGATGGTTGTTTGGTTTTGGATATTAAGGTGCATGCCTATAGACTTGTGGATTTCCATGATTGATGCCATGAACGTGTTTTGATGTTGCAAACATGTACCTTATATGTATGATGACTTGTTGGCATGATTAGGAAGTCCTTAGGGTGTGTTAGAATGGTTAAATGCATGTTAAACCAGCAAGTTCTGCAGCTTCTGGGCAACCCATATCGATACACTCTCACAGGCATTTCGAAACGGGGGCCTGTAATAGCCTTGGTGTTTCGAAACGGCTGGTGACCGTACCGAAATGGTTTGGCCACTAGAAGGCCATGTTTTGAAACAAGTCTCGAAACGAACCCGCATTTCGAAACGGTCAACACCGTTCCAAAACAGGTGACCGCTGGGCACTGATTTGAATGGTCTTGAGGTTTGCAAGCTATACGTTTTAGTCCTGAAAATTGTTTTTACAATTGCATGAGTTTGAGATGTCCGATTGAGGTGAAAATTAACAGGGAAGCATGAAACATGACTAATTAAATAATGGTAACCTTAAAATCATTTAAGACCTTAAATAATGAGTTTGAGATGTCCGTTGTGTTTTTCACGTATGTGTTTCTCGAGAGTACGCTTAGGGTTAATGTGCATCTAGAAAAGTTTTAAAAAAAAGTTGTTAATCAAGGTTGACTTTTGGGTTGACTTTTGTTTTCCCCGTGTAACTTTCGTAGTTCAGGTCAACCGTCTAGGCCAGGCTAAGGGGGTTACATTTGGTGGTCTTAGAGCTGAGTTCTCGTATAAATGGGAATGATTATGAGGGTGAAGTATGTGTGATTGCATGATATGCCTTTTAAATGAAAGTGTGACGTGTGAATTGTAAAGTATGTTGCAATTGTGATGTTATGCTATGTTGAAGCATGTTAGAGGAACCCATTGCCATATCAAAACTAATGGAAGGAATTATTTTTGGAAAATGAGCTTGAGTACTTGGATTACTTACCTTGTTGAGCCTAATTATGTTTATAGCATTTGTGTCAGTGCATTGTTTTTCTAGTAAAAATGGGGCCTCGTAGAGAAATGAGGATGAATACGAGAGATATGGCTCAGAATGAGAACGAGGAAAATGTTGAGAACATTGTGGACATACCTCTTCCTCCTGGTGGTGGACCGCCCGGTGGTGGTGCTGCTGGAGGTGCTGGTGCTGGGGTCGCTGGACCTGAAGCTGTGCAGGGGCAAGCTGCTCCTGACATGACTGTACTGATACAGGCTATTGCTGGAGCCTTTCAGGCGGTAGTAGCTAGAGCTTACGGAGCTGTGTATCAGGGTGATGCTAATGTGAGATTACCTTTGGAACGTCTTCGCAGTCTGGGAGGGACTGAGTTCAGAGGTTTATCTCCTGAAGGTTCTGAATCTTGGTTGGAAAGTACCAAGAGGATATTGGGACAAATGAACTGCAATGATGTGCAGAAGTTAGGTTGTGTAGTATCGCTGTTACATGATCATGCGTATACTTGGTGGACGACCACTGCCTCCGGAATGAAGGGAGTTGATGTGACTTGGACGTTCTTTCTGAACGCGTTCAAGAGAAAGTATCTAGGTGTGCGATACCTGGATGAGAAAAAAGAGAATCCATGCCTCTTGTACAAGGAAGCATGACAGTGGCTGAGTATGAGATCCAGTTTGTCCGTCTTAGTCAGTACGCACCTGAGCTTATCCCTGATGAGCGAGAGAGGTGTGAGCGTTTCCGATATGGTTTGATGTCGTATGTGAAGAACTTTATGCTTGCGGCTGAGTACACGGATTTTGATGTGCTGGTGAGTAGGGCAAAGGACATTGAGCAGAACCTGGGTTTGTCTTCCAGAGGTGTTAGTTCTGGCTCGGGCAAAAGAGCTGCTGAGTATAGTTCCGGTGGTGGATGGAACAAGAGAGGACGAGATAAGAGGTATCAGTCTTCTGCTAGGTGTGGTAATGGAGGGCAGGGTGCGCCTGTTCAGGGAGACAGGATGAGAGCTGATCAGAACACGTGTTGGACGTGTGGTCATTTGAGGCGTGATTGTCCTCGAGCAGCGAGGGAGGTTCAGGCTCATGTGGCGGTGACCGGTAATTTGTGCTGGAATTGTGGTTCGGCAGAACACATGAGGAGGGAGTGTCCTTTGTTGGCCGGTGGTGGTCAGGGACGTGCTCCTGGAGTTGTTGCACCACAGAGAGGTCGTGGGCGTGGCTGTGGTAACTTCCAGCGCAGAGATGATGGTGGGAGGAATGTGGCGCATGTGGTGGTTGTCCAACCTGAGGGTGGTGGCTAGGCTCGAGTGTATGCTCAGCGAGAAGGGAGAAATGACACGGATGTGATCGCAAGTACCTTTACTTTGTAATCCTTGTCATTACTTTCCTTGATAGATTCTGGATCTACACACTCATACATATTGCGTGAACATGCTCAATTGTTTGGTTTACCTATTGAGTTTTTGGATGTTGGTATGCGTGTAACTAGTTCCTTTGGTGAGACTGTTGTGACACGGAGGTTGTATAGAAGATGTCCTTTGGTAGTGCAAAACCATGTCTTTCTTGTTGATCTCATGGAATTGCCATTCTATGGTTTTGATGTAATCCTTAGTATGGATTGGCTCGTTGAACATCGAGCTGTGGTGGATTTTGAGAACAAGCGAGTTTGATTGAAACTTGCGGATGATTATGAGGTAGTGGTGGTTGGTGAGAATGTGAAGTTTCTTGCCAATGTGGTGTCTACATTGGAAGCAAGCCGAATGCTGAGGCAAGGTTGTGAGGCCTACCTAGCCTTTTTTATGAATCCTAGCTCTAAGGAGTTGCGGGTCCAAGATATCAGGATTGTGCGAGAGTTTCCTGGTGTGTTTCCGGAGGAGTTGCCTGGGTTGCCTCCTAATTGAGAGGTGGAGTTTGTAATTGAGCTGTATGAAAACACAACTCCAGTTTCCATTACTCATTATCAAATGGCACCTAAGGAGTTGAAGGAGCTGAATACGCAACTTCAGAAGTTGGTTGATCGTGGCTTCATTCGGCCGAGTGTGTCACCTTGGGGTGCACCGGTGTTGTTTGTGAAGAAAAAGGATGACACTATGAGAATCTGCATCGACTATCGTCAGCTGAACAAGTTGACTATCAAGAATCGGTATCCATTGCCGAGGATTGATGATCTTTTTTATCAGTTTCGGGGAGCGGTTGTGTTCTCTAAGATTGACTTAAGGTCAGGTTATTACCAGATGAAGGTGAAGGATGTGGATGTGCCAAAAACAACCTTCAGAATGAGGTATGGGCATTATGAGTTCCTTGTGATGTCTTTTAGTTTGACGAATGCTCCTACAGCTTTTATGGACATGATGAATAGAGTGTTCCATGAGTATTTGGACAAATTTGTTTTAGTGTTCATTGATGATATCATTGTGTACTATCGTACTGAGGAGGAGCATGAGAGGCATTTGAGGATTGTGTTGCTGGCTTTGTTGAAGAATTAGCTTTATGCTAAGTTGGGCAAGTGTGAATTCTGGCTTAGAGAAGTTGTGTTCCTTGGTCATGTGGTTTCTTCTAAGGGGATTCGTGTTGATCCTCAGAAGATTGAGGCAGTGATGAATTGGAAGCCTCCTAAGTTTGTTCATGAAGTTCGTAGTTTCCTTGGTTTGGCGGGATACTATCGGAGGTTCGTGGATGGATTTTCAAAGATTGCTGCACCTTTGACGAAGTTGTTGCAGAAGGATGTCAAGTATGAGTGGACAGAAGCGAGACAATAGGCTTTTTAGAAGCTTAAGGCAGCTTTGACGCAAGCTCCTATCTTGGTTCAACCTAAATCAGGGAAAGAGTTTGTGGTGTACAATGACGCATCCTACGTTGGGCTGGGGTGTGTGTTGATGCAAGAGGGTAAGGTGGTAGCTTATGCATCGCGCTAGTTGAAGGTGCATGAGCGCAACTATCCTACGCATGATATTGAGTTAGCTGCGGTGGTCTTTGCTTTGAAAATTTGGAGACATTACCTGTATGGTGAGAAGTGTACTGTGTACACGGATCACAAAAGTTTGAAGTATCTGATGTCTTAGAAGGAGTTGAATCTTAGGCAACGACATTGGGTGGAGTTGCTTAAAGATTACGATTTGACGATCGAGTACCATCCGAGTAAAGCCAATGTTGTAGCGGATGCCTTGAGTAGGAAGGTAGCAGTGGAGTTGAGGGCTATGTTTGCTAGCCTTAGCATTTCGCGAGATGGCGGTCTTGTGGCTGAGTTGAATCTTAGGCAACGATGTTGGGTGGAGTTGCTTAAAGATTACGATCTGATGATCGAGTACCATATGGGAAAAGCTAATGTTGTAGTGGATGCCTTGAGTAGGAAAGTGGCAGTGGAGTTGAGGGCTATGTTTGCCAGTTTGAGTATTTCGCGAGATGGAGGTCTTGTGGCTAAATTGCAAGTGAAACCATCTTTGGTTCAGTTGATAAAGGATAAGCAGCTGTTGGATGATTCCTTGGTGCCACATGTTCAGGATATTTCTGAGGGTAGACCATTGGATTTCTATTTCAATAATGATGGAGTTCTATGTTTTGGGAGTCGGATAGTGGTGTCGAATGATGCTGAGTTGAGGCGTGCTATTCTGACTGAGGCTCATAGTAGTCCTTTTGCTATGCACCCTGGTAGTACAAAGATGTATCATGATCTTAAGGATGAGTACTATTGGGTGGGGTTGAAGAAAGATGTTGCAGAGTATGTGAGTAAGTGCATGGTTTGTCAGCGAGTTAAAGCTGAGCATCAGTTTCCTTCTTGGTTGTTGCAACCGTTAAGGATTCCTGAGTGGAAGTGGGAAAGGATTACCATGGACTTTGTGTCTGGTTTGCCTTTGTCGCCATCGATAAAGAATTCGATGTGGGTGATTGTGGATCACCTTACAAAGTGTGCTCATTTCTTACCTGTGCATACTACGTACACCTTGAATAAGCTTGCAAAGCTGTACATTGCTGAGATTGTGCGGCTGCACGGTGTGCCAAAGTCTATAGTGTCGGATAGAGATCTGAGGTTTACATCGCGTTTCTGGGAATGTTTGCATCACGCTTTGGGTACACGGCTAAATTTCAGTACTTCTTATCATCCACAGTCTGAGCGTGTTATCCAAGTGCTGGAGGATATGTTGAGGTGCTGTGTGATTGAGTTTTAAGGATCTTGGGAGAAGCATATGCCTTTGGTGGAGTTTGCTCATAACAATAGCTACATGGCAAATATTCAAATGGCACCTTATGAAGCCTTGTACGGGAGGAAGTGTAGAACTCCTCTTTGTTGGGCTGAAACAGGTCAGAAGTTGGTTTCAATGCCAGCTTTGTTGAAGGGAACCACCGAGAAGGTGAAGCTCGTTTGTGAGCGACTGAAGGCAGCTTCTGATCGATAGAAGTCTTACGCAGATTTGAAGCGTAAGGAGATTGAGTTTGCGGTAGGTGATCGTGTATTTTTGAAGGTCTCCCCTTGGAAAAAGGTGGTGAGGTTTTGACGAAAGGGTAAGTTGAGCCCTAGGTACATTGGACCATACGAGGTGATTGAATGTGTGGCTCCTGTTGCGTATAAGCTGAGATTGCCGCAAGAGTTGGAAAAGATTCATGATGTGTTTCATGTCTCTATGCTTTGAAGGTATAGATCGGATCCTTCGCATGTTATGCATGTGGAGGAAGTGGAGTTGAATCCAGACTTGTCTTATGATGAGGAGGCGGTGGAAATTTTAGATTCGGACAGTAAAGTTCTTCGGGGCAAGACCATTGATTTGGTAAAGGTGTTGTGGAAGCATCGTGGTGTTGAGGAAGCCACGTGGGAAAGAAAGGATGGCATGAAGAAGCAGTTCTCGTATCTCTTTCCTCCGGGTGAATTTCGAGGACGAAATTTCTTAAGGGGGGAGAGTTGCAACACCACAATTTTGGGCTTAGAAGTTTAGGGTCTGAACCGGGCCGGTCTAATTTTCGGTTCGAATATAAAAGGAGGTTTTAGAGAAATTCTAGATCGGGATGCTTTAAAAATATGGGAAAATATCTAAAAATCCTCTTTTAATATATATAAGAGGGTGGTGAAATCAATTTTACAAAATAAGGTTTGGAAATGCAACATTTTGAAGTAGTGACTAAAATGTGATTTTTGAAAAGTTTAGTGGTGACTGTTTTGTAAGGATTGAATCTTTGAATCTTTAAGGAGCAAATTTACCCAAGAATGATTTCTCCAGATTTTTCTTAGATTTAAGTGATTTAATTAATGTTTAATTAATTAAATGAAAAAGAGAAAACCAATTTTTAGATTTTCATAACTAACTTTTCTTAAAACTTTCTCATCTCTTTTTCTCTCAAAATTCCCTCATCCAAACACTTTTCTCCAGCATATTTTCCATTGGTTTTCAATTCAATTGATGAGGATTCAATCAACAATTAATTCCTATTCCTTTCTACATCAAATCCTTTTTATTTGCTCATTGGATTCTGAAGAAAATTGGCTCTAATTAAGGAGAAATCTACATTTAGAGGTAAGGTTGTTCTTCTCCTCTAAATAATCAGTTCATTACTGAAATTCTCAAGTTATCAATCCTCAATTTAATTTTTATAAATGGTTTTGATGATATGAACTTGATTTTGGCTTAAAACTCAAGATTTGGAGGAAAATCTTGAAGAATTTCGTTGTGATTGTTTGGGATCTGTTTTGAGATGATTCTTAAATGTATTTTGGATGTCAAATGATGTGTAAATGAGGTTTTATCAATGTAATCCTGAATAGGTGGTGTTTCCAAAGTTTGTGCTTATGAAAATGGTAGTTTTGGGGGTGATCTTGGTGTTCTGTTATAGCTGGAGGTATAAGGACGAGTTTAGGTTCATTTTGGATGTTAATTGATGTTTAGGAATGGTTAGAAGTGATGGATCTTGGTTGGGTTATGTTTTGGAAGAGTTTGGAGGTGATTTTGGTTGTGTTTGATAGTCGAAATGTTAGAATTGGTTAGAGCAGCGAGTTTAGGTGTGATGGCTGAAGATTTTAATGCATGATGATGCATTAATCCTCTACTTTAATGTGTTTAAAACAGGGGAGACATCTTCGGATACTTGTGGTGTTGATCCGGAGGCTTGATCGGCGTTTCGGCAAGCTTGCGAAACAGAATTGGTGAGTGAAGTTGGATTTCCAGCTTTGTAACGAATGTTTGAAGGTTTTGGGAGCTTAGTTTAAGTCTAAGCAACTTTTTTTTTGACACAAGTCTAAGCAACTTAACTAAGCTCAAGAGTAAGTTTTCAGAAAAACTCTCTTGGTTGAGCCATGGAGTGGTTCGATGCATTTGGTGATAATTGCATGTTTAAATTCTGTTTTGAAAGCATGGTTAATGCTGGTTTTGAAAGCCATATGTTGAAGGATGCTCAAGGTAAGAGATCATGGTTTGATATGTTGTAAATGTGGATTTGATGCATAGTGATGCATGTTGTTAAATGGCTTTGATTAATGCTTTAAAATAGTGAATTGTTGATGATAAATGATGTATATTGGCAAGTGATGTGTTGGTTTTAAAGTACTTGAATCATATATAGTTAGCCGGCTATAGGATTGGGTGCACCATGAATAAAGTCGCCTTGGATGTTGGGGGTTGTAATTGTACCGTAAACTCCATCCAAGTACACAAACGAGAAAGGTAAGATCACAATGGTGGTTAAAAGTCCATGTGTGGATCTTGTGTTTTGTGTCTCGTGTTCTCGTTAGTGGTGTTATACAACTACCGATGAGTGATGTTGAGGGGTTGTGATTGTACCGTTAAACTCCATCACGGGTGTTGAGGGGCTGTGATTGTACCGGTAAACTCCACCTTGTGTGTTCGGTAGTGTGTATGAAGCGTATGGGACAACGCTTGTAATCTGCGTATTCGATTGTGTTTTGTGTACTGAATGGTTATGGATTATCACTTGAAAGCCAATATGACATGTTGATTTTAATGAAGCATTAGATGCTTGTTATGTATGCAAGGTTGCATGAATAATGATGATTATGTGAATGAAGGCTTGGTTAAAAGTGTTTTTAGTGTGTATGAAGCGTATGGGACAACGCTTGTAATCCGCGTATTTGATTGTGTTTTGTGTTCTGAATGGTTATGGATTATCACTTGAAAGCCAATATGACATGTTGATTTTAATGAAGCATTAGATGCTTGTTATGTATGCAAGGTTGTATGAATAATGATGATTGTGTTGTTTCTTTAGAGCATGTCTCACTAAGAAATTGTGCTTACGCTCTCTCTCTTGAACCAATAATGCAGATAATTGAAGTATTTGAGGGCAACAAGGAGGCTAAGAATCCAAGGGAAAGCTAAGCTCATGTATGGTGATGTTTTCACAACACTATTAGATTTTGATATTTTGGCAATGGGAACCTAGGTTGTGTTTTGGGAGATGTTTTGGACTCCCTAACTGTGGCATGATGCCTTTGATATTTTGGATTTGTAAATCGCCATTTTGATGCATGTTTTGGTGCTTTGATGGTTGTTTGGTTTTGGATATTAAGGTGCATGCCTATAGACTTGTGGATTTCCATAATTGATGCCATGAACGTATTTTGATGTTGCAAACATGTACCTTATATGTGTGATGACTTGTTAGCATGATTAGGAAGTCATTAGGGTGTGTTATAATGGTTAAATGCATGTTAAACCAGCAAATTCTGCAGCTTCTGGGCAATCCGTATCGATACACTCACAGGCGTTTCGAAACGGGGGCCTGTAATGGCCTTGGTGTTTCGAAACGGCTGGTGACCGTACCGAAATGGTTTGGCCACTGGAAGGCCCTGTTTCGAAACAAGTCTCGAAACGAACCCGCCTTTCGGAACGGTCAACACCGTTCTGAAACAAGTGACCATTAGGCACTGATTAGAACGGTCTTGAGGCTTGCAAGCTTTACGTTTTAGTCCTAAAAATTGTTTTTGCAATTGCATGAGTTTGAGATGTCCGATTGAGGTGAAACTTAACAGGGAAGCATGAAACATGACTAATTAAATAATGGTAACCTTAAAATCAGTTAAGACCTTCTAATTTCCAGAATTTACGTTTTGGTCCCTAATATTTTTGATTCATGCAATTGAGTCCCTTATTGTGATTTGTTCGCTGTGCTTTTCATGTATGTGTTTCTCAATAGTACGCTTAGGGTTAATGTTCATCTAGACAAGCTTAAAAAGAAAAAAGGGTTGTTAATCAAGGTTGACTTTCGAGTTGACTTTTGTTTCCCCGTGTAACTTTCGTAGTTCGGGTCAACCGTCTAGGCCGGGCTAAGAGGGTTACATGGAATGTGCACAAAATATAGAACTTATGGACACTTTACACACCCCCAAATTCGAACTATTGCTTGTCCTCAAGCAATGCAACCTAAACATACTTGCCCTTTAAACTAATCAAAAAGAAAAAAATATGTTTTAAACTTGATTTAACGCCTCAAGGTCGTGGCACCTGTCATTAGATTAGTGAGAGGGGAAGAGCATAAATTACCTTAGAATTAAACTATAATGCCAGTGCAGTGTGTGCAGAAACTGTGAATAAGCTGAATATGAAGAACATTCTAAGTAAACAAAGATGTTGTCATGGTATCTAAGGTTGTTGTCGTGGCAGCATAAGTAAGCACATTTATTTAACCATGGAAATAAGAGCTTCATCTTATCACAATTACTCTCTAGGTCTGAAATTAAGATAGGAGCAAACTACAAAACCCTGAACCCATTGAGCAGAGTCATCCCATGAAGACTTTCATTCACTCATGCTAATTTGTCTGTCACTTCAAGGGTTTTCAGATTTATGGAATTTGATAGCAGCAAAGTGTCCTTGCACATGATTCTTCCTAGAGTCGGTTTTGGACACCTTTAGGGATAAACAACATAAAAATTTCTTTCCTACCGTGGCAATGCTTCTTTTTTGTTTGTTGCCTGTTGTGGCAGATTCCTGCAACCAATGTTAGAAATTTTCAAATAATTCAAGCAGACAATGTTTATTACCAGCTTGTTTCCAATCCATGTTCACTACCGTGACTGCCCAATATGCCTTGTGTTCTATTTCGACTGGGAGGTGATAGGCCTTATCGTATACTAATCGATAAAGGGACATTCCGAGTGGCATTTTGTATGATGTCTGCTATGCCCACAGAGCATCGTCTAATTTTAGCGACCAATCTTTTCTACTTGGATTTAAAACTTTTTCCAATATGGTTTTGACCTCTCTGTTCGAAATCTCTACCTGCCCATTTGTTTGTGGGTGGTATGCCGCGACAATCTTGTGCTTGACACCAACATTTTGGAGTGCCTTGGCAATTAGCTTGTTATCAAAATGGGTGCCCTTGTCACTAATGATGGCTCTTGGAATCCCAAACCTCATGAATATGTTCTTGTGTAGGAATCTATGAACGGTCTTTGCATCATTGTGAGTGGTGGCAATGGCTTCTACCCATTTGGAAACATAATCGACTTCTAGGAGGATGTATATGTTGCCACAAAAAGATGATAATGGTCCCATAAAATCAATCCCCCAAACATCAAATAATTCAACCTCTAAGATGGTTTGTAAGGGTATTTCGTTCCTTCTTGATATGTTTCATGTTCTTTGGAAATTGTCGCACAGTTTGTAGAAGGCGTGGGCATCTTTATACAATGTTGGCCTGTAAAAACTTGATTGGAGTAATTTTGCTGACGTGCGCTGCCCGCTGAAGTGGCCTCCATATGGTGATGTGTGGCACTGAGATAGTATGGCTTGTTGTTCATCTTCCGAGACACACCGTCTAATTACTTGATATGCACAGTTTTTAAACAAGAAAGGCTCGTCCCAAAAATAATGCTTAGCATCATATTGGATTCATTTCTTTCCTTGGAAGTTAAGCTCATAAGGTAAAACACCAGTTACCAAGTAATTCACGATGTCCACGTACCAGGGTGTGGGTATTGATGTTGCTGTCATGGCCTCTTCATGGGCGGTTAGTGAGATGCCTTCGACTTCCAAGGCAGCTACCAAGACGAAGGCTAGTAGCAATTGTTCATCAGCGAACGCATCCTGGATTTCATTGGTGGATGTTTTTCCTTGTCCATCATTCTTAAGCCGAGAAAAATGGTTCGCTACTTGATTTTCTATGCCCTTTATGTCTCAAATTTTCAGATCGAACTCTTGCAGCAACAAGATCCAACGGATCAGTCGAGGTTTTGCATCCTTCTTTGTGAACAAGTATCTCAAAGCAGAATGATCTGTGTGGACGGTCACTTTTGTTCCAATTAGATAAGGTCGGAACTTATCGAAGGTGAATACCACTCCCAATAGTTCTTTTTTGGGGGTGGTGTAGTTGGCCTGGGCAGGATTCAGTGTTTCGCTTGTGTAGTAAATGACATGGAAAATTTTATCCTTGCGTTATCCGAGGGAGGCTCTAATGGCATAATCACTAGCGTCACACATTAGCTTAAAGGACTGGCTCCAATCAGGGGGAACTACCACAAGTGTTGTCACGAGTTTTTCTTTCAGGTTTTGAATGCTTTCAGGCATGCCTCTTCGAAGTTGAATGGTTTATCATATTCTAGCAAGGTATACAGTGGTTTAGAAATTTTAGAAATTTTTTCAATAAATCTACGACAAAAACCTGCGTGTCCTAGGAAACTCCAGATGCCCTTGACAGAGGTTGGCGGCGGAAGGTTAGCGATTACTTTGATCTTAGCCTTGTCTACTTCTATTCCTTGCGCAGAGATTTTATGCCCCAAGACTATGCCCTCATCAACCATAAAGTGGCATTTTTTCCAATTGAGTACTAGGTCTGTTTCCTAGATCTAGTGAGTACTTTCTCGAGGTTGTCGAGGTAGATGTCAAAGCTTCTGCCGAAGACAGAGAAGTCATCCATAAATATCTCCATGAAGTCTTCTATCATGTCGGAGAAAATAACCATCATGCAGCGCTGGAGTGTGGTAGGGGAGTTGCATAATCTGAATGGCATTCTTTGGAAGGCGTAGATGTCGTATGGGCATGTGAATGTTGTTTTGGCCTGGTCTTCTGGTGCAATGACAATCTGGTTATAACCTGAATATCCATCCAAAAAGTAATAGAAAGGTTTACCAGCAAGGTGATCAAGCATTTGATCAATAAAAGGTAAAGCAAAATGATCCTTTTAGTTGCTTTATTTAACTTGCGGTAATCTATGCATATTATCCAACCAATTATTGTTTTAGTTGGAATTAACTCATTATTGTCATTGCTTACAACGGTTGTGCCACCTTTCTTTGGTACATATTATATCGGGCTTACCCATTCGCTGTCAGAGATAGGATATATGATACCAGCATCTAACCATTTGATGATCTCCTTTTTGACAACTTCTCTCATGGCGTCGTTTAATCTCCTCTGGGAATCCGCAGCTGGCGTTTGATCCTGTTCGAGCTCGATTTTGTGCATGCAAATTGTTGGGCTTATCCCTTTTATATCTGTAATGCTCCAGCCTATTGCCTTCTTGTGCTGCCGCAACAGTGTTAACAATTTCTATTCCTGTGTAGGCTGCAACTTGGAGGAGATTATTACAGGTAGTGTATCATTTGCTCCCTATGTAAACATACTTAAGTTGTGCAGGTAAGGCTTTTAATTCAAGAGTAGGGGTTGTTCGATAGTTGGTTTGAACATTTTCCACCCTTTCTGTGTAATTCAACAGTTCGAAGTACTTACCTAGCATGTTTGCTATCTAGTACGCTTCTTCTTGCTCCTCCAATTCATGTTCTGTCCACTCACTACATTGTTCATCTTTTTGACAATTATCTAAATGGTTGCCAGAACAGCTGTCGAGGTTGTTACTTTGGCTGTCGTGTGCAGGAAGGTTTTGTTATCTTCAAAATTGAACTCTGAGACGGCCTCCATTAGCTACCATTTTTCTGGTTCATCAGCCTGTCTCATAGTTTAGAAGACGTTCAATTTTACCTGCTGATCATTGACCCTCATTGTAAGTTCACCCTTTTCAACATCAATCAGCGTTCTACCCGTATCTAGGAATGGTCACCCTAGGATTATCGGTGCCCTTTCATCTGCTTCACAGTCTAGTACCAGGAAGTTGGCAGGGAAAATAAATTTGTCCACCTTCACCGGGATGCCTTCAATTTTTCCTTCCGGCTGTACATATGTTATGTCGGCTAGTTGTAGCATTACTGTCGTTGGGCGGGCATCTCCTATCCCCAATTTCAGGAAAACAAACTTAGGTATTAAGTTGATACTTGCCCCTAGGTCACATAAGGCTCTTACAGAGTGGTTGCTGCCTATTTTACAAGGAATTATGAAACTGCCTGGATCTTTCTGTTTGGGTGGTGCCTTATTGTGCAGCATTGTCATGCATCCCTTTGTCACGCCACTATCTCAAATTCCTCTATCCTTTTTCTTTTGGATACCATATTCTTTAGGAACTTAGCATATCTGGGCATCTGTTCGATCAGTTTTACCAGTGGAAGATTGATTTTAACTTGCTTTAGCCTTGGGGAGAATCTTATCATGGGGGTAGTAACTGGTTCAGGGTCTGTCTGGTTATATGTTAGCTCTTGTTTTGGTTTCGTGATACCTTTCTCAAGTGTAGTAACTGGTTCAGGGTGTCTGGCGGCTTGAACTGGTTTGGTAGGTATTGTTTCTTTTGCAGCATAAATTGATGGCTCTTGCAGTGTTATCCCACTTCTAGTTGTTATAGCTTTGCACTGCTCATGGGATTTCTCTTTTGTGGTCTCAGTATCACTAGGTAATCTACCCATTGGCCTAGTGTTAACAATCTGGGCAAACCTTCCGAACTGAGTCTCTAGGTTCTGTATCGCAACTTCCTGGTTTTTCATCCTCATCTATGTCCTTTCCATAAATGACTCAATTTTATCAATAAACTTATTAGTACGAACAATAAATTCACTAGTATTAGATATAAAGGTTTGTAAAGTTGCTTCTAGTGAATTATTGTTCTGTGGTTGCTGAGCTTGCTCTTGGCTCAAGAAATTTAGCTAAGCATGATATCAATTCTCACGATTAGAATTGATTTGGCTAGCTCTTGGCTCAAGAAATTTAGCTAAGCATGATATTAATTATCATACTTAACTTGGTTTTTGGAAAATAATTAAATAGCATAAAAATAAAACAAGAAAATAAAGTAAAAGAACTTTTATTAAAACTAAAAATGTTTCAAGCTAGAAGATGAAAACTAAAATGAATGATTGATTATCTAAGCCTTTACCAAGGGTGGTATTTATAGGCTTAGATTTACAAAGATAAAGTGATGATATAATTTAAAATAATAAACAAAAGATAAAACAATTCAAATGTTTTGAAATTTAAATGCAGGAATCTAATCGGATAAGCTGATAACATCTTCCAGAACGTTCCAGAAGCTTCTAGAAGTCGCCACGTCATTGCCACGTCACTGCCACGTCAGACGCGTCGTGCCCGGTGTCGTGCCCATGATGCCAGTCATGACAGAATTATAATAAAAACTGCAGAAATGCCTCATTTTCACTGCTATTTCCAGAATTGGGTCCCTGCACAAAATATAACGAAAACAACATGAATTAAGCAGCAAGAAGTCCAAACAACTAGAAAAATAGCAAATGAAATATGTCATATTTGAGAACTCATCAAATTCCCCCTCACTTGTCTCATACTTGTCCTCAAGTATGTCCGAAAATGATATTAACCAAGAATGCATTCTTCAAGCCATTACAAGCATCAAACATAATCATAAGAGTTCTAGCGCAATTGGAGTATCATGAAAGAAAACATTATCAAACCAAAAGGATGCAAGCAAAGAACAACCCTTATCTCTTCCAATTACCTATCAAGCATTAATTAAATCCTAACCTAGTCTTAATCCTCACCAAGATACACTCAAGAGCACTCAAAGTGTTTATAGGTAAAAGTGAAGCAAAAACACTCAAAGTCAATCATGAATAAAGGTTTCCATATGCTTGTAACAAGTTCAATTCTCCACTACTTTAATAGAATCGAGGTGCAAAAATCATTAGGTCTTTTATTCAAGGTGTAATGTGGGTTTAGAGAAGGGTAAAAAGATGGAAAGAAAATAAACAAAAGAAGATGATCAATGCAAGATATTTCAAACATTCAGCAGTGAAGACATTAAAAATAAGCTAAAAATGGGCAAGCCAACACACATTTTTTTCTTTTCTTTTTTCTTTTCTTTTTTTTTCTTTTCGAAACTGTTTTTCTTCTCTCTTTTTTCTCTCTTTTTTTTCTTTTCTTTTCGAAGCAATTGCTTCCTTTTATTCTGTTTTTTTTTTTCTTTTTTCCGAAAAATTCTGCCCTTTGTTCGATTTGCAGCCCTTTTTTGTCTAGCAATACAATTTCTAGCATTTCATCAATCAAAAAGTTTGGTTGAGGGTTAAGCCAAAAAAAATGGGATATAAGGTTTCAAGAGGGTTCACTAAGCGAAAGATAAATTTTAATGAAAGAGAGAAAATCCTAATGCCTAAATCATCTTAAAGCACCTCGTTCTTAGTGTAGTCTCAAATTGTAAGCAAGCCACAAGTTCTAGATTCCTAAGTTCAAGATGACACTCTCAAGCAAGGAAACGAGCATAATATGAAGAATGCATGCTCAAGGCTCAAATCTTACCAAAATTGGGCTAAGTTGATTAATCTAGGCGAGAAATTTAATTAACACTATCAAGAGTAATTAAAAGAGATGTCAAACTGCAGATTACCCATATCATTTGATTATCAAAATGCTCCAATTCAATCATTCCTAAGCACTAGAACAAGTACAACATGCTGTTCAACAAGTAATGGCAAGAAAAATTCATCTAAAGTTTAAGCAAAGTCAGACATATAATTTAAACAAGCAGACAAGTGGTAATTTATTACCCTCCCCCTCACTTAAATGAATTGCCCCAATTTAGAAAAAAAAAATTAAGGAAATAAAGAGAAAATAAGGGCAAAAGATACTCCCCGTGAGTGATGAAATTGAGTCCACTGTTGGCATAGAGTGGAATGAGGGAGACGGTGAATGAGGTGGAGGATGTTGACTGCCGAGAAAGCGGCCGGCGGGTGGAGCTTGGTCCAGCGGTGCTGTTGGAGAGCTGCGAATGGCGGCTGTCGGCTGGGGGAGAAGGCGGAGGTACGGTGGAAGCCATAGGCGTGGGGTTCTCGATCGAGGGCTGGGGGTTTGCCGTCATCGACCATCGCGGCATGGAGGAGGTGCGGGGCATTGCGGCTGAGTGAGTTTACGGCTGGGTGTGTTGTGTTTTTAGGGATTTGGTGGTTTTGCGGGAAAGAAAGAAAGGGAAAAGGGGGAGAGTTTGACGATATGCTTAAGGGGGAAGGGCTTGGGGCTATCGTGCACCGTTCATTGAGCGTGCTAAAGTGCACCACGTTTAATGAAACGGTGCACTTTGGCTGTGGAAATTTAATTGTCCTGCTGCATTCGAAATGAATCCTGCAAATGAAAAACAAAATTTATTAAGGCAAAAAAAAGGAAAAAAATGAAGCATAAATTAAAAAAGTAAAAATTAACGAAGAATAAACCAATGGGTTGCCTCCCATTTAGCGCTTTATTTAACGTCGTTTAGCTCGACGACCTTTGCTAAATTTTTGGCTCTTCAAAATAAAGGTCTTCAAATAATCGATAATGTCCATCGCTCGTCGTTTTAACGTCTTCCTTCATCTTTCTTTTTGTGCGCAAAACAACAACTAAGCTTCTACCTCCTTCCCAAGATGACAACTTACTCAAGATGATATTTGGCAAAGTTTGGTTGTCGCCTAAAAATATATAATCAAACCATTCCAACCTTGGCTTTGGTTCCTGCAAAATTGATGGAAAATGTTTAGTTCGAATTGGAATTAATCGAAAATCAGAAAGGGAAGAAAGATTTGAAATGATTTCGCCTTTGTTTTTATCGTCGAGATCTGCGAATTCCCTACAAAATTCATAACACAAATTAGTTTCGATCAAATCATCAGCTAACAGATCTATAATATCAATGAAATTTAAACTTGCGACCGAATCAGGATACTTCATAGCTTTATACATATCAAATTTAACTACTTCCCCATCAAATTCCATAGTTAAGATGCCGTCGCGGACACCGATCTTTGTATGCGCGGTTGATAGGAAAGGTCGGCCAAGCAAGATTTCGGATCCGTTGTTGCTGCGATCATTTTCCATGTCAATTATATAAAAATCAGCAGGGAAAATAAGATTTTTTACCTGTACCAACACGTTTTCTAGTACTCCCTCGGGGTAGATAACTGAACGATCAGCTAGTTGAACCGTCACTCGCGTTTCTTTCAATGGTTCAGTCGAAGTTTTGTTGTAAACGCTTAACGGCATGACGTTGATAGATGCGCCTAAATTGCACATCGCCCTTTTTATCCCAACATTCCCAATTTTACAAGGAATCGCAAACATACCTTGATCCTTGTACTTTGGCGGCAATGGTCTTTGAAGAATAGCCGAAACGTTCTCACCAAGGTTAACTTTTTCATTTCCGGATAATCGCCTTCGGTTTATGCATAAGTCCTTCAGAAACTTTGCGTATTTAGGGACCTTCCGAATAACATCCAAAAGTGGAATGTTGATTTCCACTTTTTTGAATACATCTAAAATTTCCTTCTCTTCCTCCTTTTTATCTCGTTTCGCCAATCTACCTGGAAAAGGAGGAACAGGTTCGTAAGTAGAAACAGAAATATTTGATTTAGAGTTACCTGCAATGGGTGGAGACTTTTCGTTCTGGTCCTTTGAAGAGCTGCCTTGCTCGTCGGATTTCTGCTCATCTTGCTTGGGCGGTTTAGGCGTTAAAACTGTTCCACTACGCAAAGTTATCGCACTAACGTTTTCCCTTGGGTTGGTTTCGGTTTGGGATGGTAGCTTTCCCTGGGATTCTATACGGCTAACGGCTTGAGCTAGTTGGCTTATTTGCTTGTCGATTTGTTGGAGGTGGGATTGTGTTTGGTTTTGGAATTTTTCCTGCGAAACTGCCAATCTCTCAACAATAGACTCAAGCGAGGATTTTTGGGGTGCTTGGTTTTGGTAGGGAGGTTATTGCCTAGGTTGGTAATTCGGGTTCTGATTACCGTAGCTCAAGTTTGGGTGATCTCTCCAACCGGGATTGAAGGTATTGCTATGTGGGTTATAGGGTCTTTGGGGAGGTCCGGGAAAGTTGTGTATGGCGTTAACTTGGGCACTAGACGTATCTCGCAATAATGGGCATAAGTCGGTTGCATGATCTGACATAGTGCATATTCCGCATACCTTAGCAGCTTTTATCTCCCCTGAAACAAGAGAATACACAATATTAGTCAAATTATCAATTTTATTCTCTAATGAAATTGTGCTTACTGTGTGAACCCGTCGGCTGGGTTCACTTGTAGAACCAAATTGCTGCGAGTTTGCAGCCATTGTGGAGATTAATGTTCTCGCCGTAGTAGGAGTCATGTTAACGAGCGCGCCACCGCTTGCTGCATCTACCATCTTTTTGTCCATTGGTAACATTCCTTCATAAAGGTATTGAAGGAGTGTTTGCTCGGATAGGCCATGTTGCGGACAGCTTGCGCACAGCTTCTTGAACCTTTCCCAATAATCATAAAGGGATTCGCCGTGCATTTGTTGGATACTCAAAATGCTTCGCCTAAGTTCAGTCGCTTTTGCTGCAGGGAAATACCTGTCAAGGAAAACACGAGAAAGATCAGCCCATGTATTAATAGAATTCGGAGGTAAATAAAATAACCATTCTTTAGCCATTCCGGCTAAAGAAAAAGGAAATGCCCTTAGTTTTATTTGGTCCTCCGAGACCCCTTGTGGTTTCATACTGCTGCACACCATATGGAATTCGGCTAGATGCTTGTGTGGGCTTTCAGTAGGTAAACCGTTAAAGGTAGGGAGTAGATGAATTAATCCCGTTTTGAGCTGAAAGGGAGTGTCGCCTTGAGGAAAAGCGATGCAAAGGGGTTGTTGCACAGTAGGAGCTGCGTTCAGCTCTCGAATCGTTTGGTCTGCCATTGTTTCTGGTTACTGTGTAGGTTCGTCGATTGGTGTGGTCTCGGAAGTGGATTCCTGTTCGGATTGTCGTGTGCTTTGTTGCTTCTTTCGTCGAAGTGTTTCGCCGTGAGTTCTACGAGCGCTTGCTTCAATTTCCGGGTTATATGGAGCTAAAGTACCCAGATTCTTCCTGGTCATAAAAATAAAACCAAATCAGTCAAAAATTGCCGAAAATAAATCTCCCCGGCAACGGCGCCAATTTTGACAAGTCGTCGTTAACCGGTCAAAATAAATATAAATTAATCCTCTTTTAACAATAAATAAATAAAGAACTTTGAATAAGTATAGGGAAAGAGGGTCGATCCGCAGGGAGATTAGCTGGAATTGTTGACTTGGATTTGTTGAATCTGAAATCCCAGGAATATCTAAAAAAGCAAAGAAATAAAAAAAGGGGGGGTGATATGATTTGTGGTGAAGTAATAAAAATAAAATGCAAGAATTAAAAATAAGGAAAACCAAGTATGTGAAATAGCCTCGAGCTAGCCTTGTTAATTCCTTCGATCATTGAAATAGATTTTTACTTCGGGGATCATGTCGGTTACAGTCTGCGAGGCCCAACCCGTCGCAACTTGCTTCTCTCTCGAGTAACCAATCCTCCCAAGACTATCTTCGAAGGTTGATTCTTAAACAAATTAGCCACGTCTATCGCCGTTAAAGTGTTTAGTTTTGAAAGCAGGAAAAGCCCGACTCAGAAATTGTCTTAAAAAGAATCGCTTCTGATTTTATCTTTCCTTAGCGGACCGCCGCTAAGAGTGTTCACAGGAAGTCGAAATTGCCACAGGCCGATCCTTCCTCCCAACTATGTCTTTAAACGATTCCAGACCAACGAGCTCTTTTTGATTTGAAAAACGGTTAAAAACTTTAGTAAGGCCGATTGCCAAACTATCTAAACAGAGAGATAAAAATGTATTCCCGAAGGAATTTAGGCAATGTTCAATTCTCACGATTAGAATTGATTTGGCTAGCTCTTGGCTCAAGAAATTTAGCTAAGCATGATATTAATTATCATACTTAACTTGGTTTTTGGAAAATAATTAAATAGCATAAAAATAAAACAAGAAAATAAAGTAAAAGAACTTTTATTAAAACTAAAAATGTTTCAAGCTAGAAGATGAAAACTAAAATGAATGATTGATTATCTAAGCCTTTACCAAGGGTGGTATTTATAGGCTTAGATTTACAAAGATAAAGTGATGATATAATTTAAAATAATAAACAAAAGATAAAACAATTCAAATGTTTTGAAATTTAAATGCAGGAATCTAATCGGATAAGTTGATAACATCTTCCAGAACGTTCCAGAAGCTTCTAGAAGTCGCCACGTCATTGCCACGTCACTGCCACGTCAGACGCGTCGTGCCCGGTGTCGTGCCCATGATGCCAGTCATGACAGAATTATAATAAAAACTGCAGAAATGCCTCATTTTCACTGCTATTTCCAGAATTGGGTCCCTGCACAAAATATAACGAAAACAACATGAATTAAGCAGCAAGAAGTCCAAACAACTAGAAAAATAGCAAATGAAATATGTCATATTTGAGAACTCATCAACGAACAATAAATTCACTAGTATTAGATATAAAGGTTTGTAAAGTTGCTTCTAGTGAATTATTGTTCTGTGGTTGCTGAGCTTGTTGTCTGGACTGGTTCTGCTGGTAACCTCCCTGTTGTTGTTGAGGGTTAGCAGTTGTATTAGGATATCTCCAGGCGAAGTTTGGGTAATTTCTCCATCCAGGGTTGTATGTGTTCGAGGTTGGCCTGTTGTTTCTCTCGTATCCTCCCATGAAATTGGTAGATGCAGTACATTCTGAGGAATCGTGGTTTCCCCACACTCATTATAAAATGGCTCTACAGCCTTGGCCTCATAGACTTTTCCAGTGGGTTTTACCATGTTCATAACCAGCTCTGTCAGCTTTTTAAGGCGGGCATTGACAGATTTTGAGGCTTCCACTTCGTTCACAGTTGCTGGCCGCCTAATGCTGCCTCGACGAGTAGTTGGGTACTTATAGTAATTCTTGGCGACTTAGTTCAGGATCTGTAGTACCTCCTCTGGTGGTTTTTCGAGGATGATTTCGTTGGTTGAGGCGTCGATCATCATTCGGGTTGGGTAGTTCACCCTGTTGTAAAACATTGACACATGTGTCCAAGCTGGGAAACCATAAAGCGGGCAGTTATTTAGCATTTGTTGGTTGATGTGACGCTTTCGCTACCTCGGCAGTGGAACGGACAAGTGTCTCGGCGGGAAACTCGACAGTACCTCAAGGCTCGGTAGAACGCTTCGTAAATGATCCCGCTTATGTCTAAGTCAGAATGATGTTGATGCCCATGCAAATAATACCAGTCACGGCGTTAATCATGAAAAGACATCAATGTTTGGTTCGTTCTTTTTTAGCCGCCTTAAACCCTAGCCTATGTCTAGGCTGGATTGATCAACACTTGATTAAGGTGAAGACCGTACTTACTCCTTTCGTGAGTTCAACTCTCTCGATACCGAACAAATGGATAGTAGACAATTAATCTTTTACCTTAATTGAAAACTATGAAGAACATGGAATAAGCAAACCTTAAAAAAGATTTTTTGCAAAAACAAACTTAATACCTAAACAACAATTCTCACACTAGTTTACAACTTAACCCAAACCCAATAAAGAATTTAGAACATAATGGCGGCAAGAAAACGTAAACTATGCCTAAGGGGAAACCTAAGTTCTTAAAGTAAGAATACATTGAGTATATATAGGCATTAGCTAGGTCAAGTCCTCCTTGGAGTAGAAGTCTTCAAAGTAGCTTTTTCATTAAATGCAACCTTAAATTCTGACTTCTTTGAGTTGAATGTGGACTTCTTCACGTTACCTTGCTCCACAAGTTATCTCGTTCTCCTACTTCGGCGGCTTTGTCTGCTACTACAGGCATCAGAAAATTGAGTGGATGGCATCGTTAGAATCAGGATTTTCTGCTCTATAGATCGCACTCCAATTCTCCAATTCCTCAACTTGTTGTCTTGGGCAGCAGGTATGGCGGTGGCAGATACAAGGCAGTTGTTGTCTCTGTTTGGAACTGCATCAGTACAGCTCATTGATCTGCTGCCTCAATATCATGTCCTCAACTCCTCTCTCTTTCTGCCAGCTTCTAGTACCTGAAACCAAAACTAAACTAAAATTGTACATTTTCCTTACCAAATAACAAATAATCAATAAAAGCATGGAAAAGTAAAGAATACTGTAAAATGCAATGCATGATCCTAATCATGCCTAAAATGTACATAAAACAACAATAATATGATATGGAATGTGCACAAAATATAGAACTTATGGATACTTTACACGCGCTAAACAGTGTCACGAAGCAAGCTTAACATAATTCTAGAGACCCTCGGCAAAGAAAAATGGAAATAAGAATCTGAGTTTAGGAAGTAGAATTTGGCTAAATGAGTGAAAGGATAATTAGATGCATACTGCCCACACTTTGCGCACAAATCATGCACCTAAACTAGTTTTATATTGTTGCACTTGAATTATTTTCTTCTTGGCATTGTGCATTGTGCACTATGATTCCTGAGGGCAGCATTAGCATCAAACTCTGCTTGCCAGCATTTGTTGGCATTCCAACCAAACTTTTGTCGGGGTACTATTTTCACCATTTTGTTTTTTTTTCTTTTTGCATTACTTGAGGACAAGAAATGAGCTGGGTTTGGGGGTGTGTTGTAACACCCCAATTTTGGGCTTGGAAGTTTAGGGTCTGAACCAGACCGGTCTGATTTTCGATTCGAATATAAAAGGTGGTTTTAGGGAAAGCCTAGTTCGGGATGCATTAAAAATATGGAAAATATCTAAAAATCCTCTTTTAATATATATAAGAGAGTGGTGAAATAAATTTTACAAAATAAGGTTTGGAAGTGTGACATTTCGAATAGTGACTAAAATGTAATTTTTGAAAAGTTCATGACTATTTTATAAGGATTGAAATTTGAATGTTTAAGGAGCTAATTTACCCAAGGAAGGATTTTTCCAGATTTTTCTTAATTTTAATGACTCATTTAATGTTTAATTAAATTAAAAGAAAAGAGGGAAACCATATTTTAGTTTTCATAACCAACTTTTGCTAGAATTCTCTCATTTCATTTTCTCTTAAAATTCCCTCAGCCAAACACATTTCCACAGCAGCTTTTCTTTTTATTTTCATACTAAAAGATGAGATTTGAATCCTCAAATGATTCCTAATCAATTCTACATCAAATCCTCTTCATTTGCTTATTGAATTTTCAAGGATTTTGGCTCTAATCAAGGAGAAATCCACATTTAGAGGTAAGGATGTCCTTCTCCTCTAAATACTCAGTTCTTTACTGAAATACTAAAGTTCTCAATCCTTAAATTGAGTTTTATTAAAGGTTTTAATGTTGTGATCTTGATTTTGGCTTAAAATTCAAGATTTGGATTTAATTTTGAAGAAATTCATATTGGATGTTTGGGCTCTATTTTGAGATGTCTTTTTAATGTATTTTGGATGTTTAAATGATGTGAAATGGAGGTTTAATCAATGCAATCCCGAATAGGTTGATTTTCCTAAGTTTTTACTTATGAAAATGGTGGTTTTGGGGTGATTTTGGTGTTTTGTTATAGCTGGAGGTATAAGGACGTGATTAGGTCCTTTTTGGATGTTAATTGATGTCTAAGAATGTTTAGAAGTGATGGATCTTGGCTGGGTAATGTTGTGGAAGTGTTTGGATGTGATTTCGGTTGTGTTTGGTAGTCGAAATGTGAGTTTTGGTGAGAGCAGCGAGTTTAGGTGTTATGGCTGAAGATTTTAATGCATGAAGATGCATTAATCCTCCGCTTTGATGTGTTTAAAACAGGGGAGACATTCTCAGATCCTAGTGGTGTTGATCCGGAAGCTTAAACGACGTTTCGGCACGCTTGCAAAACGGAATTGGTGAGTGAAGTTTGGTTTTCAGCTTTGAAACCAATGTTTGAAGGTTTGGGAGCTTAGTTTAAGTCTAAGCAACTTAACTAAGCTCAAGAGTAAGTTTTCGAAGAAACTCTCTCTTTGATGAACCATGAGTTGGTTTCATGCAATGCGTTTAATTTGCATATTTAAATTATGTTTTGAAAGCATGTTTTAGTATGATTAATGCTAGTCTTGAAAGCCATGTGTTGAAGGATTCTCAAGGTAAGAGATCCTTGGTTTGACATTGATAATTGTGGTTTTGATGCATAGTGGTGCATGATTGTTTAATGGCTTTGATTAATGCTTTAAAACAGTGGATTGATGGTGGTAAATGATGTATATTGGCAAGTGATGTGTTGGTTAAAAAGTACTTGAATCGGATATAGTTAGCCGGCTATAGGATTGGGTGCACCGTGAATAAAGTCGCCTTAGATGTTGAGGGGTTGTAATGGTACCGTAAACTCCATCCAAGTACAATAATGAGATGTCAAAGATCATAATGGTGGTTAAAATGCCATGAGAGGATCTTGTGTTGTGAGTCCTGTGTTCTCGTTAGTGATGTTATACAACTACCAATGAGTGATGTGGAGGGGTTGTGATTGTACTGTTAAACTCCATCACAGGTGTTGAAGGGTTGTGATTGTACCAGTAAACTCCACCTTGTGTGTTTGGTAGTGTGTATGAAGTGTATGGGACAACGCTTGTAATCCGCGTATCCGATTGTGTTTTGTGTTGAAAAAAAAGGTTATGGATAATCACTTGAAAGCCAATATGACATGTTGATGTTAATGAAGCACGAGATTCTTGTTGTGTATGCATTGTTGCATGAGAAATGATATTTATGAATCTAAAGGCCTTTGAAAGGTGTTTTATAAAATGCATTATTGTGTTGTTTTTTTAGAGCATGCCTCACTAAGAAAATGTGCTTACGCTCTCTTTCTTGAACCAATAATGTAGATAATTGAGGTGTTTGAGGGTAGCAAGGAGGCTAAGAATCCAAGGGAAGGACTAAGCTCATGTACGGTGACTATTTTACAACATTATTAGATTTTGATAATTGGCAATGGGAACCTAGGTTGTGTTTTTGGGAGATGTTTTGGACTCCCTAAGTTTAGCATGATGCCTATGAAGTTTTGGATATGTAATTGGCCATTTTGGTGTTTGCTTTGATGACTTGATGGTTGGTTGGTTTTGAGTATTAGGTTGCATGCCTATAGATTGAGGTTTTTCCTAATTGATGCCATGAATGTGTTTTGATGATGCAAATATGTTCCTTAAGTGTATGTTGACTTGTTGGCATGATTAGAAGGTCATAGGGTTATGTTTGATTGGATAAATGTATGTTAAACCAGAAAAATCTTCACTTTCTGGTCAGACCGTATCGGAACGGGCACTACCGTTTCGAAACAGGGCTCTGTAATGGGCTCTGTGTATCGAAACGGGTAGAGGTCGTTCCGAAACACTTTTGCTACTGCCAAGCCCTGTTTCGTTACAGGTTTCGAAACGAGCACGCATTTCGTAACGGCCAACCCCCGTTTCGAAACACTTGACCGTTGGGCACTGATTTGAATGGTGTATGGTTTGCATGCTTTACGTTTTAGTCCTAAATTTTGTAAATGCAATTGCTTGAGTTCGGAATGTCCGTTTAAGGTGAAATTTGACAGGAAAGCATGTAATATGATTAATTTGATATTGGTAACCTTGAAATTGGCTAAGTCTCTCATCATTCAAGTATTTCTATTTTGGTCCCTAAATTTGTATGTTGAGCAATTAAGTCCCTGGTCGCTTTCCGATTGTTGTGATTCTCAAGTATGCTTTTCTCAAGAGTGCGCTTAAGGTTAACAAGTATTTAGACAAGATTAAAAAGAAATAAAAGGGTCGTTAATCAAGGTTGACTTTCGGGTTGACTTTGGTTTTCCCCGTGTAATATTCGTAGTTCGGGTCAACCGTCTAGGCTGGGCTAAGGGGCTTACATTTGGTGGTATCAGAGCTGAGTTCTCGAGTAAACGGGAATGGTTATGTGGGTGATGTATGTATGAATGCATGATGTGCCTTGTGAATGAAGTATGATGTGTGAATTGTAAAGTATGTTATAATTGTGATGTGTGCTGAGATGAAGCATGTTAGAGGGACCCATTTCCATATCAAAACTAATGAAATTATTTATTTTTTATTTGAAAATGAGCTTGAGTACTTGGATTTCTTACCTTGCTGAGCCTGATTATGTTTATCACATTTGTGTTAGTGCATTGTTAATGAATGGGACCTCGTAGAGAGACGAGGATTAATTCGCGAGCTATGGCTCAAAACGAGAATGAAGAGAATGCTGAGAATGTAGTGGATTTACCTCCTCCACCCAGTGGTGGTGGTGCTGGAGATGATAGAGCTAGTGCTGGTGCTGGTGCTGGGGTCGCTGGACCTGAAGCTAGGTAGAAGCAAGCTGCTCCTGACATGACAGTTAGAGGTGGCAAACGGGTCAATCGGTTCGGGTTCGATTTGGGTCATTTCGGTTTTGGTTATTTTGGGTCTGATAATTTCGGTTCAGATTCGGTTTCGGTTCGGTTCGGTTTTAGTTCAGGTCTATTTTGTTTCGGGTCATTTCGAGTCGGTTGATTTCGGTTCGGTTATTTTTGGTTCGGTTAATTTCGGTTCGGTTGATTTTGGTTCGGTTATTTTCGGTTCAATGAGAGATTAGTCGTTTTTAATCAAATTTTTAGGTTGGTCAGATTTTTACACCCTATATATGACTTTATAAAGTCAATATATTTGACATTTTAGTTATTTGTGCGGTTGTTCCTATTTTATCTTTCTTCATTTCTATTAATCGGGTTCCTTCGGTTCGGGTTTATTCGGTTCGGGTCCATTTGATTCGGTTCTATTCGGTTCGGGTCCATTTGGTTCAACTAAATTCGGTTCGGTTTATTTCGGGTTTCGGATTAAATTTCGGATCAATTTTCGGGTCAATTTCGGGTTGATTTTCAGTTTCGGTTCGGGTTTGGGTTCGGGTAATTTGGTTCGGGTTTCGGTTCTCGGGTAAAGTTTTCCAAGTCTAATGTCAGTGTTGATACATGCTATTGCTGGATCCTTTCAGGCGGCAGTAGCTGGAGCTCATGGAGCTGGGCATCAGGGAGATGCTAATGCTAGACTACCTTTGGAACGTTTGCGCAGTCTGGGAGGGACTGAGTTTAGAGGTTTGTCTGCTGAGGGTTCTGAATCTTGGTTGGAAAGTACCAAGAGAATTTTGGGACAAATGAGCTGCAATTATGTGCAGAAGCTAGGCTATGTGGTATCGTTGTTGCATGATGATGCGTATGCCTGGTGGACGACCACTGTCTCCGGAATGGAGGAAGCTGATGTAACTTGGACGTTCTTTCTGAACGCGTTCAAGAGGAAGTATATGGGTGTGCGATACTTGGATGAAAAGAAAAGAGAGTTCATGTCTCTTACTCAAGGGAGCATGACCGTGGATGAGTACGAGGTTCAGTTTATCCGTCTCAGTCAATACGCACCTGAGCTTATTCCTGATGAGCGGGAAGGTGTGAACGTTTCCGGTATGGTTTGGTGATGGATGTAAAGACCTTTATGCTTGCCGCTGAGTACATTGACTTTGATGTGCTGGTTAGTAGAGCGAAGGATATTGAGCTAAATCTGAGTATGTCCTCTAGGGGTACCGGTTCTAGTGCGGGCAAGAGATCAGCTGAGTATAGTTTCGGTGGTGGACAGAACAAGAGAGGATGTGATAGGAGGTATCAGTCTTCTATTAGGCGTGGTGGTGGAAGGCATGGTGCGCCTGTTCAGGGAGACAGGGCGAGAGCTGATCAGAACACATGTTGGGCGTGTGGATCACGTGGTCACTTGAGGCATGATTGTCCTCGGGCAGCAAGAGAGGTGCAGGCTCCTGTTGTGGTGACCGGTAATTCGTGCTGGAATTGTGGTTTGGCAGACCACATGAGGAGAGAGTGTTCTCTGTTGGTCGGTGGTGGTCAAGGACGTGCTCCTGGAGTTCTTGCACCACTGAGAGGTTGTGGGCGCGGTGGTGGTAACTTCCAGTGCAGAGATGATGGTGGAAGGAATGTGGCTCATGTGGTGGCTGTCCAAACGGAGGGTGGTGACCAAGCTCGAGTGTATGCTCAGAAGGAGGGGAGGAATGACACGGATGTGATTGCACGTACTTTCACTTTGCAATCATTGTCAATACTTTCCTTCATGATGAATCCTAGCTCTAAGGAGTTGCGAGTGCAAGATATCCGGACAGTGCGAGAGTTTCCTGGTGTGTTTCCGGAGGAGTTACCTGGGTTGCCTCCTAATCGTGAAGTGGAGTTTGGAATTGAGCTGTAAGAAAACACAACTCCAGTGTCCATTACTCCTTATCGGATGGCACCTAAAGAGTTGAAGGAGCTGAAGACGCAACTTCAGGAGTTGCTTGATCGTGGTTTCATTCGGCCGAGTGTGTCACCTTGGGGTGCATTGGTCTTGTTTGTGAAGAAAAAGGATGGCACTATGAGAATGTGCATCGATTACCGTCAACTGAGCAAGTTGACTATCAAGAATCAGTATCCATTGCCGAGGATTGATGATCTTTTTTATCAGTTTAGGGGAGCGGTTGTGTTCTCTAAAATTGACTTAAGGTCAGGGTATTACCAGTTGAAAGTGAAGGATGTGGATGTGCCAAAAACAGCCTTCAGAATGAGGTATGGGCATTATGAGTTTCTTGTGATGCCGTTTGGTTTCACAAATGCTCCAGCAGCTTTTATGGAGATAATGAATAGAGTGTTCCATGAATACTTGGACAAATTTGTTGTGGTGTTCATTAATGATATCCTCATGTACTCTCGTACTGAGGAGGAGCATGAGGGGCATTTAAGAATTGTGTTGCAGGCTTTGTTGAAGAATCAGCTTTATGCTAAGCTGAGCAAGTGTGAGTTCTGGCTCAGGGAAGTTGTGTTCCTTGGTCATATGGTTTATGCTGAGGGGATTCGTGT
Organism: Hibiscus tridactylites; assembly: GCA_958450335.1. Lineage (NCBI taxonomy): Eukaryota > Viridiplantae > Streptophyta > Magnoliopsida > Malvales > Malvaceae > Hibiscus > Hibiscus tridactylites. The sequence continues at coordinate 19,014,623 of OY288285.1, read as the reverse complement.
TGATCCTCAGAAGATTGAGGCAGTGATGAATTGGAAGCCTCCTAAGTCTGTTCATAAAGTCCGTAGTTTCCTTGGTTTGGCGGGATACTATCAGAGGTTCGTGGAGGGATTTTCGAAGAGTGCTGCACCCTTGACGAAGTTGTTGTAGAAGGATGTTAAGTATGAGTGGACGGAAGCGAGACATCAGGCTTTTGAGAAGCTTAAGGCAGCTTTGACGCAAGCTCCTATCTTGGTTCAGCCTGAATCAGGGAAAGAGTTTGTGGTGTATAATGACACATCCTACGTTGGTTTGGGGTGTGTACTGATGCAAGAGGGTAAGGTGGTGGCTTATGCTTCGCGCTAGTTGAAGGTGCATGAGCGCAATTATCCTATGCATGACATATAGTTAGCTGCAGTGGTTTTTGCTTTGAAAATTTGGAGACATTACTTGTATGGTGAGAAGTGTACTTTGTACACGGATCACAAGAGTTTGAAGTATCTGATGTCTCAGAAGGAGTTGAATCTTAGGAAACGACATTGGGTGGAGTTGATTAAAGATTACGATTTGACGATCGAGTACCATCCGGGTAAAGCCAATGTTGTAGCGGATGCCTTGAGTAGGAAGGTAGCAATGGAGTTGAGGGCTATGTTTTCTAGCCTGAGCATTTCGCGGGATGCGGTCTTGTGAATGAGTTGCAAGTGAAACCATCCTTGGTTCAGTTGATAAAGAATAAGCAGTTGTTGGATGATTCCTTGGTGCCGCATGTTCAGGATATTGCTGAGGATAGGCCATCGGATTTCTGCTTTAATGATGATGGAGTTTTATGTTTTGGGAGTCGAATAGTAGTGCCCAATGATGCTGAGTTGAGGCGTGTTATTCTGACTGAAGCTCATAGTAGTCCTTTTGCTATGCACCCTGGTAGTACTAAGATGTATCGTGATCTTAGAGATGAGTACTATTGGGTGGGTTTAAATAAGGATGTTGATGAGTATGTGAGCAAGTGCATGGTATGTCAGCGACTTAAGGCTGAGCATCAGTTTCCTTCAGGGTTGTTGCAACCGTTGAAGATTCCTGAGTGGAAGTGGGTAAGGATTACCATGGACTTTGTGTCTGGTTTGCCTTTGTCGCCATCGAAGAAGAATTCTGTATGGGTGATTGTGGATCGCCTGACGAAGTGTGCGCATTTCATACCCGTGCATACTACGTATACTTTGGACAGGCTTGCGGAGCTGTACATTGTTGAGATTGTGCGGCTGCATGGTGTGCCAAAGTCTATAGTGTCGGATCGAGATTGAAGGTTTACATCGCGTTTCTGGGAGTGTTTACATCAGGCTTTGGGTACATGGTTGAATTTCAGTACTTCTTATCATCCACGATCGGATGGACAGTCTGAGCGAGTTATCCAAGTGCTGGAGGATATGTTGAGGTGCTGTGTGATTGAGTTTCAGGGCTCCTTGGAGAAACATTTGCCTTTGGTGGAGTTTGCTTATAATAATAGCTATCAGACAAGTATTCAAATGGCACCTTATGAAGCCTTGTAAGGGAGGAAGTGCAGAACTCCTCTTTGTTGAGCTGAAATAGGTCAGAAGTTGGTTTCAATGCTAGCTTTGTTAAAAGGAACTACCGAGAAGGTGAAGCTCATTTGTGAGCGATTGAAGGCAGCTTCTGATCGGTAGAAGTCTTACGCGTATTTGAAGCGTAAGGAGATTGAGTATGTGGTAGGTGACCGTGTGTTTTTTAAAGTTTCGCCTTGGAAAAAGGTGATAAGGTTTGACCGAAAGGGTAAGTTGAGCCCTAGGTACATTGGTCCATACGAGGTGATTGAGCGCGTGGGTCCTGTTGCGTACAAGTTGAGATTGCCTCGGGAGTTGGAAAAGATTCATGATGTGTTTCATGTTTCTATGCTTCGGAGGTATAGATCGGATCCTTCGCATGTTATGCCTGTGGAGGAGGTGGAGTTGAATCCGGACCTGACTTATGATGAGGAACCGGTGGAAATTCTGGATTCAGATAGTAAAGTTCTTCGAGGCAAAACCATTGAGTTGGTAAAGGTGTTGTGGAAGCATCGTGGTGCTGAAGAAGCCACGTGGGAACAAAAGGATGACATGAAGAAGCAGTTTCCATACCTTTTTCCTCCAGGTAAATTTCGAGGACGAAATTTCTTAAGGGGGGGAGAGTTGTAACACCCCAATTTTGGGCTTGGAAGTTTAGGGTCTGAACCAGACCGGTCTAATTTTGGTTCGAATATAAAAGGTGGTTTTAGGGAAAGCCTAGTTCGGGATGCATTAAAAATATGGAAAAATATCTAAAAATCCTCTTTTAATATATATATATATAAGAGTGGTGAAATCAATTTTACAAAATAATGTTTGGAAGTGTGACATTTCGAAATAGTGACTAAAATATAATTTTTGAAAAGTTCATGACTGTTTTGTAAGGATTGAAACTTTGAAACTTTAAGGAGCTACTTTACCCAATGAAAGATTTCTCCAGATTTTTCTTAATTTTAATGACTCATTTAATGTTTAATTAAATTAAAAGAAAAGAGGGAAACCATATTTTAGTTTTCATAACCAACTTTTGCTAGAATTCTCTCATTTCATTTTCTCTTAAAATTCCCTCAGCCAAACACATTTCCACAGCAGCTTTTCTTTTTATTTTCATACTAAAAGATGAGATTTGAATCCTCAAATGATTCCTAATCAATTCTACATCAAATCCTCTTCATTTGCTTATTGAATTTTCAAGGATTTTGGCTCTAATCAAGGAGAAATCCACATTTAGAGGTAAGGATGTCCTTCTCCTCTAAATACTCAGTTCTTTACTGAAATACTAAAGTTCTCAATCCTTAAATTGAGTTTTATTAAAGGTTTTAATGTTGTGATCTTGATTTTGGCTTAAAATTCAAGATTTGGATTTAATTTTGAAGAAATTCATATTGGATGTTTGGGCTCTATTTTGAGATGTCTTTTTAATGTATTTTGGATGTTTAAATGATGTGAAATGGAGGTTTAATCAATGCAATCCCGAATAGGTTGATTTTCCTAAGTTTTTACTTGTGAAAATGGTGGTTTTGGGGTGATTTTGGTGTTTTGTTATAGCTGGAGGTATAAGGACGTGATTAGGTCCTTTTTGGATGTTAATTGATGTCTAAGAATGTTTAGAAGTGATGGATCTTGGCTGGGTAATGTTGTGGAAGTGTTTGGATGTGATTTCGGTTGTGTTTGGTAGCTGAAATGTGAGTTTTGGTGAGAGCAGCGAGTTTAGGTGTTATGGCTGAAGATATTAATGCATGATGATGCATTAATACTCTGCTTTGATGTGTTTAAAACAGGGGAGACATTCTCGGACCCTTGTGGTGTTGATCCGAAGGCTAAAATTGTGTTTCGGCACGCTTGCGAGACGGAATTGGTGAGTGAAGTTTGGTTTTCAGCTTTGAAACCAATGTTTGAAGGTTTTGGAGCTTAGTTTAAGTCTAAGCAACTTAACTAAGCTCAAGAGTAAGTTTTTGGAGAAACTCTCTCTTTGATGAACCATGAGTTGGTTGGATGCAATGTGTTTAATTTGCATATTTAAATTCTGTTTTGAAAGCATGTTTTAGCATGATTAATGCTGGTCTTGAAAGCCATGTGTTGAAGGATGCTCAAGGTAAGAGATTCTTGGTTTGACATTGATAAATGTGGTTTTGATGCATAGTGATGCATGATTGTTTAATGGCTTTGATTAATGCTTTAAAACAGTGTATTGATGATGGTAAATGATGTATATTGGCAAGTGATGTGTTGGTTTAAAAGTACTTGAATTGGATATAGTTAGTCGGCTATAGAATGGGGTGCACCGTGAATAAAGTCGCCTTGGATGTTGAGGGGTTGTAATGGTACCGTAAACTCCATCCAAGTACACTAACGAGATGTCAAAGATCATAATAGTGGTTAAAATGCCATGAGAGGATCTTGTGTTGTGAGTCTCGTGTTCTCGTTAGTGATGTTATACAACTACCAATGAGTGATGTGGAGGGGTTGTGATTGTACCGTTAAACTCCATCACGGGTGTTGAGGGGTTGTGATTGTACCGGTAAACTCCACCTTGTGTGTTTGGTAGTGTGTATGAAGCGTATGGGACAACGCTTGTAATCCGTGTATCCGATTGTGTTTTGTGTTGAAAAAGGGTTATGGATAATCACTTGAAAGCCAATATGACATGTTGATGTTAATGAAGCATGCGGTGCTTCTTGTGTATGCATTGTTGCATGAGAAATGATATTTATGAATCTAAAGGCCTTTGAAAGGTGTTTTATAAAATGCATTATTGTGTTGTTTCTTTAGAGCATGTCTCACTAAGCATATGTGCTTACGCTCTCTTTCTTGAACCAATAATGCAGATAATTAAGGTGTTTGAGGGCAGCAAGGAGGCTAAGAATCCAAGGGAAGGACTAAGCTCATGTACGGTGACTATTTTACAACATTATTAGATTTTGATAATTGGCAATGGGAACCTAGGTTGTGTTTTTGGGAGATATTTTGGACTCCCTAAGTTTGGCATGATGCCTATGAATTTTTGGATATGTAATTGGCCATATTGGTGTTTGCTTTGATGACTTGATGGTTGGTTGGTTTTGAGTATTAGGTTGCATGCATATAGATTAAGGTTTTTCCTAATTGATGCCATGAATATGTTTTGATGATGCAAATATGTTCCTTAAGTGTATGTTGACTTGTTGGTATGATTAGGAGGTCATAGAGTTATATTTGATTGGGTAAATGTATGTTAAACCAGAAAAATCTGCACTTCCTGGGCAGACCGTATCGGAACGGGCACTACCGTTTCGAAATAGGGCCCTATAATGGCCTCTGTGTATCGAAACGGGTAGAGGTCGTTCCAAAACACTTTTGCTACTGCCAAGCCCTGTTTCGATACAGGTTTCGAAACGATCCCGCATTTCGGAACGGTCAACCCCCATTCCGAAACACTTGACCGTTGGGCACTGATTTGAATGGTGTATGGTTTGCATGCTTTATGTTTTAGTCCTAAATTTTGTAAATGCAATTGCTTGAGTTCGGAATGTCCGTTTAAAGTGAAATTTGACAGGAAAGCATGTAATATGATTAATTTGATATTGGTAACCTTGAATTTGTTTAAGTCCCTCATCTTTCCAATATTTACATTTTGGTCCCTAAATTTGTATGTTGAGCAATTGAGTCCCTTGTCGCTTTTCGATTGATGTGATTCTCAAGTATGCTTTTCTCTAGAGTGCGCTTAGGGTTAATAAGCATTTAGACAAGATTAAAAAGAAAAAAAAAGGTCGTTAATCAAGGTTGACTTTCGGGTTGACTTTGGTTTTCCCCGTGTAATCTTCGTAGTTCGGGTCAACCGTCTAGGCCGGCCTAAGGGGGTTACATGTGTTACCTCCTCAAAAGTATTGTTTTTCATGCCTATTTGGATATGTTTTTGCTTGTTTTCAGGTACATTTAGTTGCATTTGTTAGGATGGTGCATTTTCATCAAGGTGTTTGTAGGTTGCTTATGCTAGAGTTAAGGATTGTTTTTGTGGCTATTTTGTAGGTTTGGTATAGGATTTTGTAGAGTAATGGAAACATGAAAGCAAATAAGTTAGGAACGCAGTTAGGAATGCCAAGAGTTGTTGGCACAGATGAACTAGATGGCGCCAAGCACTTGTTAGAAAAGAGATGCATTTCATGCCATGCTAAGAGATGATGAACCCTCGAAAAATAGGAAAGGGTCAGGCTCCTAAAAGATCGCAATTTGATCAACTTTAGAAAAAATAGCGGATAAGGTGGTTCCAAGTGAAGTTGACAACGTTGTGCCAAGCTAGGATGCCAAGGCAGCATCGACATGATGGCGCTAGCCCTAGCTTGATAAGCTATCACATTGTGGTGATAAGATGTCAAAATGATCGGATAGAGCTTTATCTCTTATCCCTTGATCATTTCAAATTCAAACACAAAGGCTTATCTCATCCTTTCCCACACTCACTTATATAAAGACCAACCGATCAAGCATTGAGAGAGAGACAAAGTGAGGAATCAAGAGTGATCAAGTGAAGACCTAGAGTGATCGGAGTACGGCGTTGGAGTGACCGACAAGTGACGGTCGGCTGCACCGAGGAAGGGTGGTTCTACCTCTTGCCCGAGAGCTTGGCGTGCAGGGCCACATCGAGAGACCCCTCTGGCTATTCCCTTGGCACAAGTTATTTATCTTTAGATTTTTTATGATGATGTTTTTGAAAATGATTATGGTTGTGTTGGTTAATCCCCTCACCATGAACTAATTATCATAGTTGGTGGGGAATGTTTGGATTGAATATTGGCTTTATGCCTTAGTTCCTTTATAATAATTCTATTTTTGGCAAAGTTTTTCTATTTGGCGTACTCTATTTTTTCCTAAACACTCTTCCAAGAGAGAGCTGGCACAGTACGCCTATTGCCTCCCAATATCTTAACATACTTTGGTTGGCGACGATTAAGTTGTTGAATACTTGGGAAAGAAGCTTCGAGAGAAGTCATTCAAGTAGATGAACTTACTTCGGAAGTTAAGTCTACCCTCTCGGAGTATAGATTGGTTTTAATCAAATTGGTTTATGAGAAACATACACTATAGAGATATAGGAGTTTTTACTTGACTAATTTAGGGCAATGACCATCGAGAGAGGCTTTGCTAATGTTGAATCTACTCGGCAAACAATGTCAAGATAGTTTTGCCAATAAAGGATGGCTTGAGTCATGTTGAGTCCGGGCATTCCCTGCCAACATTCATCAATCATTTAGAAACACCTTCCTTGCCAACATTTTACTTCATTTTTCTTTTCTTTAGTTTCAAAACAACCTTAAAAAACATCTTTTCTTCCAAAGCAAGTAACAATTAAGCAATCGAATTCAAGTCAATCTCTGTGGGATCGATAACTCGACTTACCAAGTTGTATTACATGAAAACAGTGTATACTTGCACGCAAAAGACGCTTGGCATAACCTGCCCAATACATATCATTTATACCTTTTGACAACATTCATTTTACACATCTTCTACAAGTCTACACCATGCAAACCACATAGTTGAAGGCTTCTCAAATCTCGAGATTGCATTATGCGGTAGTAGTAATTGCCAAGCTACCAATAGTGGCCATCTGGTCAATGATTTAATGGACACATTCTGAAAGATTCTCATGGGCCTCAAGTCAGGCTTGGTCTTGGAACCTCGATGGACCATGGTGTGTTATGGTCCAATAATTCAACACCATCGATGTGCTCTATCAATTCTTTGGAAATGGATGAAAACATAGTGGTGAAGGATAGTTTTGAAGCAGAGAACAATGGCTATATCGTTGAGGAATCATATGATGTGGTCAAAGATAGCTTTGAAGCTTCCATCCAGTTGAATTCTGAAACAACCCAACTAATTTCTCAAGAGTGTCTTGTCAATCACCAGCTAGAGGCGATTTCGGATATGGGAAAAAAATATTTTTCAACTCCTGGAAGTGGGCCATTTCCAGGGATGGAACTGTTCAAGGGGTGGGTGGGGCTGTTGCCCCTCCCAAATTTTTTTGGTATAATAGGATTTTAAGTCCTTTTTAGTTTAAATATTAATCAAATGAGTCCATTGCCCCTCCCAATTTTTAAATTTAAAGTCTTAATAGATTATTGTCCCTCCTAATGTTTAATCCTAGCTCCGTCCCTGGCCATTTCAACGCAAATCAGAGACGCGCTCTTAGAAGGCAAGTTAGGCTGAGTTTAGAAGAAAATATCGGGTCCTTGGAAGAAGATGAAGTGGAGCCTAATTCGATTTTTGAGGAAGGTAAATCCCTGGTAGAAAGGGAAGCACAAGCAGTCTGGGAGATTAGCAAGATCTTGGAATTTAATTTTTAAAGGTGGGAAAGTTGTGGTTGTACGTCGTATTTGCGAACTAGTGGAGGAGCTTCTAAACAGTTCTTCATTGGCTTTGGGTTGTTACTCAATAAGGTGGTTTTTATCCTTAAATTATGAATTTTTCTGCATTATCTTGGAATGTTAGGGGATTTGGCAGGCGTGAAAAAACTATGTGCTGCAAGTAAATTAATTCATATGCATAAACCGAAGATGGTGTTTTTCCAAGAGGTTAAGCTATCAAATGTAAACAGGGCAGTGAAGAGGAAACTGTGGGGCAATGACAGAGTGAAAATGGCTTTCGCACCAGTAGTTAACTCGGCTGGTGGATTGATTTGTCTGTGAGACTCGAATTATATTTAGGTAATCGAACAACACATTTCGCTACTGATTGGTCACATTAAACACCTGAATTTCAAATGTGGATTGCAAATGTTTATGGACCTTCTCTAGATGCTGAGAAAGCTCCTTTTTACTCTGAACTATCATCTATATTGGCTAGTATGCAAGTGTCGTGGTGTATTGGGGAGATTTTAACGCATTTCTTTCCCCTGAGGACAAGTTGGGATGATAAGTAAATTACAATATTGTTGATATCTTCAGGATTTTAGCACATGTTTTTTCAAACGATACTGGTCTACTCTCAAGGGGGATTTCTTAAAGTTTTTCAATGATTTCTTTTCTAATCGAAATTGGGAAAACTACATAAACTTCTCTTTTCTTACACTGATTCTGAAAAAACAGAATCTTATTTTGCTGGAAGATTACATGCCTATAAGTCTTGTTGGATGTGTGTACAAGGTCCCATCTAAGGTGTTAGCTAATAGACTTCGACCAGTGATGAACTCATTAATTAGCGAGTCCCAATTGCCTTCATCCCGAGAAGATAAATCATGGATTGCTCATTGATAGAAAATGAAGTTATTGTTGTTGCACATAAGAGTGGATAGAAGGGACTAGCGTTCAAAGTCGACTTTAAAAAAGCGTATGACTCGGTGGACTGGGGCTTTCTATTATGTGTAATGAGGAAAATGGAATTCGGTGTTAAATGGTGTAATTGGATCCAATAATGTATTTCATCGGTATCCATTGCAGTCTTAGTAAATGGTTCTCCCACAGAGAAATTCAAGATCTCTAGAGGGCTTCGGTAAGGCTGTCCACTTTCCCCGCTTCTATTCAACATAGTGGAGGAAGCTCTAAATCTGTTTCTAAAGAAAGTTGTACAAAATAATCTTTTTGCAGGTTTCTCGGTGGGAAGGGAAAAAATTTAGTTAATGTATCATATCGCATTTGCAGTATGTCGATGACCTGGTGATATTCTGCGATGGATCAGAAGATCAAGTGAGAAATGTCAAAAGAGTGCTTAGGGTGTTTGAGTTGGCAGCAGGTCTGCAAATGAATTTAAAACAGAGTCGAATTTTTGGCATTAATGTGGATAGAACAGTGCTGGAAATGTGGGCTATTTTGATTGGTTGTTTGGTAGGCTTCCTTTCCTCGGATCACCTAGGCTTAACATTGGGAGCAAAAAGAAATAACATAGCAATCTGGGAACCTGTAGTTTCTACTTTCAACAAGAGGCTCGCAAGCTGGAAAGCTAAATCGATGTCTTGGGGCTAGATTAACTTTGGTAAAATCAGTTTTATCAAGTCTTCCAATGTACCTCCTCTCCATCTTTCGTATACCAACCACAATTGCAAGGAAATTGAATAGCTTGATGTCGAGCTTTCTTTGGGGAGGTTCGAGCGAGAATAGAAAGATTCATTGGGTTAATTGGAAAGAGGTCTATAAACCAATGGAGAAATAAGGCGTCGGGGTTGTAGATCTTGAGGCTAAAAATAGAGCACTCCTCGGAAAATGGATGTGGAGATTTGGGAATGAGAATGATAGGTATTGGAAGAAAACTATAAATTGCAAATATATGCATAGCCACGTATCTCTTCTCCCACCTCAAAATTCATTGAGATCTTCCTCGTGGTGTTGGTGAGGCATCTTAAAATCATTTTATGCAGAAGATGATTTCGGCAATCACATTAGAAGCAGGATGCGGTTACAAGTTGGAGATGAAATTCGTATAAAGTTTTGGCAAGACTGTTGGTTAGGAGGCCTTCCTCTAAAGGATCAATTTCCACTTATTTTCTCTCTAAGCCTTAGCCAAGATAGAGAAATCTCTGATAATGACGTGGTGTTCAATAGGAAGTCTTTAGACATGGTTCAAATGTTATTTATTACTAAAACAAGACTGGTGTGATGGATTAAAGCTAGGTTCACGGATAGTAAAGTGTCTGTGGATGACCCAGTAAATTTTAGGGGTGCGGCTTACCAAGTTCTCATTGCGTATTGGAGCAGCCCCACCCATCTTGGCTAAAATTCTAGCCATCAAATATAGATTGAGGTATTCCGAGGGCCAGTTTGGTATGGTAAATTTAAGTTAGCAGTGGAAACCGGCTGTAAATGGCCTTTGATTGGGTTCGCGATCCAACCAGAGTTCCTTCTTGCTTTTTACGCATAATCAACTAGATTGCAGGGTGCTGTTAGGATGGGTGGATCTGTTTCAGACTTATTTCGAGATCATGCAATTGTGATGCCGATTTGCTAGCTAAGAAGAGGATAAACAACAATTACTTTCTGCCCCCCTCATGGGATTGCCGAAGAGGAGTAAATTTGGCAAATTTTCATGGCAGGTGTAAGGTTGAGGTTTGTTTTTCCTTGTATTAGGTTTAAGTATAAAGGTGATCTAGCTATAGATATGTATCTAGGTCGTGGTTCCTGCTCTACTTGTAAGGACTTTGTTGTTACTAAATAAAATATGGCACTCTTTTTCCCTTTGAACTCGATTTCTCAGTCGAGGTAAAAGTAGGTTTTTAACGAAGCCCCAATTATTATAAACAAAAATTTATCACAAAAAGGATCACTTGATAAATTTTTTATCAAAAAATCACAAGTATCTGAAAATAAAAATGTTGGTGATTCTAATATTGATAATGTCAAAGATAATGATGATAATATTGATGAAGATGTGTGTTTAGATGATAAAAATGAAGATGCGCTTGTAAACAAGAAAAAAGGCTTTTGGTGATGATGTTGGTCCTTCTAATGTTAAGCATGTTGATGTTGATGTTGATAATGCAAATAATGTTGATGTTTTTGATGATATTACATGTCATAAATTTAACATATTTGATTTAAGAAATTGAGATGCTTTAAGTTCTCAAATAATTGATATTTTAGCGGTAAAGAATCCTAAAATAAATTTATTTATTGTGAAAGGTATTAAAGATGAAGTTACAAGACAATTTTTTGCCTCATTCTATACTAGAGTAATGTCGAATAGAAAAATGTGATAGAGATTGGCTTTGTATACTCAAAAAAACTTGATAGAGGTTTTTTGCTTTTGTTGCAAATTATTTAAAAAGGGTATGGTAAAGGTCAATTAGCAAATGAGTGTTATAGTGATCAGACACATCTTTGTGTTAGAATTAAAGAGCATAAAATTAGTATAGAACATGTCTAAAATATGATCGCTTGATATGATTTGCGTTTAAGACTTTAAAAAAAAACATAACTATTGACAAAGTAGTTCAAAAGTAACTTGAGAAAGAGAAAGAACATTCAAAAATGTCTTGTTAAGAATTAATTAAACTGTGAAGTTTTTTGGAAAGCGTAATCTTGCATTTTGTGGTACTAATGAGAAATTACATCAAAATAGCAATAGAAATTTTTTTAGATTAATTAAAATGTTAGCTGGGTTTGATCTATTATTCAAGAGCACGTTCATCATATTACTAGTGATGATATTTATGTTCATTACCTTGGTCACAACATTCAAAATGAATTGATTCTTTTGTTTGCATGTGCAATTAAATTTGAAATTGTTAAGAAAATAAAAGAGGCTAAGTATTTTTTTGTGATACTTGATTGTACTCCCAATATTAGTCATCAAGAGCAAGTATCTTTAATTTTAAGATATGTAGATGTTTCTTCTTATTGTGTTAGCATAAAAGAATTATTTTTAGTATTTTTGAATGTGAATGACACAAGAGGGGAGAGACTTTTTAATGCTTTCTAACATGAATAAATGTTCTTGAACTTGATTTAGATGATGTGCATGGACAAAGCTATGATAATGAGTCAAATATGAAAAGAAAAAATCAAAGAGTGCAAAGAAAACTTTTAAAATTGAATCCTAGCACTTTTTTATAATTCTTGTGGTGCCCATAGCCTTAATTTAAGGTTGTGTGACACAACCAACAATTCTAAAAAAGCTAGAGATTTTTTAGTGTTCATCAACATGTTTACACTATATTTGTAAATTCTACAAAGAGATAGCAAATTAAAAAAAACGTGAAAGACTTAATCCCTAAATCATTGTCTTCTACTAGTTAGGAGAGTCATGTTGATAGTGTAAAAACAATAAGATTTAGATATCGAATATAAGAGAAGCTTTTCTTGAAGTTGCTGAAAGTGATAAAGATTCTAAAATAATAAGCGAAGCTAAATCTTTAGCCAATAATGAACTTGGTGATTTTGAGTTTATAGTAACTATTGTCATTTGGTATGATTTATTATAGTAAAAAATTACAGTTGAAAGATATGTTTGTTTCTACTGCCATTAAAAGTGCGAAAAAAAATAATTTTATATTTAAGAAGTATAGAGAGTGATTTTTCTAATGTTGTTGAAGTTGCTACGAAACTTGCAATTAATATGGAAATTGATCCAATTTTTCCTCAAATGCGTCAAATAAAAAAAGATAATTTAATGAGAATTTAGATGATGAAAGTTCACCATGTGCATGTGAGTCTTTTAAAATTAATTATTTTAATTGTATCATTGATCAAGCAATTGTCTCACTTGATAGGAGGTTTGAACAGTATGAAAATATATTTGGTTTTTTATTTTGTTCTATTAAATTACATTCACTAGATGATTTAACTTTAAAGTCTTGTTGTAGCCATTTGGAAAATTGTAAAACCTATGTTTGATTTTGATATAACAAAGTATGTTAAGGATTAAATTGAAAAACTTGAAAAAGATTTTTAAGTCCCTCCAAAGAATTTAAATCAACAAGGCTTTAATCTAGTTTGAAAAACTCAAACTCCAAAATATTTTCTAAGTGTTCCTAGGCCAAACTATTGAAAATCGTCCAAGCGTATCGATACGCTTCTAGCCGTATCGATACCTTTTTTCCAAACTTGGCTACTGGAGAAACGCGTTTCGATACGCCCCTTACCGTATCGAAACAGATTGAATCTGTATCGATACGCTCTCTCTGTAAAAACTAAAGGAGTTTGAATGGCGTATCGATACGGTGTCACCCGTATCGATACGATTTTAATGGAATTTTAAATTCGAAAGCCTTTAATGATTTTGACCGTTGGTTTCAGTTGATAGGTAACGGATTTTTAAAGTGATGGTTGTCCCGTACCGATACGCCCTTTGTCGTATCAATACGGAAACTTCCAGTGAGCTTTGTGAGAAAAATGGTATCGATATGGTCTTACCCGTATCGAAACAGTCCATGTCCCGTACCGATTCGCTTACACGTGTATCGATACACCCATCTCGTAATTGTGCAACGGATCTTTCTGTTTTGAGATAGGTATCGATACGGATCCCCATGTACCGATACGGTAAGCTGCAAAAGTGCATTTATGGTGGAAAGAGAGGGTCTCAACGACTATATTCAATACCCTAACCACACAAACGGCTAGAATTAATGGAGAAGGTATAAAATGAAGCCAATTGAAGACTAGCAACAACTATTGCATCAAAAAGAAACATCCTTACAAAAATTCAAGCTCAAAGTGCCTAATTTCTTATCTCTTGTAAAATCCCAAATTGTGTTGTGTTTAATTCCTATCTTGTATTCAAATTTGGGTTGAGTGCTTGTATTTAAAGGGGCAAACTTGTATTGAGAGATATCTTTCTTTCCTTAATTTCTTTTTTGTACTCGTGTGTCCAAAATTTAACCGGTATTGTAAAGGTTACCTTCTAAGCCTTGAAAAGGGGAAGAGCAATTAGTGGATTGTTGGAAAATCCTTAGTGGTAGCTAAGGTAGTGGATGTAGAGTTCATTTGGAACTTGAACCATTCTAAATTGTTGTGTTCTTCAGTTTTAGCTATTCCACTTTCACTCCAAATTTTAAAAACCCAATTCACCCCCCCCCCCCCTCTTGGCTTTGATCAATCCATTGATCCACTCAACAATTGGTATTAGAGTCTACCTCTTTGAAGAATTAACAACCACAAGAGGAGATTCTAGGAAGAGTGTTGTTGAGTTGTAGGGTGCTCGATTGTTTCAACCGATCTTGCTCACCAAGTGGTGGAGAGGTGAATTTTTGGGTGGATGTGGTGTGGAAGCTAAAACAAAGATGACACAATGATTTTAGAGTGGTTCAACCTTCTAACCAAGGTCTCCATCCACTACCTTAGCTTCCCACTAAGGATTTCCAATCAATCCACTATTGATTCATTCCCTTTTCTAGGCTTAAGAGGAAACCCTTATACACCGATCAAGCTTTCTACCCAAAGCCTTGATCAAACCCTCTTTACAAGAGATAAGAAAAGTGCAAACTTAAATCCCTCTAATAGATATTTGTTTGCTCAATAAAGCACTCACCCAAAACCTAAAACACTTGAGCAAATTTGAAAATTTTGGCTCACTAGTGTTTGTCTATACAAGGAATTGACAATTTAAGTACAAAGACAATATTTGATCATTTGTTGATTGACAATTGAAGCATTAACCATTACTTGATGCTTGGAGGTCCCTTTTATACTCCTTAATGAGTTTGTAGTCGTTACTAGCCGTTAGGGTTAAATTGGAGCCGTTGGAGACTTAATTTCCCACCATAAATGCAGTTCTGCAGCTCTCCGTATCGAAACACTCGAACCCGTTTCGAAACGCCCTTGTTCAGAACTAGCCGTTGGAGACTGAAAAAGTCAGGCTAGTTTCGATACCAGCAAGGTGGTTTCGAAGCCTACTGGTTTTGAAACCAGCAAGGTGGTTTCGATACCACTTGTAACCCCCTTAACCCGGCCCGGACGGTTGACCCGAATTAAGAAAGTCACACGGGGAAAACCAAAGTCAACCTGAAAGTCAACCTTGATTAACGACCCTTTTTTTTCTTTTTAATCTTGTCTAGATGCACATTAACCTTAGATGTGATCATGCAAACAGCATACTCAAAGATCACAAACATCAGAGATCAAACAGGGACCCAATTGAACAATTTACAACTTTAGGGACCAAATTGTAAATTCTGAAAACTTTAAGGACTTAACCAGATTATAAGTTACCAACTTAAAATTAATCAGGTTTCATGCTTCTCTGCTAAATTTCAGCTCAAACGGACATCCCAAACTCATACAATTGCACAAACAAGTTTCAGGACCAAAATGCAAACATTCTGAAACATTTAACCGCCCATGTCAGCCACCAACGGTCACCCGTTCCGAAACAGGCAGAGCCCGTTTCGAAACACGGGGCCGTTCCGCAACGCGTACCGCAACGGGGGACTGGCAGTAGCCAAACCGTTCCGGAACGGTGGCACCCGTTTCGGACGCCTGGGTTTATGCAGGGCACCCGTTCCGAAACGGTGTCAACTGTTCCGAAACGCCCTACCCAGATTGTAGCATTTTGCTCACTCAAACACACAATTGACCATCCAATCATGCTCCAAAAGCCACCAAACTTTACCAACACGCAATTCAACATAAATGAGACATACTTGCATCAACAATTCATCAAAATAACATCACATATGAAAAGCCCCAAATCTAAAGGCATGCTTCCTACACAAGCAACCATTTAAGCACAAACTTTCCAAATCAATCTCATTAAAGCCAATACATGTTCCAACAACATCATCAACATAAAAACATCCTTGTCCGAACATATACGAACACATACACATTAACCCGAGAGATTATACCCCCATTGCCTTTATTAACTATAGCTATTCATCGAGACATACATCTCAATTGGAGTCCACCTTGAATCCCTTGCTCCTTGCTGTCCAAACTTCAAGAATCTGCATTGATGGACAAAAAGGAGCGTAAGCACATAATGCTTAGTGAGGAATGCTCAAAACCAAAACACCATCAATGCAGCGGGTCATAAACACTTTTAAAACAAACCCGATTTGTTTACCAAAGCCATGTTTGAAAACCCCTTTTCAACAACAAGCTCGAAACCATGCATTGCACATGCATGAAAACCAACCCTTAGCTTAGCAAGCTAAGAAAACCTTTTCAAAGCACAACTTACAAAATCATCCATTTAACCATTCCATCCATAAATACCATATGCAAAGTTGAATCAAAACTTTGGAAAACACTTCCATTTCATATTACCCTTTCACATGCTTGAACATCATTTCAAGCAAGAAACCCTTTTAAACCATTACTCAAGCAATCCAACTCATGCATTAAACAAAGACAACTTATGAATCACAACATCATCATCACATGCCTTTTAAAACAAGTCTTAGCAAGACTCCAATGCATTTAAGAGATTTCATGTACACATGCATCATTTACCAATGATAATCAACACTTGTTCAACTTAACAAGTAAACATGCATTCACAAGCATTAAACACTTTCCATGCAACCATGCATCTTTTCAAGCATCTTATGCTTCTTTATGATCAAGAACATTACATTGGCTTCCAAGTGATCAACCACATCCACTTTTCAACTCAACACCCGATCGGATACGCGGATCCCGAGCGTTGTCCCTACGCTCCATACACCCTACCAATCCAAGGTCTCCCAAATGGACTTTTAAACACCATTTGACCTTACAAGC
This sequence comes from Hibiscus tridactylites, assembly GCA_958450335.1. Lineage (NCBI taxonomy): Eukaryota > Viridiplantae > Streptophyta > Magnoliopsida > Malvales > Malvaceae > Hibiscus > Hibiscus tridactylites. The sequence continues at coordinate 18,997,959 of OY288285.1, read as the reverse complement.
CTAAGGTTCCCATGTATGGACTTTTAAACACCATACAACCTTAGCTTTTCCCGAGGTTCCCATGCATGGACTTTTAAACACCATACAACCTCAACATGCATAAGGTCCCCATGCATGGACTTTGAAACACCATACAACCTTTGCATAACCGCTTGGTAGTTGTATAACATCACTAACGAGATCCGGGACACCCCACACAAGATCCACACATGGACTTACACTGCCATTGTGATCTTAACAAGCACAAGGTTCCCATATATGGACTTTTAAACACCATATAACCTTTGCTCAACCAAGGTCCTCGAATGGGCATCAACCTCCATTATGACCTTAACCATCTCGTTAGGATACTTGAAGGGAGTTTACCGGTCCACTCTTGACCACTCCACCTCCAAGGCGACTTAATTCACGGTGCACCCAATCCTATAGCCGGCTAACTATATCCGATCAACGAACCAAGAACCACTTTCATCACTTGCCAATATAACCATCTTACCATGTTAATCTACTGATTCACATGCATAATCATAATGCAAAACCATCATTTACCTTAACCAAGAACCAACCATGGACTTACCAACACCATGTTGTTCTTAAATAAACAAGGCTTACACAAGGACTTTCAACCACCTTTGTAACCTTTTGCATCACTTACCAAAGTACATCATTAACAACAATAATCCACTGTTTTAAAGCATTAGACAAAGCCATTGAACAACATGCAACACCATGCATCAAAACCACAATTTCCATGTACAAAACCAAGGATCTCTTACCTTGAGCATCCTTCACATATGGCTTCCAAAACCAGCATTAAACCATGCTTAAAATATGCTTTCAAAACAGATTTAAACCATGCAAAACACATGCATTGCAACCATCAAACACAATTGCTTAAAAGCCAATTCATAACACAAACCAAGAAAGAAATCCATTTACTTACTCTTGAGCTTAGCAAAGTTGTTTAGACTTAAACTAAGCTCCTAAAACCTTCAAACCTTGGTTTAAAAGCTGAAAACCCAACTTCACTCACCAATACACAAAACAAGGCTAGCCAACAAGCCTTCCAAGCATCCGAAACCTTCCGCACCACCTCTAAAGCTCACGGATCAAACTCCCCTGTTTCAAGCACACAACAACAGAGGATTAATGCATCATTATGCATTAAAAACACCAGCAACAAGACTCAACTCGCTGCTCATCCCAAATCCAACAATTTGGCTACCAAACACAACCGAAATCACCTCCAAACACTTCCAAAACTTAACCCAGCCAAGATCCATCACTTCTAACCATTTCTAGACATCAATTAACATCCAAAATGATCACAAACACGTCCTTATACCTCCAGGTATAACAGATCACCAAAAACACTCCAAAAACAACCAAAAACTCAAGCCAAACTTAGGAAATTCAACCTATCCGGGATTGCATTAATTAAACCTCAACTTCTAATCAATTTAGCATTCATTTAACATCATTTTGACACTTCAAAACACTGCCCAAACAGATCACACGAAAATTTCACCAAAAATCACCAAATCTTGCATTTTAAGCCAAAATCAAGATTTCAATTGAAAAGACATTAACAAAACACAAATCAAGGATTGAGAACTTAGGAATTTCAGTAAAGAACTGATAGTTTAGAGGAGAAGGACGTTCTTACCTCCAAACTTGAGTTTCTCCTTTTTAGAGCCAAAAAGCTTGATGAAACAACTTGCAAATTGAGAGATTTTGTTGTAGAGATGATTAGGAATCAAAAGAGAGTTGAAATGAGTGATTTAGATGACAAAATCAGAGAAGAAAATCTGGAGAAATGTGTTTGGGTTGAGAGAAAATGAGAGAAAAGGAAAATTGGAAGAAAATAGAAAAGTTAGTTATAAAATGGTAAAATGATTTCCCTCCACATTTCATAAACTTTAAAATCAGAATAAAGCCTTAAAATATCTTAGAAAAATCTGGAGAAACTCTTTTTGGAATAATAGCTCCTTAACTATTCAAAGTTTCAATCCTTTATAAAACTGTCACGCAACTTTCAAAAATTACATTTTGGTCACTAGCCAAAATGTCAACCTTCCGAACCTCATTTTCCAAAATTGATTTCACAGTTCACTTAAATATATTAAAAGATGATTTTAGAACATTTTTCCATATTTTTAATGCAACCCGAACTATGCTTTCCTAAATTCACTCTTATATATTCGATCAGCACTTTGACCGAACCGGTCAACGCCCAAAACTTCTGAGCCCAAAACCGGGGCGTTACAACTCTCCCCCCCTTAGAAAATTTCGTCCTCGAAATTTCAACCGGCGAAAAGAGAAAACAACCTTCTCAAAGCAACACATAAGGCAACACAAAAGCCTCAACCATCACTGAACACCTTCCACACAAAACTCCACCAACTTAGCACCACCACATGCTGTTCACAAAATCCAGAACACACAAAGATAGCCACAACCTAACCTTTCACATAACCAGACTGTACACAGCCCCAACCTCAACCTGAAGAACCTCAACTTTTACAGCACACCACACTGTAACACACAACTTCCAAGACTTGTTTACACAGAGACAACAACCAACCAATCCAATTCAGCCACTATGCAAACTTCTCTGCTTCTAAAACTCTTGCAAACTCCCAAACCTCTTCCAAGGATTTTCCCAACAAGCAAAAATCTTTAAGCATCAACTGCTTACCCAAAACTCCTCAACGAATGCTGATAATCCTTTACAACTGTTGCTAACATTACCATAACAGCTCACCAGGATTACTCACCCAGATTCCAAGAATTACAACATAACCCCAACTTGAATCCGTCAGCCGTTCCACACACCACCAGCTGACTTCAAACGGAACTTTCTTAACCACAACCAGCCAACCACTTCTCACAAGAACCCAAACAGCCAACAAAAGCCTTTGATCTTTCATTGTCCTTCCACTTCAAACTTTGACCATAACATTTGTCTTACTAGGACATCGCCCAACCTGCCATACATACCAACTCCTCAACTCCTCAAAGGTTACTAAGAACCAGCACTTACAAACACAACCCTTCCACAACAACTTAAATGCTAAGCTACCTCAGCACCTGGAAACACAACCGTTAAACTGCAACATCACTTAGCATCAAGGAGCTACTCCTTCCACTTAGCTATTCAAACCACTTGACCGATACTAACCTCAACCGGTACTCTTCACCACCAAACCACTAAACTCTCTTTAAGCAACAAACACTACCCTTCTACCAACATGCCATACCACTCTCACTATTACTAGCAACCATCTTAATATACTCCACTACTTCTAACTCTCACCCAGCACCAAAACAACCTCTAAAAGCCCATCATCCAACCTAACCCAACCACCATACTAACAGATTCGATTAGTTATTAGCGAGTGTGAACATCGTATGCATGATCACCAACATGCCCTATCAATGCCTGATGTACATGTATGCAAAACCTCTAATGCCATGCCACATGTATGCATGGACCCACATATATAATATAGCATATACAATGATTTTAACTGTGTATGAATGCCAGTTCACACCCTCCAATAACATCCTCAAAATCCGTCTAAGAACAACCTCCTACCTCACTTCTAACTTATCTAACTCCATCATACCAACAACCATTAACCACCAGATACTCACTAAGCCTTCTTCACACCAAAGATGTTTCCAAACCACAACTATTACCCCAACATGCTAGCAACAAGACTAACTTACCACGCAAGGAAAACCAACAAAACCAAACTAAGGTAACTAGAGCAAAGATTACTTAACAAGGTTACCTGAAAACACAACACCACCCTGAAGCTTCATCAGACGAGCTCTCTTCCTTGCGGAACCTTCAACCTCCTGCGGCACAACTGCAGCACCAGCTAACACACCAGGGTCACCATCAACTCCTTGCGGTAAGGAACCTTGGCTGTTCCGAGCCAACCTCAAACAATCACGTCTCATGTGACCAGCAGACCCATATTTCCAGCAATTCTCATTTCCCAAACTCTTCACAACCTTCTGCTCTTTCTGCCACCTCTGAACCTTGCCTCGGCCATGCCCACGACCTTTTAGAGACCCTTTGGCTAACACCAAAGCTGACTTCACTCCATGAGGACAATCACGCTTAACATGCACTTTAGAACCACAATTCCAACAAACACTTGCGCCCCAACAACCTCCAACATGGCGCCTTTCACAACGGTCGCACACCGGTGGCTGAGCTTCCACCCCTTGCTCAAGCAACGCTTGCTCCACAACAGCACTATCTTCACATTGCTTAACCCTTGGAAATTCCCTTCCAAGATACCTTTCACAAAAAGCAGATACAAAGAAATCCCAATCAATATCAGGAATATGTGACGCCACCGCCACAGATGTCCACCAGGCACATGCATCCTCCAGCATCAAAGAAACAACACTCCCCAGCTTACAGGCATAATCACAGCCTTCCTGATCCAAGATCAGAATCACACTGGCCAACCAGGCCTCAAATGTCTCAGGTGACAAGCCATGATACTCCACAGCACCCAAATCAAGCAAACGCTGTTTCGGCAAACCCACACATCCCACAGCCAGCACATCCACTGACTTTACCTTTACCTCAGCCTGAGATGTTCCCAACACCTCCTGAACAACAGATGATGAACTCTTCATCACAGAACCAGCTTCTTCCTCCTGCCTTACCACCTCAACTCCAGGCACAGAAGACTGAGACAAAACACCTCTACAAAAGGGTGAATTCCTTGCCTTAACAACCTGCCCCAAGGCAGCAACCATCTCACTCAACTGCCATTCTTCCATCGACTTTGCCATACTACTAACAACAACAAACAATCACAACAAGCAAACAAACCAGTTAGACCAGCTTTAAGCAAGGATTCAAACTCCAACTCCAAATAACACAATAGCTATATTAATAAGGCAATGGGTATCCCGAATCCTCCCCTTTACATGTCATAATAGTCAACACAACATGGATATCACAACATCAAGCATATCAAACAACATACTTTGATCATGCCTACATCAAATAGCATCCACTTGCAACAGCATAATATCAACATAACATACTCATAGCACATTCATCAAGCATAACACCATCTCACAGCATCAGCACATTTCCACATAAACTCAACCAAGATTCATAACCATAAAGCATGCTTGAAAACATCAACAACATGCTCAAAAACATCAACAATTTGCTCAGAAACACGTGTTTCAACCAACTTTCAACCACACATCAAGGTAAACATCAAACACACATCACAACAACTTACCGTTTTCCCCAAGCATTCGCAACTCAGCTCTGATACCACCAAATGTAACCCCCTTAACCCGGCCCGGACGGTTGACCCGAATTAAGAAAGTCACACGGGGAAAACCAAAGTCAACCTGAAAGTCAACCTTGATTAACGACCCTTTTTTTTTCTTTTTAATCTTGTCTAGATGCACATTAACCTTAGATGTGATCATGCAAACAACATACTCAAAGATCACAAACACCAGAGATCAAACAGGGACCCAATTGAACAATTTACAACTTTAGGGACCAAATTGTAAATTCGAAAACTTTAAGGACTTAACCAGATTATAAGTTACCAACTTAAAATTAATCAGGTTTCATGCTTCTCTGCCATATTTCAGCTCAAACGGACATCTCAAACTCATACAATTGCACAAACAAGTTTCAGGACCAAAATGCAAACATTCTGAAACATTTAACCGCCCATGTCAGCCACCAACGGTCACCCGTTCCGAAACAGGCAGAGCCCGTTTCGAAACACGGGGCCGTTCCGCAACGCGTACCGCAACGGGGGACTGGCAGTAGCCAAACCGTTCCGGAACGGTGGCACCCGTTTCGGACGCCTGGGTTTATGCAGGGCACCCGTTCCGAAACGGTGTCAACTGTTCCGAAACGCCCTACCCAGATTGTAGCATTTTGCTCACTCAAACACACAATTGACCATCCAATCATGCTCCAAAAGCCACCAAACTTTACCAACATGCAATTCAACATAAATGAGACATACTTGCATCAACAATTCATCAAAATAACATCACATATGAAAAGCCCCAAATCTAAAGGCATGCTTCCTACACAAGCAACCATTTAAGCACAAACTTTCCAAATCAATCTCATTAAAGCCAATACATGTTCCAACAACATCATCAACATAAAAACATCCTTGTCCGAACATATACGAACACATACACATTAACCCGAGAGATTCTACCCCCATTGCCTTTATTAACTATAGTTATTCATCGAGACATACATCTCAATTGGAGTCCACCTTGAATCCCTTGCTCCTTGAAGTCCAAACTTCAAGAATCTGCATTGATGGACAAAAAGGAGCGTAAGCACATAATGCTTAGTGAGGAATGCTCAAAACCAAAACACCATCAATGCAGCGGGTCATAAACACTTTTAAAACAAACCCGATTTGTTTACCAAAGCCATGTTTGAAAACCCCTTTTCAACAACAAGCTCGAAACCATGCATTGCACATGCATGAAAACCAACCCTTAGCTTAGCGAGCTAAGAAAACCTTTTCAAAGCACAACTTACAAAATCATCCATTTAACCATTCCATGCATAAACACCATATGCAAAGTTGAATCAAAACTTTGGAAAACACTTCCATTTCATATTACCCTTTCACATGCTTGAACATCATTTCAAGCAAGAAACCCTTTTAAATCATTACTCAAGCAATCCAACTCATGCATTAAACAAAGACAACTTATGAATCACAACATCATCATCACATGCCTTTTAAAACAAGTCTTAGCAAGACTCTAATGCATTTAAGAGATTTCATGTACACATGCATCATTTACCAATGATAATCAACACTTGTTCAACTTAACAAGTAAACATGCATTCACAAGCATTAAACACTTTCTATGCAACCATGCATCTTTTCAAGCATCTCATGCTTCTTTATGATCAAGAACATTACATTGGCTTCCAAGTGATCAACCACATCCACTTTTCAACTCAACACCCGATCGGATACGCGAATCCCGAGCGTTGTCCCTACGCTCCATACACCCTACCAATCCAAGGTCTCCCAAATGGACTTTTAAACACCATTTGACCTTACAAGCCTAAGGTTCCCATGTATGGACTTTTAAACACCATACAACCTTAGCTTTTCCTGAGGTTCCCATGCATGGACTTTTAAACACCATACAACCTCAACATGCACAAGGTTCCCATGCATGGACTTTGAAACACCATACAACCTTTGCATAACCGATTGGTAGTTGTATAACATCACTAACGAGATCCGGGACACCCCACACAAGATCCACACATGGACTTACACTGCCATTGTGATCTTAACAAGCACAAGGTTCCCATATATGGACTTTTAAACACCATATAACCTTTGCTCAACCAAGGTCCTCGAATGGGCATCAACCTCCATTATGACCTTAACCATCTCGTTAGGATACTTGAAGGGAGTTTACCGGTCCACTCTTGACCACTCCACCTCTAAGGCGACTTAATTCACGGTGCACCTAATCCTATAGCCGGCTAACTATATCCAATCAACGAACCAAGAACCACTTTCATCACTTGCCAATATAACCATCTTACCATGTTAATCTACTGATTCACATGCATAATCATAATGCAAAACCATCATTTACCTTAACCAAGAACCAACCATGGACTTACCAATACCATGTTGTTCTTAAATAAACAAGGCTTACACAAGGACTTTCAACCACCTTTGTAACCTTTTGCATCACTTACCAAAGTACATCATTAACAACAATAATCCACTGTTTTAAAGCATTAGACAAAGCCATTGAACAACATGCAACACCATGCATCAAAACCACAATTTCCATGTACAAAACCAAGGATCTCTTACCTTGAGCATCCTTCACATATGGCTTCCAAAACCAGCATTAAACCATGCTTAAAATATGCTTTCAAAACAGATTTAAACCATGCAAAACACATGCATTGCAACCATCAAACACAATTGCTTAAAAGCCAATTCATAACACAAACCAAGAAAGAAATCCATTTACTTACTCTTGAGCTTAGCAAAGTTGTTTAGACTTAAACTAAGCTCCCAAAACCTTCAAACCTTGGTTTAAAAGCTGAAAACCCAACTTCACTCACCGATACACAAAACAAGGCTAGCCAACAAGCCTTCCAAGCATCCGAAACCTTCCGCACCACCTCTAAAGCTCACGGATCAAACTCCCCTGTTTCAAGCACACAACAACAGAGGATTAATGCATCATTATGCATTAAAAACACCAGCAACAAGACTCAACTCGCTGCTCATCCCAAATCCAACAATTTGGCTACCAAACACAACCGAAATCACCTCCAAACACTTCCAAAACTTAACCCAGCCAAGATCCATCACTTCTAACCATTTCTAAACATCAATTAACATCCAAAATGATCACAAACACGTCCTTATACCTCCAGGTATAACAGATCACCAAAAACACTCCAAAAACTCAAGCCAAACTTAGGAAATTCAACCTATCCGGGATTGCATTAATTAAACCTCAACTTCTAATCAATTTAGCATTCATTTAACATCATTTTGACACTTCAAAACACTGCCCAAACAGATCACACGAAAATTTCACCAAAAATCACCAAATCTTGCATTTTAAGCCAAAATCAAGATTTCAATTGAAAAGCCATTAACAAAACACAAATCAAGGATTGAGAACTTAGGAATTTCAGTAAAGAACTGATAGTTTAGAGGAGAAGGACGTTCTTACCTCCAAACTTGAGTTTCTCCTTTTTAGAGCCAAAAAGCTTGATGAAACAACTTGCAAATTGAGAGGTTTTGTTGTAGAGATGATTAGGAATCAAAAGAGAGTTGAAATGAGTGATTTAGATGACAAAATCAGAGAAGAAAATCTGGAGAAATGTGTTTGGGTTGAGAGAAAATGAGAGAAAAGGAAAATTGGAAGAAAATAGAAAAGTTAGTTATAAAATGGTAAAATGATTTCCCTCCACATTTCATAAACTTTAAAATCAGAATAAAGCCTTAAAATATCTTAGAAAAATCTGGAGAAACTCTTTTTGGAATAATAGCTCCTTAAAGATTCAAGGTTTCAATCCTTTATAAAACTGTCACGCAACTTTCAAAAATTACATTTTGGTCACTAGCCAAAATGTCAACCTTCCGAACCTCATTTTCCAAAATTGATTTAACAGTTCACTTAAATATATTAAAAGATGATTTTAGAACATTTTTCCATATTTTTAATGCAACCCGAACTAGGCTTTCCTAAATTCACTCTTATATATTCGATCAGCACTTTGACCGAACCGGTCAACGCCCAAAACTTCTGAGCCCAAAACCGGGGCGTTACACCACTAGCCCTGCATCTGGGTTTTTCTTACTGGAAGACCCCGTATCGATACAAGCCTTGTAAAAATGATATTTTGGTCATTTAAAAAGCGTTTTAGACATGTTAAAAACCTATGAAACCATTTCAAACATATTTTCAAGTTGTTTGGACTTTAAATAAGTTTTCAAAATATTCAAACAAGTCCAAAAACATTTTTCAATTATTATATCAAAACATTAGTTCTACAAGTGTGATCAACTACAAAGCAAGCCATGGCATCTACCTCCGGGTCAAGCATGTACAAGTCTCAATCGACCACCAAACCGCCTTTCTTTAATGGTGACAACTACCTTTTTTGGAAGAACCGGATGCGTCTCTTCATTAAATCCAACGGTTATCTAGTTTGGGATGCTATTGAAGATGGTCCTTCTATTCCGATGAAGAGAGACGACGAAGGAAGACTTGTGCCGAAAAGAAAGAATGAAATGAGTGAAGAAGAGAGAAAGAAGATTCAAATCAACGACAAGGCTCTTCACATGTTATTTTGCTCTTTTGGTCCTGATATCTACTCCAAAGTTTCCTCCATCGAAAGTGCTAAGGAAGTGTGGGATACACTTGAGACTACATATGAAGGAACAAGTGATGTGAAGGAGACAAATATCAGAATTCTCAATCTTAGCTATGAGAATTTCAAAATGGAGCTCGACAAAACCGTTTCAAAGATGTTTGGTCGTTTCTCAACAATCGTCAATGGGATAAATGGTTTTGGAGAGATAATCCTTAGAAGATAAACTAGTCCGGAAGCTACTCTACTCACTTCCAGAGTCTTGGGATGAGAAGAGAACTGCCATCATCGAGGCAAAGAATTTGAAGACACTTAAGCTTGATGAGCTAGTTGGTTCTCTCCTAACTCATGAGATCATGAAGCAAGAAAGGGAAGATGAAAGGAAGAAGGAAGAGAGAAGAGTGGAGAAGCTTGAGGTAGACAAGAAAAAGAAGCTATGAGTGGCTCTCAAAGCTTCTCTACATAAGGAGAGCACTTCTAGTGAGGGGGAGATCTAGAAGAATTGGCTATGATAGCCAAAAGATTCTCACGGATTATGAGGTCCAACTGAGGTAGAAAGATTCAAAGAAAATGGACTTCAAGACCAAAAACAAAGAAAAAGAAAAGGATCCTAACACATGCTATGAGTGCAAGAAACCGGGTCATATTCGTTCCGAGTGCCCTCAACTCAAGAAGAATGGCTTTGAGAGGAAGAAGAAGCTCAAAGCTAAGCTTGCTACTTGGAGTGATGAGGAGTCATCTTAGGATGAGGAACAAGAAGTGGCCAACCTTTGCCTCATGGCCCTTGAGGAGGATTCTTCCATGGTAACATCTAACTCATCTACTTTTAATTTCACATTTGATGAATTGCATGAAGCTTATGATATGTTACAAAAGGTATATGATGAGTTAGTTGAGAAGTATGAAAAGACTGTCTTAAGAAATAAAAAGAACATTTCGGAATCAAATGCTAAAAATTACTCACTTTCTCAAGCTAACTTGAAATTTGAGGAAAAAAATCTTAGGTCTACAAGATGAACTTGAATTCTTTCAAAATGAAAATGTAGATTTAAATAATTTTATTTCTCAATGTAATGTAGAACACCAAAAGGTGTTAGATGAGCTTAATAAGCTCAAAGAGTCTTTCAAAAATGTTGGTAATGTGAAAAATGAAATAGGTGAATCATCTAGAACAAACCAACCTAAGAGAAAGACCTATAACTACAAACAAAGTGGCTCCTATAGGCATAATAGAACTAAAAGAATTAGAAGTGTATGGGTTCCTAAGGAACTTGTCAAATCTAATAATGTTGATGTCATGTCACCTTGGATTCCTAAGGGAACCAAGCTTTGGGAGCTAACACTCATGGACCCAAAATGATTTGGGTACCAAAAATCAAAGCTTAATCTCTTTGTTTGTAGAGGGAGCATTGCTACAAGACCAAAGCACAAAGTCAAAACTCATGGTACCTTGATAGTGGATGCTCGAGGCACATGACCGGAGACAAGAGTCGATTCATGGACTTAAAGCCAAAAAGTGGAGGAGTAGTGACATTTGGTGACAACTCCAAAGGCCACATTAAAGGTATTGGATCCATAGGTAATCACTCTACTATACTCATTGAAAATGTCTTGTATGTCGATGGTCTAAAACACAATTTATTGAGCATTAGTCAATTGTGTGATAAAAGGTTTAATGTCTTATTTGATAAAAATGGGTGCAAAATTGTTGACATTAAATCAAACAATATAATGCTCATTGCCCATCGCATAGGTAACATATACATGGTGCATCTAGATGACATTCATTCATCTCATGCATGTTTTGTTGCACAAAATGAAAATGATGCATGGATATGGCATAGGAAACTAGGACATGCTAGCATTAGTGTTTTAGAAAAATCAGTTTCCCTAAATCTAGTTAGAGGTTTGCCCAAGATTAAATTTTCAAATGATAAAATATGTGATGCATGCTCTAAGGGTAAACATCATAGACCATCCTTTAAATCTATTGATGATGTTTCTACTAGTAGGTGTTTACAACTAATTCATATAGATTTATTTGGGCCTATTAGAACTATGAGCTTGGGTGGTAAATCGTATGCTTTTGTACTTGTTGATGACTATTCTAGGTTTACTTGGGTTCTATTCTGTAGAACTGGTGTTTTGATATAATAATTGAAAAATGTTTTGGACTAATTTGAAAAGAATTTAAAACTTGGTTTTAAGTTCAAACAACTTGAAATTATATTTGAGATATTTTAGAGGGTTTTTGGCAATGTTTTTACTATTTTTAAAGAGCCAAACTTGACTTTTCAAGCTACCCGTATCGATACGGTTGTACCCGTACCGATACCTTTTTGCCTCAGTTTGGTCACTACCAAAACCCGTATCGAAACAAGCTTGGCCGTTTCGATACGGATCGGGATCGTTTCGATACGCCTGGTAAGCGTACCGATCCCCTTTCAACCACCCCCAACGGCTATTTTCCCAACGATCATTCAAAAGTGAACCCGTACCGATACGCCCTCAAGCGTATCGATACGCCCAGGCTAGCAAGAGCCCAACGGCTAGTTTCTAATGAAGGCCGTATCGATACGGATCCAAGCGTATCGATACGGATGGCTACAGAACAGCATTTATGAAGAGAAATAAAGTCCTCAACGGCTCCAAATCATCCCCAACGGCTAGTAACGGCTATAAACTCAATTGGGAGTATAAAAGGGACCTCCAAGCATCTTGTAATGGTGAATGCTTCAATTGTTACAACATTATGATGTCAAAATTTGTCTAGAGCTTAAATTATTTATTTCTTGCTTAGACAACACTTGTGAGCTTACATTGTTAAATTTGCTCAAGTGTTTAGGTTTTGGGTGAGTACTTAGAATTGCAAACAAACACCTATTAGAGGGATTTCTAGTTCGCTAAGTCTTTCTTCGTACAAGAGAGTGTTTCCTCAAGCTTTTGGGTAGAAAGCTTTGAGGGTTGTAAAGGTTGCCTCCTTAGCCTAGAAAAGGGGACGAAATTCTTAGTGAATTTGTTTGGAAATCCTTAGTGGGGAGCTAAGGTAGTGGATGTAGACCTTGGTTAGAAGGTTGAACCACTATAAATCCTTGTGTCAAATTGCCTATTTTTCACCTCCCACTAAAACACTCAATTATCCAACTTCTCCACACTTGGCGAGCAAGAACGGTTGATCGAATCGAGCCCCTAAAATCTCAACAATTGGTATCAGATCTTGGCTCAATCGAAGGGGATTCACATCCTATTGAGAAGATCCGGCAAGCTCGATCAATTTTTTCACCAACCTGCTCAATGGCACAATCAATCGACAAACTGCCTTTCTTCGACGGAAATCACTATGCCCATTGGAAGATAAAGATGAAATTCTTCTTGAAGTCAAGAGATTACAAGCTATGGGACATAGTTGAAGATGGTTCGTTCGTGCCTCAAGGAAGCAAAGCGGAATGGAGTGCCCACGATCGCAAGAAGATGGAGCTTAATTGCAAAGCCTTGCACATGCTCTTTTGTGCTTTTGGCCCAACCATCTATGAGAAGATGTCTTCTTGTGAGAGTGCCAAGGAGGTATGAGACAAGCTTGAAGTCACATACGAGGGAACCGATGAAGTCAAGGAGACCAAGATTGGGCTCCTAACCTTAGAGTATGAGAACTTCAAGATGGATCTGGAAGAGAACATCGAGAAGATGTTTGATAGGTTCTCCACTATCACAAATGGTCTTAAAGGTTATGGAGAAGTCATCCCGGAAGAGAAGCTTGTCCGAAAGCTCATCTACTCCCTTCACGAGTCATGGGACTCAAAGAGGACCGCCATCATTGAAGCCAAGAATCTCAAAACCTTGAAGCTTGATGAACTCATGGGGTCTCTTCTCACTCACCAAATAATGAAGAAAAACAAAGAAGAGGAGAAGAAGAATGAAGAGATTAGAGCGATGGGGAAGAAAAAGATCATGGAGCTAGGCATCAATGCTAGTGGCGTAGCTCTCAAATCCTCCACATGCCATCATGTAGATTCAAGTGAGGAGGAAAGTGAAGATGAAGAGATGGCCTATCTCTTCAACAAATTTGCCCGATTCATGAAGAGCAAAATGGAAAAATCCAAGCATGAATCGATAAAGAAGATGAAGGACTCCCACAAATCCAAAAAGAAGGGATCATCTTCAAAACAAGCATATGTGACCACATGGAGTGATGAAGACTCCACCGATGATGAAGTAGCCCACCTATGCTTGATGGCCCTCAATGAGGGGGAGGTAACTTCTAACTCATCTATTTCAAATTCTTATACATTTGATGAGTTACAAGATGCCTATGATGATTTGCTTTTGGAATTCAAGGCATCATTTTCCAAGAACAAAAAGTTGATTTCAAAAATAAAAATTGAAACTAATTTGCTTTCCAAAACAAATCTTGAACTTGAAGCAAAATTGAAATATTTTGAACAAAAATGTTTTGATTTACAAAATTTGCTTCTTAAAGTTCAAAAGGAAAAGGATTTGATTTCCAATGAACTTGAAAAGAAAAATAATTTTGGAAAATCAAATTTTTATGTAAGACAATCTAGTGCCCCTAGATTTGTGAATGGAAAATGTTTTAGAAGTGTTTGGGTCCCAAAAGGACTAACCACTTCAACTAAAAAGGATGAAATTGAAAAATGGATTCCTAAGGGGACTAAATTTTGTGCTACTAATGTCTATGGATCCAAAGCAATTTGGATACCAAAAATTTCTTGATTGTCTTTTGCTAGGTGTGATGGAGAGTGATCAACAAGTCAAACTTTGAGGGGGAGCTCCATGCACACATAGGAAGAACACTTGAAGAAGGAAGGCCTCACATCCTCCCTTGAGTTCAAGTGTGGTAAAATCTAGTTGCTTTTGCTTTTATTTGATTAATTTTCATATAAGTCAACTAGATAATTATATATGTTGAACTAACATTCTTATGATGCTTTGAGTAAGGGGGAGCCAATTTTAAACCAAACTTTTAAGTGTGTCAATTTTTTTTACCTCTATTGTTATTTTGAAACTTAATGTTTTAAATTCTTTTTGATATAACAAAAAGAGGGAGAAATGGTTTGAAAAATTGAATTTTCAAATGAATAAGGGGGAGCTTTATTTGATTTCATATCTTTAATCTCTTATTCACATTTTTAAAGTTAAAGGGGGAGAATCTCAAACAATTTTTCAAGTTAGTTTTATTATATCAAAAAGGGGGAGATTGTAGAACTAGTGTTTTGATATAATAATTGAAAAATGTTTTGGACTAATTTGAAAAGAATTTAAAACTTGGTTTTAAGTCCAAACAACTTGAAATTATGTTTGAGATATTTTAGAGGGTTTTTGGCAATGTTTTTACTATTTTTAAAGAGCCAAACTTGACTTTTCAAGCTACCCGTATCGATACGGTTGTACCCGTACCGATACCTTTTTGCCTCAGTTTGGTCACTACCAAAACCCGTATCGAAACAGGCTTGGTCGTTTCGATACGGATCGGGATCGTTTCGATACGCCTGGTAAGCGTATTGATCCCCTTTCAACCACCCCAACGGCTATTTTCCCAACGGTCATTCAAAATTGAAACTCGTACCGATACGCCCTCAAGCGTATCGATACGCCCAGGCTAGCAAGAGCCCAACGGCTAGTTTCTAATGAAGGTCGTACCGATACGGATCCAAGCGTATCGATACGAATGGCTGCAGAACAACATTTATGAAGGGAAATAAAGTCCTCAACGGCTCAAAATCATCCCCAACGGCTAGTAACGGCTATAAACTCAATTGGGAGTATAAAAGAGACCTCCAAGCATCTTGTAATGGTGAATGCTTCATTTGTTACAACATTATGATGTCAAAATTTGTCTAGAGCTTAAATTGTTTATTTCTTGCTTAGACAACACTTGTGAGCTTACATTGTTAAATTTGCTCAAGTGTTTAGGTTTTGGGCGAGTGCTTAGAATTGCAAACAAACACCTATTAGAGGGATTTCTAGTTCGCTAAGTCTTTCTTTGTACAAGAGAGTGTTTCCTCAAACTTTGGGTAGAAAGCTTTGAGGGTTGTAAAGGTTGCCTCCTTAGCCTAGAAAAGAGGACGAAATTCTTAGTGAATTTGTTTGGAAATCCTTAGTGGGGAGCTAAGGTAGTGGATATAGATCTTGGTTAGAAGGATGAACCACTATAAATCCTTGTGTCAAATTGCCTATTTTTCACCTCCCACTAAAACACCCAATTTTCTAACTTCTCCACACTTGGCGAGCAAGAACGGTTGATCGAATCGAGCCCCTAAAATCTCAACATATTCTTAAGTACAAAAGATGAGGCTTTAGAAAAACTCATCACGTTTTCAAAACTAACTCAAAATGATCTTGAACTTAAGATTTCTCATATTAGAAGTGATCATGGAACCGAATTTTAAAATCTAGGTTTTGAAGAATTTTTTAATGAAAATGGTATTAGCCACAATTTTTCGGCTCCTCGAACTCCTCAACAAATTGGGGTAGTTGAGAGGAAAATTAGAACTTTACAAGAAATGGCTAGAATCATGCTTTGTGAAAACAATTTACCTAAATATTTTTGGGCGGAAGCCACAAACACCGCTTGCTACATTGTAAATCGAGTAATATGAGCTTTTAAAATCTAAAAAGCCTAACATTAGCTATTTTCATCCATTTGGTTGCAAGTGTTTTGTTTTAAATAATGGTAAAGACAACTTAGGTAAATTTATGCTAAAAGTCATGAAGCTATTTTCTTAGGGTATTCTTTAAACTTTAAAGCCTATCGTGTATTTAATAAAAGAACTTTAGTAGTAGAAGAGTTTATTCATGTTGTGTTCGATGATAACCTCCTTCCGAGGAAGGAATCTTGTGGTGATGATGATGTAGAAATCCTTGATGCCTTTGACGGAGGACAAACTTCAAAGGACGATGAGATTCCATCTAAAGAGGAAGATGCACAAGATCCACCTCTTGAGGCCTTGAAGGACTTGGCTCTTAAGGAAAAGGAAGTGAGCTACCCAAGGGAGTACAACTATGCCAAAGGTGGTGAAATCTTGGGTGATCCATCTAATGGGGTAACTACTAGATCTTATCTCAAACTCATGAATCATGTTGCTTTTATCTCATGCATTGAGCCTAAGAACATTAAAGAAGCATTAAAAGATGATTTTTGGATTATGGTTATGCAAGAAGAGTTAAATCAATTTGAGAGAAGTAATGTATGGACATTAGTTGAAAAACCTAGTAATCAATCTACTATAGGAACTAAATGGGTATTTAGAAATAAACTAGATGAGAGTGGTAACATTGTGAGAAACAAAGCTAGATTAGTTACTCAAGGTTACACTCAAGAAGAGGGAATAGATTTTGATGAAAACTATGCACCCGTAGCTAGAATGGAAGCTATTAGGATGTTGCTTGTATATGCATGTTATCATAACTTCAAGCTTTTTATAATGGATGTGAAAATTGCATTTTTAAATGGTTTTATAAATAAGGAAGTGTATGTGGAACAACCATCGAGTTTTGAAGATTCAAAATTTCCAAATCATGTTTTCAAACTAACCAAAGCACTTTATGGTTTAAAACAAGCTCCTAGAGCTTGGTATGAAAGACTTTTTCAAACTTTTTAATTGAAAAAGGTTTTGAAAAAGATAAGGTGGACACTACACTTTTCATAAAAAGATATAAAAATGACATCTTAGTAGTGCAAATATATGTTGATGATATCATTTTTGGATCTACTAATGAGTGTCATTGAAAAGAGTTTGTTAAGTTAATGCAAGGTGAATTCGAGATGAACATGATGGGGGAGCTTTCATTCCTTTTTGGACTCCAAATCAAACAAAGGAAGGATGGCACCTTCATTAATCAAGCAAAGTACGTGAAAGATATGCTCAAGAAGTTTGGCTTGGAGCAAGCAAGGCTTCAAGCTACACCAATGAGCTCATCTACCAAGCTTGACTAAGATGAAGGAGGTAAGTGTGTTGAGTCTAAGCTTTATCGCTCTATGATTGGATCTTTGCTTTACCTTACCGCAAGTAGACCAGATATATTGTTTAGTGTTTGCTTGTGTGCTAGGTTTCAAGCTAGTCCTAGAGAGTCTCACCTTATAGTCGTTAAAAGAATCTTTAGGTACCTTAGAGATACTCCTTGTCTAGGTCTTTGGTACCCTAGAGATTCAACCTTCATGCTTATTCGGATGCAAATTATGGGGGTTGTAAAATTGATAGGAAAAGTACTTCGGGAACATGTCAATTCTTAGGTAGTATGCTCATATCTTGGTTCTCTAAGAAACAAAATAGTGTAGCTCTATCTACCACCGAAGCCGAGTACATATCCTTAGGGAGTTGTTGTGCTCAAGTCCTTTGGATGAAGCAACAATTCTTAGATTATGGTGTTAGAGTTGAAACCATACCCCTTAAGTGTGATAACACTAGTGCTATATGCTTGACCAAAAATCCCATCCAACACTCTAGAACCAAACATATAGAAATAAGGCATCATTTAATTAGAGATCATGTCATTAAGGAAGATGTTGTTATAGAGTATGTTGACACATTGAATCAACTAGCAGACATTTTTACTAAACCTCTAGACAAAGAGCGTTTTTTGTCCCTTAGGAGAGAGTTAGGTCTAACTAGCCTACCTTGACCCCTTAGGACCCTTTTTGAGGTTAAAAATTGCTTGACTTTGTGAAAATGCATGTTTATGTGTTGATGATCTTGATAGAAACCATGCTTATAGCTAGGAGGAGTATGCTTCTATTAAAAATATGCTTAGAACTGCTTATTCATCAATTGCATTCATTTAGGAGGTGTTAAAGTAGAGCCTTTGGTTGTTCTTAAAGCCAAAAATGCATTTCTAGGCATAGGGTATCGATACGGCCTTATGCGTATCGATACGAGTACTGTATTAGTTTCTCAGACTGCATTTTCTTCAATACGAGTATTGATACGGTTAAACCCGTTTTGATACGAGCTAAGAGTGTTTTGATACGGATAACATTTGTTTCGATACAGACCTTTGACACATGTTTCTAGGGAATTACCATTTTACCCCCCTTATCGATACACCCTTTGGCGTATCGATTCTCGATTGCGCATACAACTTCTTAATGGCATTTAAAGAGTTTCACTTTTACCAAAATTGCAATTTCAAAACCCTATCCATTTTTACTCTATAAAAAGCCTCTCAATCCCTCATATTTTCACCACACAACTCAAAATCTCTTGAGGGTTTTCAACATCAAGCCAAGCTTTTAAAGCCTTCCATCAATTTGGTGCAAGTTCTTCTTCCATTCTTCTCTATCAATATCAAGGTATAAAATTCTTTTTCTCTTTTTATTTTCTTTGATTTTCGTTTGAAAATTTTCTTGTTTTGTTTTGTTTTCTCAAAAACAAAATTTATCAAATATTTTGTTTTTGATTTTTCTTTCAATTTTTTTTAAACCTTGATTATTGATTTTCAATGGGTTGAATGAGAAAGATAATGTATACACGCTATTTTGATCTATTTCTCTAGACAATGACACCAAAAAAAAGAGCACGTACTAGCGAAGTCGGTGAAGCTTCCAATGCTGGAGATGGTACTCGCCCAAACCTCACTCTTATTTATCAAAAGTGCTTTAGGACCACCGGAGAACTCACCTATTTCCGACAATTTCAAAACTATAAAATCCATCCGGAGAGGTTAATTTCCATTCCTTTTCTTAACTCGGAGCGCTTCAAATTTGCATACTTACCTTTGCTCCAAGAATGGAAATTTATGGATTTTATTCAAATTCCTAACTTTTTCTATCACAATTTGGTTTTGATTTTCTACACTAATGCCAAGTGTGTTGCCAATCAAGCAAGTGTAGTTCATGCTGTCAACTCTTATCTAATGGGTAAAAAGATCATCATCGATGTTCAATCTATTTGTGATGTTTTTAAGTTAGAGGATAAGGGTCTCGATGATGAGAATTCTCTTGGCCATGTCTTTGGAGGTTTTGTGACCGCTCTCAATGCTTAAGATCAAATCCTTCACTTGATGGTTTCTTGGTGGTTTAGGCATTCAGGAGGAAAGTATTCAACTATCCGCCAAGTTGACGACTGTAACACCCCAAATTTTCCCCTGTTTCGAAATACCTATATTTTGAAATCCCCAAATTAGAAACCCTAATAATTAGGAATTTATATTCAAAACCTTAATTAAAATTCTGGAATTAAATTGAATTTTAGTTATGTTTTTGGTGACCGATTTGTTAAAATCAAAATTTCAGTAACCATTATGTAAAGTGGGTTAAGTTTAGGGCCATTATCAAACCCTTAAACATCTCGATGACCTTATGTGCATTTTACCATTTTGTTAGGGTATTAATTCAATTTACTTTCAACCCTAAAACTAGTGAAGCTTTCTTTTTCCATAGCTGCAGTCGCACACTCCCGTTACCCCATATCCCTCATCTAAAAATCTGGCGAAGCTCCGTTTAGCCTCTGTCGCCGTCTGTGGCTAGCACGGCCACCACCACCGTGACCATCATCGACCCATGATCAATCCCCACTCACCGGACCAACCTTATCAGTCGTTGTTTGGTCAGAAACGGTAGAAAACCGTTCGGTTTTCCCTGCTCCGTCCGTCTCTGCCACGCGCACCAACATCACCTCCTTGACCAGAATCTCCTCACGACCAAAACCCATCAATCTTTTCACCACCGCTCCTTATTGTTTGCTCGGAAACAGTGAAGAACCCATCGGGTTCTCTTTTGAGCCACTGTGCACCACCGTGCCTCCTCCGTTCGGAACCTTCTCTTCTCACGCCGTCTTTATCTCCTCCATTTCAGAGTTGGTACCGACCTTCAGATTGACAAGCTACCTGCTCCTCTATTTGTTCAGATTAATCAAGCATGTTCTTCGAGATCTTCACGTCCTGATTCAGTGAGATCCGAGCGTGAGGCCTGCTCTTCTCAAGATTAGAGCTTCTATGGCTAAGGTGTATTTCTTGGGGTGTTTTTAGTAAATGTTTTATTCTTTCTTGATTTATTATCTGATTGAGATTTGATAATGATTTGAAACATCATTCATGGCATACTAAACGTGTTTTTAAATCAAGCATCTGATTTTTGGAAAATATGATACTTGTAAGAGTTCGGATTTATGATTTACAAATCATATCATGTGTCATTTGTTCGGAATAATATTCAGAAAAAGCGAGGGAAACCTCCACTCTGGCGAGCGAAAGCTCCACTCTGGCGAGGGCAGCCTCCACTCTGTATGATATCGGATATTCGGGCATTGCATCATACATCGGACATCATAACATTTATGATTTTGATTTATCGGATACACTCTATTTTCGGAAATGAATTTATCGGAAAATTAAAATACTATTTTGATTCTGTGTTTTGTTTATACAAAAGGACACACTAATCTCTTTAGCTTACACCCCTTAGTTTTTACTCTCAGATACTCAGACTTATTAGGCGACTCGGTACTTGGAGCATCTCTTGTTTATTCAGATATATTAATATTCAGTATGAACTCTTTTGACTACTTTGATTTACTAATTTAATATTATTTATATTCGTGTAATATGGACATTGGGAATGTTTATAATTTGGGATTATTGGATGCATGCATTTACGAACTTGTTTTCAGATATTTTAATTAATTAACATAATCATATTAATTATTGGGTTTCTATCTATTTAATTGATTATTATGAATTTTATTATATTTAACCTAAATTGTTTCTTGTGGGACAAGTTTTCAAACCTAACTTCCTAAATTCGGCTTTTTCTTCTAAGTCGGGTTTAGGGGGTTACAACGACTTTTGGATTCGGTGCTTCCGTCAAAGACAACAACCAAACCTTGCTCGCATCATGTTTGCGGAGATTGTCTATCTTGTGCAACACCGCCACACTACTCTTGTCACTTCATTCACATATGGGACGGCTTTGAGTTATTTCTTCACCCAAAAGGAGATAGATTGCTCTCACGACTACCCAACACCCATCACTGATCTCATTGATGAAAGATCTCTTTTAAGGGGGAAGTTTCTTTACTTCAATGGTAGTTGGCTTCGTCTCTCCGAGCTCCCTAGCGGTGCAATTCTGGAAGAAATTGCCAATCCTCAAGTCGCTCAAGTTCCTCCTCCACCTTCCATGGATGCCCTTATGACTTTTCTCAATGAACAATTCACGGGCTTACGCACGGGAATTGCTTCCTTTGATCAAGCTATGAATTCAGGGTTTGCCGCCATAGACACACGCTTTACAAGCCTTGAAGATCGTGTGAAGAATGTGGAGACGCGACTCACTTTTCTTGAAGGCGGTCACAACTCGATGAACATATCTCTTACCGTTTTTTATGACGAGAGGCGTCAATCTCGTTGGAATGATGATGCACATGAAGAGGACGATGAAGATGATTAAGATGGCGATGGAGAAAAGTAGTAGATTGTCTTTGCAATCCATTCATGTCATTTAGGATATCTATTTATGTGATTTAAATTATGTTTTTAGGATTAAGTTTGCAGTCTAAAACCTATGCTTTGATTATTGTTATTTGGATTTTATGTTGATGTTTTCTTTATTTTTAACTTCATGGTTATCTATAATATGTTGCTTGGTTATTATTTATGCCTTTTGCCTATGTTTATCTATGTCTCTATTCTTTTTTATCTAACAAAAAGGGGGAGAGGGAACAAGCTCACACTTAAAATTTTGAATTTTTAACTTAAATTTTACCTAGCAAATATTAAGGGGAGTTGTTTTGCAAAGTTTTTTCAAAAGTCTCAAAAATTTCAAGTTTTGGTTTTGTTATATCAAAAAGGGGAGATTGTAAAACTTATGTTTTATTTTGATATAACAAAGTATGTTAAGGATTAAATTGAAAAACTTGAAAAATATTGTTAAGTGCCTCAAAAGATTTTAAATCAACAAGGCTTTAATCAAGTTTGAAAAACTCAAACTCCAAAATATTTTCTAAGTGTTCCAAGGCCAAACTATTGAAAATCGTTCAGGCGTATCGATACGCCTCTAGCCGTATCGATACCTTTTTTACAAACTTGGCTACTAGAGAAACGCATTTCGATACGCCCCTTACCGTATCGAAACAGATTGAATCTCTATCGATACGCTCTCTCTGTAAAAACTGAAGGAGTTTGAATGGCATACCGATACGGTGTCACCGTATCGATACGGTTTTAATGGAATTTTAAATTCGATAGCCTTTAATGATTTTGACCGTTGGTGTCAGTTGTTAGTGTAGAACTAATGTTTTGATATAATAATTGAAAAATGTTTTTGGACTTGTTTGAATATTTTGAAAACTTATTTAAAGTCCAAACAACTTGAAAATAAGTTTGAAATGGTTTCGTAGGTTTTTAACATGTCTAAAACGCTTTTTAAATGGCCAAAATATCATTTTTACAAGGCTCGTATCGATACACCTTTGATCTGTTTCGATACGGGGTCTTCCAGTAAGCAAAACCCAGATGCAGGGCTAGTGGTATTGAAACCACCTTGCAGGTATCGAAACCAGCCTGACTTTTTCAGTCTCCAACGGCTAGTTCTGAACAAGGGCATTTCGAAACGGGTTCGAGCATTTCGATCCGAAGAGCTGCAAAACTGCATTTATGGTGGGAAATTAAGTCTCTAACGGCTCCAATTCAACCCGGACGACTAGTAACGGCTACAAACTCATTAAGGAGTATAAAAGGGACCTTCAAGCATCAAGTAATGGTTAATGCTTCAATTGTCAATCAACAAATGATCAAATATTGTCTTTGTACTTAAATTGACAATTCCTTGCATAGACAAACACTAGTGAGCCAAAATTGTCAAATTTGCTCAAGTGTTTTAGGTTTTGGGTGAGTGCTTTATTGAGCAAACAAATACCTATTAGAGGGATTTAAGTTTGAACTTTGCTTATCTCTTGTAAAGAGGGTTTGATCAAGGCTTTGGGTAGAAAGCTTGATCGGTGTATAAGGGTTTCCTCTTAAGCCTAGAAAAGGGGACGAATCAATAGTGGATTGATTGGAAATCCTTAGTAGGAAGCTAAAGTAGTGGATGTAGACCTTGGTTAGAATGTTGAACCACTCTAAAATCATTGTGTCATCTTGGTTTTAGCTTCCACACCACATCCACCCAAAATTTCACCTCTCCACCACTTGGTGAGCAAGATCGGTTGAAAGAATCGAGCACCCTACAACTCAACAATTGGTATCAGAGCTTGGCTCAATCGAAGAGGATTCACATCCTATTGAGGAGATCCGGCAAGCTCGATCATCATTTCACCAACCGGCTCAAATGGCGCAATCCATTGACAAACTGCCTTTCTTCGACGGAACCTACTATGCCCATTGGAAGACCAAGATTAAATTCTTCATAAAGTCAAGAGACTACAAGCTATGGGACATAGTTGAAGATGGTTCGTTCGTGCCTCAACGAAGCAAAGCGGAGTGGAGTGCCGACGATCGCAAGAAGATGGAGCTAAATTGCAAAGCCTTGCACTTTCTCTTTTGCGCATTTGGCCCATCCATCTATCAGAAGATGTCTTCTTAAGAGAGTGCCAATGAGGTATGGGACAAGCTTGAAGTCACATACGAGGGAACCGATGAAGTTAAGGAGACCAAGATTGGGCTCCTCACCTTAGAGTATGAGAACTTCAAGATGGATCCGGAAGAGAACATCGAGAAGATGTTTGATAGGTTCTCCACAATCACCAATGGTCTCAAAGGATATGGAGAAGCCATCCCGGAGGAAAAGCTTGTCCGAAAGTTCATCTACTCACTTCCTGAGTCTTGGGACTCAAAGAGGACCGCCATCATCGAAGCAAAGAATTTGAAGACTTTGAAGCTTGATGAACTCATGGGGTCGCTCCTTACTCATCAAATCATGAAGAAGAACAAAGAAGATGATAAGAAGAGGGAAGAAATTAGAGCTATGGGAGAGAAGAAACTCAAGGGGCTTGGCATCAACACCAATGCCATGGCTCTCAAGTCCTCCACTTGCAATCATGTCTATTCAAGTGAAGAGGAGGATGAAGAAGAAGAGATAGTTCATCTCTTCAAGAAGTGTGCCCCATTCATGAAGAAAGCTTTGAGAGAAATTGAATGAGAATCCATGAATAAGAAGAGGGCAAGCACTTCAAGCCATAAGAAGAAGGCACATGTGGCTACTTGGAGTGATGAGGACTCCACCGACGATGAACAAGCCAACCTTTGCCTTATGGCCATCGAAGAAGATTCAAGGGTAACTTCTAATTCATCTACTTCATGTTCTTACTCTTTTGATGAATTACAAGATGCCTATGATGATTTGGTTTTAGAGTTTAAAAATCAAAATTTGAAAAACAATAAATTGATTTCAAAGTTAAAAATTCAAAATGATTTGATTTCTAAAACCAAAATTGAACTTGAAGCAAAACTCGAAGAGTTTGAATTAAATGTTTTGATTTACAAAATTTGCTTCAAAAAGTTCAAGAAGAAAAAGATTTGATTTCCAAAGAGCTGGAAAAGAAAAACAATTTTGGAAAATCAAATTTCTATGTAAGGAAATCTAGTGCCCCTAGATTTGTAAAAGGAAAATGTTTTAGAAGTGTTTGGGTTCCAAAAGGACTAACCACTTCAATTAAAAAGGATTACATTGAAAAATGGATTCCTAAGGGGACTAAAATTTGTGCTGCTAACGTTTATGGATCCAAAGCAATTTGGATACCAAAAATCACTTGATTGTCTTTTGCTAGGTGTGATGGAGATGTTCAACAAGTCAAACATTGAGGGAGAGCTCCATGCACACTAAGGAAGAACACTCGAAGAAGGAAGGCTTCACATCCTCCCTTGAGTTCAAGTGTGGTAAAATCTAGTTGCTTTTGATTTTATTTGATTTATTTTCATTTATGTCAACTAGATGATCATATATGTTGGACTAACATTTTTAATGATGCTTTGAGTAAGAGGGAGCCATTTTAAAACCAAATTCTTATTTTTGTCAAAATTTTCCTCTATAGTTATTTTGAACTTAATGTTTTAAGTTCTTTTTGATATAACAAAAAGGGGGAGAAATAGTTTGAAAAATTGAATTTTCAAATGAATAAGGGGGAGCTTTATTTGATTTCATATCTTTAATCTCTTATTCACATTTTTTAAGTTAAAAGGGGAGAATCTCAAACAAATTTTCAAGTTAGTTTTATTATATCAAAAAGGGGGAGATTGTAGAACTAATGTTTTGATATAATAATTGAAAAATGTTTTTGGACTTGTTTGAATATTTTGAAAACTTATTTAAAGTCCAAACAACTTGAAAATATGTTTGAAATGGTTTCATAGGTTTTTAACATGTCTAAAACGCTTTTTAAATGGCCAAAATATCATTTTTACAAGGCTCGTATCGATACACCTTTGATCTGTTTCGATACGGGGTCTTCCAGTAAGCAAAACCCAGATGCAGTGCTAGTTGTATCGAAACCACCTTGCTGGTATCGAAATCAGCCTGACTTTTTCCGTCTCCAACGGCTAGTTCTGAACAAGGGCGTTTCGAAACAGGTTCAAGCGTTTCGATACGGAGAGCTGCAGAACTGCATTTATGGTGGGAAATTAAGTCTCCAACGGCTCCAATTCAACCCCAACGGCTAGTAACGGCTACAAACTCATTAACGAGTATAAAAGGGACCTCCAAGCATCAAGTAATGGTTAATGCTTCAATTGTCAATCAACAAATGATCAAATATTATCTTTGTACTTAAATTGTCAATTCCTTGTATAGACAAACACTAGTGAGCCAAAATTGTCAAATTTGCTCAAGTGTTTTAGGTTTTGGGTGAGTGCTTTATTGAGCAAACAAATACATATTAGAGGGATTTAAGTTTGCACTTTTCTTATCACTTGTAAAGAGGGTTTGATCAAGGCTTTGGGTAGAAAGCTTGATCGGTGTATAAAGGTTTCCTCCTAAGCCTAGAAAAGGGGACGAATCAATAGTGGATTTATTGGAAATCCTTAGTGGGAAGCTAAGGTAGTAGATGTAGACCTTGGTTAGAAGGTTGAACCACTCTAAAATCATTGTGTCATCTTTGTTTCAGCTTCCACACCACATCCACCCAAAAATTCACCTCTCCGCCACTTGGTGAGCAAGATCGGTTGAAAGAATCGAGCACCCTACAACTCAACAGTTAGGTAACAGATTTTTAAAGTGATGGTTGTCCGATACCGATACGCCCTTTGCCGTATCGATACGGAAACTTCCAGTGAGCTTTGTGAGAAAAATGGTATCGATATGGTCTTACCCGTATCGAAACGGTCCATGTCTCATACCGATACGCTTACACGCATATCGATATGCCCCTCTTGTAATTATGCAACGACTCTTGCTGTTTTGAGACAGGTATCGATACAGATCCCCGTGTACCGATATGGTAAGCTGCATAAGTGCATTTATGGTGGAAAGAGAAGGTCACAACGGCTATATTCAATACCCTAACCACCCAAACGGCTAGAATTAATGGAGAAAGTATAAAATGAAGCCAATTGAAGACTAGTAACAACTATTGCATCAAAAAGAAATATCCTTACAAAAATCCAAGCTCAAAGTGCCTAATTTCTTATCTCTTGTAAAATCCCAAATTGTGTTGTGTTTAATTTCTATCTTGTATTCAAATTTGGGTTGAGAGCTTATATTTAAAGGGGCAAACTTGTATTGAGAGATATCTTTCTTGCCTTAATTTCTTTTTTGTACTCTTGTGCCCAAAATTTGACTGATATTGTAAAGGTTGCCTCCTAAGCCTTGAAAAAGGGAAGAGCAATTAGTGGATTGTTGGAAAATCCTTAGTGGTAGCTAAGGTAGTGGATCTAGAGTTCATTTAGAACTTGAACCACTCTAAATTGCCTTGTTCTTCATTTTTAGCTATTCCACTTTCACTCTAAATTTTAAAAACCCAATTCATCCCCCCCCCCCCTCTTGGCTTTGATCAATCCATTGATCCACTCAACAAAAATGCACTAAGAATAATGATAAATGTGATATTCATGGCTATGACTTATATGTCGAGTTAAAGTTACTCCAAGAATTTTTGCCCAAAGAAAAGTTGAAGGCTCTTAATATTTAAAAGTTTTTGAAATGTGTTGATTGTTTTCTCAATTCAATTATTGCATATAGAATATTGTTAACTATTCATGTGATAGTTGTAACAGCCGAAAGAAGTTTTTCAAAGTTAAAGTTACTCAAATCTTACTTGCATAGTTCTATGTCACAGGAAAGGCTTAATGGACTATCTTTGGTGGCGATCGAGAATGATGTTTTGAATGAAGTTGTTTATGAGGATTTGATTTATGAATTTGCATCAAAGAATGCCCGGAGAACGAGTTTTTTCAAGTGACAATCTTTTAAGTTACACTACAACAAAACATGCTTTTAGCGGCGTTTTTATAACCCTATGGTGGCTTTTTTAGTGCCGCTAAAAACACTCATGGCGCTAAGAAAAACGCCGCCAAAAGTGCCGCAAGAAGCAGCGTCGCAATAAGTCGCGACGTCTTAGTCGTATAAACGTCACTATAGGTTTTGTTCTATAGCGGCGTTTGAAAATACAAACGCCGGGAATGCTCATTCATTAGCAGCATTTTTACCGAAAACGCCGCGAAAAGTTACTAGTCTATATTGGCGTTTTTGTTCTAAAATGCCGGGAAAGATGCATCTATAGCGGCGTTTTTACAGAAAACTCCGCAACAAGCCAGTAGTTTATAATGGTGATTTCATTTTAAAACGGCGGGAATGATGCTTCTGTAGCGGCGTTTGTGTTCATAAACGTCGGCATTGGTTGTTCTGTGGAGGCATTTTTCATGTAAACGCCATGAAATGTGATGGATTTTTAGCGGCGTTTTTTATAGCAAATGTCGCTACACGCACTGCCTCTATAAAATACATTTTTAAAATGAAAATTACTCAAATAACCTGTAAAATAATTCATAATAACATCAAAAAATTAAAAAAAAAAAAACTCCAACAATTAAGTAAAAGCAACCAAAACAAATTCAAGTCTAGAACATTAATTAAAGTGAAATATAATTCAAACGTCGAATTAAAATGTAGTTCAACATTTCTAATTTGAATTCACACATGTTGACTTGGATTTAACTAATTTGTCTACGCGGTGTGTGCATTAATAAAAAACTAAAATTAATGAACACATGTTATCTTTATAATCACACTAAAATATTAAAAAATATATTTGTCAAGATTAGAGTTTCAATTTCACTTACATTTTCTTCTGCAAAATGTTTGAGAATAAATAAAATAAAATAAAATTGAGGGAAAAGGTGAAACGACGATGTTTCCTTTAGTTGACTTAAAAACCCCATATTTGTCAATGCCTATGAGTCATTATGTAAACCAAATAATAAAGTACACATACAACTTTGACAGATTGACGGTCAAGAAAGGTTTGTATAAGGATTTTTTTATTTGAGGTGTTTTTTTTCTTTTTAAACGGATCTTTTAAAGTTATTTTTAAAAGATATTAATTAATAGATTTAGATGAAAAATTAATTTTAAAATGTTATTCAATAATTTATCTAGTTCAGTCCTAAATTCGTAACTATATCAATAAAGATATTTAGAAAATCACCGAAATAAAATATGATGCATTGTAATTTCGATCTAAAAAATAAGATTATCAACGCGTTGTTGTTTTAGTGGTGTGATGTACTAGATCTCTTAGGTAATGTAAGAGGTTCAAGTTTTAGTATCATAGAATAAAAAATTTTTATTTTTTTTGGTGTCCTTTCTTTATCGGATAAAAATTCTGGTGTCTTTTTCTATGCCTCAAGACTAAAAAAATATTAAATAATTAAATTACAATCTCTAACTCTAAATTCTAAATCATAAATCATACACCCGAAAAAATACACCCTACTTTAAATTCTTTAAACTCTAACCATAATTTTTATTGTGAGAACATAATAGGGGCACCAAAAGGAATAAAGAATTTTTATTTTTTTGTCTAATACTAAAAAAATAAGTTATGAACTTTAACCCTAAACCCTAAACTACAAACTCTAAAAAAAGTAGATCATACCTTTTATTTCTTATACGGATTAGATAAGGCGGCTGAACCAAATAAAAAAGTAGGCTTTGGAATACAAAAATTAATATTTTATTTACGCAAATCATAAGATCTTCGTAGCGAACTTCATAGCAAGAACGCGGCAGTTTCATTTTCTTCCTTTTTAGACGTCAGTACACGCTCTACGCCTACCCCATTAAAATAAACTTCCAAATTAACCCAGAGGAAATCAAGCATTGGTTTTGCCGATTTTGCAAAGGTTATTATTAGCAATGTCCGACTCAGCGGAGGAGGCTCAAAGGCTTATGCAACTCAACGATGAAGATAACAAAAATAGCAGCAATGACGACATCGACAACAACAACGTTAAAGCTAAGATCAACAGCAAGAGATGTTTGGAACAAAGTCAAGATGAGATAACGTGTGCAATGATCGAAGAGATTTTCGGGAAAGAAGAAGAAGAAGAGGAAGAGGTTTCCAGACGGATCAAGAAGCGGAGGTATCGGTTACTTGAGAGTATTTACATGGAGACAAAGCCTTTGAAGGTTAGATATGCCAAGCTCGCTATTACACAACATCATCAAGTTTTAGCAGATTTAGACATTAAGCGATGACCCATGGTGGAAAAAAGTGTGTATATTTGATTTTACTGCTGACCAAAGGGTTCGTTTTAGATGATTTGAGTTTGAACGTTGAGCTCAGTTTGGCATTAATGGCTTCCTTTCCTTTCAATTTCCATTGCATGCGCATTCACCTGTTATTGTTTTCTCGTCTTCAATATTGGAACTTTTTCGCCATTGACGTTACTATATCAAGCTAAACTTGTTAAATGAAGATGAAGAATCCAACGTGCTGCATTTGTGTGTTTGTGTTTATGATGTGCTCGAGAAATCTACCTCAACAATTCCAAGTATGTAGATTTAAATATCAATCTTCATCTTAAAAAGAAAAGAACTTGGTCCTTGGAGATCCTAGCAATTATCAACTGTTACTATGGAGATGACTATAGGGCTGAGCCACATGTACTATTGGTATGTCTGTTGACACCTCTAAATTTTTAGAAAATTGTATTTTTCTGTATAATTTGTATATAAAAAATTAAAAATTATATATAATTGACACACCTTTATAAATAATTAATTCCTCTTACATGTAGTTAAAGACAATAACTTAAATTTCTAGCTCCGCCCTTAACTCCAGGGATGGACCGAGGGGGTGATGGGGCAGTTATATTCCCGTTTATGTATTTCATATGTATTTTCTATAGATTATCTAAGTTCGTACCCCCATGAAGTTTTATAATTCCTCCCCTAAATTTCTAGCATAACTCTTTAACGGTTTGTGTCTGGACAGAACATCATGCGTCCCTGGATGACTCTAGGTTGAAGAGGATCAATGGAAGACTGTTGACTTGTTGCTGATGAGTTATATGTCCATAACTTGCCTTTGGAATATTCTATGCTTGAGCCATCGTTTTTACACAAGCTTAGAAGTCAAAGATTATCGGCTAGTTTAACATCATTTTGTCTTTTTTTGGTCGGTTTTCTGGACAATTTCTTTGCAGGTATCCGTCGACACTGTCGAATGGGGGTAGTGATGGCGTGGTCCACGCACCTTTGTGTGGCTGCGTTACGCTATGTTAGCTTAGGTCAGGGGTCCTCATCCTTTGTTTTTTTTTTTTCAACTTTTACCCAAAACTGCTTGTGTCAAAAACATGACAATGGCAGTGGCGTCTAGCTAGATGCTCCTATTTTGGGTTGGAAGACGAATAGAATATCAACAGTTTGTGTCAAAGACATAACAAGGACTCAAATCATTTTGAATCATCCATCCACGCTGAAAAGGAGCTTTGCACTTATTCAGGTGAGTTAGAGATGTTTTTAAGGAGGAATAAAAATCCGTTGTCCCTAAACATGTTCCTTTTATGCTCTACCCTAAAAAAAATACTTAAAATTAAATTCTAAACTTTAACCTTAATTTTTATATTTTAAACTTTACACCCTAAAAAATATAACCTACACCAAAATACAGTCTACCCTAAAAAATTATGAGTCACCCAATTCAACTATCAAGTTCTTACATATTATGCTCGTAAATAAGAGTAAATTCTCAGTTTTTCAATTTTACGATTCATTTTATCACATTAGGGGTCTATTAGGCCACAACTTACAAATTATCATCCCTTCGAGCTCAAATTCACATTTTCGGGCAGATTGTCCAGTGGTTACCAGTACTAGTCCTCGTCTACCAATATGGTACCCTAGGTATCAGTACTCACAACGTACACTGAAATTTTAATAAAATAGTGAGTACCGATACGGGTCGACCGGTGTCGATATGGCTTGCGTTTGCATACCGATACAGCTTGAAGCTCTTATCGATACACCCCTCACAGTTCATGTGTGATCTTCAACCTAAAACACATAGTACCAGTACTGGCTCTCCGTGTACCGGTACCAAAGTTCAGAAATAGCTTCCTAGGCTCGGAAGACCTCTCCCAAATCACAACCCTTAACCCCTTAGTTCAATTATACATCTTATGAAAGTTATTTAGGGTGGTTAACTATCATTTTTATACATTATTAACAATTAATCCAAATTTTACCATTAACAAGACTTTAAGCTCCCAAAACTCTAAACTAGTAAACATAAACTACAAAATCAAGCAAGATAAACACTTTATGATCTTCAACAAGAGCAGGGGTCATAGATGTACTGACCTTAAGCAATAAACCTAAAATTAGCTCTTACACTAACTCCTTGGACTTTCCTCTTTGTCTCAATCTTGCAAAAGTCCCCCAACCCCTTTCACTTGCCATACAAACAAGAAATCCGAATCAAACTTTAGTCTAGCATGAAGTAAAAGATTAACTACGAAAATACAACCTTTAGGATAATTGAATAACTCAAATATTTTCGAGCTTGAATTATCTTCTAAAAACCCATAAATATTTAACTCACTTATTTGAGAAGAGAATACACTTTTCTTGAAGCCTTCGAGGAGGAGATTAACATACCTCAATCTTAAATTTTGAATGAAAAAATAATTAGAATAGTTGGCTCCTTTAAACCCAAATAATTATGAGTGTTGGAGATGGTAATTAATGGCCCAGATTATTCTAATCAAGTAGTTGAGTTTTACACAGTGTTAGAATGAAAAAATTTCTTTAATTTTGACTCATTATTATTTAAATTTTATTATTGATAAAAATAAAAATATTTTATAAACCTTCAATCAAGTAGTTTTAAAATAATTTTTTATAAAATTTAATTGTTAAAATATTTAAAATAATTATGCTGAAATTTAAAAAATGACCTTTAAAAAGTCTATAAAAGACAAAATTAATAGAAAAAAACAGTATATATGAAATCAAATAAAAATAAAATATCGGTTATTGATTACCAACACCAAAACTGATACTACTGCCGGTAAAAAAAACAATTGGCTCCAAAAAAACGCAAGAGAGAGAATTAGTATATGAATAAGTATTTCTTATACGGATACCAAAGTTTCTAATTAGTCTACTGGATTAAAAGGTTACAAGTTTTGTTTGATATAGAAACATTTGAGAAGTGTATATTAATGAACCAAATTAAAAATTTGGGTAAACTAAACGAAATAACACTAAACTTTAATTTTTGTATCGAATATATCACTAAACTATAAAATAATATTATTGTATCATTAAACATTGTTTTTTTCTATTATTATACCACTGAACTTTGTTATTTGTTCAATTCAAGCACTCGATTGTTAAATTGTAACGGACCGTTAAATAGAAAACGACGTCATTTTGGTATAGTTGTTTTGATGCCTAAGATAGACCAAAACGACGTCGTTTTGTTAGTAAAAAAATTAAGAAAACATTACATTTGAGGAGGATTGAACCAATGACCACTAAGATGAAAGGTTTACACCAAACCAACTTAAAGACTTAATATAATTCTAACGGAAATAGTATATAAATAATACTGCAGTTGAAATTAATTTCATTTATCTTATGATATAATTTTATAATATTTATAATATAATTTTATAAATATATTGACTTTATAAATAAATATTGTTTATAATTTATATTGTAAAACTAATTTATAATATATATAATTAAACCATAAACCCAAAACCCAAACCCTAAACCATATATATAACTAAACCTCAAACCTAAAGCATATATATAAATAAATTCTAAATAATAAACCCTAAACTATATATGTAACTAAACCCTATATATAACTAAATCTTAAATCATAAACCTTAAAACTAAAATATCATTTATAATTTATATTACAAATCCTAATATATATTATAAATAATATTTTAATTTTAAGGTTTTGGATTTGAGATTTGTGATTTAATTATATATATTTAAGGTTTGGGGTTTTGAATTTTAGATTTAATTATATATAGGGTTTAAGGTTTGTAGTTTAGTTAGTTATATGTATGGTTTAGGGTTTAGTTGTATGTATTATAAACAATATTTTAGATTTGTAATATAGATTATAAATAGTATTTATTTATAAAGTTAATATATTTATAAAATTATATTATAAATATAAAATTATATCATGAGATAAATGAAACTAAGTTCAACTGCAGTAATATTTATATATTATTTTTGTTAGGATTATATCAAGTCTTTAAATTGGCTTGGTGGATTGATGTAAATCTTTCATCTTAGAGGATTTTGGTTCATTCCTCCTCAAATGTAGTTTTTTTAATTTTTTTTACTAGTAAAATGACGTCATTTTAGCCTATCTTAAGCATCAAAGCAACTATACCAAAACGACGCCGTTTTAAATTTAACGGTTCATTACAGTTTAACAGTAGAGTGTTTGAATTGAAAAAAAACAAAGTTTAGTAATATAATAATAGCAAAAAAAATAATATTCAGTGGTACAATAATAGCATTTTATAATTCAGTGGTATGTTCGATATAAAAATTAAAATTTAGTGATATTTCGTATAATTTACCTTAAAAAAATTTAGCCAAAAAGAAGGGGAAAATATTAAAGGCTTGTGAGTAACGTTATGACAATTCAAACTTAGGCATCTCTTGTGAGGAATGAATCCCAAGTCAATGGGTCATACAGCGAGGTTCAAAAATATCTAATTAATCTTAATATTTATTAAGAGTTTCATGCCTCAACAAAATAAAATTAAAAGAAAAAATAATAATGGTCGGGTGATCAAAATTTTTTCACTTGTATCTTTTTTAGGTTTTTGGTTTTAAACTAAGCATGAGTATTTTTCTTTTTTTTTTTAGGTCATAAAATCATTTTTCAGCATGAGCATTTTTTTTTCCAAAAAATAAGATAAAAGGAAGAAGAAGAAAAAACACGACAAAAGATTAAAGAGAAAAAATAAACAAGGAATCTTGATTTCTATCCTAAGATTGGATTCCAAAGATAGGACCAACCCTTGCCATTTTTGCCACCGCTATTGTCGAAATACTTCCAACCAAAAGTGCCACAGCCCTTATCCTCCAACTTTAAATATGATAATTTGGATATTGAAATTTGCACAAAGGTGAGAAAAAGGTAACTTTAAAAAAATTATTTTAATTTTAATATATATATTGTATTGATTCTAATTGTACTTATGCGATATAAAACACTAAACAAATAATCTCACATCAAATAACAAAAAAATAAATTGTGACAATATATAAACAAGCGCAACTATTTGCAAAATTTAAATTAACATGACACATCAATTTTTTAACCGCAATGAAAGTCGAAAGAAAATTAAAAATTTGATGACCATATTACAAACACCCTAAAAGTTTAAAGACTAAAATTGTAATTTACCCTTAAATTTAATAAATCTTTATTTTTAGGCTTAGTAATGAAAAAAGTGTCCAACCTATATCATTTTTTCAGTTTGGTGCCCAACATTTTTTTGAGTCACTTTGGTACCTAATGTTTCATGCTATAACTCAAATTAAGTTTTTTTGTCAACAGCCGTTAAATTTTTTTCTAACCAATTATAAAATGATACGTAACTTATTTTATTTATTTATTTACTTTTTGAATTACTTTAATAATATGAACTTATAAAAACCCCAAAGTTGTAGTTTCTTTCAATTAAACCCTAAAATCACATTTTCTTCACTACCTAACATCACCACACGTCGATGATTTGTCGTTCACCACCCAAGCTTCGGGTACGTCACCGATTAGTATCTCCCACCCTTTAGTCGTCGGTTAGAAGTCTAATCGGTCAATTTTTTTCTTCATTTTTAGATATCCGTCGACTAAATAATCGATGGTTCATTCACCGATTTTTAAAGACGGGGGCCGACGAAAGCAAGGGTGACCGGCGGTGGTTGAATCGGTGGTGGGAGTGGAGAATTTTATGAATCTATGGTTTGAGGGTTTTAGAGAAATTAAAGATTTTGGGTTTTTTTAATAAAATTAAAAAAAATAATTTTTAAAAAAATAAAAATTAAAGAAAATACCATATATGCCACATGTCATAACGAAAAAAATTTGGCGTTCGTCATGAAAAAACTCAATTTAAATTACGAAATAAAACGTTAAGCACCATAGTGGCCCAAAAAAACGTTAGACACCAAACTAAAAAAAGAAGGTATAGATTAGGCACCTTTTTTTACTATTACGCCTTCTTTTTACACTATTCAACTATTGGTAATTATTCTATACACAAGCGCTTGTAAAAAAAAATTTACACAAGTGCCTTGATTTTAGGCGTTAAAAACTCCGTTTAGAGTTTAAAATTTAGAGATTTAAGTGTAGTAATTTTGAATTTAGGGCATGTAAATAAAATTTTGGGTTTAAGGTTAAAATTTAAGATTTATAGGTTAAAACTTAAATCTCTACCCATATCACCCTAAAACCTAAACCTTAACCTTAAACCTTAAACTCTCATTTCTAACCATAAACCTTAAATTCTAAACCAATACACTAAAACACCTAAACTCTAAACTAAAACCATAAACCCTAAAATTAAGGCACTGTGGAAACAAAAAGTTTCCATCGCCTGTAGATAGGATAATAATCCTTCAACTATATGCACAATATTTAAGTTCTAAATTCAACATTTTGTATAGGGAACATACCCAATATTAAGTTCTAAATTTTTGTAACTTAAAAGTTGCTCATCATGGTTAGATTCCAAGAGGAAAGTGGATTTGACTTCCCAATTTTTCACTTAATTTACAGTTATATGGTGGGCTATATGGAATCAGCATGCAAAAATGCAGTTAAGAATAAAAGAATGTACTGCTCTATTATTCCTAAAGGTAAAAACAAAAAATGTATAAACTGTACAAGTTTCTCTAGGTTGTGTGTAAAACCGTCAAGACTTTTGTCAGAATCCACAGCAAAAACATTCCCTAAACCACCATTAGAAATGACAAAACTGCAAGCCACCAATGGCAGGCTGGCTGCTATACTTTTTTAACTTGCTTAGCATTACCTTAAACATCACCAACAAACAAGCAGAGCAGGCATCCTTCCACAATTCAAAACACCACACACAACTACAATGTTGCCACCCTCTTAAGCCGCGTTTGCTTGAACTGGTAAGTCTGACCTGGAGTACCTACCACGCCCACGGCCCCAGCCACGACCACGTCCTGCAAGCACATGATGAAAAGCAAATCATATAGTGCTGATGATGTTAGAAGGTGAAACAAACCAATACCAATAGAATCTAATATGAGTCATTTGCTAAAACAGTTGGAAAAAGGATGACATTTCGTATCATAATAAAACTAGGTGTATGCTCTTTGAATAAATTTACAATAACCCGATTCTTTTCAGAATTGCACATTCTTCATCATACGAATTGCATCATTCAAATGAAAATTTTGGAAACATGGTTTAGGGAAAAGACATGAGATAGTTCACTCGGATTGAAACAGTAAAATCATAGAAATTTCCAACTATTTTAACTTATAAAAAAAATGGCATAAATATATAGTGCAAGACTGCAAGTTGGCAATGAATTTGGAATGCTGAGAAGGCATGTTTCCTAGAAGGTAGGTAGTTAACTTTGTTATTATACTGCACAAAGATGAACTTTAACATTAAAATCATGTGTGCCACTTCAAGGATATGAAAGTGAACATTCATTTCTCTTATTCAACAACAAGCTAGCAGCAAACAAGAACAACATACTTCGAACCCTGTTCCATATCACAAACTTACCACGACCTTGGGCAGGGGGTGCATCGGACTCACCATAGGCATAGTACCCTCCAGCACCATACTCTCGTCCTCGACCCCGGAAAGAATTACCTCTTCCACGCCCTCGACCTCGACCACCAATACCACGCCCACCATCCCAACCATCACCATTGTATCCCCCTACGGCACCATAATTTCCTGAAGCCATCAAAGAGGCAGAACACAATCAATGAGAATATTCACCAAGTTATATGCACAGTCACAACATGAAAGAAAAGTGAAAAACTAGAAAGTAATGAAAGCAAATATATACCAATGTGTTTGATGCAACAATAATACTAACACAAGACAATATAATGGCTAAAGAAAAAAGTATAAAAGCAATCTTCACCATGCACATAAAAAAGGAGTCAAGGGATGCACCAAGGGCAACTACTTTGCTTTGAGATAATTATTCTAAATTCAAGTAACAAAGGGTAATGAAAAGTTGACATACTCGAACTGAAATCATATATGTTATAGTAAGAATACCTCTACCCCTAGATCTTCCTCGACCACCACGTCCCCTTCCTCGTGTCCCTGGTGGAGCCTCCAGTGCTAGATGACATCAAAATATTTGATATTACAAATTCATTCTCCCGTCGATAAGTACTTGTTTACGAAACAAGATTGCTTACCTCCCTCTTCTTCAAATTCATTTAATGGTTTCACTTGATCTGCGGAAAGAGGAGGTTGATATCTGCATTTTAAGAATAATTAGATATGACCTGAGAAAGACATCAAAATCAAAGAACAGGAAAGCTCAAATGTATTCAATATTTCTCAATGAAAGATTGAATAAATGGTATTCAGAAATCCACATTATATGAGAAAAAATAGAAATATACGGTCGTAAAAAAAGAAAGAGACAAATCTTCAGATGAAACAAAAACAAGAGACAACACATAAATGCATCATTTAATGCCTAAATCCAAAGACGGAAATTAGTCTACCACCTTTGAAACAATTAAAATATGTGGAAGCAGGCACTAACTGTTTAAATGTAAATGAAAAATTGGATCTCAGTCATTTACCCTATAGAGGACACATCCGGCTCCTTCTTTGATAATGTAATAGTGATCACTGACACGTGACGGGTAGTCTCCAGACTGTAATAAAACAGAAAACCAATCAACATAATTTCTATGGTCTAAACACATGGCAAATGCACAGAACTTATAAGCATAAAAGAGTCGCAGTTTCATACGGAAGGAGGCCTTCTTCTAGTGGTTCCCACGTGTCAGTTATATCAGTTGATCCAATCGAAGTATTCTGATGAAGATCAGCAATTCTCCTCTGAAAACAGAAACCTTGATATAAATGAAGAAAATGACATATGTATATATCTACACTAATAAACACGTAACTGAGAAGAGAGATAGAAACATCTTCAAGCTACCTTGATTAGCTCTGCAATCATCACAGTCTTACTAATGGCCCTGCCCATTGCTTTAAGAACAATCTCACTGGAACCTTTCTCCTGCATAAAATGCAGAGGGAGAAAAAGTCAAATAAAAAATAATAACTTTATATGAAGGAATTTTAATACTAATCTTTTCACCCCCTCCAGGAAAATTCCAAAAGAGAAAATTTTCAAAAATTCAAATTGAAATAGTCCAATTAAATAGTCAGTCAGTGATATAATTTCCATAGCTGATTGCTATAGCCACACAAAGATCTGTTAGCCGTTACGACTACAACCCATTCAATAGAACAGTGGCCCAATTACAACTTTATAATGTAAACTATAAATGAAATAAATACCCTAAGAGGCTTATCGAATTTGAAGAAGAGTACATTTTTATGACAACATTGCCACTCTACCCTCGATTTCCATAAACCTAAATACCACCATAAAAAATATACTTATGAGTCTACTCTTGTTTTCCAATAAACCTACATACCACCATATAAATATGACTTATGAGTTAGTTATGAAGCACTTACAAAACCCTAATTATCACAATATTGACATTATGAAGCATAAAGTTAAACCTCCATAGATCTA
This sequence comes from Hibiscus tridactylites, assembly GCA_958450335.1. Taxonomy (NCBI): domain Eukaryota; kingdom Viridiplantae; phylum Streptophyta; class Magnoliopsida; order Malvales; family Malvaceae; genus Hibiscus; species Hibiscus tridactylites. The sequence continues at coordinate 18,957,815 of OY288285.1, read as the reverse complement.
ATCTACTTCTTAAAGTACCTATGTCTGATGCATGTGTTTTTCGACATTCATATGCGATATGAATCGCCGGATAAATGGAAAACTTTTAAAAACTTGAACATACTCGTGTCAGGCTCGGATGTATACCCCTCGCACTCGAATCAAAGTAACATAGCTCCTCGTTTTATAGAAAGTGAAGCATTTCATCCCAACAATTATATGCAAAACAAAAAGTGAAATGATGAAATTAAAAATTAAAAGAGAGAAAGGAAGTTACTTGGAGGAGAGTGGTGGCATAGGTAATATAATTCCTCATTCTGCCCTGTGTTGTTATCCTAATTTCATTTTCGTTTATGGGAGTCTCTGCTTTTGGCTTCTCCACCCTCTGATACCGATCCATCTCTCTATTACAATTGCCTTCTTCCTACTATCAAATTCAAACCTAGAGCAAAACAAACAAAAAAAGTCAAAACCCTAAAATCAAACAAAATAAATAAATTCTGGGTTTTGTTGGATTTACCTTAACTATGTGCAAAGAAAATAAGAGTGAAACTACAACTGACCCTTTCTTTTCTTTCTCGGTCTCTGTATCTGAAGTTTGAATGGGAATGAATTTCAAAGTTTTAAGGCTCAGGCGATAAGGTCGGATAGATAGAAACGGTTTTAAACTAGTAATTAATATTTGGCAAAATGACAAAAGATTCTCCCGACGTTTGCATGTTTTGTTATTTGGCCCCTTATTCTTTTTTTTGTCCAAATATGCCCCCAACGTTTGCTTTTTTTGTTATTTGGCCCCTTATTCTTTCTTTTGGTCCAAACATGCCCCCAACGTTTCATTCGTAATCCAAATATGCCCATGTTGGATGTAAGCTGTCAATCAACTGACGGTCAACGACTTATAAAATTTTTTGACGTGGCATCAGCAGATCTTAATACGTGGCAAGTCTAGTCAGCATCAGCTATTGAACGTCGGTTGATTGACAATTTCCATCTAACGGAGGCATATTTGGGCTAAATTGAAACCTTGGGGGGGCATATTTGGACTACGAATGAAACGTTGGGGGCATATTTAGACCAAAAGAAAGAATATGGGGGCTAATGACAAAACAAGGAAACGTTGGGGGCATATTTGGACAAAAAAAAAGAATAGGAGGCCAAATGACAAAACATGCAAACATTGGGGGCATCTTTTGTCATTTTGCCTTAATATTTTGGGTAAACTACATTAGAGGTCACTCGATTATTAATCTTTGGATCACTCAATTAAAGTTTTAGTTACGATGGGTCACTCCTCTATTAAAATACAAAACGAACATCCAAAAAAGTATGGTGTAATGACAATTTTAGTCATCAAAACTTGTACATTCGACAAATTTAATCCTAATTCACAATAATTCAATAAAATTTAACATTACTATATATATCAATTTAGTCATTTTTTCTTCTCTCAAATCGTTCGTATACCCTCTTTAATACTAGAGTACTTCATTTAAAATTATTAATTAATCTAATACACAAATTTATAAATGAAAATGTATTTTTATTTTTTAATGAGTATATACATTAAAATTAAACTCATTCAAATCTATTTAAAATTATTTATGAAACCTTCAGGTTTTAGTTATTGTCACCACATAATTTTCTACAAGATTACAAAGTTTTGTATTATTATACAGTTTTCTTAATATTTTTGTATTTTTGAATGACTTCGTTATTTATTTTTATTTTAAAATAAACTAATAATTAAACTTTTAATTTATTAAATTTTTATTATTAAACATATTTCTTAAGTTCCCCGTAAGTTTGTGTATCTTCATTAGAAATTTGTATAAATTTTGTAATAATTTTTTATTTTTTATTTTTATTTACAAATTTACCAATTGTTAAACAATTTTATTATTACAAAATTTTACTCATGTTTATAACATGACACATAAAATTTTTATAAGCCTCTCACGTGCCACACTTTCTGGCGGCTGAGAGTGGACGTTGTCCAGGCAGCTAGAATGCACCATGCTCCCCATATATATGCGCACACTGGATTTGGGCTCGCGGGTGCACCATAGCTGTTGTGCACCTACGTCACACTAGATCGGCCAACACCCTTGACCACCTTTAACGGTCGTTGACTTTTTTAAAGGACCCTACCCGAGGGTTTCTCGACTTTTCGGATCTAATGGCGCAGTTTGTTTCCCCAAGTTCGAACCTAATAAGTTGTTTTTACGCATTTGACCTTGTGAATTGATTAGGGGATGCATGAATTAATGTAGTTTCCTATTCATTGATATACGAGAATTATTTGTGATCAGATACCGGGTCGAGTATCATATTCGAGAAGCTCTTATGAGAATTTTAGCAATATCGACTTAAGTTTAGTACACCTTGAACTTATATTGCTTCATAAACATCATAAATGTGATTGTCTTGCGTGCTAGTGCCTGCAAAATAGGTTGTTGATAAATACACATGTTGTGTGTCGATAGTATGAGATTTGATATCAATGAGATGCATGATGATGCTATAAATATGAAGAGACTTATGGAGGCTTTAGAGACCGTTTAGGGTCGTTTGAGATGGTCGTATGATTATTTGATGATTGTTTGACTGATTGAAATAATTGTGATATATTGTATACTTGTTTGAATAGATTGATGAGAATTGATGAGAATTGTGCTTAAGGGTTAAATACTCAAACAAATGATTATGAAGTCGGTAATTAATAATAATTGATTAAATGTGTTAGTAAACAAACTCTAATGACTTTCATATGTTTTAAGGATCGGAAAGTGTTGTAATATCACAATTCAAGAAAATGATATGAACCCATGAATATGGTATCAGTAAGTGCTTTGACCGTACTAGTACTCGTGGAAATTAAGGATGTCCCATAAGCTATATTAGTATCGGTACGTATGTGAGTAATGATACCTAGAGGTATCGTATCGATACTCGTATTCGAGTATTGGTACCCACTGAACCGAATAATCTATAATGCTAATAAAATATGAAAATTGACGTGAACTAGTAATGAGTTAATATGAAATAATGGAGATAATTAATGAGGATGTTTAATATACACTTCCATAATGTATTACCAACTTAATTGGGTGACTTCATGGTAATAACAACCGTAGGGATCCTTGGTAGATCGTGTGATGTTGTGTGCTATGTGGTAGAAGTATCCTTGTTATGTGCTGATATAGACACCTAGATAGTTGAGTCATCTTTGATTTATGGGATCCGGATACCTCGTGAGAGTTTGAGTGTGTTGTAACACCATGGTTGAAGACTTCCAAATGTAGCATGTCGGTGTTGTGTGGACGTGAGCCTCATTCGAAGATGCTTGACGAGAGATCCCTAGCATGGGTGTAGGATCTCGATGTTGTGTGGACGTGGGTCTCACTCGGAGTGTACGATCCCAATGTTATATGGACACGGGCTTCACTGAAGTGTACGATCCTGATGTTATATGGACGCGGACGTCACTTCATGTTTGTGGTATGACTTGTGTGATTTCGCTCGGATGATCTAATGAGATCCTGAGTATGATTGGGCCTTGTGGGCTATGTATAATGTTTTGCTATGTTGAAAGCATGTGTTTAGGCAACTAGTGGTAGCGCCACATGTTTATTTATCTCTCTTTATTGCTTGTGCTAGCCTGCATGCTTATGTTTATGATTAGCATGAAGTATAGTAGAATAGATGTGTACCACTGAGCTTTGTAAGCTTAGCGCTAGGAATTGTTGTTTTTGTGCCTAGGTTGATCGTCGGATCATGGGATCGTGGATCATTATCAGTTCGAGACTCCAGCATGTGGTGATTTTCAAAGTACGATACTTGTGTTTAGTGGGCTATGTATTCATAGGACCTTACGCGGTTGAGTCTGTATTTCTTATTTTGAAATTGTATAAATCAAATCGAATGTTTAAATGTCTTAAATTGAATTGGAGCTCCTTTGTACTGTTTTATTTATTTAACTATATTTTCAACTATGGGCTTTAAATGCTTTTGAGAAAGACCTTGTTGGGCTAAACCCAGTTTGAAAAATTTTATGATTTTTAGGTTTGAGCTTGAGCCCCAAATTGTGACATCCGAATTGAGGGTGTTACATAACTTGTTTTTACATAATAACATAAGGACACAAGAAGGATTACAAATATATTTTTATTGCATTAATATCTAATTTTCTTTTATTATATGATTCATGTATGTACTTAGTTCTAAGCTTTCAGTTTACTTAATAACATAAATTTTAAGTTTTTTTATTCTTATATTTCATGTGTTTGTATGATTTGTTAAATTATATATTAATAATTATTATTGTTATTAATGTTGTTTATTTTATGTGAGGTTCTAATTTATTTAAATAATATAAAAAATATTTATTATAAAACTAAATAATATATAAAAATACTTTTTTAGTTATAATTATCTTACAAGTATTATAATTTTATGTTTCATATACATAATTATTTTTTTAATTTGTTTATAATTAAATTTTATATTTTATAATATAAACTACTATATTAGAATGAAATGATAACAAAAATATTTCTTAAAACATAAAGTTAGAAATAATAATAATAATAATAATAATAATAATAATAATAATAATAATAATAATAATAATAATAATATGCATATTTATGATTAATTGAAAATATCAAATTTGATATAACTTGTGTTATTGAGGGTACCCAAGTAGGAATGGTGATAAACGATGAAGATCAAACAATTTGAGAGAAGAAAATGACTAGAATGATATATTTTTCTAAATATGAAGGGTTTAATTGATTGGATTATTTTGAACTATGACTAAAGTGGTTTAATATATAAATTTTAAGGACTAAAATTATTATTATTATACCAAACCTTTTTAAATGCTCGTTTGTATTTTAACAGAGAATGATCCAATCGTAACTAAAACTTTAATGAATGACTCAAATATAACTTTTAATACTTGAGTGATTTTTATTGCAATTTACCCATAACCTAAAGGAGGAGAGGATGTAAACTTAGAATTTTAAGCACTTGCTCTAAAAGTTGTTGAGTTTTATATTTTGTTTTTAAATAAGAGAACCTAGGGTTGGTTAGACATTTTTTAGAAACGAAAAGGAATTTTTTTTAAATTGTTTGTTTTAAAATATTTTGAATAGATGAAATGTTTATTTTAAATATTATTTTTGGAAATATAAAAGTTAATGATATAAATGGAAAAATGAACAATTTTATTCAAAAACAATTTTTGGTAATTTCTTTTAAAAAATAAAAAAGTCTCGTTAAAACTCAATGCAACCGACATTATTTTTGGAAATATAAAAGTCATGTTATTGTTAGAATAAGACGTTCGGGACATCACGGAGTACATTACATTTAGTGAAGTTAAAAGTTAAAAACTATTTAGCTTATATTATTTTTATCTTAAAAATATTTTTAAAAAACAAAACAGAACCTGAAAAACAAAAGCATTGTGAAGTTTTTAACGAAATTCAGTTCTATTTGGGTTCTAGAATGTATTTTATTATATTACTTTTATAGATGAATTTAAAACTTATATATCAACATTAATTTAACGTGTATATGGATGTATAAATTATGATTTTGTGTGAAATTTATCGTTTGGTCTAGTAGTGAGTAAGAGATCATTTTTTTAATCTAGATCGAGAATTGTGATACAATATTAATAATACGGTATTTATAGGGGTGACAATAGGCTGAATGGAACGATTTTGTATTTTTACTCTGTCTCCATCACTTGCAGATACAATTTTAAGAATTTTCATTAAACCTTTTAGGAATTTTTTTCGTCCTTATACCCATCTCTTACGGATCTCCGCTTTTCGGTTATTCCTCGTACTCAAAAAAAATTAATACATTAAAATAAATACTCAACATTAAATCTTTTAAATTAAAACAAACATAAATGATAAAATTAATTTTACCAACAACAAATAAATCATTTCAAAACTATAAAACATGATTAAAATATTAACTATATATTAAAATATGGCAATTTGCAATACCTTGAAAAGAAAATATGTTAATAATAACCTACTGTTCCAAATCATGACCCGTTTATTCTAAAAAATTAGAATTGATAATCTTTGCAACCATAGAAATGATTTCTTATAATTTTACTTGTACGATTTATGACGAATTTATGAAGTTATTATCATTGTTGTTTTTGAAAACAGTCTACAGTCTTTTCTTTTGACATTTGCTCACTCAAAAATTAAAAACTCCTAATACATAACTCAAAACCAAAAACCACCTATTTTAAACAAATCTAAACTTCTGTATGATTATAGAAATATAAGACTCACATCCTAATTTATCTTTGTAGAATTTTTGGTGATTTTTCAAAGTCAATGCTAAAACTGTTTTCTAATGAATCTGCCGCCAAATTTTTATGATCTTTCAACATTCAAATATTCATAGATTTTAAAATACATATCGAAATCGATCGCCGTGTATTTTTAAACAAAATTAGACTGAATAACGTTTACAAAGATGTATAGACCACTTTCTAATTACTTTTATGAAATTTACAGATAATTCTCAAACTTACTCCACCTGACCATACTTAAGTTATGGAAGATTAGATTTTTGTTGAAAAATGGGTAAATTACCCTTATGACGATCCAAGTTTGTAAAATATTAGGGATCCCTGTGGATATTTTTCGGGGATCCCCACGGTGGTTTATGCGGGTATGATTCAATTATCCCCACGGTTCAAAATAGTAATCCCCGCCCCCATCCCCATTTGAGCCTCGGTGATAAAATTTTCTCGTCCTCGTCCCCGTAGGTGAAGATTTCAATACGGGGTCTCCATTTGAGCCTCGGTGATAAAACTTCTCCGTCCTCATCTCCATGGGTGAAGATTTCGATTATTCCTCATACCCATCGGTTCAGATCCCCACAGTTTTCGATTATTCCCCAGCCGATTGTCACCCCTAGGTATTTGAGTTTACACTGAAAAGATTACTACATATAATTTTGATTTAAGCATCTATATAAAAGAGTTTTATACAAGTAAGCACATTTAACCAGTTGACTAATTTAATCACCACCACCACCATTGTCTTCCTCGGACTCCATGACTAAAAACTCTATCATCCTATCACTGAAAAGTGACGAATGAATTGTCGACGAACATTCAACAAAAAAAAAATGATAAAAAGTGACAAATGAATTGTCGATGAACATTCAACAATAAAAAAATGATGAGTTTATTACCGACGATAGAGGATGACATTTTTAAATAAATAAATAAAAATCAAACGGCGTATCATGTTATAATTGGATGGCAAAATTCTTTTATCGACAGTTGATGGAAATGTTTTATTAGAGTTACTAAAATAAACGTTAGACACCTATTTGGTCTGAAACAAAATTTAAACACCAAACTGAAAAAAATATAGTTTAAGCACCTTTCTGACAGTTAAGAGTAAATAAATAAGTCAAAACTCCCTATACTAAATTTATTTGAAAAAATTCAAGAGTCAAATTAAAACTTAATTATTTTTGTGTCTTCGTGTGAAGATCTGCAAAATTGTACTATAAGAACCAACTAAATATATATTAAAGAAACTTGAATAAAATTCAACATGCTCGTATCGGAGTAATATAAGATATTTAAAATATACATTCTGTGCAACGGGTGACATCTTTTGACAAAGATGTTTGTATTGTATAGAACAAAATACGCTAACAAACAGTGGTGAGGTTGAAAGCTACTATTTTTTTTAATGTAATTAACAGAAAGCGCATGTATAAGCAAGTAGCTTTATCCTAGGATTTTATAACCAAAGAATATAAATGAAAGTAAATTATGGAGCTTATCTGACATTCCTCTTCTCTCTCTGCATTTTTTTACATCATTCTGCTCAAAGGGATTCTTTCCTTCTGCCGTACAAACCTTTCTTGCGGAGATATCACTTGTGGCATTGTCATACCTCCCGAAACAATGATCTCTGCATTATCACCAAAAAGATAAGAACAATGAATACACAACCTGAGGAGCAACACTGATTAATGAATTTGTCGTCCACGATTCATTCTTGCACGTGAAGTCGACAAGGTTAGAAAGTATACATGATAAAAGGGATTTTTTGCCATGAATTCAATAACCTCAACAATATAGTTCAGCTAAACAATGTCTTTTCTGTAGTTAAGCTCTTCCAGACATGTAAAATATCATAAACAAACATACCCAAATGCAGCAATACAAAGTTTTACTTAATTTTCTGATGCAGGCATTCTTAAATAAATATAGACAACAAGAAAGCATGACAAGGTAAGAACTTGTACGGAAAATGGAGAAAATACCTATGCCTTCTCGGATCGAAAGATTGGGCCTTATGATGTCTTTGGAGTTCACCAGGAATATATCACCAATGTATAGATGGTTTGTTGGGACAAAAACACTGCATAGCTCTTCATCTTCATTTTCTCTCTACATGCACAATCAACAAGCAGAGCTACTAACAAAGTAGAAAGGAGCATTTTGCCACTACGCGCCTAAAAACTACAACCAAGAGCAGCATTCATTCATCTGGGATCTCATAGAATATGTGGCATATTACAATCATCCCAGTAGGGTTAGGACAACCATCCATGAAATAAGCATCAAGTATCTCATATAACAAACAAAGTTATCAGCTACCAAGATAGAAAGGGATGAAACATCATCGCTAAGCCTAGCAAACAATCGGATATTAGTACCGGTTATCGTGTAACCGCAATAAGACTTTATTATAATTTTAAGTGATTGAAAACAAACCCCCAGACCCCCACCAATCCATACACACACACACCCTCTCATCCTTGCACACAGTCTGCTTCAATTCTACCCATGAAAATTTGAGGTTCATGGTCTCTCTGCCCATGGTGTTGGATATGCACTTCCCTATTACAGAGGTTGTTTTCAAGGGGGAGGGGCGGAGGATAATGATATGATGTCTCATCCGCATTTCATGAAAGGAAATGAAAATATAAAGGTTATATTTCACAATGTGTATCGGACACTTGGTTGTGAAATATAGTGCCCTTTGTATTTACAACTGTAGGAATTTTGACTGACAGTACAGATTTACAGTTTTCCAAGTGCGATAAACGTCAAACTGTGACATCATTTTGATAATCTATGACCAAATAGGATATTGACAATCCAATACATTATAAGAAAAACCGAATGAAAGTGAACACGTTTTTCATTGGAACGCTTTCAAGTTTTAAATTCATTATAAAAAGACTATCAGTTGTTTTCAGGGAGACATTTGTTTCATAGTCGTCAGACATGCAATACCAATCTCCTGCAGAAAAGATCATAAGATCATTTCTACGACAAGATGGGAGCGCCTTGTCTTAAAATTATGAAGTACTAGCTGGGAAAATAATATATTCTATATGAACAGATGAGAACAATAACATCAAATTTAATCTTTCTTGAGCATTGCATAACCTAAGAGAACATATGAAACACCAGTGGATTAGTACGTAAGAGACATGTCAATTTAAGTTTTAAATGGCCATTGAATAACCCAATATAACATGGGCAACTGATATGGACCATATGGTATTCATGGAACAGCGGTATATGATAGCAAAGAACAGACAAAGTATTAAAATAGTACCTGAAGGGTGACAGTAGATGTGATAAAGCCAAATGCATATTCACCAACACGTGGATGACGAATGATAGCAACCTCCTTAAATGCAGTAGTATTTTGATCTGCAAGGAAAAAGATAATATCTTTGTATTATTGCTGCAACTCAAATACTTACTGTGCTTTGACACCAATCAAACAGTATGTCCTGGCTTATTAAAATACATGAAATAACTTTTGTGGATGCAGATCATTTATTGAACTAGAATTATATGAAAAAACCAGCTTATCAGAGTGGTTAATTAGGTATAACCTGGGGATATTGCAGCACTAATTTGTTTCGAAGCAGAGTACAAATGCCTAACAAAGGGCATTCGCTTTATAACCCATTCTCCCACTGAGAAAACAGCAGCTCCCATCCATGATGAAACAAAAACTCCAACAAAGAAGACAAAGAGCAGAGATGTGATAAATCCCAGTCCTGCAGAAAGTATTCACAGCTCAGACAATCATTGCTCGGAGCAAAAAGATAACTAAAGTGATCTACATAAAATGCAAGGATGAAGAGGTAGAAAAGTTCTCTTGGATGACGCAGTAGGTTGTGGCATGTACCAGATAAAGATCATTCCAAATTGATCACAAAACTCACAAGCTAAAAAATTATGCAGGTCATAAATGCTTCTGATGATATTTAGAAAAAGGGGAAATAGATACATTTTAAAACCCTCAGGCTGCAACTTCTTCAGCAATGTTTATCGCTATGGAGTTAAAAACCTCAATAGCAATCCTGAGTTCTATCCTTCCTTGAACTTATCTATAGAATGGTTACCAGCCGATTCATTTTTTTTGCAATAAACATACATTTTTAGATTATAAAGGAACTTTGGGGTTTGACGATTGTGAAGCATGGTTGACTAGTGATAATTGCCATTGGAGGCAAGAACTTATAAACTTAACCATACTTGACTCATCCAACATCAAAGCCACAAATAATACAATTAAACTTACCAAATATGTCAATGCCAAGTCGTTCATATAGTGGACTGAAGAAACCATCAACAAACTGAATAAACCACCAAGTAATGAAAAATGTCACTGCCACAGGAAAAAGGACCACACTGCAGTTTTGCACGTCAAGACGATGTTACTTGTTGGGCTTGAAATATCAAAAGAAATAATGGACTACGGAAAATGCTTTTGGGGAAAATAAAAGCTTAATACCATCCCGTCATGAACTTCTTTGAGACCCAACTTTGGAGAACAAAACAACAAGCCTGAAGAATCATAAAACAAAGATGTTCAAACTTGAAAATAAAAACGCCTTTATTTGTTTCATTGTTTATTCTAGAAAAATTCTCTAATTGCTTCTACATTTCTAAGACTTACATTGAAACTAGCAAATGGTTTTCTTTTTTTATTTTCTGCAAACACAATTACTTTAAAACCATTAAAAGTAGTTAAACCCTGATACATTCATACTAATAACTTGAATATATTTAAATTTCTTCAAAAATTGATATCTCAAAATTTCCATAAGGTATCTCAGCATTAGAACTGCCAAATTGGTTTAAAAGAAAATTGTATAAAGAATAAACTTTATATTGGAAGCACCCTTTGTAAAGGTCATCCGATTTACCCGCATTTTAGTTTTTTTAAAGGTATAATTCAAATTCTAAACCCTAGTCCCTAAAGCAAAAACATTTATCCCGTATATTTATTTCATCAAGATTTTCCCAATTTTCAAAACATATTTAAGCCAAACCAGGGGACAATCGAAAATCGAAACCATTAGAATTTCTGGAAATAACTGGGAATTCAATCAATTTCTTTTCTTCTTTCAACATAAATATATGAAGAATTAAACCAGTTGACAGTCATTAAACATAGTGAAGAAGAGATTATGACAACTCTTGAACGGTATTTGACCATTTTCAGTTCCAACATCCCAAATTTAGCAGGGATTTCCCTTATCTGCACTCAAGTTTTGGTTAGTCACAGATTACAACTTCAGTACAAAGCTCCAGTTACATTTGGACTAACACAAATTTAAGAAGAAGTTCTACAACATAGATCAGAAACTCAGTGTGACTAATAGATCCATAATTTGGGGAGGTCAAAGCTAAAAATAAATGAATAAATAAAAGGGGGAAAAGGACCTTGCGAGTGGAGGAATTGGGGGAGCTAGGAGGAGACTTAGCCGGATCTTCGGGATCGACACCACCATTTTCGGCTTGGCTCAGCGGAATCGACGTTGATTCTTTCTCTTCCGCCATTTGTAGTTTGAGGAAAGTCGGTAAGTCAGATCAGAGATTTGATTCTTCAGAGAGCTCTAGTGCTACATTTACATACTTTTAATTTTATTTAGATAAAAATAAGGTTTAATACAATTTTTCCTTTACACTTTATTTGATTTTTCAATTTGGGCTCTAAAATTTATTTTAACTATTTTCACCTCCTAAATTTTTCATCGTTATTTATTTCACCCAAAATTTATCACCGTTAAAAAAATTCTATTTTAACCAATCAAAACATGTCACGTCATTTTTTTATTTATTTTTAAATTTTTAAAAATAATATTAAAAATAAAATAAAATAACTATAACAAGATATTTATTAAATAAAATGGTATTTTCCAAAATATCCCTAACCTTAAACCCTTTCATAACTACCACCCCTAACCAATCCATCCTCCCTCAAGTGTACTGGTTGCCACCGCAACTTTCACCACCGAAAACCCAAAGACCTACCACCATGACAACATCAAGCCGACCTAACTTATAATTTTCTACGAAATTGTTGGTGGCTTGAACTAGGGCTTCAAACGAAAATGTTAATGGACAATTAGCTCAGTTGCTTTTTTGATTGCTGCTAGTGGGGAATTTGAAGTTCGAATCGAACCCAAACAAGCTTGACAAATAAACCCACCATTGCTAGAAACCCACCTTTGATTGTAATGAATTTAAAACTTTTTAAGCCTTGTTGGAGAAAAGATTGTTGAGTTGATCAAAAAATGGCTAAACACCAAGAGAGGGTGAATTGGTAGAATAAAAATTTAAGGGTGCAAGTAGGAAATTTAAAAGATGAAGACAACGCGATTTAGAGTGAACCTTAGCACCCAAATGAGGATTTCAACAATTCACTAACTTGAATTCGTCCATGCAGAAATATATGTTTTGATATAATAATTGAAAAATGTTTTGGACTAAATTGAAAATAATTTAAAACATGCTTTTAGTCAGGGTGTGTAGAGTGCCCATGAGTCATATATTTTGTACACATTCATGCCCTTATTATTGTTGTTCTTGAGCTCATTTAGGCATATTTAGGAGCATTGCATACATTATAACAACATCTTCTCTTGTATCATGCTTTCGTTGAATATCTTATGATTGGTGAAGAAAAGTTACTATTTTAGTTTAGTTTATGTTTTCATGTAACCCCCTCGTCCCGGGCTAGACGACAGACCGGTCCGAACAGGTTACACGGGGAAAACTGAAGCGAAACCCGTTAAGGCTCCACTTCGATTAGCAACCCTAGAAAAAATTTTCATTAATTATCTTGTCTAAATGTATCATTTAGTCCTATGTGTGAAAACGACAGCGGAAAACGAGAACGAAAAGATACAAATGATATAAGGTAACTTTAAATTTACCAAGTAACATGTTAGTCCTTTTTGCATGCTTAGGATACCCAAAACCATACGTAAACGATGCATATAAACTCAACAAGGAAGCTTACTAACAAACAAGACTAAAACCCGACATCCGAGAACCTTTGAAGATGCTAAAAAGCCCAATTATAAGCCTGCGTTTCGAAACATGCTTGCCCGTTTCGATACGCGGGCTCTAGTTAAAAAGTCAGACCAGGCCGTACCGATACGGTCCACTCCGTTCTGGTACAGGGGTCTCCAGTAACAAGACGTTTCAGAACAGTTTCCGAAACGGGCATTCACAGAGGCAATCTGTATCGAAATGCGTACCGAAACGGGAGCTCGCAGTGTCAAATCATATCGAAACAACACCGCCCCCATTCTGATACGAGTATCCTTGGAGCTACCCCCGTTCCGAAACCACCACACGTGTTTCGAAACGCCTACACTCGGTGTGACCCTAAAGACAGTTTTCTACATCTCCAAGTGTTCCCAAACATACCCCAAAACATCAAGAAACAAGAAACAACAATCAAGCATACATTCTATAGGCATTTCACCCTACTTCAAGCATGATAAAACATATACACATGCATAACAAGGTCATTCGTTCAAAGAAACATACATCCATATCACATAGCATAAACAAAGTTATAAGCCTTCAAATACAAAACACTTAGGTATTCATGAAGCAAGGTCTACATGCTTTCAAACAACACATAAACATCTCATAATCATGGTTTACAAACCCACAACATAAAAGCATTAACAAAATAGGAGTTTGCACATGCTCCTACAACACGTAGCATCCTCATTGCTAACTACTACATTATTTACTAAAACCATACTTGAGCAACCACAAACACGCTTGGATGCCCTTTTCCTTGCTCCTTACTAACTTCACACTAATGATCTGCATTGTCGAAAACGAGAGCGTAAGCTAGAAGCTTGGTGAGGGAGCTCTAAAACAAAACAACGACAATACAGGGTTCAAAGCATGTTATCCTTAAGACATTCACAAGGCATACATATGCACCAACATAGAAACATAGCTAAACATCACAGGAATGCATGAACATGGCATCTTACCTCATGTTATGCTAAACAAGATATAACAATTATCTTATCACAACCTTCACTCATGAACAAGTATATTGGAAACTATTAGCTTACTCGGATATGCGGATAACTTCCGTTGAGATTTTCACCCTCAACGTACTCAACAACAATTACCTTCCGGTGGGATTACACTCATCACCGTTTTCACTCATGGATGGGATTACACTCGTCATCACATGCTGTAATCACTAATTTTGTCCGGGGTGTTAAACCCGGTTTCTCATCTATTTAGTAATGGGCTTTGATATTATATATATGTTGCGATTAAAAAAAACAAAAAAAGAAAGGAAAAAAGTTAAAAACAATATATATATATTATTTACTATTATATACTATTATCCATTATTATTATTACCATCTTTGTTACCTTACTATTACCTATTATCATATTAATATGTTTATTATTACTATTATTATTATTATTATTATTATTATTATCGAATCTTGAAATAAAATAAACATATAGTATAAATAAAGCCCGAAGAATATAATCAAAGCCCAAAGTCTTATATATTTTACATAGCCCAATTCGGGCCCAACTTAAGGAAAACCCTAATCTGCTAAACAAACCCTAATGCCCTAACTTTGTTTGTGCAGCTGCCGCATTTCCCGTCGTTAGATCTAGGAGCCAGATCCAACGGCCCAGACCACCCAGGCGCAGGAAGCCCTAGAGGAGCCTCTCCCGAGCTCCAGCGTCGCACAACCTTAGCCCTTAGATCGAGATCTCATCGGACGACCGAGATCAACGCGGAGAAGCTTCTGGAACCTACACGCGCCCGTGCGTCCGCGCCTCCTCAACTCCCACGCGCGCCTTTTCGAATGCCTCACGCCCGAGCCCAACCAGCCACGTCTCTCTGGTCCCTCTCTCCTCGTACGAGCTCACATGCAGCAAACAAACAAATATCAGAAATGCAACAGAAATGCAGAAATCAGACGCAAAAAACAGAATGGCAGAGGCAAACGGAAATTGCTGACGAATACGAACAAATCAGCAAACGATTTTCCAGCAATTACATGTAATTTAGAAATAGAAAAATCTGTAATTTCGGGGCTATATAAACCCGAGCAAGCAATGTAAAAGAGGGATTTTTTTTAGAGAGAAAAAGTGGTAATAGGAGGATTCGAGAGGATTTTTCAGAGAGCTTTCTGTATTCGAAACAATTGTAACCAAACTTCAGAGATATCAATACAAGCAACCAAGTTTGAGGTATATCGTTCATTTTATATTTCATTTCGAATCGGAAAAAACAAAAAGGGGAATTGTGTTTACCTTCTTGTCTTCTTCTCCGTTTTCTACCTTCCCCGCCGGTGACAAGCTCCGTGGTCTCTTCCGAGACCATGCACGGGTGAACCGGTGGGAGTGGTGACACAAAAAAGGTTTTGGGTTTTTAGGTTTTATAACGAAAGAAGCAATCGAAAGGTTTTTTTCCTTTGATTTTGGTTTCACGAAAAGAAAAAAAGCTCTCTGGTTTTTGGGGTTTCGAAGAGGCAGAAAAAAAAAAGTTTTTTTAGGGTTCCGGCGTCGGCAACGGCGACCGGAACCCCTTTGCGGCGCCGGAGCAAACATAGCAAAAAGGTGGAGATCTCCCGATTTAGGGTTTTAAAAATGATAAAAAGGGGCTAAAAATGTTTTCAGAGTAGGTTTTATAGTGTTTTTTCGTTTTAATTTTGGGTTAATAGCATTTTAAAACCCTCCGCGTTGTGTAATTACGCACGGAGGGTTTCCGTCTTTTTTAATCGTGCCCGTGGTCCCTATGCATTTTTCAGTGTTTTCAATCTCGTCCGAAATCTGGTTTCATTTGATTTTCAAGTGGAGAAATGGCTTTTTCGGTCCTTTAAAGTTTTCGTATCTTTTCAATTTGCCCCCTTTTCACATTTTAATTAATTCTGTGAATGGTTTATTTCTATTGTGGTCCCTGCCAGTTTGCCTCTTTTATTTATTTAGCATTTTTGTCATATGTTGTTGTTCATGCATTTTGCATTTTTATCGAATGTATATATTTTGTCATATTGCTTGTTTTTATTTAATAAATGTATGATATGTGGTGTATTGCATGCCCTTTTTTTATGTGTGTTATTTAGCCCTTTTTTATGCCATTCGAATATGTGTTTCGTGGCATGCATTTTAATTGTCATTGCATGTGACATTTAGTATTTTAGTTTACATGATCATTAATTTTTAATTCTAAAACGGAGATACCTATTAATTCGCGTATTCGGGTCGACAAGCCTATATTATTGGATGTCCCGCGAATATTCGGATTAATTCAAATCGTCTAAAGGTAAATCCGTAATTAAAACGAACAAGACCATATCATCATATTTTATCTGCTTGTATCATGCATAAAGGTGACGTACGAGATCCGAACCCTAAACTAACACGACAGTCAGTCTTATATGATGTCGGTTTAGTCTTTGGTCCGGTGTACCGTCATCCTTTTTAATTAAACGTTTAATTAATTCGAAACCACCAATTTGGACAAAGCTCGTAAAATTAAAGTTCGGTTTTCAATCAAGAACCCCTAATTAAAGTCTTTTTAAATTCAGATAATTTCCATCACTTAAAAGCAACAATTGTTTTGGTACCGATTTTCGGGCGTGATGGGGGTGCTAACCCTTCCCCACACGTAACCAACTCCCGAACCCTTTCAAAAGAATCTCTGGTTTTGTTTTCTACGATGTCCGGCCTACCTTAGTGGCCGGTGGCGACTCCAACCAAACCGAAGGAAAAAAGATTTTTTTAAGGTTGTTTTCCCAAAACCCGAATCGAATTGTTTTCAAAATTTCCCTTTTTTAAATTGAATATTTTTCAAAAGTAGCGGGAACTTGATTTGCGAAAAAACCCCCCGTTACACATGCTAACATTTTCTGGTGGAATATTACCTCACCGCACTCCTCCTTGATGACTACACGTCACCAAGGCCACGCGCGAATTTGACTCTTACCATGTGCACACTCATCCTAATGATCAATCATTTATACCCGGTAATAACTAGTGCCAATCATACTATACAAGTCGCACCATGATATCAAAATAATGCAACACAACATATCCTCATCTTATACAACACCAATATGTATATCAATATGCATAAACAAACACATACTTCACAAGTCCACATTATGCACATTAAGCAAAACTCATAAAGCACACAAGAAATTAAGCTACCAACTTAACCTCTACCTTGGATTGGCCTACCAAGCACAATCCAACACCACAACCACACACTTGAACCAATTTAAAGCCATTTTAAATAATCCACTCACCGAATTCCCTTAATCAAACCGAGAAGGTCGAATCAAGCCTCCAAACTTCTTAGAATCGAGCCCGAAGCTTCTCCAATGATTTCTCTTGATTCTAATCAACCAAAAAAAACACATTACTACACAAATCATCCACAAACCACTGTCACAATTCAGACTACAACCACAAGACCATTTCTCTACATTTCCAAGCCAAAGCTAACACAAAATCCCCATTTTCAAGCTCACACAGCAGAAAAATATTGAATCCAACACCAAAACCATCATTAAACAGCTTCAAGACAACCCTCAAGCAACAATATAACATCATCCTCACTCTCCTACACCAAACTACCTCAAAACCCCATATTTTCAACCTTTTAAAATACCCACAAAAACCCATGATGTGAGCACGTTTATGCCTAACAACGATGCAACTTCAAACTTTCAGGGAAGTTTGCTTTTTCATTTGTTACATACTGATGTGTAACATTTCTTATACTTATATTATTTATATCAGTGTGTTTACTATGTATATAATATGTTTGGTGTGTTTTGAATAAGTATAACTTATGGTGTGTTTATATTTGTTTGTGTGTTAATAAATAATTGTGCACTTGTTTACGATTTGTATTATTGTTTCCATTAAGTTTACAATGCTTTGATGGAAGTTTGTTGCCTTTTGACATAGGTACGTAGGAGGACACTAGCTCAAGTGAGTATATGCAGCTCCACTTCAGCTCAAGTGAGCATATGCAGCTCAAATCCAGCTCAGAAGAGTGCAACCAGCTCATTTTCAGCTCATCACACTTTCAGCTTGTTCGTTTCAGCTCAGCTCATTTCCAGTTAGCTCAACTTTAGCTCCACTAGCTCAACTTCAGCTGACAAGTCTAGAAGTAGCTGAAAAGCGTCTTGCATATCGGGGAGTGTGCTAGTGCACATGTGGCAGCCTAGGTGGCATCCGGTCATCTCCAGCACCCACGTGGCAGCTTGTCACATGTGTGTGAATGTGCAGCCGAATCAGCCCGTTTTCTCCTCCATTATATGCCATTTGCAAGAAAGGATAAGCCCGAGTGGTTATGTTTGAATTTCAAACATAAAATTCACATGTTAAATGTGATTTTCATGTGTTTTGGGCGCCTAAACTTGTGGCTGCCAATTGAGTCCGCCCAAAAGGAGTTATTTTCACTCAAATTCAATTTTTAAACTCCTTTTAATATCATCCACACAACTTAAACGAATTTGGCAGCCCTTGTACCTATATATATGTGTTTAAACAATGTAATTTGGTAAGACATTTTGGAAATAAAATTTGTTTGAGAGAGTTTCTCTTGTTCGGTTCTTTTTAGAACTATCTTTTTACATTTCAGACTTTGTTTTGAATTGTCAAATTTACTTGATACTTCGGGTTCCTAGATCGCTATCTAGTGGGTCCAAGTCCTCCGACGTGAAGCATATTCGATTCGGGTTTGCTCAGTAGATTGTGCAGGTTCTTTCGAGCTTTCCGTCTTTGATGTTAGACAGATTCGATTCGGGTTCGTTCAGCAGATTGTTCGAGTTCTTTCGAGTTTAGCGTTTCCAACATTGGTCGTTTTTGAAGCCTTCTTCACCATCGTTGAAGATCTTTCCAAAACGCCAAAATTATCATATTACTCTATATTTTTTTTATTTTGTTCATCTTTAAGTCCCTATTTAAAATAAATATGTCATATAATTTTTGTTGTTTCCTTGTTGTTTTTATTGCAGGAACGTGCCTACAACACTCATAGATCCGTAACAAACGAGGATAGTCCGTTTCGGCAGACTGCCCCTTATTAACCCATTTTGGGATTTTCATCAAAACCCCACCATTTTGAAATATAATACACTTAAGGGCAAGATTAAAACATATAAATAAACTTTGCAAATCAAGAGCTACATGAAAACCCATTAAAGCTTCAGGCTTTTTCTTAAACTTTTGAAAACATGAACAACTCCAAAATGATGTTTACTAAAAACTAAAACCATAGAAGTGTTAGGAATGAAGAGGAGAAGTCAAAAATGATTTTACCTTAAAGATAGCTCTTGAAATGGTGAAGAAATTTGATGGAATAGTAACTTGGGGGTAAGGGGGTTTAGTGTCGTGAAAACTTGAAAGGAAGAAGAAGATGGTGATATTTTTTGTCAAAAAGGCACTTTTTACTCATTTTACTTTTCCCATTTTGAAAATTACCATTTTTCCCTTAATGATATTTCAAGCCTCTTTTAAATTGAAACCAATCCCATTTTAAATTAAAACGAGCCCACGACTCGAACCCGATTTAACTCTCCTAACACTTGACCCCTAAACTCGAGTGTTACATTTCAGGTGCTAATAGCTAAGAAAGTAGAGGAGAGGACATGATAAGACAAGAAATCTGGAACCGAAGAAGTTGTGCTGAAGCAGCTCAAGTTGCCGCCAAGGACACTGCCGAAGCAGCTTTGCCGCCAAGAGCCGCCCGGGCAGGAGTTACACCAATTTAGCCAAGATGGGTTGTGATTTCAAGAGGACAATTTCCTAAGCCCAATGAACCCAGTCTTGCAACTTCCTGAAGCCTGCAGTGGCCGGTAGAGTTAATTCAAGATCGATAAGTAGGAGCACTTATCCTTACTTGCTGAAGAAGGCAACGTCCAAAGAGTATGTATTTAAAGCATAAAGAAGTCTATATTTAATGTAATTTACTTTTACGACTCCTACTTCATGAAGGACTCAACTTAGGTCAAAAGCCCTATATATACCCAATGTTTGTAAGGGTATAGGGGCATGCATGTCGTGAGGAATTGACGACATCTGCAAATAAGAGTGTAGATGGGGGGTTAGCTAGATAAGTTGGAGTGTTGGGGGTCGCGGCCCAACTCTCCTAGGGTTTATGCGCGTGTATGTAAAGTAATTTGGGAAATAGTTGTATAGATTTGAGCTGTTTTCAATAAAATTCTGAGTTTGCTTAATCTATGTTTCTTTTTCGTTCAATTAGTACACACCAGATAGTTGAAGAGAAAATCCATTTGTCAGGCACGAAAGTGCAAGGCTCACAAAAGGGTTAACCGCGATCAAAACTCACAAAGGCGTGACTAACTTGGTTCCACACTAGTCCACAAGTTTCAACGGCTAAAAGGAATTACCAACCGAGTTGTCTAATTTGGTTCCACACTAGTCCTCAAGTTAAGCAATCTCGAGCATCCTAACCTAGAAATAAGAGGGATCACAGTCGACTATCCTGCCGAACTTGGAATGAATGCTAGACTTGCCGCCAGAACGTCTCTCCATTCTACCTGCTGAGGCAGAACACACCCCTGCCATGGCAGCGATTTGCTACGATCGTATGACAAGGTCGTAGTTTGCCGCCCACCTTACCTGCCGCGGCAGCATCTCATGGAAGCGGAAAACATAATCAAGACTTTGCAATGCAGTCCACAAGCTACCGAGCTGCACTTGTCTTACCCAGCTTATCGCCTAATCTCCCCCTATCGTTCCTCTTATCACTATCTTTATCTTTACTTGTGTTTTTATATTTCCACATCTTGAGATTTAATGAGGCATTTATTAAATCTTTGTGCAGGAAACCATTCATAGGAGCTGCTCCAATCCCTGTGGAGACAATATCTTTTATACCATAACTTGACAAGAGTGTGCACTTGCGCTCACAAAAGGAGAACACCTAAACGCTCTACATTTGTCTTTTTTTCTCTTTTTGATGTATTGTATTTTATTCTCTTTCATACCGTTTATTAAAATTCTGATGTCTTTGTTTTCATGAACCATTCATGCCACCTCATCCATGGTCCTACTAATAAAATAAAGCCATGTCATCTTTGTTTTCCACATAATATTTTCTTATAAATTAAAATTCATAAATTACCATCTTCATCCTCATACCTCATATATTAATTCTAATATGTAGGGGTGGGAAAAACCTCGATTACCCGGTCCTGAACTCGGTGTAACCCAGTGGATTTTTACCTGGAATTGGATCCAAAATTTAGGTCCCGGTTACAACCGGGACTAGATCCTGATTTTTTGGACCCGGTACCTGGTGGGTACCCAATGGGACCGGTACCGGTTATCTGGTACTGATCTGGTACCGAATGGCATTAAAGAGGTTGGAAACAATTGAAAACGCTCCTTTATTTCTCCTTATCGAACTTTATGGTGGTCTTGCTTGCAATAGATAGAGTTCTTTAGTTTATTCTTTCTCTTTCTGTATGAATATTATGAGTAAGACTCGTTTTAAGACTTTAACCTTCAAGCCTACAATATTTTGATTTTGTTATTTAATATTATTATTGATGGTTGAAATTTTCCCCCTGCTGCTCAAATTTTATTAATAATAGAATAATTGATTGGGTATCCGGTACTAGTATCGGGACCGGTTCTTGAAATCTTCGACCCGGTCTGATCGGGACTGATTCTAGTTTTCAAGAACTGGTGGTTATTGAGACCGGGACCAAACTTATACAAATTGGCCGGGTACCTAGTCTTCCCCACCCCTACTAATATGTTAATGAATAAAATATGTAAAATAAAAAACACCCCAAAAACTTAACCCACAAATCATTAAAAATAAAAATAAAAAAAATTAATTTTAATATGTTAAAAACCTTAGGAATAACATATTCATTTGAATTGCAAACAAATTAATTAGAAATCCCTAGGATTTTCATTATTTTCCCCATTCTTTTTAGTGATTTATATTCAAATTCATTTATTTATTATAAATTGTGTTTCGGTTAAGGAATTCAGAACTGGATTGTTGTGTGTGTGTGTGTTTTTTTTTTGTTTCTTAAGTTGGGTTTGGTTGGGGGGAAAACGTTCTCGCTAAAATAGAAGATAGTTCTCTTTCTCGAGAACACTATTGAATCCATTCAACATCACTAGTTTAGTGATGCAACCATTGATTAGCTATGCTATTTTCTAAAAAGAATTTTAAGAAAAATTTCTCCCTGAAAAGCTGGTTGTTGAATCGTTTTCTGATTTTTATATTTTTATGTATAAAACGAAAGAGCAATAGAAAAGAAAAAATTGTAATGGAATCCTATGCTAATAGATTTGTAAGAACATACAATTTTTCTGATAAAATTTTATGGTTGGCTTCTTATAGAGGAAACACTAGGTTTTTTTAATTAATTTGTTCACAGTTCAAACAAATATGTTAATCTTAGGGTTTTAACATATTATTATTAATTATTTTATTTTTATCTCTTTTGATTCGTGGGTTAAGTTTTTGGGGTGTTTTTTAGTTTAAGGATTTTATTCATTAATATATTAGAATTAGTATATGAGGTATGAGGAAGAATATGATGATTTTTAAATTTTAATTTATAAGAAAATATTATGTAGAAAATAAAGATGAAGTGATTTTATTTAATTGGGTAGAATCATAGATGAGGTTGTGAAAATGGTTCATGCAATAATCTCTTATAATTTTCTTTTGAAATATAATTAATTGCACGTCGAGCCTTTGGTATTTTTAATAATCATTTAAACATCATAAAAAATAATGGTGTTCAACGGTGTGCGTCGCCCATTCTAGAATTTTCCTATTTAAGATACACTATTGATTTTAAAAATAAATGTATTTATAATTAGTGACATCATTTCTTTTATAATGGTACACATACAATTGTAAAATTAAATATAAATATAAAATTAAATAGATCTATACGAGACTCACGCATAAAAATAGTAAGTTAAAATAAATCTAAAGGAATTTGTCCACACATAATTTGTTCAAAATTTCAAATTTTATTAATTGTGTCAAGGTCTTATTGGCATTTTAGTGATATCAACATTTTTTTTAACAATTCTTACCTAACGAAAGGAAAGGGGAAATTTACTCTTATTGAGTCTAAAACTCCCACTCTAGGGGAGGAGAAAGTGTGAACTGAGAGTTTTTAACCACTTGCTCTAGAGATTGTTGACTATATCAAGAACTTTTAAGTGTAGTGGTAATTTGTAAGACATATAACAATAAAAAAATAAGCTTAAACCTTAAAGATCAAATACTTAATATTTATAAATTGTAAAACGGACACAAATAATACTTAATCGTACATATGCAAAATTTGGCATCTTCATTAATGTTTCATGTAAAAATTCCCTAAAATTCCAAAAAAAATTAATTTGATTTCTTAGAAATGTTCAATGACCGAATGACAAAAGCGTCAAAGGCGAAACATAACATAGACATGTGGGGTCATGACTCTCTAAATTTCAAAAATATAAAATTTAGTCTATAAAAATTTTAACTAAATCCCTCCCATAATTTTTGAAAAAAGTAAAAAAAAATGATCCTGATGAGAAATCACAGAAGAAATGGAGGAGGAAACACCTTTTTTAAGACAAAAGCAACTAGCTAGCCGACATGCAGAGTAGGGTAGAAATCATGGAGGAATACATTAATACCGCGTTAATGAAACTTCGATGACATCAGGAGCATATCATGAAGTAGATGCAACGTTCGGTAATAGAGCACGATGAGAAGATTGTAGAGGAGCTGCGAATGACCACAACCGAAATGACTAAAAGGGGGTGCATGCATGCAACAAATATCAACCAAGACGCCACAATAGTAAGTCCCTTATGATCTTCAACTGAAAATATATGAAATCCAGAGCCCCCAAACCTTGAGAGAGAGGAAGAAGCCTACCATCCTATAAGAATAGAAGAGAATTACGAAAATAAGAAGATGATTACAACGTTAGTCAAAAAGGGAAACCAAAGAGATAAAGCAAGGAAAAGGGCCAACCAGCGTGTAGAGGGCCAGATAGGAGAAGGCGCTCAAAATCGACGGTCACCACTCAGATTCAAAATGTATCACCCTATAGCAGAACTGTCGTCGCATATCCTACATCAAGTAAAGAACTTGGGAATTCTGGAGCTCCACCGCAAATGAAGCTGAATGAAGTTAGAGAAAGATCAAATAAAAGTCGCGAATTTTACAAGGCACAAGGGCATGACACAGATGAGTGCATCAATTTAAAGGATGTAATAGAGTTCGCCATTAGAAGGGGACAATTAGAAAGGTTCATTAAAGGCAAAAAGGAACGCACTTAGCGCGAATAGGAGTGAAGAATATAAAAAGTTATACTAAGAGATGTAAAAGTCAGATGGTCACAAGCGATATGGGGGAGGCATCAGGCACATGAAGCAAGAAGTCTGGATCAGGGATGTAAAGAGCCCTTATGGTCACCTTGCTAAAAGAGAAGAAGTATTTCCCACTTATGAAAATCGAATTTATGAAACTTTCATGAGCAAAACTACTCCCCCATGACCTCTTTGGTAGCTGAGACAAGCAATCACAAGTGGCGTCTGATGCAAAGCTTTAGAAAATTTAACAACTAAGTATGGTAGCAAGGATGAGAGAGAATAATGACTTGTCACCATGAAAAAGTGCAATAAACAGGCAAAGGTACAACCTAACTCATGTTATTCAATATGGATTTCGCTTTAAACGTCTGATTTCATCAATATTTTGTTTTAAGTATTCTTTTATAAAATTAGGCAAAATAGACTACATCTGAACATATAAATAGATTCCTACAGATAATTGTATATGTGATTTCTTTAGTTAATAAAAATGCTCTTTGTATTAATATTTTTCTATCGTCGGTTCTGAGCGACACGCCAAGATAAAGGTTCACTAGCCAATTCAATAGTAAGTGCGCATAGTAAAGCGACCGCCAAGATAAAAGATCGCTAGTCACTTCCATAGTAAGTGTGCATAGTAAAGCGATCACCAAGATAAAGGTCCGCTAGCCACTTCCACAGTAAGTGTGCATAGTAAAGCAACCGCCAAGATAAAGGTTTGCTAGCCACTTCCACAGTAAGTGCACATAGTAAAGAGACCACCAAGATAAAGGTTCGCTAGCCACTTCCACAGTAAGTGTGCATAGTAAAGCGATCGCCAAGATAAAGATTCGCTAGCCACTTCCACGGTAAATGCACATAATAAAGTGACTTCCAAGATAAATTTTTGCTAGCCACTTCCATAGTAAGTGCGTATAGTAAAGAGACCGCCAAGATAAAGGTTGGCTAGCCACTTTCACAGTAAGTGCAAATAGTAAAGTGGTCGCTAAGATAAAGGTTTGCGAGAAAAAAGACTACATGGTTGCCACTTTTAAAACGAGCCAAACCATCTCCAAGTTATGCTTACCAAAAATCTAAAGAAAAGGCTAAAACCTTCGCCAGTTCCAAGTAAACACATAATGAATAATATGTTAAAAATGTGTGAATAAAATATAGCGATCAAAACTATTTCACTCGGGGGAGAAGAATTCTTCCAACAAAAGATTGTAAAAATGCGAATAATGTACTTCGCCCCAACATAGCGGCATGAAAAGAATTATCATCACGCCGATAACCTTCAGGATAGGGGTAAACACTTGGTATCTACTTACCCTACAAGATTTCAAATGGCAGAAGCTAATATTTATGTGTTGTCAATTTAGAGAGAGACAGCTGCGAAAAAACAAACATTCCCAAGCCAATAGAGAAAACACAACATAACTAAACTAAGCAAGCACAAAGAAAAAACAAGACATTCACTCTAAGAATACAGACCTCATTCCCAGTTAACAATGAAAAAATGCATGGGGGCAAGCATCTGCATAATATGTTCCAAAAGAATCAGGAAATTTGAGAATACGAATATTCGATTCAAAGTTGAAGTCAAAACATCAGGATATAATTCATGTCTCGAGTGTTTACAACGCTTCAAATAGAAATGTAAAGCAAACCCCTTTTTATGTTAGGGACTAACAATTAATTAAAACTTTAAGCCATTTAAGGGGAGCAAAATGATTCTGACAGATTTATTCTAACGAAATAAGAATATTTCAAATGCTAATACCATTACGAGATTATCTTGTTGCATATTGAAAACCTATACTCTTCTATTATTTCTCAAGTTTAATCTCTCGTTGCACGAATGCTTCCACTTTGATTGATTCTTGTTACATTACCAGGCTAAACATATGAAAATGGCAAACCCTTCTTTTTTTATGGTTTAGTGAATCAGCCCTGCGAATCATGTGCAAATTGTTTGTTGTCACGGGGCCAATCATCATTTCCACACACAACTGACAAACGAACAACCACCTTGATGATATATATTTGGAAAATGGAAAAACTTTAGCACACATCAACAATTCCCTTGGAGTAGATCTTGTGGCTGAGAACTATTCCTTCATCCACAATAAAGTGTCACTTCTCCCAATTTAGGACCAAGTTGGATTCCTCGCATCGTTTAAGTACTTTCTCAAAATTACCTAGGCGATTTCAAAATCATCTCCAAATACCGAGAAATTGTCCATGATACCATGTCGGAGAAAATTGCCATCATGCATCGTTGGAAGGTTTTCGGGGCATTGCATCCTTCAAAAGGCATAAGTGTCGTATGGGCATGTGAAGGTGGTCTTTTCTTGATCTTCTGGTGTTATGGCAATTTGGTTCTACCCTGAATAACCATCAAGAGAACAATAAAATAGTTTACTTGCAATATGGTCAAGCATTTGGTCAAAAAAGGGTAAAGGAAAGTGATCTTTCCTAGTGGCTTTATTCAACTTACGGTAATCTATACAAACTTTGCAACCGGTCACAATCTTGGTTGGGATTAGTTCATTGTTTTCATTGCTTACCATAGTTATACCTCCCTTTTCGGTACACATTGTACCAGACTTACCCATGTACTATTAGAGATAGGATAGATGATATCGACATCAAGCCATTTGATGATTTCTTTCCTTACTACCTCTTTCATGACTCGGTTAAGTATCCTTTGTGCCTCAATGGATGGTTTGAGATCATCCTCTAAAAGTATTTTATGCATACAGATCGCTGGGCTAATTCCCTTCAAATTGGCAATTGTCTATCCTATTGCTTTTTGCAGCTTTAGCATGTCGACCAATCTTTGTTCCTGTTCGAGCTGCAACTTAGAAGAGATGATTACAGACAATGTGTTGTTGGTTCCCAAATAAACATATTTCAATTTTCTGGCAATGGTTTCAATTCAAGAACCGATGGTTGCTCGATAGAATGTTTTTCAATTTTTCTTTCTTCCCCTGAGTAATCTAATGGTTTGAAATGCTTACCTGGACGACTTGATAACCAATTGACTTCATCTTGATCATTGTCGTTCGATTCTTCTTGCTTTTCAGGGTTAGGGCAGTTGTCAAAGTAATTGGTGAGGCAGTCGTCATAGGCATTACCGAGGCAATTTTACGGTCATTGCCGAGGCAATTGTTGAGGCAATCTGTATCTAGGTCAAACTTGGTTATGGCATGGATGACTTGACATTCTTCTAGGTTGTTGTCTTGCTTAAGGGTGTGAAAAACATTCAACTTGATTTGCTTATCATTCACCCTCATGGTGAGTTCTCCTCTCTCAACGTCGATCAAGGTTCTTACCGTAGCTAGGAATGACCTCCCAAGGATAATAGGTGTGAACTCATCTGCTTCACAGTCCAAAACAATGAAGTCAGTAGGGAAAATAAATTTATCAACTCTTACTAGGATATCCTCAATTTTTCCCTTTGGATGAACATAAGATCTATTGGCAAGTTGTAGCATCACTGTAGTAGGTCTTGTCTTCCCTATTCCCAATTGTTAGAAGACTAATTTTGGCATAAGATTTATATTTGTTCCAAGATCACATAATGCCTTCCTGACATAGTGATTTCCAATCACACATGGTATGGTGAAACTATCGGGGTCTTTAATCTTAGGTGGCATTCGGTTGTGTAGTATGGCCATACATCCTTCCATTACAACAATGGTTTCAAATTCCCCTATTTTTGTTCTCTTAGAGACAATGTCTTTAAGGAACTTGGAATAGTTCGACATTTGCTCGATTGCTTCTACCAAAGGAAAGTTGATGTGGACTTGCTTCATGATGTCTAGAAACTTCTTGAATTGGTATTCTTGTTTTTGTCGTTTCAACCTTTGTGGGAACAGTGGTGGAAGTCGAATGTCTTCAATCCGTTCCTTGCATGGGAATTTGATTTGAGGTATTGAATCAAGACCTTTAGAAGCCTTCTTATTTTCTGCGGTGTCTTTATCGGATATTGTCGAGGCAATGTTACTGGGCATTGTCGAGGCAATCGATTTCTTTGACTTTGTCTCCTCTATTTCATGAGCTCAGGGTTCCTTCAGGTACTTACCACTTCATGTGGTGATTGCCTTGCATTGCTCATGAGTTGTTACTCTTGCGTCCTTATTATCGCTAGGCAAACCGCCCATTTGTCTGGAGTTGAGGATCTGAGCGAATTACCCAACTTGAGTTTCCAATGATTTCAATGTTGCTTCATGGTTCAGCATTCTCATCTCAGTCCTGTCTATAAAAGCATCAGTTTTCTTTATGAATTTATCAGAATTAGTCATATACGCACTAGTTTGAGACATGAAAGAGTTTAAAGAATTTTCTAAAGAACTGGATGGCATGGATTGTTGTTGCGGCATCGATTCCTACAACAATTGTTGCTACATCGATTGCTGAGGCATTGGTTGTCGAGGCATGTTCTATTGCAATCCCAACACTGGAGCATTCTGATTGTTCTGATCGAGGGCATTTTGAGGGTTGCTCTATGAGAAGTTTGGATGCTTCTTCCAGGCTGGGTTGTAAGTGTTCGACATCAAGTTGTTGTTGCGGTTGTAGTTTCCAACATAAAAACTGGACTCTGGGTTCTATGGACATTCAGAAGAATCATGGTTACCATTACATAAATCACACAATGACCCTACTACCTTGACCTCCTGTGTGTTGCTTGGTCGTTGCATGTTCTTAACCAAATTGGTTAAGGTAGCCAATTGTTAGAGAATCGAATCCGTTGACTCAAGCTCATTTATTGTAGTGTGGCGTCTACTCCTCCTCTTCTGGTAGTTGGAAACTGGTAATCTTTTTTAGCAAGTCTGTTCAAGATCTCTATTGCTTCTTCTGGTGGCTTGTCTAGGAGTATATCATTTTCAAAGGCATCTAGCATCATCCTTGTCGGTGTGTTTACGACATTGTAAAACATCGTAACTTGTGTCTATAATGGGAATCCGTGTAAGGGACATTTGTGTAAAAGCTCTTTGTTTTGCTCCCAAGCCTCGTGTATGGATGCATCATCTGCTTGTCAAAAAGAAGTGATTTCATTACGTAATTTATCAGTTAGATTTGTAGGATTAAAATGAGCAAGGAAATCACAACATAAGTCATTCCATGATCCTATTGATCCGGATGGAATACTATTCAACCAGGTTTTCGCCCTATCCCTTAGTGAATAAGGGAACAATTTTAGTCTCAAAACATCCTCATGGACTCCTTGTAGCTTTAATGAATTGCAAATCTCCATGAAAGATTTGAGAAGTTGTCTGGCATCTTCAGTTGCCGAGCCACCAAATTGACCAATTGTATTGATCATGTTAAACATTACAGGCTTTAATTCAATGTAGGAAGCTTCGATTGCAGGTGTGACAACTCTTGGGTTTAGTCCATTGAGATCTTCTTCTAAATAATCTCGGACGTATAGGTTTTGTGCTTGAGCAAATTGAGGTGGCAGAATCGCTCCATCTCCTGCTGCGGCATTCTGATTACCATTGGTATTGTTATTGTGGACTAGATATTCCATTGCTGCTTTCAGTTTTTGTTTGAGTCTACGGTAGGTACTTTCAATCTTCGGGTCAAGGTGATATTCTGGAGCTGTTGGATTGCCCTGGTCATACACCAATGCAAAACCAAATTTTGTTAATCCTTCAGAAACTGAACAATAAAAAGTAAAAATGAAAGTGCAAGAAAATAAAAAAACAAAGTCGCAATTGCCAATCCCGGGCAACAGTGCCAAAAACGTGTTGCGCGTATTCAGTGTCGTAACTTTAGTGGAAGTATACACGTTGTCAAGTTATAGTATGAAAGATATCGTCTCCACAGGGTTTGGGGCTACTTCCAGAGATTATCGTCTCGCACTGTAGAAAAATAAAAACACAAGTAATGGTTTGGCAGATAAAATAACTAAAATAAAGAAACCAAGAAAATTAAGATATTGAGTAAATATGATGATAGAGTAGGCCGGATTATGTTGCGTTGTAGTGTAGAAATCGAATTAAATTGTCTCGGTTTTGAATGCAAACGTTAACTTGATTGCCTCGGCAATGGGCAAAAGAATTGCCTCAGCAATGGGAAAAACTATTGTCGCGGCAAAGAACACGACTACTGCTTGTGTAATTGAGTGACAACCTCCAAGGTTCGGCAAAGTGTTCTTGAATAGTTCCTTCATATCCCTAACTCGAAACTCTATTGATATGCAGGCCTTAGTAATACCTCCCAGCGTGAACCAAGGGTGAACACCAACCAATCTTACGTGTCTCTTAGCCGTTGAAACTCGTACTTATCCCTAAGTCAAATTAGTCTTCACCAATTGGGATAAAGACCATGCTTACTCGTTTCATGAGTCTAACTCTCCTGATATTAGACAAATATATGCAATCTCAATATCCTCTCCCGATTCAATTGCAAGAAAAAGTAAACACCAAGAAAAAGCAAACCTTGAACTTAATTGCATTAACAAAAACCTAAGCAAATTACAATCGTCTTCCCACAACTACTAAACAAAATAACCCTAGCCTAAAAGAAGATTTAGTTCATAATGGCGATAATAAGCACTATAAATTCTCTACCGAATCTCTCAATCTCTCTCTCTTAGACTACTCTTTGTGGCGGCTAGGCCTTGGCTTTTATAGAGCATGGCCTTGTCGAATTCTTCTTGGATTAGGAGGATAAGTTGGAGTTGGACATAACTTTATAAAAGAAATAAATCTCTTTTAATTCATTATTTTATTCCTCATTATCGATTTCTTGTCCTTGATCTTCCTTTGACTTTTTATGATCTTCCTAAGCTCTGATCTTTTTACAAAGTATCTCTAAAAATTCAGTGTTTTATGCTCTTCAAGTCGCCTACCACTTTGCATATTTTCTCCCTTATCGGCATATGTTTGGGCATTACCTCGACAATGGTATGTCAGTCTTTTCCGCTCGGTAGGGCTCGTTCTCTTGGTTCAGTGTTCCTCGGTAAGGCTTGACATCAAAGAATGGCTTTGTCTGGATCGTCAAGTGATGGTTCTGCACCATTATTTCTCCTTCCTTCACTGTCGCGACAATACTTGCTCGGGAAGTGAAATCTGCACATGCACAAAATACATACCAAATCCGTACCTTTTCCACCAAATATATTCAAATAAAAACGATCAAGCATGGAAATGATAAAAACAAAGAAATTGTGTATGTATGGATAGTAATGCATCTAAAATGAACTTAAGTCTGACAATAATTGAGTCATAAAGGGTCCTAAAATTAATAATTTTATATATCTAACAAAGCCCTCACCCAAAACCTAATACACTTGAGCATACATTAACAATTAAACTCAACAAGTGTAGTCTATACGAAGATTGGGAATTTAAGCACTAAGACACATTTGACATCAAAATATTGTTGACTTGTGGATCATTAGTCTTCTATAGATGCTTGGAGGTCCCTTTTATACTCTCAATTGAGTTCCTAGCTGTTGGAGACCATTGGGGTTGAATTGGAGCCGTTGGGGCCTTTGTTTCCCGCGATAAATTCAGTTCTGTAGCTGTCCATAACGATACGCGGGTAGCCGTATCGGCACGCCCTTCTTCAGAACAAGCCGTTGTGCTTTCCTCAGCTGATGTGTATCGATACACGTTGGAGCGTATCTGTACGGCATGCAATTCAAATAGTCGTTGGGAAAATGACTGTTGGGAGCAGTTAGGCGTATCGATACTCGATACAACCGTATCAGTATGGATATTAGCCGTTGGGGGTTTGTAAAAACAACCGTATCGAAACGCCACATATCGTATCAATACAGGCCCTCTTCGTATCGGTATGGCCAAGCCGTATTGATAGGAGTTTTGGCTACTGGAATTTTCCTGTAGCTGAAACCCTAAAGCGTATCGATACGAGGTATACCATATCGATACGGTTACTTGAAAAACTCAGGTTGAGCTACTTGAAAGACATTTTAAATCATTCTAAAGCCTTATAAAAACCATCAAAAATATTTTCAAGTTGTTTGGACTTATAAATATTTTGAAACCTTTTCAATTTAGTCCAAAATAATTTTTCTATTATTATATCAAAATAAACATCTCAACAAGAGATCTTCATGATGCTAATCTCTGATTATGGTTTTGTCGGTGGTCTTAGAAAGATGGATCACCACTCCTTTTTCACCCCGTAAAGCGTCTTGTTTGAATAGAGACAAGGGGATTTAGGAAAGTTTCTCGATTTTGGTATGCTAATCTCGATGAAAGTGTTTGCTTTTCTTTTCACCATTGTAAAAGATTTATAGTGGACTTATTTTTTTTCTCTTTTTGATGCATTGTATTGTATTCTCTTTCATACTGATTAATTAAATTCAGATGCCTTTGTTCAAAAAAATTAGAAGAATTTTTTTCATGAACCATTCATGCCACCTCATCTATGGTCCTACCAATAAAATAAAACCATGTCACCTTTGTTTTCCACATAATATTTTTCTTATAAATTAAAATTCACAAATTATCATCTTTTTCCTCATACCTCATATATTGATTCTAATAGTAATATGTTAATGAATAAAATATGTAAAAGAAAAAAACACCCCAAAAGCTTAACCCACAAGTTAAAAAAAGATAAAAATAAAATAATTAGTTCTAATATGTTTAAAACCTTAGGATTAACATATTCATTTGAATTGCGAACAAATTAATAAGAAAGCCCTAGGATTTCCATTCATTTTTTCCTTTTTTAGTAATTTATATTTAAATTCATATATTTACAATATTTTATGTTTCGATTAAGGAATTCAGAACTGAATTGTCTGTATGTGGTTTTCTTTCTTAAGTTGCATTTGGTAGGGTGAAAACGTTCTCGTTAAAATAGTAGGTAGTTCCCTTTTTTGGGAACACTATTGAATCCATTCAACATCACTAGTTTAATGATGTGATCATTGATTAGCTATGTTATTTTCTAGAAAGAATTTTAAGAAAAAAATTCTCTATGAAAGGCTGATTGTTGAATTGTTGCCTGATTTTTATATTTTTATGTATAAAGATGAAGGAGCAATAGAAAAGAAAAAGTTGTAATGGAATCATATGCTAATGGTTTTGTAAGAACATACAATTTTTCTGATGGAATTTTATGGTTGGCTTCTTATAGAGGAAACACTAGGTTTTTGTAATTAATTTGTTCACAATTCAAACAAATATGTTAATCTTAGGGTTTTTAACATATTATTATTAATTATTTTATTTTTATCTCTTTTGATTCGTGGGTTAAGTTTTTGGAGTATTTTTTATTTTATGGATTTTATTCATTAGTTTATTAGAATTAGTATATGAGGTATGGGAAAGAAGATGCCGATTTTTAATTTTAATCTATAAAAAAATATTATGTAGAAAATAAAGATGAAGTGATTTTATTTAATTGGGTAGAATCATAGATGAGGTGGTGAGAATGGTTCATGCAATAATCTCTTATAATTTTCTTTTGAAATATGATTAATTATACGCCGAGCCTTCGATATTTTTAATAATCATTTAAACATCATTAAAAATTGATGGTATTCAACAGTGTGCGTCGCCCATTCTAAAATTTTTCTATTTAAAATACACTCTTGATTTTAAAAATAAATGCATGTATAATTAGTGACATCATTTCTTTTAAAAGGGTACACATACAATTGTAAAATTAAATATAAATATAAAATCGAATAGATCTATACAAGACTCATGCATAACAATAGTAAGTTAAAATAAATCTAAAGGAATTTGTCCACACATAATTTGTTCAGGATTTCAAACTTTATTAACTGTGTTAAGGCCTCATTGGCACTTTAGTGATATCAACTATTTTTAAGAATTCTTACCTAATGAAAGGAAATGGTAAATTTACTCTTATTGAGTATAGAATTCACACTCTATAGGGAAGGAGAAAGTGTCAACTAAGAGCTTTTGACCACTCGCTCTAAAGATTATTAACTTTATCAACAATTTTTAAAAGCAGTGATAATTTGTAAGACACATAACAATAAAAAATATAAGCTTAAACCTAAAAGATCAAATACTTAATCTTTATAAACCGTAAAACAGACACAAATAATACTTAATCATACATATGTAAAATTTGGCATCTTCATTAATGTTTCATGTAAAAATTCTCTAAAATTTCAAAAAAATTAATTTGATTTCTTTGAAATGTTCAATGACCGAATGACAATAGCGTCAATGGCGAAACATAACATAGACATGTGGGGTTATGACTCTCTAAAATTTCAAAAATTTAAAATTTAGTCTATAAAAATTTTAAAAATTTAATTTGATTTCTTCAAAATTTTGAGAAATTTATATTAAGCTTTAAAAAATTTGAATATTTTTAATTAAATTTCTCCCATAATTTTTGAAAGATCTCATTAAACCTCTTACAATTTCAAAAAATTTAGTTAGACTCTGCAATTACCAGCAAACCATAGCCACGCAAACACTCAACTACGACCCTCTGCGAACATACAAGCAGGCTAAAACCATTCTTTTGCGGACTCGAGATGTGAATGCTATATAGACTACGTGATGATGCATGTGATCCCCATCAGCACCTAAGTCGCGGCAAACTCAACTCACAGAGACGTCTATACTCCCGATTGACACATCCTCTCACCCTATCTGGCCTCTTATAAGAAGCCACACGTCCTCAAACAAGGGCAAGCTCTTAAGAATTGAGACCTGACTTCTAAGATCCAGGATCTCTATCCCTAAAGGAACGACACAATAACGAGTTGCTCACATAAATGATCAACAATGTTGCGGTGAGCGTGCATCAACACATTGTTCAGTCCAGTTCTAAAAAGCAACAAAAAATGATCTCCGACAAGAAATCCCAAAAGAAATGGAGGAGGAAACCCCCTTTTCAAGACAAAAGCAACTAGCTAGCCGACATGTAGAGTAGGGTAGAAATCATGGAGGAATACACTAATACCGTGTTAAAGCAACTTCGACGACAACAGAAGCATATCATGAAGTAGATGCAACGTTTGGTAATAGAGCATGTAGAGCGTTTGGGTGTTCTCCAATTATGAGCGCAAGTGAACACTCTTATCAAGTTATAGTATAAAAGATATCGTCTCCCACGAGGATTGGACAACCAAATTCGAATGTAAATCCCTGCACAGAGAATATTTAAATGCACAATTAAAATTTCAGTTTGTTTAAAAGAAAAGTAAATACACACAAGTAATTTAAGGAAGAGATTAG
The DNA here is from genome assembly GCA_958450335.1 of Hibiscus tridactylites. Classification (NCBI taxonomy): domain Eukaryota; kingdom Viridiplantae; phylum Streptophyta; class Magnoliopsida; order Malvales; family Malvaceae; genus Hibiscus; species Hibiscus tridactylites. The sequence continues at coordinate 18,921,914 of OY288285.1, read as the reverse complement.
GTTGATAGAATGGGCCAGGTTATGCTGTTTCATAGTGTGAAACTGCCTTGAATAGGTTAAGATGTATTGCGCTGCCAGACTGTGCTGCCTCGGCAAATGATGGTAGATTGGTGCTTCAACAACTTTCGCTGCCTCAGCAGGTAGAATGGATGAATGGCTCGACGGCAAGTTCAACAGTTCTTCAAGGCTCGGCAGAACGCTTCTAAAGTGATTCTGCTTATGTCTAAGTCAGAATAATGTTGATGTCTGCTGCAGATAATACCCGTTGGCGTGAATTGTGTAATGAACAACAACTTTTGGTTCGTCCTCTCTTAACCGATTTAAACCCAAACCTATGTCTAGGCTGGATTGATCAACGCCTGATATGGATGAGATTGTGCTTACTTCTTTTGTGAGTTTGACTCTCTTGATGCCAAACAAATGGATTGCTCACAATCAATCTTTCGAACTTAATTGCAAACAGTGAAGAACATGAAATAAGCAAACCTTGAATTTTTATTGCAAATACAAACTTTAATCCTAAACATTTGTTCTCACACTAACCTACAACACAACCCAAACCCTAAGGGAAATTAGAACATAGTGGCAGCAAGGAAGCACAAGAGAAACTTAAGCTATTGTCGACTAGGGAAATCCTCCTCTCCTCTAAAATACAAAATATGATCAAGTATATATATGGCATGGACTAGTTTAAGTCCTCCTTGGAGTAGAAGTCTTCCTCATGATAAAGCAGCTTTTGCATTAAATGCAGCCTTTAAATCGGACTTCTTTGACTTTAATTTGGACTTCTCTTGACGTTGCCTTGTGTTGCAAGCAAGCCTTGATCTTCTCCTTTGGCGGCTCTATCTTCTGTTTCCGGTATCAGTAAATTGAGTGGATGGGCTCAATGGAATCAGCAAATTATGCTCTATCGATCGCACTCCAATTTACCAATTCCTCAAGTTGCTGCCCTGGGCGGCAGTTATGGCGGCGACAGCTACTTGGCAGCATCTCTCTCTATGTTGAACCGCTTCAGTACAGCTCCTTGGTTTGCTGCCTCAACATTCGCTCCTCTTATTTATCCTCCTCCTGACAGCTTCTAGCATCTGAAACTAAAACTAAACTAAAACAATATCTTTTCTTACCAAATCAAAGATATTCAATAGAAACATGGTAAAGTAAAGAATATTGTAAATAATGCATGCATGTACCTAAATATGCCTAAAATGCACTTAGGAATAGCAATAATATGAGAATGAATGCATACAAAATATAAGACTTATAAGTACTTTATACACCCCCAAACTCGAATTATTGCTTGTCCTCAAGCAATGAAATCCTAAACATATTTTCCCTTGCAGTAATCAGAAAGAAAAACTTGTTTTAAACTTGATTCCGCGCCTCAAGGTCGTGGCACCTATCATTAGATTAGTGAAAGGAAAATAACATGAATTGCCTTAGAATTGAACTATAATGCCAGTGCAGTGTGTGCAGAAACTGTGTACAAGCTGAATCTTCTAAGTATACAAAGATGTTGTCAAGGTAATATAAGGTTGCTGCCGAGGAAGCACAATTTGCACTCATGGCGGTAAGGGCTTCAGCTAATCACAACTACTCTTTAGGTCAGAAATTAAGATAGGGGCAAACTATAAAACCTCAAACCCATTGAGTAGAGTCATCACGTGAACACTTTCATTCACTAATGCTAATTTGTCCGTCACTTCAAAAAAAAATTCAGATGCATGGACTTTGATAGCATCGAAGTGTCCTTGGCACATGATTCTTCCTAGAGCCTGTTTTGTGCACCTCTAGGGTAAAAAATCATATCTTTCTTTGTTCTTACCGTGGCAGTGCTTTTCTTTTTCTGTTGTTGTCTACCGCGGCAACTACATGCAACCATGTTAGAATTTTATAAATAATTCAAGCATGATGTATTTACCGGAAATTCACTCAAATTCAACAAGTAACAATAGTGTTTATGATTTCTGGAAATTATAGAAAAATTCTGAATTTTTTTCATGCTTTCCCCAAAATTAAGTTCAATTTTAGTGGTGCGAAAAGTTAAGATCGGCTTATCCTATCATAGGCACAAGTTCTAACAATTTTTTTCTTTTGATTAACTTAAAGGCAATTACATATGCAACTATATGATCTAAGAATGCCTAAACAATAAATGAGTGCTAATCCTCCCCCCCCAAACTCGAGACGGGCATTGCCTTCAATGAACAGGAAAAAAATTAGAACTGAAACTGAAAAATAAACATGAGACAGGGAAAGAAAACTTAGACTTATTTGCTTTCATATGGTGGAGATGATTTAGAGAAGTTATATGCTATGTCGTCAACTGCGGGTTGTGGCAGCTGGCTGAGCAGTGCTTCCCTCTGTTGTGCGTTGCGACTTGATTCTTTAGAGTCTGAGTCTGGATAAATAGTTGTGAGACGGGAATAAATAGTAACAACGCAACAAAAATAAAATCTAGTCCTAAATAATTAAAATCTACTCCTAAATATATAAAACAATAAAGATGTGGAAAAATAAAAATTATGTCACGGTGGGGAGGGCATCCCCAGAGTGACTACTTCCTTCTCTCTCAGGACAGAATCTCCTGCATAATGCTTTAACCGCCGCCCATTAACTTTGAAATCTGCCCCTCCGTTCATTAGTTTTACTGTCACGACACCATGTGGGAAGGCGTGGACCACTTCGAACGGTCCTAACCATCTGGAATTTAATTTCCCGTGAAACAACTTTAGGCGGGATTTGAACAGCAACACTTGATGCCCGGGCAGGAATTGCCTTTGTTGGATCTTGTTGTTGTGCCACCTTTTTACGTTTTCTTTGTACAACTTGGCATTCTCGTATGCTTCCCGTCTGAATTCCTCCATTTCGGTCAGATCCAGCAATCTCTTTTCGCCAGCCTGCTTCCAATCCATGTTTACCGCCTTGACTGCCCAATACGCATTGTGTTCTATTTCAACCAGGAGGTGGCAGGCCTTGCCATATACTAGTCGATAAAAGGACATTCCATGTGGCGTTTTGTACGTTGTTCGATATGCCCAAAGGGCATCGTCTAACTTCATCAACTAATCTTTCCTATTTGGGTTGACAAATTTTTCCAGGATGGTTTTAACTTCTCTGTTCGAAATCTCTGCCTGCCCATTTGTTTGCGGATGGTATGTCGCGGCAATCTTATGTGTGAAACCCACTTTTTAAAGTGCCTTCGCAATTAACTTGTTGTCAAAATGGGTGCCCTCGTCACTAATGATGGCTCTTGGGATTCCAAACCTTCTATGGATGGTCTTTGCATCATTGTGAGGGGTGGCAATGGCTTCTACCCACTTGGAGACGTAATCAACCGCTAGGAGGATGTACATGTTGCCACAAGAAGATAGGAATGGTCCCTTAAAATCAATCCCCCAAACATCGAATAATTCAACCTCCAGGATGGTTTGCAAGGGCATTTCGTTCCTTCTTGAAATGTTTCTTGTTCTTTGGCATCTGTCACACTGTTTGTAGAAGGCTCGGGCATCTTTATGCAATGTTGGCCAGAAAAAGCCCGATTGGAGTACTTTTACTGCCGTGCGGTGTCCTCTTTATGCTGTTGACGTTGCTATCGTGATATCTACGTGGGCGGCAAGTGAGATGCCTTCAGCTTCCAAGGCTGCCACCAGGGCAGAGGCAAGTAACAGTTGTTCGTCAGGGAACACATCCTTGATTTTGTTGTTAGGTGTCTTTCCTTGTTCATTCTCAAGCCGAGATAAATGGTTCGCCACTTGATTTTTTGTGCCCTTTCTATCTCGGATATCTATGTCGAACTCTGGCAACATAAGGATCCAACAGATTAGGCAAGGTTTGGCATCCTTCTTTGCGAACAGGTACTTTAAGGCTGAATGATCCGTGTGGACGATCACTTTTGTTCTAAATAGATAGGGCCAGAACTTATCGAAGGTGAACACTACTGTCAATAGTTTCTTCTCGGTGGTAGTGTAGTTGATCTGGGCAGGATTCAACGTCTTGTTGGCGTAGTCGATGACATGGAAGATTTTGTCCATGCGCTGTCTGAGGGCGGCACCGACGGCAGTATCACTAGCGTTACACATTAACTCAAGGGGCTGTCTCCAATCAAGGGGAACTACCACATGTGCTGTCACGAGCTTCTCTTTGAGGGTTTTGAATGCTTCCAAGAATGCCCGGTCAAAGTTGAATGGTTTATCCTGTTCCAACAAGGTACACAACGGTTTATAAATTTTAGAAAAATTTTCAATAAATCGACGATAAAAACCTGCGTGTCCTAGAAAACTCTGAATGCTCTTGATAGTTGTCGGCGGCGACAAATTAGCATTCGAAGTTGCATTTTCGGAAAAACCTCGGAAAAGTACTTACCAGATGCGAGGACACAGACCTAGTGCTCCATTCGGAAAAATGCAACTTCATGGTCGATGAAGGCATAGTCCTGGGGCATAAAACCTGCGTGTCCTAGAAAACTTCAATCTTAGCCTTATCCACTTCTATTTTGTGCGATGAAATTTTATGCTCCAGGACTATGCCTTCATCGACCATGATGTTGCATTTTTCCGAATGGAGCACTAGGTATGTGTCCTCGCATCTGGTAAGTACTTTTCCGAGGTTATCGAGGTAGCTGTCGAAGCTGTTGTCAAAGACAGAGAAATCGTCCATAAATATTTCCATGAAGTCTTCTATCATGTCGGAGAAAATGGCCATCGTGCAACGCTAGAATGTGGCAGTGGCGTTACATAATCCGAGCGACATACTTCAGAAAGCATAGATTCCATATGGGCATGTGAATGTTGTCTTTTCCTGATCTTTTGGTGCAATGGCAATCTGGTTATACCCTGAATATCCATCCAAGAAATAATAGAAAGGTTTGCCAGCAAGGCAGTCAAGCATTTTATCAATAGAAGGTAGAGGAAAGTGATCCTTTTTAGTTTCTTTATTTAACTTGCGGTAATCCATACATATTCTTCAACCAGTTACTGTCCTAGTTGGAATTAACTCATTATTATCATTGCTTACCACAGTTATACCACCTTTCTTTGGTACACATTATACCAGACTTACCCATTCACTGTTGGATATAGGATATATGATGCCGACATCTAACTATTTGATTATCTCCTTTTTAAAAACTTCCCTCATGGCATCGTTCAATCTCCTCTGGGCATCGACAACTGGGTTTTGATCCTCTTCAAGCTGGACTTTGTGCATGCAGATTATTGGGCTTATCCATTTTAAGTCTACAATGGTCCATCTTATTGCCTTCTTTTGCTGCCGCGGCAGAGCTAACAATTTTTGTTCCTATGTACGTTGCAACTTGGAGGAAATTATTACGGGTAGCGTATCATTGAGTCCCAAATAAGCATACTTAAGTTCCACATGTAAGGTTTTTAATTCAAGGGTAGGGGTTGTTCAATAAATGGTTTGAACATTTTGCCACCATTTTTTGTATAATTCAAAGGTTCAAAATACTTACTTGGCATGTTTGCTATCCTTCGATTCCTCTTCTATCCATTCACTGCATCGCTCATCTTCTGAGAAAATATCTAAATGGTTGCCGAGACAGTTGTCAAGGTTACTTCCTTGGCAGTCGTGCTGCAGGCAGGGTCTGTTGGCTTCGAAATTGAATTCTGAGATGGCCTCCATTAGCTGGCATTCTTCCGGATCATCGGCTTGTCGCATGGTTTGGAAGACGTTCAAATTCACTTGTTGATCATTGACCCTCATTGTAAGTTCACCTTTTTCAACATCGATCAGCGTTCTGCCCGTAGCTAGGAATGGTCACCCTAGGATTATCGGTGCCCTTTCGTCTGCCTCATAGCCTAGTACCAGGAAGTCGCAAGGGAAAATGAATTTTTCCACCTTCACTAGGATATCTTCAATTTTTCCTTCTAGTTGCACATAAGTTCCATCAGCTAGTTGTAGCATTACTGTCGTTGAGCGGGCATCTCCTATCCCCAGTTTCTGGAAAACAGACTTGGTCATTAGGTTGATGCTTGCCCCTAGGTCACATAGGGCTCTTACGGAATGGTTGCTGCCTATTTTAAAAGGAATTATGCAGCTGCTCGGATCTTTCTATTTGGGCAGCGCCTTATTGTGCAGCATTGCCATGCATCCTTTTGTTACTACCACTGTCTCCAATTCCCCAATTCTTGTTCTTTTGGATACCATATCCTTTAGGAACTTAGGATAGCTGGGCATATGTTCGATCAATTACACCAATGGTAGATTGATTTTTACTTGCTTCAGAACATCCATAAATTTCCTAAACTGCATGTCTTGCTTCTGTTTTTTCAATCGTTGTGGGAATGGTGGTGGAGGTTTAGTATCTTCGATTTTCACCTTGGACAGAAGCTTATTCTGGGGAGCAACAACTAGTTCAGATTTTGTCTAGTCATCTACAGTGTCGTCTGTCAGCCCTGTTTGTGTTTCTGTGTTGTCCTTCTCAAAGGTTGTCGCAGTAGGGTTTCTGGCAGCATGAACTGGATTTTGATCAACAGGTAAAACGACAGGTGTTGTTTCCCTGGCAGCAAGATTTGACGGCTCTTGTAACTTTATCCCACTCTTGGTTGTTATAGCCTTGCATTGCTCTTGGATTTTCCCCTTCATGATTTCAGTATCACTAGGTAATCCACCTATTGGCCTAGTGTTAACAATCTAGGCGAACCTTCCAAACTGAGTCTCCAGATTCTTTATTGCTGCCTCCTGGTTGTTCATCTATATTTCAGTCATGTCCATGAAAGACTCAGCCTTGTCAATAAATTTATTAGTATGAACAATAAAATCACTAGTACGAGACATAAAAGTATGTAAAGTAGATTCGAGTGAATTATTGTTCGTATTCTATTGCTGTTGAGGCTGCTGTCGAGACAAGTTTTGCTGATATCCTCGTAGTTGCTGGGTTGGATTTTCATCGTGTCAGGGTTACTCGAGGAGAAGTTTGGATGGTTTCTCCAGCCCATATTGTACGTGTTAGCATTGGGCATGTTGTTCCTCTCATATGTTCCCATGAAATTGGCAGTTTCGTTGCATTTAGAGGAATCATGGTTGCCCCCACACTTGTCACAGAAGGGCTCCACATCTTTAACCTCGTATATTTTCTCAGTGGCTTTGGCCATATTCATCCCCAGCTATGTCAGTTTATCCATGCGGACAGTGACAAATTCAGTGGTTTCTACTTCATTCGCAATAGCTAGCCGTCTCACACCGTTGTGGCGGACTGTAAGGAATTTGTAGTAATTTTTCACGATCTTGTTCGGAATCTATAGTACCTCCTCGGATGGTATGTCTAGAATGATTCCATTGGCTGAAGAGTCAAGCATCATTCTCGTCAGTTGATTGACTCCATTGTAGAACATTGACACTTGAGTCCAGGTTGGAAAACCGTAAAGCATGCTGTTGTTTAGCATCTATTTGTACCGTTCCCACGCTTCATACATCGGTTCATCATCCCCTTGTCGAAAAGCAGTGATCTCGTTTCTTAACCTGTCTGTTACGTTTGAAGGGCTGAAACGATCTAGGAAGTCCTTGCACAACTCCGTTCAAGTGCTAAACGATCATGTTGGTTGGTTATTCAGCAAATGTTTTGCCCTATCCCCTAGTGGATAGGGAAATAGTCTCAGCTTAAGCACATCTTGATGGACTCCATGTATCTTAAAAGATCTGCAAATGTCAAGGAACACCCTCAAGTGCTGTCGAGCATCTTCCGTGGCAGTTCCTCCAAATTGCCCCAGTGTGTTTATCAGGTTGAACATTACTGGTTTCAACTCGAAGTTATCTACTTCAATTTTAGACTCTGTCACAGTTGGATCATGTAACCCCCTCGAACCAGCCTAGCCACCAGACCGTATCGAGTGGATCACACGGAACTAATCGAAGAAAAATTCAGAGATTTCCCACCGATTAGCAACCTTAAACGCGTTGATTAATATCTTTTCAAGATGCTCGAATTAAACCCTATATTTAAGAACACGCTGCGAAAGAAAACACGACAAAACAAGCACCAACGATCAAACGAGCAACCAAGGACCAAATTGCAAAACTAGCATAGAGTATGGACCTATGATGAAATTAAGGTGATCACTTTGAGATTAGTCTCAATTCATACTTCTATGCTGAAATGCAACTCAAAACAAGCCCACAAACAAACACAAACGATAACACAACAAGCTTGGACCAAAACGAAAGAAAAATAACTTCAAAGATGCTCTTAACTAACTTCCAACGACCCATATTTTGGAACACCTTCTCTGGTATCGATACGGGTCTTCCCAGATAGCTTTCGTTCCGAAATGGCTTAGACCCGTTCCGGTCCTGCAAAGCCCGGTTCGATACTCGTTCAGAAACGCAAAGGTCAAAGCAAGGGTCGTTCCGAAACCTTCGAGCCCATTTTGAAACACCCTACTGCAGTAACATGAAATCTGCAGGCCAAGCATCTCCAAGGTCATTTCCCTTGGATCCAATCAACACAAGCAACAACATAACAACAAGATAGGCATACAAACACCAATGTCAAGCAATCAAACATACATTCAAGCAAGAGGTCCATCTCATGATTAACAAAGACAAGATACAAACATCAAGATCCATGTATTAAGCAAAACAAGATAGAAAGTCGAAACCATAAAGTTCAAGGTATAAGCAAGCCAACCAAGGCATAACAAACATGCCCTCAACACAAGGAGTTTACAAAACACTCCTAAAACCAAAAACAAGGTCTATCCCCTTTGCCACACACACTATTATCTATATGAAACCATACTTGAGCTTGAAGCGGACACTTGGATCACCTCCCTTGCACCGTTGCCTTCCAAGATAGCCTAGGGATCTGCATTGTTGTAAAAGAGAGCGTAAGCTACGAAGCTTAGTGAGCGGGGCTCAAAACCAGCTACAAAAATGCAGTTTTTAAAACCAACTTCATTTTGGAAACCAAAACACTTTCTTAAAATCACTTTCGCAAATCATTCTTTTCGAACAAACCATACTTAAATCAAGTATAAGCAAATGCAACAACACATGCCGAAGGCACAATACATGCATCAACCATGCATAAACCATATGTTAACCACATATGCAAACCAAGCCTATCGGCTCCAATTCAAACCACATGATCCAAGCATATAAACATAACCATATGAGTTTACCAAGCTCATATTAAAACCATAAGTGAATGAGTATATCGGCATCATTGACACGTTGCTCGGAAAAGCGGACACCTTGATGGCACAACCCCCATCAAGCTACATGGTGAAACAACCCTTACCACAATCTCACTTTGACCGAGATGCCACAACCCGCATTGCCCGTTGGTGATAGTACAACCCCTATCACTCGCATCACAATAGCACAACCCCTTTTGTGAAACCGAAAAATATATCTCACGCGCAAATTTTATATATATAGTGCACTTCACAGCCTATTGATTGATCAATCTATCCGATATAACCCATGTGTCAATATACTCATCGCAACATTTCATTCCACTGATTTACACCGGGGATAAACACCCAAACATATCCCAAATACCATAACCACAAGCCCATGCTTAGCATGAACTCAAGCAACACTTTCATAAATCACATGGTATTCTCATGGGACAAAACAACATGCATTTGGTGCACAACAACAGTGGAAAAACATCATTTAAAATGATATGCTCATGATCAAAACATGATCACATGCAAAACGGTGAAAGTACTAAAATAACTCAAAACTTACTCTTGAGCTTGGATTGGCCTGACGGCCCAACCCAAAATGCTTCTTTAACCTTGTTAAGGAACTAAAAACATTTCCACTCACCGGCGATTACCAAAACCAAGCCGAAACACTTTTCTAGCTTCTTGGTTCACTCACAAATGTAACCAACAATTTCGGATCTTCCACCTCTTCATCTAACCAACCCAAAATAGAGGATTAGATATTTTTAATTCTCTAACTTGTTGGAAAACAGAGATTCAACAACCCAATCAAATCATCTATCGAAACATTTCCGAAACAAACCGTAAACATCGAAAAACTCAACTCGGACAACTTCCGGCAAAACCCAGCATTATACATCATCAAAATACATGAATAAACATCTAAAAACATCAACCCAACATCAGAATACCATCAGCTATTGATTTACCACAAAACTCACTCAAAAACTCATTTTTTCACCCATCAAACTTTAACACAAAACTTAATTTCGGGATTCCCATCATTCATCCATCATCTCAACATTATTCCACACCAAAAACAAAGCCCAAAACAACATTAAACCCAGCTTTAACAGATCTCAACGAAAATCAACCCAAAGAGCTTATTTTACCAAATTTTCATTAGGAAACTTTAGGAAAATCTTAACCTTAATTAATAAAAGAATCAAAAACATGGGAATATCAACAAGAGACCTTACATCAGAGGGGAATTTCGTTGCTCACCTCCAATGATAGTATTTCCCTCTTGATTAGCAAAGAACACTTGAGAAAACTAGAAATAAAACATGGGTTTTTTTTTATAGAAGATAGGAAAACCTTTTGAAAGCATTAAATCAATAAGAAACATCATTTACCATTGAGAAATTAATCCTAGATGGATGTTTGGCTGAAGAGAAAATGAGAAGAGCTTCAAAATGGAGTTTTAACGTGAAATGGGGAAATAAGAGAAAACCTTTCAGTTTTAATTATAAAATTTTATTGGCCCAGCCAATTTAGCTCCTTAAGGATTCTATGTTTTGAATCTTTTACAAAATGATCACTAAAAATAGATTTTGAAATCTTTACATTTTGGTCACTAGACCGAAACGTCATTGCTCAAAAAAAATTTTCAAAAATTGTTTTTACCAAAGCCTTATATACAATATTTAAGGATTTTAGAATTTTATTTCACATTCTTCCAACCATCCGAAGACCACTTTATCTGAACTCACCCACAACTCCCAACACCGATCTTTCGGACACCAAAACCTTACCAAAACTTCTAGACCCAAAACCGGGATGTTACAACTCTCCCCACTTAAGAAATTTCGTCCTTGAAATTTACCTGATGGGAAAAAGATGCGGAAACTGACGCTTCATGTCATCTTTCCTCTCCCATGTGGCTTCTTCAACACCTCGGTGTCACCACTTCACTTTGACCAACTCAATGGATTTACCACGCAAAACTTTGTTGTCCGAAGCGAGAATCTCAATTGGATTTTCATCATACAAAAAAATTGGATTTTATTCAATCTCTTCAACAGCCATTCCATGTGACGGATCTGATCTATACTTTTAAACCATCAAAACGTGGAACACATCATGAATCTTCTCTAGTTTTGGAGGCAAACTCTATATATAAGCAACATGACCAACTCGTCTAACAATCTCATATGGGACAATGAATCTCGGACTCAGTTTACCTTTTCTACTGAATCTCATCACTTTCTTCCATGGAGATACTTTCAAAAAGACTTTCTCACCCACGATATACTCAACTTCTCGACGCTTCAAATCCGCATAATATTTCTGTCGATCGGTTGCTACTTTCAAGCGATCACATATCAACTTTTCCTTCTAGATAGTACCTTTAAGCATAGCAGGTAATGATACCAACTTCTGTTCGGCTTCTGCCCAACAAATAGGAGTCCTACACCTCTTTCCATACTAAGCCTCATACGGTGTCATCTGAATACTAGCCTGATAGCTGTTGTTGTAAGAAAACTCAACCAACGGCATGTGTTTCTTCCACAAACCCTGAAAATCAATAACACAACAGCACAACATATCCTCAAGCACTTGTATTACTCGCTCTGACTAACCATCTGAATGAGGATGATACGAAGTACTTGTAACGCCCCGGTTTTGGGCTTAGGAGTTTTGGGCGTTGACCGGTTGGTCAAAGTGCTGTTCGAATCTTAAGAGGTTAAATTAGGAAAGCCTAGTTCGGGTTGCATTAAAAATATGGAAAAATGTTCTAAAATCATCTTTTAATATAATTAAGTGAACTGTGAAATCAATTTTGGAAAATGAGTTTTGGAAGTGTGACATTTTGGCTAGTGACCAAAATGTAATTTTCGCAAGTTTGGTGGCTGATTTATAAAGGGTTGGAACTTTGAATCTTTAAGGAGCTATTAATCCAAAAGTGATTTCTCCAGATTTTTCTAAGATTTTATAAGCTATTTTCTGATTTTAAAGATAACAAAAAGGAGGGAAAAACTCATTTGGCAATTTTCTCAACTAACTTCTCATTTTCCTTCTCTCATTTTCTCTCAAACCAAACACTACATTTCCAGAGATTTGTTTCTGATTTTCTCACCTAAATTCCTCCTTTCAACTCTCATTTGATTCCAAACTAACATATCTTCAAAACCTCTTCAATTGCTACAAGTTTCAACAAGCATTTTGATTGCAAAAAGTGGAGAAATACAAGTTTGGAGGTAAGAACGTCCTTCTCCTCTAAACTATCAGTTCTTTACTGAAATTCCTAAGTTTTCAATCCTAAATTGATGTTTAATTAAAGGCTTTTAAGTTGATTTATGGATCTTGGCTTATTATGCAAGATTTTGATGATTTTTGATGATTTTCGTTAGATCTGAGTAATCTGTGTTTTAAGAGATGTTTTTGATGTTAAATGATCTCTAAAATGATGTGGAATTGAGTTTTGATTGATGCAATCCCGGATAGGTTGAGTTTCCTAAGTTTAGCTTGTGTTTTAAGGTAGTTTTTGAGGTGATCTTGGTGATCTGTTGTTGCTGGAGGTATAAGGTTGTTAATAGGTTGTTTTTAGATGTTATATGATGTTAATGGAAGTGAGGTTTTGCTGGTTTATGGCTGGGCTTTGTTTAGAAGTGGTTTGGATGCATTTTCGGTTGTGTTTGGTGGCCGAAAATGGAGGTTGGATGAGAGCAGCGAGTTTAGGTGCTTTCATTGAAGCAATTAATGCATGATGATGTATTAATCCTCTGCTTTGATGTGTTGAAACATGGGAGGCATCTTTGGATCCAAGATTGGTTGATCCGGAAGCTTGATTTGGTGCTTTGGCTTGAAGCAAAGTGGAAATTGGTGAGTGGATTTGTGGAAATTGGATTTTCAGCTTTAAAACCAAGGTTTGAAGGTTTTGGGAGCTTAGTTTAAGTCTAAACAACTTTGCTAAGCTCAAGTGTAAGTTTTTGGATTTTCTCTCTAGTGGTGGCCATGACTTTGATGTGTTGCAAAATGATGATTTGCATGTTTTAATTACTGTTTTGAAAGCATGTTTTAGCATGGATTTTGCTGATGATATAAGCCATATGTTGAAGGTAACTCTAGGTAGGAGTACCTTGCTTTTGTACATTGTTTAAATGTGGATTGATGCTTTAAAATGCATGATGAAAATGGCTTGGTTAAATGCTTTAAAACAGTGGATTAAATGATGAATATGATGTATATTGGCAAGTGATGTTTTGAAAAGATTAAGGTCACTAAGGTGGTTAAAAGTCCTTGAGTGAGCCTTGTTACTTAAGATCATCAAGGTGGTTAAAAGTCCTTGGATGAGTCTTGTTGCGGACACTAAGGTGGTTAAAAGTCCTTAGGTGATCCATTCCATGGTGTTTAAAAGTCCATGGGGCCAAGGTGTTTAAAAGTCCTTGGGGCCAAGGTGTTTAAAAGTCCTTGGGGTGATTCAAGCATTGGACACAAAGGTGGTTAAAAGTCCTTGTGTGGTCCTTATTCATGGTGTTTAAAAGTCCATGGCCAAGGTGTTTAAAAGTCCTTGGGGCCAAGGTGTTTAAAAGTCCTTGGGAAAGTTGTTGAACTTGTTTTAATAAATGAAATGTATCACTTGAGCCAATATGACATGTTAAGTAATTTGTGAAGCATGAGATGCTTGTTTTAATGTTTATGTTGAAGCATGGGATTGCTTGTTTTAAGTATGCTTTTGAGCATGTGCAAGGTTTGATTTTAAGCATGATTTATAAATGGTTTTAATTGCATTATTGAATTGTTTTTAATGAGCATGCCTCACTAAGCTTTTGCTTACGCTCTCTACGTTTTCTTAATTCAATAATGCAGAGCATTAGAGTACCTTGAGGGGCAGCAAGAAAGGGCAAGCAATCAAGTTCAAGTGAAGCTCAATGTATGAAGGTTTTATAAGTACATTTTAGCTTTTGTGTGATTTGGCAATGGGGGACCAATGTGTATGTTTTGGGAGGTGTTTGAGACTCCCTAAGTATGTTGAATGTTGTTGAGATTGCTGGTTTTTGAATTGGAACCTTATATGCTTGTTTTGGAAGTTTGGAGTTTGAATAGCTAGCTTGTGTAGGAAGCATGCCTATAGAATTGGGCCTTTTTGCATATGATGTTAGATTGATGTTGTGATGGTTCCTACAAGTCTTAAATATGTTTAATTGCATGCTGGTAAAGTTTGGTAACATTTGGAGCATGTTTGAATGATCAATTGCATGATTTGGTATGCTTGTTTGCTGAAATCTGTGCAGGCGTTTCGGAACAGTATGCACCGTTTCGGAACGGGTGCCTTACATGAACCCAGGCGTCCGAAACGGTGTGCACCGTTTCGAAATGGTTTGGTCTCTACCAAGGCCGTGTTTCGGAACGGTGTCGATTGGTTTCGGAACGGCCCATGTTTCGGAAAGGGGTTGATCGGTTCCGGAACGGCCGACCGTTAGGGGCTGACATTGGCAGTTTTATGTTTTGAATTGTTTACGTTTTGGTCCTGAATCTTGTATGTTCAATTGTGTGAGCTTGGGAAGTCCTTGTGAGCTGAAATTTCACAGAGAAGCATGAAACCTGATTAATTTCAAGATGGTAACTTTAATTTGGGTTGAGTCCTTTTAATTATCAGAAATTACAATTTGGTCCCTAAAGTTGTAATTTGTTCAATTGGGTCCCTGTTTGATCTCTGATGTTTGTGATCTTTGAGTATGATGTTTGTGTGATCACGATTAGGATTAATGTGCATCTAGACAAGATTAAAAAGAAAAAAAAGGGTCGTTAATCAAGGTTGACTTTCAGGTTGACTTTGGTTTTCCCCGTGTGACTTTCTTAATTCGGGTCAACCGTCTAGGCCGGGTTAAGGGGGTTACAGTACTGAAATTCAATCGGCTACCCAATGCACTATGCAAACAACCCTAAAACCTCGATGTGAACCTCGTATCTTTATCCGATACAGTCAATTTCGGCACACCATGCAGTCTCACTACCTCACGGATATACAAATCAGCCAATTTATCCAAAGAATCAGTCGTATTGACGGCTATGAAATGTGCACTCTTGGTGAGTCGATCCACTATCACCAAACTAAATTCTTTCACGAAGGAGTCAACGGCAAACCTGATACAAAATCCATAGTTATTCTCTCCCATTTCCATTCCGAAATCCGTAAAGGCTGTAACAATCCTGACAGAAACTGATGTTCGACCTTCACTCCCTAGAAGACCATACATTTAATCACAAATTCAGCCAATCCTTTTTCAAACCAACCCAAAAATAATAATTCTTCAAGTCTCGGTACATTTTCTTGCTACTCAGATGCATAGACCACGGACTAGTATGTGCTTCACTCAAAATTGTGCGTCTCAAATCGGTATCATCGAGCACAACAACTTTATTCCTAAAAACACAAAACATTATCATTACTGAAACCGTATTCAGTCGGTTTACCTTCTTCAATGTCCTGAACATATAAAGTTAGAGAGTCGTCTCGCAATTGTTTCTCTCGAATCAACTGTACTAGTGAATGTTTCACTTGTAATTCGGCAATCAATCCACCATCATGTGATAAACTCAATATGGAAAACATTACTCGAAGCTCAACTGCCACTTTCCTCCTCAAAGCATCGGCTACCACATTGGCTTTACCTGGGTGGTACTCAATAGTAAGATCATAGTCCTTCAACAATTCAAGTCATCTACGCTATCAGAGATTCAAATCTTTTTGAGACATCAAATATTTCAAGCTCTTGTGATGGGTATACTGTAGAACTAGTGTTTTTGATATAATAATTGAAAAATGTTTTGGACTAATTTAAAAAGAATTTAAAACTTGGTTTTAAGTCCAAACAACTTGAATTTTATGTTTGAGGTATTTAAAAGGTTTTTGGAAAGATTTTTCATGCTTTTAAACAGCCAAACTTGTGTTTTCAAAGTGTCCGTAACGATACGGTCCAACCTGTACCGATACCTTTTTTGCCCAGTTTGGTCACTGCCAAAACCCGTATCAAAACAGGCTTGGCCATTTCGATATGGTGAGGATCGTATCGATACGCCTAGTCAGCATACCGATTCCATTTTAACAACCCCAACGGTCATATTTCCCAACGGTCTTTTAAACGTCATACCGTACCGATACGCCTAGGCTGGCAAGAGCCTAACTGCTAGTTTCTGATGAAGGTCTTACCGATACGGGTCTATGCATATCAATACAGAAGACTACAGAACAACATAAATGAAGGGAAATAAAGTCCTTAACGGCTCCAATTCATCCCCAACGGCTAGTAACAGCTACAAACTCTAAGAGAAGTATAAAAGGGACCTCCAAGCATCAAGTAATGGTCAATGCTTCAATTGTCAATCAACAAATGATCAGGATTGTCTTTATACTTAAATTGTCATTTCATTGTATAGACAAACACTAGTGAGCCAAAATTGTCATATTTGCTCAAGTGTTTTAGGTTTTGGGTGAGAGCTAAATTGTGCAAACAAATACCTATTAGAGGGATTTAAGTTTGCTTATTTTTTCTCTTTTGTAAAGAGTGTTTGATCAAGGCTTTGGGTAGAAAGCTTGATCGATGTATAAGGGTTTCCTCCTAAGCCTAGAAAAGGGGACGAATCAATAGTGGATTGATTGGAAATCCTTAGTGAAAAGCTAAGGTAGTCGATGTAGACCTTGGTTAGAAGGTTGAACCACTCTAAAATCATTGTGTCATTTATCTTTTAGCTTCCACACCACATCCACCCAAAATTTCACCTCTCCGCCACTTGGTGAGCAAGATCGGTTGAAGGAATCGAGCACCTTAAAACTCAACAATTGGTATCAGAGCTTAGCTATATCGAAGAGGATTAACATCCTATTGAGAAGATCCGGCAAGCTCGATCATCATTTCACACAACTGGCTCAATGGCACAATCCATCGACAAACCGCCCTTCTTTGACGGAACTCACTATGCCCATTGGAAGATAAAGATGAAGTTCTTCATTAAGTCAAGCTATGGGACATAATTGAAGATGGTTCGTTCGTGCCTCAACGAAGCAAAGCGGAGTGGAGTGCCGACGATCGCAAGAAGATGGAGCTAAATTGCAAAGCCTTGCACATTCTCGTTTGTGTATTTGGCCCAACCATCTATGAGAAGATGTCTTCTTGTGAGAGTGCCAAGGAGGTATAGGACAAGCTTGAAGTCACATACGAGGGAACCGGTGAAGTTAAGGAGACCAAGATTGGGCTCCTCACCTTAGAGTATGAGAGCTTCAAGATGGATCCGGAAGAGAACATCGAGAAGATGTTTGGTAGGTTCTCCACTATCACCAATGGTCTCAAAGGCTATAGAGAAGTCATCCCAGAGGAAAAGCTTGTTCGAAAGCTCATCTACTCACTTCCCGAGTCATGGGACTCAAAGTGGACCGCCATCATCGAAGCCAAGAATTTGAAAACCTTGAAGCTTGATGAACTTATGGGGTCACTCCTTACTCATCAAATCATGAAGAAGAACAAAGAATATGAGAAGAAGAGGGAAGAAATTAGAGCTATGGGAGAGAAGAAGCTCAAGGGGCTTGGCATCAACACCAACGTCATTGCTCTCAAATCCTCCACTTGCCATCATGTTGATTTAAGTGAAGATGAGGATGAAGAAGAAGAGATAGTTCATCTTTTCAAGAAGTGTGCCCCGTTCATGAAGAAAGCCTTGAGAGAGCTTGAACGAGAATCCATGAAAAAGGAGAGGGCAATCACTTCAAGCCATAAGAAGAAGGCACATGTGGCTACTTGGAGTGATGAGAACTCCAGCGATGATGAACAAGCCAACCTTTGCCTTTTGGCCATCGAAGAAGATTCAAGGGTAACTTCTAATTCATCTACTTCATGTTCTTACTCTTTTGATGAATTACAAGATGCCTACGGTGATTTGGTTTTAGAGTTTAAAAATCACATTTTGAAAAACAATAAGTTGATTTCAAAGTTCAAAATTCAAAATGATTTGATTTCTTAAACCAAACTTGAACTTGAAGCAAAACTCGAAGAGTTTGAACAAAAATGTTTTGATTTACAAAATTTTCTTTATAAGGTTCAAGAAGAAAAGGATTTGATTTCCAAAGAACTCGAAAAGAAAAATAATTTTGGAAAATCAAACTTTTATGTAAGACAATCTAGTGCCCCTAGATTTGTAAAAGGAAAATGTTTTAGAAGTGTTTGGATCCCAAAAGGACTAACCACTTCAACTAAAAAGGATGGAATTGAAAAATGGATTCCTAAGGGGACTAAATTATGTGCTACTAACGTCTATGGATCCAAAGCAATTTGGATACCAAAAATTACTTGATTGTCTTTTTCTAGGTGTGATGGAGATGTTCAACAAGTCCAATCAATGAGGGGGAGCTTCATGCACACAAGGAAGAACACTTGAAGAAGGAAGGCTTCACATCCTTTCTTGAGTTCAAGTGTGGTAAAATCTAGTTGTTTTTGCTTTTATTTGCTTCATTTTTCATTTAATTCAACTAGATGATCATATATGTTGGACTAACATTTTTATGAAGCTTCGAGTATGGGGGAGCCATTTTAAAACCAAATTCTTATTTTTGTCATTTTTTTACCTCTATTGTTATTTTAAACTTAAAAGTGTTTAAAATATTTTTGGATATAACAAAAATGGGGGATAAATGTGAATGTGGTTTGAAAATTTGAATTTTCAAATGAATAACGAAAAGATTTATTTGATTTCAAATCTTAATCTCTTACTCACAAATTTTAAACTTAAAGAGGGAAATCCCAAACAACTTTTCAAGTTGGTTTTATTATATCAAAAGGGGGAGATTGGAGAACTAGTATTTTTGATATAATAATTGAAAAATATTTTGGACTAATTTGAAAAGAATTTAAAACATGGTTTTAAGTCCAAACAACTTGAATTTATGTTTGAGGTATTTAGAAGGTTTTTGGCAAGATTTTTCATGCTTTTGAACAGCCAAACTTGTGTTTTCAAAGTGTCCGTACCGATACGGTCCAACCCGTATCGATACCTTTTTTGCCCAGTTTGGTCACTACCAAAACCCGTATCGAAACAGGCTTGGTTGTTTCGATACGATGAGGGATCATATC
This sequence comes from Hibiscus tridactylites, assembly GCA_958450335.1. Classification (NCBI taxonomy): domain Eukaryota; kingdom Viridiplantae; phylum Streptophyta; class Magnoliopsida; order Malvales; family Malvaceae; genus Hibiscus; species Hibiscus tridactylites. Next base: position 18,902,656 of record OY288285.1, on the reverse strand, counting down.
GATATGCCTAGTCAGCATATCGATCCCATTTTAACAACCCCAACAGTCATATTTCCCAACGGTTTTTTAAATGTCATACCGTACCGATACGCCCTCAAGCGTATCGATACGCCTAGGTTGGCAAAAGCCCAACGGCTAGTTTCTGATGAAGGTCGTACCGATACGGGCCCACGCGTATCGATACGAAAGGTTGCAAAATAGCATTAATGAAGGGAAATAAAGTCCTCAACGGCTTCAATTCACCCCCAATGGCTAGTAACGGCTACAAACTCAAAGAGGAGTATAAAAGGGACCTCCAAGCATCAAGTCATGGTCAATGCTTCAATTGTCAATCAACAAATGATCAAGAATTGTCTTTATACTTAAATTGTCATTTTATTGTATAGACAAACAGTAGTGAGCCAAAATTGTCATATTTGCTCAAGTGTTTTAGGTTTTGGGTGAGAGAAAAATTGTGCAAACTAATACCTATTAGAGGGATTTAAGTTTGCTTATCTTTTCTCTTTTGTAAAGAGGGTTTGATCAAGGCTTTGGGTAGAAAGCTTGATCGGTGTATAAGGGTTTCCTCCTAAGCCTAGAAGAGGGGACGAATCAATAGTGGATTGATTGGAAATCCTTAGTGCGAAGCTAAGGTAGTCGATGTAGACCTTGGTTAGAAGGTTGAACCACTCTAAAATCATTGTGTCATTTATCTTTTAGCTTCCACACCACATCCACCCAAAATTTCACTTCTCCACCACTTGGTGAGCAAGATCGGTTGAAGGAATCGAGCATCTTAAAACTCAACATATACATTGTGCATTTCTCACCATACAAATAATGTCTCTACACCTTCAAAGCAAATACAACAACGGCTAACTCAATATCATGCGTTGGGTAATTCTTTTCATAAATCTTCAACTGTCTCGACGCATATGCAACAACTCTCCCATATTGCATCAATACACACATTAAACCTACATGTGATGCATCACTGTAAATTACATAATCTTTCCATGTTACCGGTTGAACTAACACGGGTGCTCTAGTCAAAGCATCTTTCAATCGATCAAAAGCTATATGTCTCGCTTATGTCCACTCATATCTGACATCCTTCTGTAACACTTTTATCAATGGAGCATATATCTTTTAAAACCCTTTTACAAACCGATGGTAATAGCCCGCTAAGCCTAGGAAACTACGAATCTCGGTCATAGACTTTGGTTGCTTCCAATTCACAACAGCTTCCACTTTCTTAGGATCAACTCTAATGCCATCTGCTGATACAACATGACCTAGAAAGACTACCTCTCTAATCCAAAACTCGCATTTGCTCAACTTCACGTACAACTGATTGTCTAGTAAAGTCTTCAACACAAGTCGCAAATGCCTATCATGGTCTTCCTCAATGCACGAATAAATCAAAATATCATCAATGAACACCACAACAAATTGATCTAGGAACTCATGAAATACACGGTTCATCATGTCCATAAACACGGTTGGTGCATTAGTCAATCCGAATGGCATTACCAAAAACTCATAGTGTCCATAATGTGTACGAAAAGTTGTCTTCAGTATGTCTTGTTCCTTTACTTTCAACTAATAGTACCCGGATCTCAAGTCTATCTTTGAATACACTAACGCATCCCGTAACTGATCAAACAAATCATCTATTCTCGGCAAAGGATACTTGTTCTTCACAGTTAATTTATTCAACTGACGGTAATCAATACAGATATACATACTTCCGTCTTTCTTCTTAACAAACAGTACTGGTGCACCCCAAGGCGATATACCCGGACGGATAAAACCACGATCTAATAACTCCTGAAGCTAAGTCTTTAGTTCTATCAAATCTTTCAGAGCCATCCGATACGGAGCAATCGATACAGGAGCAGAATCAAAATATAACTCAATAGCGAACTCGACTTCTCTATCCGGTGGAAAACCATGAAACTCTTCCAAAAATACCTCAGGAAAGTCACAAATTGTTCTAATGTCTTTTGGTCGAACTGTACTCATATCCGGATTCATCACATATGCTAAGTATGCTTGACATCCCTAGTCCATCATCTTCTGAGCCTCCATGGCAAAAACAACGTTGGATAAGAACTTAACGTTCTCACCAACCACTACCACTTCGTAAACATCTGATAATCTCAACCTCACTCGCTTAGTCTCGAAATCTACCTTAGCCTTGTGTTCTACTAACCAATTTATTCCCAAAATCGCATCAAACCCATAGAACGTCAACTCCATCATGTCAACCGGAAACACGTGACCCTGAACTATCAACAGACAACTCTGATACATCTTTCTGACCACAATTGTCTCGCCGAATGAACTAGTCACACTCATACCCACATCAAGAATCTCACACGGTATGCCCAACATCTTAGCATGCTCACTCAGAATATAAGAATGTGTAGAACCAGAATCAATCAACGAAAGTAATGTCAGAGACTGTAACATGAAATTACATGCGATAACATCAGTGTCGTTCCTGCCCTCTCGGTGTGCATACACTCTCGTTGGTCCAGCTCCCTCAAGTTGAACTGCGACTACATGTGCCACAATCCTCTAACCATCGTTCTGTGGTTGAAAGTTCCCTCGGCTGCACCCACGGCCTTACTGGTACTTGGCAGCTCGTGTCGGGGCCTGACCACCTCTAGCTAGCTGGGGACAATCTCGCTTGAGATGATCCTTCGATCCACAATGCCAACATGTACCATAAGTTCCCCAACATTCTCCAGGATGAGATCTACCACACTTTGTGCACTCGGGTGCACGGTGAGCAAAACCTTGGCCTTGCTGGCCACGCCCGGGGTTACCACCCCCACGTCTGTGGTTAAAATGCTACCTCTTGTCCTAGTTCTCCTTGGCACGATCACGATTCCACTCCGCAGGCCGTTTCCCTGAACTAGACCCGCCTCCTCTAGCAGACAAACCAAGACTATGTTCTATATCATTGGCTCGAGCGACCAACACATCAAAATCTGAATAATCAGCAGCCAACATGTAAGTCTTTACTCCCTCAGTCAAACCATATCGAAACTTCTCAATACATTTCCTCTCAGTGGGAACTAGCTCGATCGCATACTGACTCAGTCTAACGAACTGAATCTCATACTCAAAAACTGTCATGCTTTCATGAACTAAAGCCATGAACTCACGTTTCTTCTCATCCGGAAGGCAGAACGGAAGAAATCCTAAGTGATATCTACGGTAGCCATACCCGCAATGATCGTAGTCCACCAAACGTACGCATCACTCTGAAGAAAAGATACCACACAACCAAGTTTTTGTGCATCACTGCACTCCATCTGACTCAAAATCCTGGTAGTACTTGCTAGCCATGCCTCGGCTCCCTCGGGCGATAACCCACTGAATTCTAGTCTGCCCAAACTATGGAGTCTCTCGAGGGGCAACTCATCCCTCTGTTCTTGCTATGGTGCAACCAACTGCAACCCAGCCATCGTAGATTGAAAAGCCCCAACAATAGCTTGAATCAACGGGCTCATATAAGCTCCAGCTTGTCCCTGCCCACCACGAGGCTCCTCACCTCGCACATATGATCCACCAACCGGAGGAGGTAAATCTCCCTCTTGCGGATGCCTGGCATCCTCAACCTAATCATCCTGTGGCTCACCACCCACCTGACCTCTTCTAGGTCTAGCCATGATAAACAAATGCAATGCTACAACAACAATAGATAAAACAAAAGGAAATGATTCGGGTCAGCAACGTCAAGGGTCCAACGTGCTCAAGTATTTTACAAAAAAATTCCCGATAATAGTATGTGGCAATGGGTACCTTACACAACAACAAAACACCACGAACAAGCAAGTAAGCACCAAAAACAAACACACTTACCTCACTTACCTTTCCGGATGCACAAGAACCAACGCAAGCCTTTCTCAACCTGGCTTTGATACAAACAGAAGTAACCCCCTCAACTCGACCTAGCCACTAGACCGTATCGAGCAGATCATACGAGACTAACCGAAGAAAAATATGGAGATTTCTCTCTGATTAGTAACCCTAAACACGTTGATTAATATCTTTTTCTAGATGCTCGAATTAAACCTTATATTTAAGAACACACATCGAAAGAAAACATAACAAAACGAGCACCAATGATCAAACGAGCAACTAGGGACCAAAATGCAAAACTAGTATAAAGCAGGGACCTATGATGAAATTAAGGTGATCACTTTGAGATTAGTATCAATTCATACTTCTATGCTGAAATGCAACTCAAAACAAGCCCACAATCAAACACAAACGATAACACAACAAGTTTGGACCAAAACGCAAGAAAAATAACTTCAAAGATGCTCTTAACTAACTTCCAACAACCCCTGTTTCGGAACAACTTCTCTAGTATCGATACGGGTCTGCCCAGAGAACTTTCATTCTGAAACATATTAGACCCGTTCCGGCCCTGCAAAGCATGTTTCGATACTCATTCTGAAACGCAAAGGCCAAAGCAATGGTCGTTCCGAAACCATCAAGCTCGTTTCGAAACACCCTATTGCTGTAACCAAAAATTTGAAAACCAAAGCATCTCCAATGTCATTTCCCTTGGTTCCAATCAACACAAGCAATAACATAATAGCAAGATAGGCATACAAACAGCAAGGTCAAGCAATCAAACATACATTCAAGCAAGAGGTCCATCTCATGATTAACAACAACAAGATACAAACATCAAGATCCATGTATTAAACAAAACAGGCTAGAAAGCCGAAACCATAAAGCTCAAGGTATAAATAATCCAACCAAGGCATTACAAACATGCCCTCAACACAAGGAGTTTACAAAACACTTCTAAAACCAAAAACAAGGTCTATCTTCTTTGGTACCTGAGACAAGCAATCACAAGTGGCGTCCGATGTAAAGCTTTAGATAATTTAACAACTAAGTATGGTAGCAAGGATGTGAAAGAATAACAACTTGTCACCAAGAAAAAGCGCACCAAACAGGCAAAGGTACAACCTAACTCATGTTATTCAATATGGATTTCACTTTAAACGTCTGACCCCATCAATATTTTATTTTAAGTATTCTTTTATAAAATCAGGCAAAATAGACTACATCTGAACATATAAATAGGTTCCAACAGATAATTGTATATGTGATTTCTTTAGTTAATAAAAATGCTCTTTGTATTAATGTTTCTCTATCCTCAGTTCTGAGCGATGCACCGAGATAAAGGTTCGCTAGCCACTTCAACAGTAAGTACACATAGTAAAGCAACTGCCAAGATAAAAGATCGCTAGCCACTTCCACAGTAAGTGTGCATAGTAAAGCGACCGCCAAGATAAAGGTCCGCTAGCCACTTCCACAGTAATTGTGCATAGTAAAGCAACCGCCAAGATAAAGGTTCGCTAGCCACTTCCACAGTAAGTGCACGTAGTAAAGTGACCACCAAGATAAAGGTTCGCTAGCCAGTTCCATAGTAAAGCGACCGCCAAGATAAAGATTCGCTAGCCACTTCCATGGTAAATGCACATAGAAAAGTGACCGCCAAGATAAAGGTTCGCTAGCCACTTCTACAGTAAGTGCGTATAGTATAGCGACCACCAAGATAAAGGTTCGTTAGCCACTTTCACAGTAAGTGCATATAGTAAAGTGACCGCCAAGATAAAGGTTTGCGAGAAAAAGGACTACGTGGTCGCCACTTTTAAAATGAGCCAAACCATCTCCAAGTTATGCTTACCAAAAATCTAAAGAAAATTGATAACACCATTGCCAGTTCCAAGTAAACACATAATGAATAATATGTTAAAAATGTGTGAATACAATATAGCGATCAAAACTATTTCACCTGGGGGACAAGAATTATTCCAACAAAAGATTGCAAAAAAAAAAACAAATAATGTAGTTCGCCCTAATAGAGCAACATGAAAAGAATTATCATCACGCCGATAACCTTCAAGATAGGGGTAAACACTTGGTATCTACTTACCCTACAAGATTTCAAATGGCAGAAGCTAATATTTATGTGATGTCATTTTAGAGAGAGACGACTGCGAAAAAACAAAATTCCCAAGCCAAGAGAGAAAACATATACGATTATATTGTTTCTCAAGCTTAATCACCCATCGCACGAACGCTTCCACTTTGATTGATTCTTGTTATATTACCATAATAAACACATGAAAATGGAAAACCCTTCCTTTTTTATGGTTTAGTGAATCAGCCTTGCGAATCATGCGCAAATTGTTTGTTGTCACGGTGCCCGCCATCATTTCCACACATAATTGACAAACGAAAAACCACCTTGATGATATATATTTGGAAAACGGAAAAAGTTCAGCACACATCAACAACTTCGATAGTCTGTTTTGCAATGGTCGTTTCCCAATGTAGTTCCAAACACTCAACTACAACCCTCTACGAATATACTAGCAAGCTAAAACCATTCATTTGTGGACTCGACATGCGAATGCTACATAGACCATGTGACGATGCATGTGATCCGCGTCAGCAACTGAGTTACGACCAACTCAACTTACCGAGACATCTTTCCTCCTCGATTGACACGTTGTTGTGAGGCTCGTACGATCAACCGAATAGCTAAGAGGGGTGAATTGGATTTTTGCCTTGGTGGATGAATGACTAAGTAATAAAAATTGTTACACGATGATTTATAGTGGTTCGACTACCCAACCGAGTCTACTTCCACTGCCTTAGCTATCCACACTAAGGATTTTCCACAAATCCACTAATTTGTCTTTCCTTTTTCTAAGATCAAGGAGATAACCCTTACAACTAAGACTTATACCCTCAAAGTCTTGAAACACTCTCTTACAAAGATACTACAGATTAGAAAATAATGAAAAAACCTCTCTAGGAAAATGTGTTTGCACAAATAAGCTCTCACCTAAAATCCTAAACACTTGAGCAAATGTGACAATTCGCTCACTAGTGTTTTTTTACAAGAAATAACACAATTTTAAGCTCCAAAACAATTTCTCTAACCTTGAATATTGGTAGTTAGTTTATTGTTGTTGCATGGTTGCTTGAAGAGGTCTTTTAAACCCTCAAATGAATTTGTGGTTGTTACTAGACTTGAGGTTGATTTAGAGCCGTTGGGGACTTTAATTCCAAAAATAAATGCACTTCTGGGCTCAATGGTATCGGTACGCGTGGACATGTATTGGTACACCTGCTCAAAATAGAAAGTGTCGTTGGGCATTTCTACAAATGGTATCGGTACACAATACAGATGTATCGGTACGAACTCATTGGTATCAGTATGATTGAAGTTGTATCAGTACACAATTTGGCTACTGGAATTTGCCAAAACTAGGGGACAAAGGGGCGTATCGGTACTCGGAAATCTGTACCGGTATGAACACTCTAGGTATTAGTACGGGTCAATCTATACCGATAATCAGGGCATGTTTTGACGCTTTGGCTATTTAAAATCATTTAAAACATGTAAAAAAACCTTTTGAAAATATTTCAAAAATATTTTTTAAGTTTATGCACTTTTAAAATATTTTTGCAAATTAGTTTAAGTCCAAAAACATTTTTTTAAGTTATATCAAAATCAAATATCTCAACAATCTCCCTCTTTTAGATATAAAGAAACCACTTGAATTTTTTTTTGTAAACCCCCCCCCCCCTTAGGAAAATATTTGTTGAGGTAATCAATCGATGGCAAATGGCCAAGAGGGCGTGAATTGGCAATTAAAAATTTGAAGGAGGGAAATTGGAATGATAAAAATGATGGGCAAGAGATTTAGAGTGGTTAAAGCTTCTAACTAGCTCTACATCCACTACCTTAGCTCCCCACTAAGGATTTCAAACAATTCACTACTAAATTCTCCCCCTTTTCTAGGCTTAGGAGGAAACCGTTACAAATCGATCAAGATTTCTACCCAAAGCTTGATCAAGATCACTCTTTTACAAGTAGTTGTGGCAAACTAAAATTGACCTCACAAAAAGGCTTATATGTTTCCCAATTACAAGTGCAGTCTCTCCAAACTTGAAATAAAGGATTACAATGAAATTACACAAGTTGGGTACAAGGGTTTGACTCTAAAAGGTTCAAAGAGATTGGATTTTGCTTGAATGCTTCTCACTTGATGAATAGTTGTTGTTGTAGCTTTGGAGGCTTGTTTTTATATCCCCTCATTTATTTCTAGCCGTTTGGGTAGCTAATATCATAAATAGAGTCGTTGGAGACCATTTTTCCCGTAATAAATGCACTTCTCAAGCAGCGCGTATCGGTACACGGGAGCCCCGTTTCAGTACCTGTAAGACAGAAACTAATTGTTGCAAGAGTAAATGCATGGGTGTATCGATACGCAGGAAGGCGTATTAAAATGGTCTTAGTGTAAAATGGGGGCCGTATCAAAACGGCTAGGTCGTATCGGTACGGATTTTGCTCACTGGAATCTGAGGAAAAAGTCTTTGGAAAATTGTATCGATACGCCTAAGGAGCGTATCGAAGCGGATAGCTTGTTTTTAAAAGGGCGTATCGAAACGGACGTCACCCGTATTGATACGGTATAATAGAGTTTTAAAGCTTTAACTAACATTCAACGGTCAAAAAATTTAATGGAATTTTTTTTAAAAATCTCAAGACCCCGTATCGGTACGTTGATGTGTCATACCAAAACTGAGGATCGGTACGCCTAAGACCTGTACCGAAACTCATAAGTATAACAACCTATGTAACCCCCTCGTCCCGGTCTGGCCGGATGACCGGTCCGAGTGGGCCACACGGGGAAAACCGAGTGAAACCCGTTAAGGTTCCCTTCGGTTAGCAACCCTATAAATTTTTTTCTCTTTTATTTTAATCTTGTCTAGAGGATGGTTTAATCCTAAGTGATTCACCACAGCGGAAACATACAAAGGATAACACATTCGAACCACGACCATGCATAAACAGTCCATTTTTAAGCTTGCAGGGCAGCCCGTATCAGTACCCTAGCTAGGGGTATCGATACGCCTTGTCTAGGTCAACCCAAGAAGTCAACCACGAGAAGTCCGTATCGATACAGCCCTTGAGCGTCTCGATACGCCCTTCTCGGTCAACCCTTCTTGGTCAACAGAGTAGACCCGTATCGATACTCGGGCAACCCGTATCGGTACGCTCGACTCTCACTCAAGACTCCAGATTCCAGTAACTTTGGAGGGTATCGATACGCCAGGCAAAATCTGAGGCCTTTGGGCAAGACCCTATTGATACGGCCCTGAGGCGTATCGATACGCCCTACACTGCAATTCCTCAAATTTCAACTTAAACGACCCCAACACAACTCTAAATGCATTTCTCGACGCGCCTAAGCATATACAAACATGTAAGCACACATATTTTAGCCAAAGGAATCAATCATACATGGATTAAAGCATTCATACATAGCATTCTAATTAAAGAGCATTTTAGGCAATAATGTGCATACATAAAAGCTCAAATGGTCTTAAAGGCACAAGTCAATCACAAGAGGTTTGCACTCATACACAAGGCAACCTAAACATCCTAAAGCATGCCATCATACACATCAACATTCATCATAGTATTACATGCTTACAATCCATAATCAATCCAAAACATCATCATTTGAAAGAGTCATACAAAGCTCATACAAAGACTCCCTTGCCACATTGCTAACTAATACAAAATCGATAACCGTACTTGAGCTACGAACTTGGAAGCCCTTCTTGTATTGCCTCGAGCTAACACCACGCTACTGATCTGCATTGTTGAACATTGAGAGCGTAAGCTATAAGCTTAGTGAGGGTGCTCTAAAACGAAAGACATCAACAATGCAGGGTTCAAGCATGTTACTCCTAGTCTTACATACATCAAGTATAGGCATATAATCAAGTGGTCCTAGCTAGTCCTTCAAGTGGCATATATGGTCTCTCAATCCTAACAAGCTTAAACATCAATATCAACATCATGCAACAACACCATATACCACAATCATATATCACCATCGTATATCACGATACACGAACAAGTTTAATTGGCCACTATTAATTACCCCGATTGTGCGGATTTAAACCTCAACAACACTTTACCTCGGTGGGATTACACTCATCACCGGACCTTGCATGTGCGAGATTCCACTCATCGCCACATGCCCTACGGATGGGATTCCACTCATCATCCCGTATAGATATATGAAAAGCTTCCAGTGGAATGTTACATCACCGTACTCCTCCTTGATGACTTAACGTCATCAAGGCCACGTACGTTTTGACTCAATTTGTGTGCACACTATCCTAATGATCGATCATTTACAATCGGTAATTATTTTAGTGCCAATTATTATTATCACACCACATATCATCAACCATACTCATGCTCATCACATATACTCACATCATGATATATACATGCACCAATTTACCCAAAATTTCAAGAGCCTAATTAAGCAAGCACGATGGCATTCATACATATCAACGATTAAATCAACAACTTAAATTAACTAGAAGTGGCCTACCAAGCACACTTTACACACACACACTTCACATACTCGAACCAAACTTTAAAACAAAGTTTGAAACCACTCACCGCCCTTCCTTAGCAAATCGAGACAATCCTCCTACGAACCCGGATTCGGTCCCAAAGCCTCTTCAACGTTTCCTCTTGCTTCTAGCCAAACAAAACATATACATTACTTCCCAATTCAATGCTAAACTCAACCATCAACTTACTTTGCAAACACAACCCAATTTCCACAAATTCCCAAACCACATAATCTCCCAAAAACTCAATTTTCGTACTCCAACAACCCTTAGCTGAAACACCCATTTCCAAACACCCAAAAGACCTCCAAAACATCCCAAATCACCCTCCCAACATACCCTAACCATCAACCCTTAGTTCTCAACCTAAAACCCACCAAAAACCCAAGTTTTAATACCTTAAAATTTACCCTAAGAACTTACTACGAATTTTCATTAAAACTCAACCAAATTGATATATGTTACACCTTTTAACATGTTTAACTAAAGCCCCAACACAATTTATCAAAACCAAAAGGAAAACCCCTTAAAAACCCAAACTTTGCTATAAACCCTAATTTTCAAAACCCCATGTTTTTGAAATCCAAGACCATAGATAGATATAGGATAAAGAGGAGATTAAGAAAACATATTTACCTTTGAAAAACACCTTGAATCTAAGTAGCAATCCAATGGAATAGTGTTTTAGGTTTGAAAGAGATTTGAAGGGGGTTTGGGGGCTTTAGACGTTGGAAAAGGGGGATAAAGGGGAGGAAGACAACTTTTTATTAAAGTGGTCTTGCTTTTCAAAACATTTGGGTAAAATTACGACCTTAGTCCCTTCCCTTTTTCCCTAAGCTCAATTAGACCCAAATTAGGTTGAATTGATTTTTAATTAAATTTTATTGACTCGAACCATGAACCCGGTTAACTCCTAGGCCCAAAACACGGGTGTTACAACCTAGGTTGAAGGCCGTATCGAAATGGGAAAGCTCGTATTAGAACATCGTATTGAAATGGGTTGAGCTGTATCGAAATGATGTGTTCAAGTAAAATTATAGTAGCCAAAAGTCGTATCAAAACGTCATAGGGTGTATCGATACGCTTGTGCGATTTGGTTAAGTTTGGCTTGAAACACTTAGAAAATTCTTTGGGGTTTAATTTTTTACTTTGAAACAATTTTTAGGTTTAAAATCCTTGTCATGTGTGAGACTTTTGAGTACTTAAAAATTTATTTACTTTTGCAAATTGGTCCTTAAATAATTTGTTATATAAAAATCAAACATAGGTTTTACAATCTCCCCTTTTTGATATAACAAAACCAAAGTAAAATTTTAAGTAGTTTGAAAAATACTCCCCGTTACTTTAAGCTAGGTTTTGAAAAACTCTAAAAAAGTTGGCTCTTTAATTCTTTAATTATTCTCCCCTTTTTCTTAGATCAAAATCAATGGAATAAGCCAGATATAAACATTGAAGCAATATAAAGCAAACAACATAGATATTAATAAGCATTTAAAGCATAAAAGTTCAAAGCAACATAAATCCAAACTCAAATCCTAAAAACAAGAATCAAAGCATAAGTTCATAAGCAAATAACATAGGTGCATAAAATAACATAGGAGTGTATCGAAAGGATGGCTTGTTTTTACAAGGACGTATCGAAATAGACATCACTCGTATTGGTACGGTATAATAGACTTTTAAAGCTTTAACTGACATTCAACGGTCGAAAAATTTAATGCAACGATTTTAAAAATATTAAAACCTTGTATCGTTACGCTGACGTGTCGTACCGAAACTGAGGATCGGTATGCCTAAGACCTGTACCGAAACTCATAAGTATAACAACCCAAGTTAAAGGTCGTATCGAAATGGGGTGAGTCGTATCGAAATTATGTGTTCAATTAAAATTCTAGTAGCCAAAAGTCGTATCAAAACGTTATAGGGCGTATTGATACGCCTGGGCGATTTGGTTAAGTTTGGATTCAAACACTTAGAAAATTCTTTAGGGTTTAAGTTTTGACTTTGAAACAATTTTTAGGTTTAAAATCATTGTCATGTGTGAGACTTCTGAGTACTTAAAATTTTATTTACTTTTGCAAATCGGTCCTTAAATAATTTGTTATATCAAAATTAAACATAGGTTTTACAATATTTTTAAAAAAATAGAATATTTTTGAAAACATCTAAACCTCAACCTTTTTATTTTTAAAATTGAAATTTTCAAACATATATCTCCCCTTTTTGTTATATCAAAAATATTTTCAAAACAAGGTTTAAAATCACATTTAAGTTCAAAACAATAGAGAAAAGACCAAACAAAATTATCATGAAAGAATAAAAAAATGCTCCCCCTTACTCAATCAACAAGTAAATTGTTAGTCCAACAATTCAAAAGAAATAAAAATGAATTTCAAATAAATAAAACAAATAATCCAAGAAATTCAATTAAACATGACATATAAGAAATAATCATATAAGCATACAAGGCATGACAAAAAGGAGACAAAACTGACCCTCTTTGACTACGTGTACCGGCACGGTATGGGCTGTACCAGTACAAAGGCACGAAACTGGTGAACGATGCAGCAAAACTAACTTAAAAGGCCTTACAACTTAGTTTTAAGTTGATACAAAAGCTCTATTAAGTCCTAGACATACATTTTGCACATTTTGATACACATGCTTCTCAAAACATAAAATTTAAAACATACAAAGCATGAATTTTACTAAATTCAACCAAACATTACAAGTTTAAGGCCTAAAACATAAAGATAGACATATTAAGCCAAAAAACATGTAACTCGTGCAATTTGTGACTCCCCTAACTATATGCAATTATGCACAACATGGAGTCATACAAACATGCTTAGATCAACATGAAATTTAGACATGGAAAACATGATCAAGCAATTTCATGAAACTTAAATTTTACCACTTGAACCAAGGTATGATGTTAAGACTTCCTTCTCCAAGTGTCTTTCATCCTTGTGTGTCATAAGCTTCAAAAAAATTTAACTTTTATCAATCATTGCTCAAGCACACCTACAAAAGATAATCAAGTAATTTTTGGTATCTAAATTGCTTTGGATCCAATGACGTTAGTCCTAAATATTTTAGTCCCTTTAGGAATCCATTTTTCTATTTCATCCTTTTTCTTTGAAACAACGTGTCCTTTTGGGACCCAAATGTTTTTAACACATTTTCCATTAATAAATCTAGGGGAACTAAATTGTCTTCGATAAAAGTTTGATTTTACAAAATTTTTATTCTTCTTCTTAAATTTTTTTCTTTCTTAAGATCATCCAACTCTTTTTGATGATCTTTTTGAACTTGTTGAAACAAATTTTGTAAATTAACATTCTTTTGTTCAAACTCATTGAGTTTTGCTTCAAATTCATCTTTGGTTTTAGAAATCAAATCATTTTAAATTTTTAAATTTGAAACCAATTTCTTATTTTTCAAAATGTGATTTTTAAACTCTAAAACCAAATCGTCATATGTATCTTGTAATTCATCAAAAAAATATAAAATTGAAGTAGATGAATTAAAAATTACCCTTGAATCTACTTTGATGGCCATGAGACATAGGTGGGCTACCTCATTATCGGTGGAGTCCTCTTTATCACTCCATGTAGCTAGGGTGAGTGTTCGATTGAGTCGAGTCAAATCGAGTCAAAAATTTTCAAGTTGTTCTAGTTGACGCGTCATATTTTACAACTCAAACTTTATTTGAATTTTTTCCGATTCGAGTCAAGTTGAGTTTTCGAGTTCCTATAAAAATTTAATTGTAATTATTTATCATATTATAGTACGGTTTGATTCCAATTTAAACGACTTTCTCTAATCATATAAGATACATGCATATATATTTCTTCATATTTTTCACATGTGACAATATTTCTTCATATTTTTATATATCAGTATGTATATATCATAAAAAAATTGAGGGACTTGTCTCGAACATAAAAGTAAATCCACTAATTACTAAAAATTTCGAGTTATTCGAATTTCCATTTTACAACTCAAAATTTATTTAAAAAAATTCGAGTCATTCGAGTTTATGAAATTTTGAGTCAAGACGAGTCGAATATTTTTGCCACGAGTTGAGTTATTCAGATTTTCAAGTCGAGTCGAGTTTTGCTCACCCCTACATGTAGCCACAAATGCCTTCTTCTTATGGCTTGATCTCTTCTTATTGAAACGAGGGCAATCGTACTTGGTATGCCTCGGCTTCTTGCATTCGAAGTATGTGGATCTCTCATCTTCATTTTCGATTCATGCCTTGATTCTTCTTTTTGGAACTTCATGAATCGGGTGAACTTATTGAAGAGCTTGGTCATCTCTTCTCCTTCACTATCCTCTACACTTGAATCTTCTTGTTGGCTTGTGGAGGATTTAAGAGCAACAACATTCAAGTCTTCAATGTCTTGCTCTACTTTCTTCTTTCCCTTTGACATCATCATCTCATGGGTTAGCAAAGATCTCATAATCTCATCAAGCTTGAGCTCATTCAAATTCTTTACTTCAATGATTGTGGTTTTCTTGGAATCCCATGAATCAGGAAGTGAGTAAATCAACTTCCTCACAAGCTTGTTCTCCAAAATCATTTCTCCAAAACCTTTACTTCATTGGTTTCTCCATGAGTGACTTCAAGCTTATCCCAAATTTCCTTGGCAGTTTCACAAGAAGAGATTTTAGAATATTCTTCCAGACTAAGCTCACAAAAGAGAATGTGTAAGGCTTTTGCATTTAGCTCCATCTTCTTGCGATTTTCCGCACTTCAATCCACTTTGCTTCTTTGTGGAACGAATGGGCCATCAAGAACAACATCCCAAAGACGATAATCTTTGGCTCTCATGAAAAACATCATCTTATTCTTCCAATAAGAGTAGTTGGCGCCATCGAAGTAAGGATGCTTGTCGATAGATTGTGCCATATTTACCAGTTGATGTAGTATGGTTGAGCACCTCAAGCATCGACTCTAGGATGTTAATCTGATGTAGAGACAAAGCTCTGATATCAATTTGTTGGGAGGATCGTACGATCAATTGAATAGCCAAGAGGGGCATGAATTGGATTTTTGCTTTGGTGGATGAATGGCTAAGTAATAAAAATTGTGACACGGTGATTTACAGTGGTTTGACTACCCAACCGAGTCTACTTTCACTACCTTAGCTATTCACACTAAGAATTTTCTACAAATTCACTAATTTGTCTTTCATTTTTCGAAGATCAAAGAGATAACCCTTATAACCAAGAATTATACCCCAAAGTCTTGAAACAGTCTCTTACAAAGAGACTACAAATTAGCAAACAACGAAAAAAACCTCTCTAGGCAAATGTTTTTGCACAAATAAGATCTCACCCAAAATCCTAAACACTTGAGCAAATGTGACAATTTGGCTCACAAGTGTTTTTTTTACAAGAAATATGAAAATTTTAAGCTCTAAAACAATTTCTCTAACATTGAATGTTGGTAGTTAGTTTCTTGTTGTTGCATGGCTTCTTGAAGAGGTCTTTTAAACCCTCAAATGAGTTTGTGGTTGTTACTAGCTGTTGGGTACATTAGTTCCAGCAATAAATGCACTTCTGGGCTCAACAGTATCGGTATGTGTGGATAGGTATCGGTACACATGCTCAAAATAGATAAAGTCGTTGGGCATTTCTACAAAAAGGTATCGGTACACAATACATATGTATCGGTATGAACCCATTGGTACCGGTACGATTGAAGCCGTACCGGTACACAATTTGGATACTGGAATTTGCTAAAACTCGGGGGACAAAGGGATGTATGGGTACTCGAAAATATGTACCGGTACAGACACTATGGGCATCAGTACGAGTCAATATATACCGGTACTTAGGGCCTATTTTTGACACTTTGGCTATTTAAAACCATTTAAAACATGTCAAAAACTCTTTGAAAACATTTCAACATATTTTTCTTGTTTATGGACTTTTGAAATATTTTTGCAAATTAGTTTAAGTCCAAAAACATTTTTCTTTAAGTTATATCAAAATCAAATATCTCAACACACGTGCCCTCACCCCATCCAACACCTTATAAGGAGTCACACGTCTTCAAACAAGTGCAAGCTCTTAAGAATTGATACATGGCTTCTAAGATCCATGATCTCTATCTCCAAAGAAACGACCCCACAACGAGTTGCTCACATAAGTGATCAACAGATTCCGATTAAACTTTTCAAAATCTTTGAAAAATTTAATTTAAACCCCTGTTATTTAAAAGATTAAGTTGACACCCCTAAATTCTTTTCCCAAATTCAATCACTTGGATGGATCGGAAATCGTCTCATCCACATTCATTTTATGTTTGCATGAATGTTGATTATAATTTTGCCATTATATAGTACTTCATCCTAGTTCTTATTAATATTTCTCATCTGATATTATAAATATTTTTAATATATTTATTTACTAATTTTGGTATGTATATATAATTATTGGTATGTGTAAAATATAAATATATTTAGCATGTATAAAATATTATAAATTTTAATTTAATACATGCATACTAAAAGTATCAACACGATATATAAAATATTATAAATGGGTAAAATTAATTTTAAAAGTTAAGACCGAACGGAATAAGTATTTATCATTATTTTCGCACTAGCACATACACATCATTTAGAAAAATATCTACTATATTTAAAATGAATTAATACAGAATTCATAGAACGTTCGAGTTTTACAATCCCTAATTTAAACTACCGTGTGAATTAGATGCTGTCACCAATATTTGTCTAATAAAATAAGGGGTAATCTCCATCAGTGGCCCATTTCGTTTAGGGTGTGTTCTATTTTGGTCACCAAAATTTAAAAAATATTATTCTGGTCACTTATGTTTAGAATCGTTTTTATTTTGGTCACTTGGCCGTTAGTCTCGTTTACTTAAAAAATTAGTTTCTAATTTAACCCCCAAACTTTCAAATTTTTATTTTTCACCATCTTCCCCAAATATTATAAAACTAAAACCCAAAAAATTAATTCAAAACCCTAACATCTGCCTCCCCTCCCCTATAAATTCACTTCACACAAAGAACACAAAAAATCACACAACCAAAAATTCTTAGGCATGGCTCAAGCGACATTCTATATTGTTGTTTCCTCGTCGTCCATGATTCTCGTGATATACACCAAGCAACGAACAATGATTCGAGCATAAACTCATCACTACATATATCGTGAGGAATTAGTCCATTCATTTACTGGAAAAAATATTAAAAGGTACTCGATTTAATATTTTTGAGGTACAATAACCTGAAAAAGAGAAGATTACATGGTTTGTGTTGATTAAATGCAAACGAAAGATGGTTAGTCTACCTACAAACCAGACTGAAATGAAGGTGTAGATTAGTAACACAATGGAGGCAGGAGTTTTACTCATTGCATTCCATATTGTTGTTTCCTCATCGTCCATGATTCTCGTGATATACACCCAGCAAAGTCCGTGCACATACAAGTAAATAAGAGACGTTAAGAAGACAAACATGAAAAACTTGTAATTTCGCTGCAATAAACCAAGAAGACAGCAACAAGAGCAGCAATTAAGATGATGGTGAAGAAAAAGTATCGAACATCAGGTCCAAATATAAGTCTTCCTCCGAAAACAAATATCTGCAGAACAAATATAAACCATAGTTAAAACAAATGCATTAACATGTCAATTTTCCCACAATTATTTTCACTAATTTACACTTCAAATGATCTTCTTTGTGATAAAAGTTGGGCTACACTGCAAAATCTCAATTAATTCTCAAAATTCTGGAGTTGCATATGATAATGTCAGACTTAATTAAAACAATCATATAAACAGAAAAAATAAAAACCAAAACAACCCAATTAGCCAAAACACGTCCAGAACCATATAAACAACATTAAACAAAGAGAAAAAAAAATTATTTTATGTTGAGCCTTGCCTACGAATTTTTGGTTGTGTGATTTTCTGTGTTCTTTGTGTGCAGTGAATTTATAGGGGAGGGGAGGCAGATGTTAGAGTTTTAAATTAATTTTTTTGGGTTTTAGTTTTATAATTTTTGGGAAGATGGTGAAAAATAAAATTTTGAAAGTTTGGGGGTTAAATTAGAAACTATTTTTTAAGTTACGAAGACTAGCGACCAAGGGACCAAAATCGAAACGATTCTAAACGTAAGTGACCGAATAATCTTTTTTGAATTTTGGTAACCAAAATAGAACGCACCCTAAACGAAAGGGACCACTGGTGAAGATTACCCTTATATATTTTTACTGTATTTATTGTTTTTTTGTGTCGGCGAAAGGGAGATGAAGACGTGGATCAAACGTGGACTGTCCCACATGATTATAAGGTTGTAAGTAGGGTCGTAAATGAACCAAGCGTTCAACGAATTATTCATTAATTGTTCGGTAGAAAATTTGTTTAGGATCGTTTATTTATTAAAGGAACGAACATGATCAAGAACGTCATTTCATTTAATTAAATGAACGAACACGAACAAATGGTTCACATATATCTATTTATATTTATCATTTTTTATCACAAAATTATTATATTTTAAAAAATAAATTTATTCACATTTGTTCGTTTATATTTATTCACATATGCCCTTTTATGTTCGTTTACGTTTGTTTATTATTTTAACGAACGAACATGAACGAGCTACAATTCTTAACAAACGATTACGAACAATAAATTATGTTCGTTAAATTGTTCGTGTTAATTCATTATTCGGTTAAAATTAAACGAACGGACATAAACATATACATATTTTATGTTTGTTGAATCGTTTAGAGGCCTGGTTCCAATTTATCTCTCCAATCTTAAAGCTCCATATCCCACGCTTATCTCCAACTCACCCCTTTCCCTCTTCTTTTTATCTTATATGTTTTTGTACTTATGCCTAAATCCAAATAACTTAAGATAAAATTCATGCATTTAATTTTACACTACGGTAGAAAAACCGTCGATGATTCTGGACAGGTATAATAAAGCGTTCACACAATTTTAAAAAAAATAATCATAACATAAATTGAGTCGATTGTTTGCAAGAAGTAAAAGATTAATTTTAGGATGAAAAGCATTAATTAGTTTAGTGGCTAAGGTTGTTTATATTATTTTATTTTGTATGAGTTCAAATTTTAGTATTAGAATGTATATCTTTCTATTTAATAAAAATTAATTAATTTTAGGATGGTAGTAATATGCGAAGAAAATAAGATGTTGTACGAACAAATATCATTTGCCCTTTTTATGTCTCTACATTAAAATTTTAAGTTTAAGATTTAGGGCTAGGGTTTAGAGAATTAGGGATAAAGTGTATTTTTTTTAAATTTAGAATTTAATGTTATGATTTAAAATTTAATTTTTTAGTGTTGGGCATAAAAATGACACCGAGAAAGTGCAGATAATTGTTGTCTGGATGAATTTTAATTGTGTTGCACATATAAATCAAAACCTGATCGTTCCCCTAAATCTTAGAATAAATCTATTTAATTTACACAATACACCAAATATTTCCATAATATATATAAAAATAAATTTATTAACTTTTAGAATTTTCAAATTGTTTTTTCGATGATGTATTTAAAGTTAAATAAAGATTTGATCACATGAGATTTTTTAAAGGAATGGGTTTAAAGCCCAATCAATATCGGGTGATCCTGGCCCATGTTTTTCATCAATGATGGAACGAATTGCAGCCGCTCATTTTATGGGTAAACTGGTGAGAAAAACCCTAATTTCTTAAACGGCTATATCCTTAATTCACTCTTTATAAACCCTTTTCTTCCTCCTTTCTATACCATCAACCTCTAAACCTTCAATAGTTCAATTTCGTTTCTTTCTTCTTCTTCTTTTTTTTTTGAATGCGAATGATGCTCTTGTTTGATAAAGTATTTTAAAAGAAGAATAACCGATGATGATAAAATCCAAAGGCTTGTTTCTCAAAGAACATTCGCAGTTGCCGCCTGAGAGCTTTCGCCTTTCGCCGGGCTTGAGAGCTTCTGCTGTTTTACTCCTTCCTTGGATGTCTGAGACTCTTCTTCCTTCTCGGTATTTCTTTTTGTTAATTACATATACTTTAATTTGCGCTATTTTCCCTAATAATTTTATCAAAATTTTGATGTACTTGAACAGTTCATTCCTGATTCTAATTGTTTGTTGCTTTTGCTACTCGATCTTTGTTGTTGCTGCTGCAGAAGTTTTACAAGATTATTTCTTAGTATTTAAAAAAGGGTTAGCTGATTCTTTAAGCATTGTATTGTTCTTCTTCCTGGGTGTTCTTTGTTTTAAGATGCTTAAAAATCCTTTTTTGGAATTAGTTAGGTACTTTGGATGTTGTGAAATTTATTTCCGTTAAGATGATGCCTGATCCATTACCTGACATTGGTGAGTTTAATTTTTAAACAATCATTATGGATCAAAGTGTTATAGTAATTTAAATTTGAAGTGCTTTCAGTGTAAAGTATAAGAACAGAAGTGCAATATTCACATGAGGTTGTTGAAAGTTTATTGAGAAGCTAAATAATGTCAATGATGATAACTTGAAAGGCTTGTTTCTCAAAACATTCGCAGTGGCCGACTAAGAGCTTTCGCTTTCGCCAGGCTAGAGAGTTTGTGCTGCTTCAATCCTTCCTTGGATGTCTGAGACCTTATAAGACATATCTTTGCATCTTGTGCTCAAAAAGACTGCTATTTTATTTAGGCTTTTCCTTAGTTACTCCATTACTGTTCTACTAAGTACTAACCTATATACTTGGTACTTTTAAAATCATTATAGTTATGTGTTTTGATGTATTTGTTGATAATGACAAATTCAAAGGCTTGTTTCTCAAAACATTCGCAGTGGCAGTCTAAGAGCTTTCGCCTTTGCCGGGCTTGAGAGCTTGTGCTGTTCCATTCCTTCCTTGATGTTTGAAACTTTGAACAAATTTCTGGAATCTGATATTTTAATCTTTTTATACCTACCTGACTTAAACTATGATTTTCTAATTGTAGTACTCTGTATACTTGGTACATGTAAAATACATTATACTTAGTTTTTATGTTTTTGTTGATGATGATAAATCCAGAGGCTTGTTTCTCAAATCATTCGCAGTGGCCGCCTAAGAGCTTTCGCCTTCGCCGGGCTTGAGAGCTTGTGCTGCTTCAATCCTTCCTTGGATGTCTGAGACCTTATAAGACTTGTCTTTGCATCTTGTGCTCGAAGGGTTGCTATTTTATCTGGGCTTTTCTTTAGTTACTTCATTAATTCAATTTCTTACACTTTCTTGCGTGCTGTTCTACTACCCTATATACTTGGGTACCTTTTAAAATCTTTATAATTATGTGTTTTGATGTTTTTGTTGATGATGACAAATCTAAAGGCTTGTTTCTCAAAACATTCGCAGTGGCCGTCTAAGAGCTTTCGCCTTCGCCTTGCTTGAGAGCTTGTGCTGTTCCATTCCTTCCTTGGATGTCTGAAACTTTGAACACATTTCTGTAATGTGATTTTTTAATCTTTTTATACTTACCCGACTTAAACTATGATTTTCTAATTGTAGTACTCTGTATACTTGGTACATGTAAAATACATTATACTTAGTTTTTATGTTTTTGTTGATGATGATAAATCCAGAGGCTTGTTTCTCAAAACATTCGCAGTGGCCGCCTAAGAGCTTTCGCCTTCGCCGGGCTTGAGAGCTTGTGCTGTTCCATTCCTTCCTTGGATGTCTGAAACTTTGAACACATTTCTGGAATCTGATTTTTTAATCTTTTTATACCTACCTGACTTAAACTATGCTTTTCTAATTGTAGTATTTTGTATACTTGGTATATGTAAAATACATTATACTTAGTTTTAATGTTTTTGCTGATGATGATAAATCCAGAGGCTTGTTTCTCAAAACATTCGCAGTGGCCGCCTAAGAGCTTTCGCCTTCGCCAGGCTAGAGAGCTTGTGCTGCTTCAATCCTTCCTTTGATGTCTGAGACCTTATAAGACTTGTCTTTGCACCTTGTGCTCGAAAAGGCTGCAATTTTATCTTGGCTTTTCTTTAGTTACTCCATTAATTCAATTTCTTACACTTTCTTGCGTGCTGTTCTACTACCCTATATACTTGGGTACTTTTTAAAATCTTTATAATTATGTGTTTTGATGTTTTTGTTGATGATGACAAATCTAAAGGCTTGTTTCTCAAAACATTCGCAGTGGCCGTCTAAGAGCTTTCGCCTTC
Organism: Hibiscus tridactylites; assembly: GCA_958450335.1. Lineage (NCBI taxonomy): Eukaryota > Viridiplantae > Streptophyta > Magnoliopsida > Malvales > Malvaceae > Hibiscus > Hibiscus tridactylites. The sequence goes on along the minus strand of OY288285.1, from coordinate 18,879,980 downwards.
GCCTGGCTTGAGAGCTTGTGCTGTTCCATTCCTTCCTTGGATGTCTGAAACTTTGAACACATTTCTGAAATGTGATTTTTTAATCTTTTTATACTTACCCGACATAAACTATGCTTTTCTAATTGTAGTACTCTGTATACTTGGTACATGTAAAATACATTATACTTAGTTTTTATGTTTTTGTTGATGATGATAAATCCAGAGGCTTGTTTCTCAAAACATTCGCAGTGGCCGCCTAAGAGCTTTCGCCTTCGCCAGGCTAGAGAGCTTGTGCTGCTTCAATCCTTCCTTTGATGTCTGAGACCTTATAAGACTTGTCTTTGCACCTTGTGCTCGAAAAGGCTGCAATTTTATCTTGGCTTTTCTTTAGTTACTCCATTAATTCAATTTCTTACACTTTCTTGCGTGCTGTTCTACTACCCTATATACTTAGGTACTTTTTAAAATCTTTATAATTATGTGTTTTGATGTTTTTGTTGATGATGACAAATCTAAAGGCTTGTTTCTCAAAACATTCGCAGTGGCCGTCTAAGAGCTTTCGCCTTCGCCTGGCTTGAGAACTTGTGCTGTTCCATTCCTTCCTTGGATGTCTGAAACTTTGAACACATTTCTGAAATGTGATTTTTTAATCTTTTTATACTTACCCGACTTAAACTATGATTTTCTAATTGTAGTACTCTGTATACTTGGTACATGTAAAATACATTATACTTAGTTTTTATGTTTTTGTTGATGATGATAAATCCAGAGGCTTGTTTCTCAAAACATTCGCAGTGGCCGCCTAAGAGCTTTCGCCTTCGCCGGGCTTGAGAGCTTGTGCTGCTTCAATCCTTCCTTGGATGTCTGAGACCTTATAAGACTTGTCTTTGCATCTTGTGCTCGAAAGGGTTGCTATTTTATCTGGGCTTTTCTTTAGTTACTTCATTAATTCAATTTCTTACACTTTCTTGCGTGCTGTTCTACTACCCTATATACTTGGGTACCTTTTAAAATCTTTATAATTATGTGTTTTGATATTTTTGTTGATGATGACAAATCTAAAGGCTTGTTTCTCAAAACATTCGCAGTGGCCGTCTAAGAGCTTTCGCCTTCGCCGGGCTTGAGAGCTTGTGCTGTTCCATTCCTTCCTTGGATGTCTGAAACTTTGAACACATTTCTGGAATCTGATTTTTTAATCTTTTTATACTTACCCGACTTAAACTATGATTTTCTAATTGTAGTACTCTGTATACTTGGTACATGTAAAATACATTATACTTAGTTTTTATGTTTTTGTTGATGATGATAAATCCAGAGGCTTGTTTCTCAAAACATTCGCAGTGGCCGCCTAAGAGCTTTCGCCTTCGCCGGGCTTGAGAGCTTGTGCTGCTTCAATCCTTCCTTGGATGTCTGAGACCTTATAAGACTTGTCTTTGCATCTTGTGCTCGAAAGGGTTGCTATTTTATCTGGGCTTTTCTTTAGTTACTTCATTAATTCAATTTCTTACACTTTCTTGCGTGCTGTTCTACTACCCTATATACTTGGGTACCTTTTAAAATCTTTATAATTATGTGTTTTGATGTTTTTGTTGATGATGACAAATTTAAAGGCTTGTTTCTCAAAACATTTGCAGTGGCCGTCTAAGAGCTTTCGCCTTCGCCGGGCATGAGAGCTTGTGCTGTTCCATTCCTTCCTTGGATGTCTGAAACTTTGAACACATTTCTGGAATCTGATTTTTTAATCTTTTTATACCTACCTGACTTAAACTATGCTTTTCCAATTGTAGTACTCTATATACTTGGGTACCTTATAAAATTATTATAATTATGTGTTTTGATGTTTTTGTTGATGATGACAAATCTAAAGGCTTGTTTCTCAAAACATTCGCAGTGGCCGCCTAAGAGCTTTCGCCTTCGCTGGGCTTGAGAGCTTGTGTTGTTCCATTCCTTCCTTGGATGTCTGAAACTTTGAACATATTTCTGGAATTTGATTTTTTAATCTTTTTTTTTTCCTAACTGACTTAAACTATGCTTTTCCAATTGTAGTACTCTGTATACTTGGTACCTGTAAAATACATTATACTTAGTTTTAATGTTTTTGTTGTTGATGATAAATCCAAAGGTTTGTTTCTCACTGTGGTTGACTTAGAGCTTTCACTTAAAAGCTTGTCCTTCCTGAATCATTCCTTGGATATCTGATCTATTCTGGTATTTAAATTGTATTGTGTCTGTTTTGCTATTTGTCCTAAAACAGATAAAAATGCAGCTTTAAAGAGCTCCCACGATTAGACTTCTCTGTTGGATGTATGGAGACATATCATTTCTTCCTATTTACATCCTTAACAGAACTGTGGTGTTGCCTGTATATTAGAAATCAAATATTAACATATGGGTGGTTGTCCCCATAATAGACCTCTTCAAAACCCAGTTTGACCGGTCAGTGGCAGTGGGTCGGAAACCTGCTTTTAAACCCAAAAAATAAAGTTTGTATGTCTAAAGTTTGGGCGTAAGTAAACAGCCAGATGAAACATCTTATCGCATTGGAACTGCAAAGCAACAGAAGACAATTATAGGGGTATCCAAGTATATCCATGGTCTGAAAAAGTGGATCTGAGGTCTAACTTGGTTGACCTGTGCTCCTTGGTTCTTTGTTGAGTTAGCTGGGTCGGTTTCTTAATTTGATCATTCAATTATATTTTTACCATTTGACCGTTAGTTGTTGTTTTATGCCGGCAGCAAAACTTTGCGTTTTTGGGTTTTTCCCACGAAATTAACCTAATATGGTAGCTTTCGCCTTTCCCGTGGTTGGTATCCTTCTCCTTCATCAATTGACTGCAATTGATTGTTGATTTACGATTTAATTGATATAAAGATATTCTCCTTTCTCTTTTCTTCTTAGTTTGATTTTTCTAAATCAACAAAATTAAAATCAAAGTTTTTTTTCTTATCTTAGTTTACTTTGTATAATCTTATCTTATCAAAGTTTCATTGTTGAAAATATTTTGATTGTTATTAATATGTTATTTTTCTTTTACTGTGTAAAAGAAAATATTTTGTTGTCAATAAATCGAAGTGAGTTTGGAATTTACTAAAAGAAATTAAAGATTTAATGATCAAGCAATTTAAATAAGTGAATTTTTAAATTTTAATGATTATTAAATTAAAAAATTATAGTTGTGTAACCAAAACAAAAATATGTAAAAATTGAGTGACTAAAGAATTGATTTTTCCAGTTGGTATAATGGGATGAATGATTAAATTTCTTATTAAGCTATGTAAGAACTTTTCATCATGAATTAGGATGGATCTAGAGTAAACGTCATGTGTATATGTATATATATATTAATTATCATGTGCACTAATATGCACCACTATTTTAATAACTTTTGAAATTATAAAAACTTAAAATATTATTATTTCTTTTTGAGAATAAAATATATTAAAATATTTTTATGTTATTTTATATTTTTTAATTCAAAAACAATTAGATTATTAAAATAAAAAGCGGACAAAATTAAAAAAATCCTTAAAATGTGGCAAAAATTTTATTTTAACATATTCTATTCTAAAAAGGGATAATCGCATTTTAAGTCTTCATAATTTCAAAAGTTATTAAAATAGTTTAAGTTACTTATCAATATATATGAGTTACTTTAGAATTTTTCTATGAATTAAACGAATTTCTATATTATCTTATCTGAATTAACCAGATATTGATGAGATCAATTTTTTTTATCCTTTAATTATTTTATGGTTAAATTGTTAAAATAAAAAATAAATATTTAAATAAAATTACCAAAGCAGAAATTGGTAATTCCTTATTTTGCCAACCAAAGCCAGCAAATATGAGCTTAGGTTCTCTTCTTTTCCTTGCTCCTCCAAAAAGACCATCTAGGATAAAATAATTTGGTAATATTTAGCAATAACCAACACTCGACAAACAAAGACAATTAGAAATGTACTGAGGGGTGTTAAAAGGATGTCGCATCTCCTTAAAATTTCAAGTTCTCATATAGTTCATGTATTTTTTTATGTATTTTTATTGATGATTAAGTTCGTATCCTTAAAATTTTATAATTTTTAGTATAACTAAAATTTTATAATTTTGCAGACCCTAATTTTTAGTATAACTCCTTAACAATTCTCACCTGTTGTCCGTCTACGATGACAACCTTCACTTCCGTATATCTAACATAATCCCATTCTTCTTCCATAGCAGTTCTCTTCCTAATTTTTTTTAAAAAAAATATGATGTGCCGTCATTTTGTTCTTTGATAGTGCATGGAATTTTACCAAGAAAATGTAGTGCAAATTTCCTTGAAGGATTTTTCAGCAATCAAATGCTATAGTTTTTCCTTTCTGCTGCTGCACGTGAGAAAGCAAAGGCTTGTAGTTTAACGACTGAAACATGTAGGTCCCATTAAACTCAAATACTGATACAATCCAAGGCTCCATTTCTTTCCTTCCTAGTCCTACTATACATATACAAAACTTTGGTTATTAATTATGGATTGGAGGCTTCCTTGTTGCTGGACTGTAGTCCATAGACCTTAACATCATCTTCTGTTGCGGTAAGCACTAGTTTCTGAGTTTCCTTAGCCACCGCCATATTTCTTGCTGAAAAACAATAAGACTTCAGATTCACAGATTGAATCTCCATGTATATATGGAACTAGTATAGTATTAAACTACATAAAGCTATACAAATTTAATAGGAGATTCAAAGCTTTACCTCTAGCTGGTGTAGAAATGAAGAAGAGGAGGAAGAAAGCAAGAAGAAGAAGATGGTTGCAGGGAACCGTAGCCATGTATATCTCTTTTCTGGTATATTTCTGAATACCTTTGCTGTGACCAACATCTTCAAGTTGGCTTTCTCGTGTATTAATGGGGAATGAATGACATCAAATTTTGTAGTCAATTAGAGTCAGCATCAATGTCTCCTGCTGTCTTTGCCATGAAAATGCTACTATATCATATGCACTCGGCTAATGTAACTGATGGCCCTGGGTTGCCAATGGGAGCGGAACTAGCAGTTTTTGAACAAGGACCCAACATCAACATGGCTATTGCTACTACTGTTCGGCACTAATTCAGCAAGCATTCATTTAATTAGGGACTAAACAAAATCGGTGGTTGGTCTGATTCGACCTCTGTTCGGGCAGCAATCATTTTCAGAAGGGGGAGGTGATCGACAATTTCATGGAAGGGAGCTCAAGTCATCAGCTGTAGGGGTCCTCCTTGTCCTCAAAATGAAAAACATGAACTATACGCCTAATTAAGACGTTTATTACGGGGGAGTATGTTTTGAATGTGGGACCACATAAAAAAGCTGGAGAATTACTATTACTTGTGTTTTATTTTAGGGTAAACTACATAAATGGTCACTAAACTATACTCGAAAAAATAAAATAGTAACCAAATTTTTAAAAACTATAAAATGGCAATTTAACTTTTGATTTTATTACAAAACGGTAACTCAACCGTTAAAGTCCGTTAACCCTTAACGGCAAACTGACCAACTCACCATTTTTGCCCCGTCAGCTTCATCTTCTACGCTACAAAATGCGTCGCCTGCTCAACTGCTGCTCCATCACCAACTCTCACTGCGCTAGGACACCTTACTCACCTCCTCAACTTATCGACTATATATAATATATTGAGAATATATAAATTAACTTTTTATTTTTCTTTTTTAGGAAACTGGGTTTTTTTGCTTAAGAATAATGTACCCAGTTATGGGTTTGCAAACACATATATCGATGTCAATTAGCTGCCACCAGAAACTTTCAAGTTGCTTAGTTTATATGGTTACATTAGAGAAACAATGTCTTTTTGCAGAGGATAAATTTACTTATGTTGTTAAATATAAAGCTTTATTATTTTCTGCGATGCAAGACTTTTTCTAAGGTTTAAGAGTTTTTGGATGTAATCTACACCTTATTTTCCCTGGTAAACTCGAGGTTGTTCTTAAACCTTTAGATTTTGCCTAAACCTTGTATATGGTGCTCGATACCAATGGTTGGCTAGATAAGCTATTAAATTGTCTCAATATTATGCATCTTTACTCGATCTTGTAAGAAAATATATTTTATATTTTTTTCATGTGTATTGCGTCCGTCGATTTCACTAAAGCTCATTTGTTGGTCTCTTCATTCAATCTCTGATTTACGAGGCTCATGAGTGTTATCACCCCATAGCTCAGGGAATTGTTAAGTCGATCCTTGTCAAGAACATCTAAAACGGTACATTGGCACACTATGTAATGAATAGTATATCAGTATCTAAACCAAAGACTATAACCACCCCTAATGCTCAAAATAAAGGGTAGAAAAAGTTAGAATGAAAATCTTGTTCATTAAATAGTTAAAATACATAATTAGTTTTTTACTTTGCAGCTTAACTATTATATTAACAAATTTTTCATTCCCTCTTCTTTTTCTCCTTCATACTCATACAAAGCTTGGTGAACTATTACCATCTCTACTGATTTTGTTGATAGATGCCTTTTGCTTTGGCTGATATGCTTTTTGAATAATGCATGCTATACATCTTTATGCTTAAGCTTCACTCTTACTTTCTCTTTTAACACCTGTGAAATATTGTTTTTGCTAAAATTCTAATCGCCATTGCTAATTCGATAATCGAAAGAATCTCATGTCCTGAGTTGGATGACAAAGTTTCGAGTGGTGAGAGATAACTACTTCATTTTGTTTTAACTTTGCTTTTTCTTGTTGGGGTGTTTTTTTCTTTATGATAACATAGATGGAGAGGGGACCCAAACATAAAATCTCCCGTTTGGAATTGTTTTCTCGTTTTGTCGAGGCATGTCTATATTCAAAACACTTCATTGTGGTTTGTAGGATTTGTGTTTGATGTCAAGTTTATAGAGTTTGTGGTTTGCAGGCATTGCCCAAGTTGAGGAGGTGAGAGCAAGGTGTTCTCGGCGCAGTGAGAGTAGGTGATGGAACAGCAGTTAAGCATGCGATATTATTTGCAGGTTGGGGAGAGAAACTGACATACAAGATGAAGCTGGCAGGGCAAAGACGAAGCTGACAGAGCAGAAGTGGCGAGTTGGTCAGTTTGCCGTTAAGATTTAACGGGCTTTAATGGTTGAGTTACCGTTTTGTAATAAAATCGAAAGTTTAATTGTCATTTTATAGTTTTTGAAAGTTTAGTTACTATTTTATTTTTTCGGGTATAGTTTAGTGACCATTTGTGTACTTTAGCCTTTATTTTAATATATGATACGAGGTTATCCCTGTAATAGCACCTTGTGAGGTTAACTTTCCCGGGATAGCATAACAAATAAAGGTTAACACTCTAACCATGCCTATATAAGCTAATGACAACATTTTTTTTCTATTCATTGAGCTAAATTTTAAAGTTAGTTTCTAATTTTTTTATTTTCGTTATTCAATACATTGAAGATGTAAAGTGGATTTCTAATAGTTGGATTCTTTAAAGTTTAATTTTTTTTTCTTTCATTTTCGTCTTTTAATAAAAATGCATGATTTTTAAAAATTAAGTGAAAATTCCGATTATGATTTGCTTAATCTCATGTTAATTAATTAATTAAATTAAAATATAAAAAATATTTTTTTTGAACCTGCCGGCATGCACAAAGAGTTTAATTTTTTTTTGAAAAAAATATTTTTTTTATTGAAACTCGCCTTGTATGTAAAGCGAGTTCTTTGTAAGGGTGCTATCTAGGGAAATATAAAACTCCAGGTACTATCTTAGGAAATTTAACCCTATAGGGTGCTATTATTGGGATAACCCCATATGAGAGTAATAGTAGTATAAATAAATTAGGGTAAAGTACTAAAATAGTAACAAAACTTTGTTTAAAAAATTAAAACGACAACTAAACTTTTAAAAATTATAAAATGACAATTAAACTTTATGTTTTGTTACAAAACGATAATTTGAATGTTAAAGGCAGTTAAGTTTACTTAATGTGGCTATTATGAAATTTTGTATAATAATTCATTTAATCATCCATATTTACATATTCAAGCAATTTAGTCTTAATTCAAAAAAATTCACTAAATTTTACCTTCATTATTTACACATTCTTTTAATTTGATCCTCTTTAGGATTACTGCCTTTTGTTTCAATGAGCTTTTATGATTTCCCCTCTACCTGTTATCTGTTTCATCCTTCAAATTCGGATCAAATTTAGGTCATCGTGTTCAGGTTAATTTCGGGTCTTGATTCGAGCCTTAAGTCAAATTTACCAGATCTATATAATGTATCTTATACTCTTGACCTGATTTTATCCGTTTAATTTTTTTTTATCTTTTATATCCCTTAAAGTCTTAAGGTTTAATTTAAAACAATGATTGATCTATCTTATATATTAAGTTTATTTTGATAACATCTCTCATGAGATGAGACTAAATACTCTTCCTGCAACACATTTTCGATATCCTTAAAATTCTTGGAAGCGGTATGAAAATTCAAAGTTGATTTATGATGGAAACAATTAGTGAGTGGGAAAATGGAAGTGATGGGTCTGCTTAAGCCCATCATGGTTAGCCCACATGTCTGGAGTCTAACAAACTGCATTTATCCACTAAAATAAAATGTGCAACGCGGATCGATTTAAATTAATTAGGATAAAATTTTGAAAAATTAAAAAACAATAAAAACAAATTATGAAATCTATTACTTTGCTATTCCTCCTACAAATTAAGCACCCATGAACGTTGCATATATGTAAATATCCCGAGACAGATTGACACGGTTTTATCTTAAATCTAACTTTGTCCTAATTTTGACTACTTCTTATGATCCAAGTTTTGGGAGAGAAAACTTAATTTTATACCATTAACTATTTTAGTAATTTTTAAAATTATGGAGACCTAAACTGTGATTATTTTTTTAGAATAAAATATGTTAAAACACTTTTTGTCCTATTTTTTTCAAAAAAATTATTTTTTAATTAAAAAATAATAATATTTTATTAAAAAATTCTAATTCAACTTTTAATTAAATTCTTTTTTAAAAACTATTAAATAAATTAAAAACATAATTTTTTTTATCAATTCTTTATCAAAAAGAATAGTCATACTTTGGGTCCCATAATTTTAAAAGTTATTAAAATAGTTAATGGTACATATTAATATATATGATTAATGATACATATCAGTACATGACGATTACTCTAGAATTCTCCTATACAAACTAAGAATTCGTTGTTTTCAGATTCTTTTTTTTAATTTCTACTTCTAAACATGAATTCATATTATCCAAGTGATTATCAACATTAATAGCAAACAAAATACAATCAGAGATAATTTCACAATAATATGTTTGAGATAAATATACTTTAGCATCCATCAATTGAACCAATAAAATAGTCTGTTTGAGATAAGGTTACTATGACATGACAATGAACCGCCTTATTAGCATCCTACCAGATCTATAATTGAAAGATAAAACTTGAGCATATATCAATTTCAGAAGGAAAACGCCCAATTAAACTCGGAAAAAAAATCACAAAGAAGGACTATAACTTGTACGGCACAGAACAAAACTTCTACTATTTTTTATAAAACATAGAAGGATTTGTTAAATAAAGAAAACAAACCCTTAAATCTATAAAACAAATTGTAAATCCACAAAATAGAGCTATGGATGGTCATTTCATCTACTATTGTCGATCAGATCACAATAAATAAACGATGGTCAGAAAAGAAAAATAAAAGAAGAAATGGTTTGAAAATGAGAGATTGACGACAAACTTTAAACCATGGAGGATATTTGTTGTTTAAAATATCAATATACTTAATATTTTTAACATTATCTACCTAAGAAAGAAGAAGGGAATATATTCATAATAAGTAATGAACTCATTATTTAGGAGGAGGGAAATAACAAGTAAAGTTTTGTATTTTTTGGGTGCATCCAAGTCAAAACAGTGTAGATTGTAGAGGATTATGGTACTCGACTGTTATTAAACAAGCAGCTAGGAGTGTTTATGGTCGGTTAATCGTACCGTTTAATTAAAAAAATACATACATACTACAAAGTTTCAACGCAACACAATATATAAATTTTATACTTAGTTTAAAATTTTCAGTTTTAACCGCGTTCAACACATAACAATACACCATCAAAGTTTTAAAGAAAAATCTTTAACTAACATAAAACAAAATAAGGTAAATGAAACTTCCAAATGAGTTAGTATCACAAGCCACAAAAGTTAATTCTATGACCAATTCAACCAAAGATTTCGCCGACTTTCTATAAAATGAAATATGACTCATCAAAGTTTAATAACGGTTAACCTAGAGGTTAACTATTTGTCAAAATTCGTAACCGTAACCATTAACCATTAATTTTAGCAGTTCGGTTAACCGAAATTGTTTAATTTTAATGGTTCAATTAATTAACTTGTAAAATATAATAATTATATCTGTTAACGATTACGATCAATTATGCACACCTCTACGAGTAAATCAAAAGGGTAGATATGTTAAGAGGAGACAATATAAGTGTGAATGGGGCTACCTTGTCCCCCCCAAACCATATGACAATCTCTAGTTGTTAGTAGATGGAAGGATTGTGACCATGTCTGCCCATGTATAGCATCCCATAATTTTTGTACCAGTTTTTTATTTATATATTTTGTTATGCTTTAATCATGTTTATAGTATTTTATATTTATATGAATTACAATACAATAATAGTATGTATTATTATTATTTTTTGACAAATTTTAATTTTAATCTCATTTAAAGAGGAGGGGAAGAAAAGGGAACTCTAAAGATAGGAAATGGTACTCTTAATAGGTTTAAAACCCATGACTTAAGAAATATGAGGGAATAAAGATGAGTAAATTTTATATACACTAAATCTATATTCATGTTATTGTTAATATTATCATGTCTATGCACTTGAACCAATTTTTTCGAATCTTGAATCAAGGCAATTAGAGTTAGAGACAAAATTAGGATCAAATATTGAGAGAAACAAAAGTTTATTAAACATTTAAATCTATAAATTAAGGTAAGAATCTTATGTAGCTAATATTTAAATTAAAATGACCTAATACTAATTTATCAAAAAAACTATAGGCACAACAATAACTCTCATTCACTTGTTTAAAATTGCTTTTTAAAAATACTTTTAGAGTCATAAACAATGCTAAACCAATAATTTTTGGAGAAAAAGTACGTTTGAAGACTGTTTTTTTCAACCCACATACAAAACCTAAAATTTTTAGTTTTTGTGGTTGGAGAAGTGCTTTTAGAAGCCAAATTATAGTTTTAACTTTCTTTTAGTATTGCATTATGTGTTTATTTTATGGTAAACTATATAAATGATCATCAAACTTTTAGGGCGCTTTCATTTTGGTTGCGAACTTTTAAAAATTTTATTAGAATCATCCATCTTTTATTTCGCTTTCATTTTGGTCCCTCTTGTTAGTTAGAAAATGCTAACATGACTCGTTAGTTTTATTTTCTTCAATAAAATAATAGGTAAACTACATAAATGGTCATCAAACATTTAGGGCGCTTTTATTTTAGTGACTAAACTTTTAAAACTTTCATTGAGGTCACCTACTTTTATTTCGCTTTCATTCTAGTCCCTCCCTTCACCTTCGTTTAGAAAATGTTAGTTTTTACTTTTCTGAGGTGATGATGCGAATAGAACGGAACCTCATGTAGCCTGCCAAAGCAGACAGGAATTGATGGATAAAAATCACATGAAACGACTTGAAAAGATCCTTTGTGCTTGTTCCATCCATGGTTGGGTTTGGCATGAGCCGGTGCCTTAGGAACCATCATGTGCACTGATAGCAATCAGTCAATCACAGTAGAATTATTCCACGGTTTTGCTTTACCTTGATTAGTTCCCATACTATTGGGGTAATATTAGAGTAATAAGAGTGTTATGGTTTAAGTGGTGGGTGCAATGCAAATAGGCATACCCAGATGGAGCCCATATTGGTACTTATGAGTGCAGGAATAGTTCCAATGCCCCATACTCTTCTTTCTTCTCAACCTCATTGCATTGCTCCACAATCACAAGAAAGAGGAGTATGGGGTGATACTTATGACACAAGTATATATAATTGATTATATATATATATATATATATTTGAAGAATCATATCTCGTAGGTATAAAATTGGACACAAATATCTATGCCTACCCTGCAGGCTGCATTTCTATGCCTATATATTAATATAATAATTCTACATGTAATCATCTTTCATTCCACCATACCATTCAAAAAGAATTAAAGTAATCTGAAGTGTTTCTTACATTCATAAATGTTACAAATAACTTTTCTTTCATTACAGGACTAAAAAGACCAACAATGTTTTTATTTATTTATAACCAAATCACCATGAAGCTGAATAAATTAGTAACTCTGACTCATACAGTCATATTACATAGTATAATTTCACCTCAAATGAGAGAATAGATCACTGCCCCAGCGCCCACTCTTTTTATTCAACACCAAAAAGTTTAGATATCTTCTCAGGATCAAGTGTTCGGAAATCCAATGTAGACACAGACCTGCGGTACTGAGGATTGCCGAGGTTGTTTTTCATGATATCGGTTATAGAAGCCTGTAACAGAGTGAAATTCTGAATATTCTGAGTAGCATTCGGATGAGCCTCGGTTCTCGCAGCTGCTTTCGGATTGGAACGTAGAAGCGGAGAAACTGATACGGGAAACACATCTTCTTTATATCCAACCGGCTTCACTCGGTAAGAGCTGCTTGCACTCTCATTTCCTTTCAGCTTCTCCTGGTAAGAAGAAAGGGATACATTCATGAAAGCTGTTTTTTGAGTTTGTTCCGTTTATCAAACATAAAAGAGCAACTAACATTTATCTCCCTGGAAGTATCAGTATCATCTTTCTTTTGGTCTGTCCTTGTTAGGTCCTTTGTCTCATGTCCTTCATGTTTCTTTCTAGAAGTTTGCTTTGTTTTTGATGTTCTGTGCCTTGATTATGAAAAACCACCACAATCAGTTATATTTTCCTGTTTAATTTTGAATTCTCCTCCATTAAAATCATAAGCAGTACTAAAAGCTAACATACTTCTTTCGATCTTTTGCTTTATACGGCTCATCCTCCTCTTTGTATATCACTGGTAGGTCTGAAAGGTCACATGCCAATGGAATTGAAGAAAAGAACTGCAAACACGAAAGATGATACGAAGCAACCGGTCAGGGTTACGGTTTATGTGTAGAGAGGGTGGTGCTGATTTTAGCTTACTTCACTTTGAAGAGCAGACTCTGCAGTGCCACGATATGACGGGTCCAGATTAAGAAGCATTACGAGGAGCTCGAATGAAGAACTGGGGAAGTCTCCAAATGCTTCTTGATATCCAGGCTTGTAATGCTGCGGTGGCCGAAAACTTGCTGGTAGCTTCATCTTTTTCCAATAGTCCTCTGAGGGTGAACCACAAAGCTTAAAAATTCGATGAAGCTGCTCAACCTGATCAGAAGCTTAACTTGTCAGTAATAAGACTATCATACTTTTAGCATTAGACACATGTGCATCCGAATCCGAGTAACATATATTTTATTTTCCAGTTGAGATAATGCATTGCTGCAAAAGCACTTATAGATGAATGACAATTGCCCCTTTCTTTTGTTTTATAGGATGTTCAATGTTCACATCCAATCATAACAGTAACCTATTCATTCATTGGTATTTAAACTTATACTCCAAAGGCCATATTCTGTTAATTTAAGTCGAAATGATGTGAACAAGAAGGTGTACCTCAGTCCTCCCAGGCATAATAGGTCTTCCAGTAAACATCTCAGCTAAAAGGCAACCTGCACTCCAGAGATCAATTCCAACACCATAATCTGTGGATCCTAATAGTAGCTCCGGAGCTCTATACCAAAGTGTTACGACACGGCTTGTAAGGGGTCGCTTCGGTTTGGGGTTGAAAGTATTGGCAAGGCCGAAATCTGCAATTTTCAGCACCCCATTCCTGTCTATCAACAGGTTTGAACCTTTAATGTCTCGGTGTAATATCCCTCTTTCATGACAGTGCGCCAGTCCTGAAAGCAGCTGTTGCATGTAACACTTGATCTGAATCATAATAAACACAAATACACAGACTTAGTATTAGATGATAGTACTTCAAAAAAAATGATAAGTCAGAGCAACATAGATTCGGAGTTTCGGAGTTCAAACCTGAGGTTCAGTGAGCCTCTCGCCGGGCCGGGAGATAACTTTGGTTAAGTCCGACTGCATGAAATCAAAAACCAGATAAAGACTGTACTGCATCCTTGAAGTGGCTAATCCTTCAAGCTTGATAATATTTGGATGGTTCAGCTTCTGAAGTATCATAATCTCTCTTGCCATAAATTTAACACTCTCAGGCTCTGCAGTGTTGAAACGGACCTTCTTCAACGCAACAATCTTTCCGGTGTCCTTGTCTCGAGCTTTGTACACATTGCTGTATGTTCCCTGCCCTACCTGCAAAACCGGATCGAATACTTGTCGATTTATGTACTCATTTTCACGGAGATTTGAATATGAGAACTTTGATACCATATTTAATTCAAAACCAAATATCTCTAAAGCTAAGTATTACAATTAAGTTTTAGACAATCCAATTATCAAACTCATGGAAGACATACTTACCTTGGCAAGCTTATCATAGGAATCAGCACTCTTTGGAACCAAACCAGACAAAACCTCAAAAGGAACATTATCTACAAGCCATTTAGGCCATCCATGAACAACTTGATCATCGTCACCGCCGATTTTCCTCGACACATTCCTTTGCGGAACATTCCCATTAGCATCATTACTGCTCACGGTCTCCCCTTCCCTATTATCCACCTTCTGTCCATTTCCGGCCACCCCGTTGGCCGGGCCGAGGTTCTTATCGTCGCCTTCATCCTTCACCCCAGACGAAATTTTGTGCACTTCGTTCCCTCTCTTAGCATACCTATGTTCTTGCTTGAACTCTTCGAGTCGCCGAGGTGGGGAGTAGGTTGAAGTATACTTGCCTTGAACACATCCCATGACTACTGGTGCAATGGACTCTCAAGTGACATAGTAATACTTGAGATTAATTGGTTGAAAAGAAAATGGTAAACTATACTGGTGCAATGGACTCTCAAGTGACATAGGAAATGGCTTAGCTAGCCGACTGCCGACCTTTAGGACGGCAATGGTTTGGAATTTATTGTAGAAATAAAAGAAAATCGGATGCCTTTGTTTTTGCAGATTTCAATTTTTCTACTCCATTTTCAATGCGATCGGGCTGTGTTAACAAGGAATGTAGTTTTATTGTTCAATGAATCAACTAACTTTGGCGGGTAGAACTAATTATTTGTTTGGTACTACGGTTCATGTCTGTTGTAATAATTTGTGTGGTTAAGATTCGTGATTTTTTATACGCAAAAATATCTTAGACATGTGTGGTAGAAACGAAAAGTTTCCATAAACCTATTTAGTTTTAGGGTATAAGATTTAGTTTAAGGTTTTAGTAGACGTGGTTTAAAATTTATGGTTTATGGTTAGTATTTAGGGCTTGTGTTTGAAATCTAGGGTTTATATGTTATGATTTATGTTTTAGGGATTTAGGGTTTAACCTATATACCTTAAAATTTAACCATAAACCCTAAATTCTAACCATCTAAATTTAAAACTCATACACTTAAACATTAAAGCTTAAACAAGGCCCTTATAATCTAAAATTAAGGCGCTTGTGAAATTTTTTTGTTTCCACCCACATAAAATAGTTATATTTTTTTTATATATAGTAATGACATTTTTAAAGTTTGAATTTATGTTTTTTTATAAGATACAATATGTTTTACAGTGCATTTGCCCTAAAACTTAAAGCCTTAAACTATGAACCTTAAATTAGATCCGTAACTCCTAAAATTATGGCACTTGTAAAAATAAAATGTTTTCACCGCCAGTACATCGTATATTTTCTTTTTAATATTTATCTACAAAAAGTTCTATTAAAATAAATTTTAATAGTGGACATGAATAACATGCACAAGCTACAGGTGGAGGCTTTGACCCCTAAAACTTTTAAAATTATAATTTAGTCTTTTAAAATTTTCAAACAAATTAATTAGACTCCCACATAAATTTAAGAAATTCATATTAAGCTTAATTTTTTTAATATTCTTAATTAAACTCCTCCTATAATTTTTAAAAATTTTCATAAGCTTTTTATATTTTAAAATATTTTACATAGACTCCATTATTTTGAAAAAAAATGTAAATAAAATTTTTAAACATTTTAAAAAATTTAGTTCATGCCCTAATTTCTTTTAAAAATGAATTACCCTAAACTTTTCACCAACTTCTGTCCCTGATAATACATCATAAAAATTTATTACTATCAAAATCTTATTCATAATCAGCGGAGCTGATAAAAGCCGGTAAATTAAAGTCGAGAGTGATATAATCAAGACAGATTGATGTTATCAATTTTAATCAATATCCAAAACAGATTAGTATTTAAATAACTTGTAATTAAAAATAATATATAAATAGCTCACCCCCTTGTGTCCTGGTGGCAAAGGTAGATATGTTCATCATCCCTTAGGACCCGGGTTCAAGCACCAGTAATGCATGCTGTGTGTGCCGTCTTTGAAAAGACTAAGAAAGTTGAACAGATGCTACCCTTACATCACTCTAATATTTATTTACTGAGTGAATTTTAAATAAAAATAAAATTATCCTTTGTTAATTATTTTTATTGTATATTCATTACTTTTAAATCAACGTTTAATTATAAAATAATGAATAAGTAATTAGTGAATTTAATTTTATCTATTATAAGAATTGAATTATATTATAACTAGTGACTTCATGGCCAATTTAAGGCGCTGGTCTACGGAACAACGACTCTTGGTTTGATCTATTGATGTAAAAAACTGACACGAACTGGTAACCTGACTGAAACTTGATCGAGTCAGAATCTGGTTTGACTCGAGGATTCAATGACCTGAATTCGATCTGTAACCGACCGAAAACGACTCGAACCCAAATTTAACCTGTTACTGTAGTAATTGAATTCGACATGCGTCCGACCGAAAACGACCCGAACCCAAATTTGACATGTTACTGTAGTAACCGAATCCGACTGTAACGAACCCGAACCCGAGACTGACCTGGCAGATAATCGATTTTACCTGACATGTTTTGAAATCGACATATTTTGAACCCGACCTGTTTTGAAACCGACATGTTTTGAACATGACCTGTTTTGAACCCGACCTGACTTGAATCCGAACTGTTCTTGACCTGACCTGATATTGACCTGGCTTGTTGAAATGGTAATCACCTGACATTTGAAGAAGTTATTATTTGATGAATTTAAAATTTTAAAATAAATTAAAAATAATAAATAATTTTTATACTTAGTAAAAATTATCTTTTAGGTTAATGCTAAGTAAATTAACTTTTAGGTGTGATACATATATACATAGGCCCTGTTTGGCAGTTAGCGAATAGCTGATAGCTGATTGCATTAGCTGATTTGACTAGCGGATTGTATTAGCTGATTGTATAAAAGTGTTTGGTAAAATTAACTGATAGCTGTTAAATTATTTAAACAAGTAAAATGACATATAATGACATGTTTATATTCAATACTTATTTGAATAGTTTATTAGTTATCAATATTTTGTATCTAATTATTATTAATTAGATATATAAAATTATTTTTAATATAACTTTTCTAAACATATTCAAATGATTTATATATTAATTTATTATTTATATAATTATTTTAATATAATTTAATTAATTAATAAATTCAAATAAATATAAATATGTGATAATAAAAAGAAAAAAAATAAATAGGATTAGCTTATAAATGAGGTGAGAAAATATTTAATTTAAGTTATTTTGAGATTTTTGGTAACTGGTAAGGGTAAAAGAGTCTTTACAACTCTAATATCAAACCTATAATCTCAAAAAGCTCATATTATGAGTTCTTTCAAAATTAGTGGTTTCACCCCAATCCGCTCTTTCAATCCGCTATTTACCAAACAACAATATTAGCAGATTTGACTGGTCAAACCTCTAATTTTTGCTCAAACCTCTCTTTACCAAACAAGGGCATAGTAAAAATTAAGTGTTAATAAATTATATATACTTAGTAAATTAACTTTCAGGTGATACATATATACTTAGTAAATTAACTTTTAGATTAATGCTAAGTAAAAATTATCTTTTAAGTCAATAATAAATAATGTCACGTATTTAAAAATTAATGCTAAGTAAAAATTAAAAATATACTTGGTTTGTACTTATAATTATTAAGACATTCCATTTTAATTATCTCTTAGATGAATTAAAACATAACTAATGTCTTTTTATTTAATTAACTTAACTTAATAATAAAAACGACAGAATATCCATGGTATAGGCTCTTTGGGCTTTTCTCAGTTGATTCCTCACACATATCACAAGAGTTTTCCATGGTATAGGCTCTTTGGGCATTTCTCGGTTGATTCCTATCTTCCAATATTAACTCTCGAATAAATTTACTTTTATTTCCCCACATGTTGATGTCCCTTCCCTTAACTTGTAGCGCACATATTTTTTTTTAATAAAACAAACAAAAAGAAAAGTCAGTAAAACTAATAAAAAATGCAATAACAAAACAACTAACACCAATTGCCATTCCCCGACAACGACGCCAAAAACTTGTTGCGTGTAATAAGTGCTACGCAATTGTGCAAGTATACACGTCGCAAGTAATAAAGTGATATGAGTATCGAGTATCGAGTATTGTCTCCACAAGGATTGGTTTGGGCCACTTTGCTTAAGTTATTGCATTGCAAAAAAAAAGCACAAATGGGTGATAGGAAGAGTACTAACCAACAAGTAAACTAAAGAACAATAAAAGTAAAAGATAGAGGAAATCAAATAAGAGAGAAGATGACGAGTTATCATGAATTTGAGGGGTGATAATTGAATGGACCGTCTTGGTAATTGAGTGCAAGAACGACTCAATTGCTTGGGCAGTGGCAACAATCGTATTGTCAAGGCATTGAGTTGAGGCGATGCCAGGGCAATTAAGAAAAGAAACCTATGCTGTGGCAATGAGTGAGTGTAACGCCCCAATTTTGGGCTTAGAAGTTTTGGGTTTGGACCGAACCGGTCGGATTGCGGTTCGAATATAAAGGTGATTTTTAGGAAAGCCTAGTTCGGGTTGCATTAAAAATATGGAAAATTGTCTTAAAATACTCTTTCATTATGTATAAGAGAATGGTGAAATCAATTTTACAAAATGAGGTTTGGAAGTGTGACATTTTGGTTTAGTGACTAAAATGTAATTTTTGAAAACTTGGTGACTGTTTTAAAAAAGATTGAAACTTTGAATCTTTAAGGAGCTATTTACCCAAGAAGAGTTTCTCCAGATTTTTCTTATTATTAATCAATTTATTATTGATTTTAAATTAAAGGTAAAAGGGAGGGAAAGATATTTTGTCATTTTAACTAAATTTCTCAAATTTTCCATTTTCTTTTCTCTCAACTTTTCTCTCAACCCAAACACATTTCTCCAGCAAAATTCCCTCTGATTTTGACAACTAAAGATTATATTTCAACCTTCATTTGATCTCTAATCACTTCTACATCAAAACCTTAGCATTTGCTTATTGGATTTTCAAGAATTTTGGTTCCAAAAAGGGAGAAACTCAAGTTTAGAGGTATGAACGTCCTTCTCCTCTAAATTCTCAGTTCTTTACTGAAATTCCCAAGTTCTCAATCCTTGATTTGTGTTTTATTAAAGGTTTTGTAGTTGTGTTCATGATCTTGGCTTTAAAATGCAAGATTTGGTTAATTTTTGATGAAATTCGTATGGAATGGTTGGGTACTGTTTTGAGATGTGTTTTTAATGTAAAATGGATGTATAATTGATGAGAAATTGAGGTTTAATCAATGCAATCCCGGATAGGTTAATTTTCCTAAGTTTTGCTTGAGTTTTTGGTGGTTTTTGGAGTGATCTCGGTGATCTGCTATAGCTGGAGGTATAAGGACGTGATTAGATCCTTTTTGGATGTTAATTGAGGTTTGTGAATGTTTGGAATTGACGGATCTTGGCTGGGTAGTGTTGTAGTGATGTTTGGATGTGATTTCGGTTGTGTTTGGTAGCCAAAATGTGAGTGTTGATGAGAGCAGCGAGTTTATGTGCTTCGTTTGAAGATATTAATGCATGATGATGCATTAATCCTCTGCTTTGATGTGTTTAAAACAGGGGAGACATCTTCGGATCCTTGTGGTGTTGATCCGAAAGCTTGATTGGTGTTTCGGCAAGTTGCGAAACGGAATCGGTGAGTGAAGTTTGGTTTTCAGCTTTGAAACCAATGTTTTGAAGGTTTGAGAGCTTAGATTAAGTCTAAACAACTTAGCTAAGCTCAAGAGTAAGTTTTCGGAAAAACTCTCTTGTTGATGAACCATGAATTGGTTGAATGCAAAGTGATTTGTTGCATGTTTAAATTCTGTTTTTGAAAGCATATTTGAGCATGTTTATTGCTGGTTTTATAAGCCATGTATTGAAGGATGCTCAAGGTAAGAGATCCTTGTTTTTGTACATTGATAAATGTGGTTTTGATGCATAATGATGCATGATGTTAATGGCTTTGTCAAATGCTTTAAAACAGTGGATTAATGTTGTTAAATGATGTATATTGGCAAGTGATGTAAGTGGTTCTTGGTTACTTGAATCGGATATAGTTAGCCGGCTATAGGATTGGGTGCACCGTGAATAAAGTCACCTTGATTGTGGAGTGGTTGTGATTGTACCGTAGACTCCATCCAAGTACACTAACGAGATGGTTAAGAACACCATGGTGGTTAAAAGTCCATGGGTGGGTCTTGTGTTAAGGTCATCATGGTGGTTAAAATTCCATGTGTGGACCTTGTGTATTGTTAAGGTCATGATGGTGGTTAAAATTCCATATGTGGACCTTGTGTTTGGTAAGATCACAATGGTGGTTTAAAGTCCATGTGTGGATCTTGTGTTGTATGTCCCGTGATCTCGTTAGTGATGTTATACAACTACCAATGAGTGATGTGGAGGGGTTGTGATTGTACCCAAGTCTCCATCACGGGTGTTGAGGGGTTGTGATTGTACCATGCTCCACCTTGAGATTGGTAGTGTGTATGAAGCGTAGGGACAACGCTTGTAATCTGCGTATCCGATTGTTGTCGATTGTTGATTGTCAATTGTTTTGAAAATGGTTATGAGTATCACTTGGAAGCCAATATGACATGTTAATGATTTGAAGCATGAAATGCTTGGTTTAAATACATATGTACATGATCAAATGTGGTTTGAACTAAAGGTTTTGAAAAGGAGTTTTATAAATGCATTATTGTGATGTTTTAAATGAGCATTCCTCACTAAGCTATGTGCTTACGCTCTCTCTTTCTTAAACCAATAATGCAGAGCATTAAAGTGCTTGAAGGGGCAGCAAGAGGTCAAGAATCCAAGTGAAGAACTAAGCTCATGTATGGTGAATGTTTTCTTACCACTATTAGCTTTTGGGCATTTGGCAATGGGAACCTAAATGGTTGTTTTGGGAGATGTTTTGGACTCCCTAAGTTGGTTTTATGCTTTCAATAATGATGGAACATGTAAATGGCCTTTTTGAAGTTGTTTTGGATGTTTTGGTGTTTGTATGGTTTTAATATAGGATGCATGCCTATAGAATTGGGTTTTTCCATAATTGATGCCATGTTTGTGAAAGAATGATGCAATTATGTTCCTTGAGTGTTGAATGACTTGCTGGTATAATTTGGTTGCCTTTGGAGCATGTTTGATGAATCAATTATGTAATAAACCATCAAAATTTCTGCAATCTGGGCAGCCTGTTTTGGAACAGGTGCTACCGTATCGGAACGGAGGGCCTGAAATGGCCTTGGCGTTCCGAAATGGGTAGAACCGTTCCGGAACGGTTTTGCCACTGCCAAGCCCTGTTCCGGAACTCATTTTGGAACGGTCTCGCGTTTCAGAACGGATCATCCCCGTTCCGGAACACTCGATCGTTGGGCACTGAAATTGACAGTTATATGTTTTGAAATCCTTGCGTTTTGGTCCTGAACTTTGTATATGCAATTGAATGAGTTTGAAAAGTCCGTTTGAGCTGAAATTTGGCAGTAAAGCATGAAACATGACTAATTGCATAATGGTAACTCAAAAGTTGGTTAAGTCCTTGTAATTTCCAGAATTTATGTTTTGGTCCCTAAATTCATGATTTGTGCAATCGAGTCCCTAAATGTTTTCTGATTGCGGTGACCTTTGAGTATGCTGATCTTGTGAACATATCTAGGGTTAATATGCATTTAGATAAGATTAAAAAGAAAAAAGGTCGTTAATCAAGGTTGACTTTCAGGTTGACTTTGGTTTTCCCCGTGTAAACTTCTTAATTCGGGTCAACCGTCTAGGCCGGGTTAAGGGGGTTACATTTGGTGGTATCAGAGCTGAGTTCTCGAGTAATTGGGAATGGTTATGTGGGTGATGAGTGTGTATATGCTTTGTATGCTTGTTGAATGAAAGCATGTTGTGTGAATTGTAAGTATGTTACAATTGTGATGAATGTTGTGGTGAAGCATGTTAGAGGGACCCATTGCCAAATCAAAGCTAATGAAATGATTTGATTTTAATTGGAAATGAGCTTGAGTACTTGGATTGCTTACCTTGCTGGGCCTGACTTTGTTTATTTGCATTGTGATTGCATTATTAGTGAATGGCACCTCGTAGAGAAACGAGGATTAATACGCGAGCTATGGCTCAAAATGAGAATGAGGAGAATGCTGAAAATGTGGTGGATTTACCTCCTCCGCCTGGTGGTGGTGGTGCTGGGGGTGAGGGAGCTGCAGCTGGTGGTGGTGCTGGGGGCGCTGGACCTGAAGCTGGTCAGGGGCAAGCTGTTCCTGACATGACAATGCTGGTACAAGCCATTGCTGGAGCTTTTCGAGCAGCGGTAGCTGGAGCTCAAGGAGCTGGGCATCAGGGAGATGCTAATGCTAGATGTTGAGTGTGTAAAAGTTCTATTATTTACACCCTTTTTAACCCATATTTCTGCTGCATTCAAGCATCATTGCATTGCATTTAGGTTAGTTTTCAATAAAACATCACAATTATATAAAAGGCACGGATTCTACTAAAAGATGGTGTATTTTGCAGGTAACTGCCATGGTTGACAATGAAGGCAGGCGCAGGACAGATAAGCAGAAAAGCTGAACTGGATTAGCAGCTGAAGAAGACGAACCTGTCATGGACCTGTCACGACAGCAAGGTGACAGCAGATTTATGAAGAGGAAAAGTCAAGTGGACCTCGATAGATAGAGAAAAATCTGCTCGTCTGTCGTGTGAAAGCCAAATATTTTTCCGAGCCCCGGATCAAAAGATATGTCAAGCCAAAGCTCAAGGAAAGGAATTCCCACAAAATAGGGATGCGGCTGGAAAGTAGGAGACTTTAGAGATTTAGTCTTTATTAGAATCTTACTTTTAATTAAAGTTGTAATCCTTGTTACCTTAGATAACTTGAGCCCAAAGCTTATATAAGGGCATAGATTTAACCTAGAGGCATAACCGATATCCCACAATCGAAACCAAAACCCTGCCGTCCACCCGTCACCGACATGTTCTAAATTCCCCCTAGGGCCACGGGTTGTTTTGTAAAGTAGTTGCAAGGGTTGCTTTGTTTTAGGATTTTTCAAGTTCAATAAAATAAACTTCAAGTTCTTTTATCTTGGTTTTAATATCTTGCAAGAGCATCGGGAGAGCATTGTGAGGTTATCTATTTACTTAGCATCGGGAGAGTTAAGTATACGAAAGAGATAAAAGCGCGTTCTCTAGTTTATAGTTGAACCATCTCGTGCTTAGGGATAAGGCGAGGTTAAGTGGCTAAGGAAGAATTCATACACATCGGTGTTCATCCTTCGATTCACGCCGGGAGGTATCATCAAAGACGTGTTCATCGACAGACTTGTGCCTAGGGATAGGGCAAGGCAGATCTGGGATTCTTGCCAAGCTTGAAGTACGGAGTTAGTGTCTGCTGCCGCGACAACTAACGGACAGACGCCGCGACAGGTGCTGTCGGCGACGGGAGCGACGACAGAACTGGAGATCCTAAGCAATTCAATACCTGCACTACCGAGCAATTCAATACCGGCCCATTCTCTCTATCTTGATTTCTCAATCCTTTTATTTACGTTTTTACCTTATTATTCGTGACAACTTTCTAAAATATTTCCTCTACTTCGTGCAGTGAAATTAGGTGAAGTCATTAGC
Source organism: Hibiscus tridactylites (assembly GCA_958450335.1). NCBI lineage: Eukaryota > Viridiplantae > Streptophyta > Magnoliopsida > Malvales > Malvaceae > Hibiscus > Hibiscus tridactylites. The sequence goes on along the minus strand of OY288285.1, from coordinate 18,855,735 downwards.
CCAATCCCTGTGGAGACGATATCCGATACTTCGTATCACTTTACTACTTGCGTCGTGTACACTTGCACTACAATTGCGATAGTCTATTTTACACGCAACAAGTTTTTGGCGCCGTTGCCGGGGATTGGCAACATAACTACATCTTTCTTTTATTGCACTTTTTGCTTTTATTTTTATTTTTATTTTCGTTTTTATTTTTAGTTTTTCTTTAATATTTATTTTGTGTTTTCAACTCTTGCTTTTCACAAGGTTCTTTTGTTTATGCGCAGATCGAAAAGAGGCGAAGATCCTGAGTATAAGTTAGATCCGGAAATCGAACGATCATTCAATCTCAAGAAACAGATTCGCCACCTTTTAGACAGGAACGAATACCTTGAAGAACAGCTAGAGCAGATGGCCCGTAACCAGCCTGCTGGAGGAGACATACCGCCTGTCGGCGACCCGCCTGGGGCAGGTGGACGACGGTCATGTCGTGACTACATGCTGAATGACCATGTAGAGCTGGAGACCACGCTGCCGGATATTGATGTTGACAACTTCGAGCTTAAGCCTGTCATGTTTAGTATGATCAACAACGCCGGACAATTTAGTGGTTCTGCGACAGAAGATGCTAGGGAGCATCTCAAAACATTCCAGGAAATCTGTGGTTCGTTTAGACTGCCAGGAGTTAGTCCGAAGATACTGAGGCTTCGGTTATTCCCCCATTCATTAAGGGACAGAGCTAAAACTTGGTGGAATAAACTTACACCGGGTTCTATTATGACTTGGGCAGATCTAACTCGTGAATTTTTATCTCGTTTTAATCCTTCGCATTTATCTGAGCGATTACGTAACGAAATTGCTACTTTTCAACAGGAAGATGACGAGCCGATGCACGAGGCCTGGGACAGATTTACTACTCTACTTCAGAACTGCCCAATGCATGGATTCCCTGTCTGGAATCAGGTAACTAAATTTTATAATGCTGCTAACTTACAAACTCGCATTCGCATTGATTCTGCAGCAAATGGACTATTATTGGATAAAGATCCAGACGAGGCATTGCAAGTTCTAAAAAATCTAGCCAAGAATGAGGAGCAGTTTCCGACAGCTAGAAGAGGGAGTAAACGGGTACTTGCTGTCAAGGACTATGAGGCCGACAGCACTATGAAATCTCAGGTAGCATTCCTTACTAAAGCAATGAAACACTTATTGAGTGAAGAGGACTTACGAGGATTTGCTGTCGAGGAAATTTGTGCTACTTGTGAAGGAAATCATAGTAGTGAAGAGTGCCCTATAAATATAGAAGAGGGAAAATATGTTGGAAATTACAAGCCAAACTACAATTCCAACAACTACAACCCTAATTGGAGGAAAGATCCCAAATTTTCCTGGAGTAACCCTAACAATGCTCTAAATCCGCAAGCATATAATCAGAATCAGGGGGGTCCTAGACTGTTGACGCGACAGCAGCTGCAGCCGCAGAACCTGCCGCCTCAGCAACAACAGCAGCCACCACCTACCACGAGTAGTGTATTGGAGCAGACTCTGGCCACCTTTATGTCTCAGACTGGCACATATATGGATAATATTAATCAGTTTGTCAAGAAGACGGAAAATTTTATGGATGACACTAAGATGAGAATGACGAACCATGAAGCTACCTTGAAATCTCTAGAGACACAAATGGGTCAGGTGTCGCAGCATATTAAACCGAGGCAGAATGGAGGTTTCCCAAGCAATACTGAAAATGCTAGACCGCCCCCACATGAGCAATGTAAGGCAATTACTACTAGGAGTGGGAAGAAGTTAACAGGGCCAGAAAAAGAAGCTGAAACAGAAAAGGACCCTGCTTTGGATAAACCTGCCGAGGAAACTGCCCCGACAGGTGACAAACAGACTGCTGCCGATGAACCTGTCACGACAGCAGAAGCGACAGAGGAGAAAAAAGATGATTATCGTCCTCAGATTCGCATACAGTGGGAAGGACGCATTGCTGATTATCGTCCCCCACCACCCTTCCCTCAACGGATACAACAAGCTAAGCATGAATCTCAACTTAAAAAGATTTATGATATTTTTAAACAGGTTCATATTAACATTCCGTTGTTAGATGCTGTTAGGGAGATGCCCGGTTATGCTAAATTTCTCAAGGATGTCATGTCTAAAAAATCTAAACTTGGGGAATTTGAAACGGTAAGGATGCAAGAAGGTTGCATGAGTATTCTTCATCGGCAGCCACCCCAGAAAAAGAAGGATCCGGGGAGCTTCCTCATACCTTGCGTAATCGGCGATAAATTTGTGGGTAAGGCACTTTGTGATCTTGGTGCTAGTGTTAATCTAATGCCCAAATCTGTTTTTCAGAAACTAGGTATTGGCAAGGCGCGGCCCACGACAGTTACCCTACAGCTAGCCGACCGCTCTTACGTTCACCCCGAGGGAAAAATTGAAGATATTTTGGTAAGAGTGGATAAACTTATTTTTCCTGCTGACTTTCTTATTTTAGATTGTGAGGCAGATGAGAACGCACCAGTCATCCTAGGGCGACCCTTCTTAGCTACGGGAAGATCATTGATTGATGTGGAGAAAGGAGAACTCACCATGCGCGTGAACGATCAAGAAATTAAGTTGAATGTTCTCCAAGCAATGAAACATGCCGATGTGGACGAGGAATGCAAGGCCATCATTGAGGTGACCTTTGATCAACCCTGCATCAGGTCGGGCTGCCGAGATATAAAATTTGGTCACTGCTGCGACAGCCACCTACAAGCCTGTCATGACAGTGACGACGACAGCAACGACGACAGCATCGACGACAGTGACTCCTCTGACTCCAATATATCTGATACTGAAGGTCATGAGGAGGTAAACTGGTTAGACCATCGTCTAGGTAAGTTATTCGAACCCTTGAATTACACTTCGGATAACCATTTAATCCAAAAGCCCTCTACTGTTGAACCACCTGTCTTAGAACTTAAGCCCCTGCCAGGGAAGCTTAAATATGCTTATCTTGGTTGTGATGACACACTGCCTGTAATCATCTCTGCTAAGCTGCCACAGGAACAGGAACGACAGCTGATCGACATGTTGAGGCAGCATAAAAGGGCGATAGGATGGACGATAGCAGACATTCAAGGCATTAGTCCGGCAATCTGTATGCACAAAATCCTCCTAGAGGAAGATCATAAGCTGACTATTGATGCCCAAAGGCGGTTAAACCTTGCGATGAAGGAGGTAGTGCGTAAAGAAATAATTAAATGGTTAGATGCAGGTATTATTTACGCCATCTCCGACAGCAAATGGGTAAGCCCGGTGCAATGTGTTCCCAAGAAAGGAGGCATGACCGTGATAACCAACGAAAACAACGAGTTAATCCCAACCAGGACTGTGACCGGTTGGAGGGTTTGTATGGACTATCGGAAGCTTAACAAAGCTACCCGAAAGGACCACTTTCCTTTACCCTTTATTGATCAAATGCTTGACAGATTAGCGGGTAAACCTTACTATTGTTTTCTTGATGGTTACTCAGGTTACAACCAAATTGCTATTGCACCAGAGGATCAAGAGAAAACGACTTTCACATGCCCCTACGGTACATACGCATTTAGGAGGATGCCATTTGGACTCTGTAACGCACCTGCCACCTTCCAAAGGTGCATGATGGCTATATTCTCGGACATGGTAGAGGACTTCCTAGAAATTTTTATGGATGATTTTTCTGTCTTTGGAGACGATTTTGAGAGTTGTCTAGGCAATTTACAAAAGGTGCTCGAAAGATGCAAAAAAGCAAACTTGGTTTTAAATTGGGAAAAATGCCACTTTATGGTGGATGAAGGGATAGTCCTAGGTCATAAGATTAGCTGCCGTGGTATAGAAGTCGACAGGGCAAAGATTGAAGTCATAGAGAAGCTGCCGCCGCCAACAACAGTCAAGGGCATTAGAAGTTTTCTAGGGCATGCTGGTTTTTATAGGAGATTCATTGCCAATTTCTCAAAAATCACGAAACCCCTATGTCATCTCTTAGAGCAGAACCGACCCTTTGACTTTAATGAAGAATGTACTGAAGCATTCAAGGTTCTGAAGGAAAAGCTAGTGACAGCCCCCATAGTACAGCCACCAGACTGGACACAACCGTTTGAAATTATGTGTGATGCTAGTGACTATGCTGTCGGGGCAGCACTTGGGCAGCGCAAGGACAGGCTGTTTCATGTCATATATTATGCCAGCAAAACATTGAATGATGCCCAAGTGAATTATACCACCACAGAAAAGGAGCTGTTAGCTGTGGTATTCTCCATCGACAAGTTTCGTTCTTACATACTTGGGACGAAAGTAATAGTGCACACCGACCATTCTGCCCTCAAGTACTTATTTGCAAAGAAGGATGCCAAGCCGAGATTGATACGGTGGATCTTGCTATTACAAGAGTTCGACCTTGAGATCAAAGACAAAAAGGGGACAGAAAACCAGGTGGCAGACCACTTGTCGAGGCTGGAGATGGGACAGAGTCTACCCATTGATGAGACACACATACTTGAGACCTTCCCAGATGAGCAGCTCTTTGCTGCCGCAATAGCTGTCGCGACAGCCATGGCGGCAGGTAAGTCTTCTAACCTTCCCTGGTATGCTGATTTCGTTAATTTTATAGTTAGCGGAATATTACCTTCTGATCTTACTTATCAAGCCAGGAAGAGGTTTCAAAATGATGTTAAACATTATTATTGGGACGAACCTCTTCTTTTCAAAATGTGCGCAGATCAGGTTATAAGAAGATGCGTACCACAAGAAGAACAAGAAGACATTCTCCATCACTGTCATGCTTCACAATATGGAGGACACATAGGAGGCAATAAAACTGCTGCCAAGGTGCTGCAGTCAGGGTTCTACTGGCCGACACTGTATAAGGACGCACAGGAATTTTACAAGAACTGTGACAGGTGCCAGCGGACAGGTAGCATCTCGAGGAGAAACGAGATGCCACTGCAAAATATTTTGGAAGTCGAGATCTTCGACGTTTGGGGGATTGATTTTATGTGACCTTTTCCATCTTCGTGTGGAAATCTTTACATCCTCCTAGCAGTGGATTATGTCTCCAAGTGGGTAGAAGCAATCGCAACTCAAAAGAATGATGCCAAAACGGTCCAAAAGTTTTTGCACAAAAACATCTTTTCTAGATTTGGCATCCCTAGGGCGATTATCAGTGATGAAGGGAGACATTTTGACAACAGGGTAATTGCTGCCGCCTTGAGAAAATATGGTGTCAAGCACAGGATCGCGACAGCATACCACCCACAGACCAATGGACAGGCTGAGATATCCAATAGGGAAGTGAAAAACATACTTGAAAAAATGGTTAAACCAACTAGAAAAGATTGGTCTTTGCTTCTGAATGATGCATTATGGGCATACAGAACAGCTTTCAAGACTCCATTGGGCATGTCTCCATACCGTTTGATTTATGGGAAAACCTGTCATCTGCCTGTCGAGATAGAACACAAGGCATATTGGGCAATCAAGGCAGTAAACATGGACTTGGACAAGGCAGGCCAGAAAAGGCTGTTAGATTTAAATGAGATCGATGAAATACGGATAATGGCCTATGACAATGCAAGGATTTACAAGGAAAAGACAAAGAAGTGGCATGACAAGAAATTGCTGCCACGAAAGTTCTGCCCAGGGCAGCTTGTGTTGTTGTTTAATTCTAGGCTGAAACTCTTTCTAGGGAAGCTCAAATCTAGATGGTCTGGCCCATTCCAAGTGGTTCAAGTTTTTCCTCATGGTGCCATCACAATTCAATCATTAAAGGACGGGCACCAATTCAAAGTCAACGGACAACGCCTCAAGCACTATCAAGGGACTGAAGCCCCAGGAATACAGGAAGTGGTTACTTTAGGTGATGCACCACAAGGCATCCCTAACTTAACCTAATTTTTATTTTTATTTTTCTTATTAATATTATTTATTAGGAATTAGATTTATTTTATTCGAATAATGTTTTATTTTTAATTTCAGTTTTTAGGAAATAAAGGAGTCAAGTGAGAAAGAAGAAGTGGCCCAAGCCCACCGCTCATCCACCAGCCCAATAAAGCCCATTTATGGTAACCTGTCGTTTCGGCTGCCGGCGCAGACGGATTTGACAGGCTGTCAACAGACGCACAGCAGACGAAGAAGCGTGCGGCAGACGCACAGCAGACGCATTAATGCACGTCAGACGCGTCAGACACGCTACATTCAATCTGCCGCCTTGTTATTCCCGCCTGCCGTTGCGGCATTAAATGGGCAGCTCCCCAACAGCTATATAAACCCCTTCCCATTTTCATTTTTCATCACTTCTGATTTTTCTCTCTTGTTATTCTCCTCTAGTTTTATCTATTTTCTCTCTTTTTCAGCCCTTGCAACCAAAATGTCGTCGAGACAAACCCGTCAAAACACTGCTGCCGCTTCTTCTTCAGCAGCAGCATCGCCATTCACCAAAAAGGAGCTATGGGAGGAGCGTGGCTTCATTTACAACAGAGATGCACCTCTTTTTGGACTCCGGCCGTTCATTATGAAGGCCATAACAGCACAACTTTGGGAGGACTTTGCCGAGCAGCCGGCAGAGCTTAATGACACTTTGGTCCGGGAATTTTATGCGGCGATCGAAAGCAAGACGGCGACATCTGTCACCGTCCGAGGAGTGACAATTCCTTTCAGCGCTAGCAGCATCAACCATGTGTTCGGCCTCTTCTTTGGCCCCAATGATGATGCTCACCAACAATTTTGGGACACCCTCGACACTGCCGGACATGATGCTGTCATGAGGGAGCTGACAGAGGCTGGTACGACATGGAGCACCAGTAAGAAGAACCCCCACTCTGTCAATAGGGGGCAGCTACTCCCTGAGGCAAAACTATGGAACGCTTTTATCAAAAAGCGTATCCTGCCTTCGTCCCACCATACAACAATCAACCGACAGCGGCTGGCCCTTATCCATTCTATTATGCACGACAGGCCAATCAATGTGGGCAGGTACATGCGGGACAGCATCCTTGATTATGCCTTCCGCTCGGACTCACGACTCTGCCTGCCGTTCACTATCACCGCCCTCTGCCGCTGCGCTGCCGTACCGGAGGAGCCTTCAGACAAAATCAAGACGGGCAGCGGATGGACAGACAACAACATCTCCAGCCTCATGGAGATCATAGTCGTATCGCCCCTCAACGTCTTCGATCCAAACGCCCCTCCTGCTGAGTCCGATGATGAACCAGCCACCGAACCTGCCCCAGAAGCTGCCACCAACACCGCTCCGGCATATCAGAACGCCCACATCCTTGCTGCCATCCTGAGGGTAGAGGAGCGCCAGATGGGTTTGATGACTTTCATCCGTGACTTCTCCAATGCAACGGTAAATTTCATCACTAATACTTTGAATTTTCCGGATGTCATCTTCCCCACCTTCCCCGCCCATTATTTCAATATCCCCACCCCCACTCACACACCACCTGTCTCTCCCCATACACAATCTGCCACTTCCATACCATCCCCTGCCCCGACGGCAGCTGGCAGCCCACCGACAGACACCTCCCCTCGAGGAACCAAGCGAGCTGCCGCTGACGACAGCCCTCTTGTCCGGCGGAATCTGGAGAGCGACTTCACGCGAGTCAAACGCATTAAGCATGTGGCAGACAAGAGAAGGCTGTCCAAAGCCATCATAACCAGCAGCTCATGGGACAGCAGCAGCAGTTCCGACATCAGGCTAGTGGAGCCACCTGCCCTTCAACCTGCTGATCAACCTGCTCCGGAACCTGCCCAGCCACCTCCACAACACAGACGCCGCCATCAGATCCGCGTCAGCAGCAGCAGCGAGGACAGCGAATAAAATTTAAGTTTTTATTTCTTTTTCTCCTCTTATTGCTGCCTGCCCTTATATTTTTGTGATGTACTTTTATTTATCTTGTCTTTCTTTAATTTTTGTGTCATTTTGCATTGAGGGCAATGCAACCCTCGAGTTTGGGGGTGGCAACCCTCCATTCTAATGGAGTCTTAGTACATCTTTTATTAATTTTTCTTGTGTCTTATTATTTATTTATTTAGTTTATCTAAAAAAAATCAGAAAACTAAAACTGTTGGCTTAAAACTGTGGAGTTAACTTACCTGTCATGACGGCTCTGTCGTGACAGCATCTTTAGGACAGGTTAAGGAAAAGTTTAGAGCCTTTCTATAGTTCTGAAAAACTTAAACACTTTTGTGACTGTTATATTGCTTAGATTTCTTTTAGCCAAACTAGAATAGGAAGCTTAGAACTTGAATAGACCCTAGAGGTGCCTAACACTGGCTCTAGGAAAGAAGTTTAGCAAAAGAAAATTAAAAACCTAGAGGTGCCCGAAACCGGCTCTAGGAAGCTAACTAGAGGTGCCCGAAACTGGCTCTAGTAAAAATTTAGCTTGAAAAATAGAAGAAAAAGAAGCATGAAAATGTGCCTTCTAAAAAAATAAACTTTGGCATAAAAATTCGAGTTAAGGAGTTGAATATTCTAGTGAAACTAAGATAGTCTTAGCATATAACTGTTCACAAGCATGCACACACTGCACGAGAGCTATAGGGAGATTCCGGACAGATCCTAATCTTTCCGATAGGATGCTGCTGCCATAGAGAATGAGCGACAGGTAAAGGGACAATTCACTGTTTTAAGGCCAACACAAAAAATTTTCATTTTTATTTTAAGTCTTGATTGCTTGAGGACAAGCAAAAACTTGAGTTTGGGGGTGTGTTGAGTGTGTAAAAGTTCTATTATTTACACCCTTTTTAACCCATATTTCTGCTGCATTCAAGCATCATTGCATTGCATTTAGGTTAGTTTTCAATAAAACATCACAATTATATAAAAGGCACGGATTCTACTAAAAGATGGTGTATTTTGCAGGTAACTGCCATGGTTGACAATGAAGGCAGGCGCAGGACAGATAAGCAGAAAAGTTGAACTGGATTAGCAGCTGAAGAAGACGAACCTGTCATGGACCTGTCACGACAGCAAGGTGACAGCAGATTTATGAAGAGGAAAAGTCAAGTGGACCTCGATAGATAGAGAAAAATCTGCTCGTCTGTCGTGTGAAAGCCAAATATTTTTCCGAGCCCCGGATCAAAAGATATGTCAAGCCAAAGCTCAAGGAAAGGAATTCCCACAAAATAGGGATGCGGCTGGAAAGTAGGAGACTTTAGAGATTTAGTCTTTATTAGAATCTTACTTTTAATTAAAGTTGTAATCCTTGTTACCTTAGATAACTTGAGCCCAAAGCTTATATAAGGGCATAGATTTAACCTAGAGGCATAACCGATATCCCACAATCGAAACCAAAACCCTGCCGTCCACCCGTCACCGACATGTTCTAAATTCCCCCTAGGGCCACGGGTTGTTTTGTAAAGTAGTTGCAAGGGTTGCTTTGTTTTAGGATTTTTCAAGTTCAATAAAATAAACTTCAAGTTCTTTTATCTTGGTTTTAATATCTTGCAAGAGCATCGGGAGAGCATTGTGAGGTTATCTATTTACTTAGCATCGGGAGAGTTAAGTATACGAAAGAGATAAAAGCGCGTTCTCTAGTTTATAGTTGAACCATCTCGTGCTTAGGGATAAGGCGAGGTTAAGTGGCTAAGGAAGAATTCATACACATCGGTGTTCATCCTTCGATTCACGCCGGGAGGTATCATCAAAGACGTGTTCATCGACAGACTTGTGCCTAGGGATAGGGCAAGGCAGATCTGGGATTCTTGCCAAGCTTGAAGTACGGAGTTAGTGTCTGCTGCCGCGACAACTAACGGACAGACGCCGCGACAGGTGCTGTCGGCGACGGGAGCGACGACAGAACTGGAGATCCTAAGCAATTCAATACCTGCACTACCGAGCAATTCAATACCGGCCCATTCTCTCTATCTTGATTTCTCAATCCTTTTATTTACGTTTTTACCTTATTATTCGTGACAACTTTCTAAAATATTTCCTCTACTTCGTGCAGTGAAATTAGGTGAAGTCATTAGCCCAATCCCTGTGGAGACGATATCCGATACTTCGTATCACTTTACTACTTGCGTCGTGTACACTTGCACTACAATTGCGATAGTCTATTTTACACGCAACACTAGACTACCTTTGGAGCGTTTGCGCAGTCTGGGAGGGACTGAGTTCAGGGGTTTGTCTGCTGAAGGTTCTGAGTCTTGGCTGGAAAGTACCAAGAGAATCTTGGGGCAAATTAATTGCTCTGATGTGCAGAAGCTGGGCTGTGTGGTATCGTTGTTGCAGGACGATGCTTACACTTGGTGGACAACCACTATCTCTGGGATGGCGGATGCTGATGTGACATGGACGTTCTTTCAGAACATATTCAAGAGTAGGTACCTGGGTGTGAGGTACTTGGATGAAAAGAAGAGGGAATTCATGTCTCTCACTCAAGGGAGCATGACAGTGGCTGAGTACGAGGTTCAGTTGTCCGACTCAGTCAGTATGCACCTAAGCTTATTCCTGATGAGCGGGAGAGGTTTGAACGGTTCCGTTATGGTTTGGTGACGGAGGTGAAGACTTATATGCTGGCTGCTGAGTATAATGATTTTGATGTGCTGGTTGGTAGGGCAAAGGATATTGAGATGAATTTGGGTTTATCTTCTAGAAGTGCTGTTTCTAGTGCTGGTAAGCGAGTTGCTGAATATAGTTCCGGTGGTGGACGGAACAAGAGGGGACGTGATAAGAAGTATCAGTCTTCGGCTAAGCGAGGTGGTGGTGCGCCTGCTCAGGGAGGCAAGGCAAGAGCTGATCTAAACACATGCTGGACATGTGGTTCGCGTGGCCATTTGAGGCGTGATTGTCCTCGAGTGACGAGAGAGGTGCAGGCTCCTGTTGGGGCAGCTGGTAACTCGTGCTGGAATTGTGGATCCGCTGATCACATGAGGAGAGAGTGTCCTCTGTTGGCCGGTGGTGGCCAAGGACGTGCTCTTGGAGTTGTTGCACCACAGAGAGGTCGTGGGCGCGGCCGTGGTAACTTCCAGCATAGAGAGGAGGGTGGACGGAATGTGGCTCATGTTGTAGCTGTTCAGCCTGAGGGTGGTGGCCAGGCGAGAGTGTATGCTCAGAGGGAGGGGAGAAATGACACGGATGTGATCGCAGGTACTTTTACTTTGCAATCCTTGTCATTACTTTCCTTGATTGATTCTGGGTCTACACACTCATACATATTGCGTGAGCATGCTGAGTTGCTTGGTTTGCCTGTTGAGTCTTTGGATATTGGAATGCGTGTCACTAGTTCTTTTGGCGAGACTGTTGTGACTCGAAAGCTTTATAGAAGATGTCCTTTGGTTGTGCAAGATCATGTTTTTCATGTTGATCTTATGGAATTTCCTTTCTATGATTTTGATGTAATCCTTGGTATGGATTGGCTTGTTGAGCATCGTGCTGTAGTGGATTGTGAGAATAAGCGAGTTTCGTTGAAACTTGCGGATGATTATGAGGTAGTTGTGGTTGGTGAGAATGTGAAGTTTCTTGCCAATGTGGTGTCTACATTGGAGGCGAGCCGGATGCTGAGGCAAGGTTGTGAAGCTTATCTAGCTTTTGTGATGAATCCTAGCTCTAAGGAGTTGCGTGTGCAAGATATCAGGACTGTGCGAGAGTTTCCTGGTATGTTTCCTGAGGAGTTGCCTGGATTGCCTCCCAATCGTGAAGTGGAGTTTGGGATTGAGCTGTATGAAAACACAACTCCAGTGTCCATTACCCCTTATCGAATGACGCCTAAGGAGTTGAAAGAGCTGAAGACGCAACTGCAAGAGTTGCTTGATCGTGGTTTCATTCGGCCAAATGTGTCACCTTGGGGTGCACCGGTCTTGTTTGTGAAGAAGAAGGATGGCACTATGAGAATGTGCATTGATTATCGTCAGCTTAACAAGTTGACTATCAAGAATCGGTATCCATTGCCGAGAATTGATGATCTTTTTGATCAATTTCGGGGAGCTGCTGTGTTCTCTAAGATTGACTTAAGGTCAGGGTATTACCAGTTGAAGGTGAAGGATGTGGATGTGCCAAAGACAGCTTTCAGGACGAGATATGGGCATTATGAGTTCCTTGTGATGCCGTTTGGTTTGACAAATGCTCCTGCAGCTTTCATGGACATGATGAATCGTGTATTTCATGAATACCTGGATAAGTTTGTTGTGGTGTTCATTGATGATATCCTCGTGTACTCGCGTACTGAGGAGGAGCATGAAGAGCATTTGAGGATTGTGTTGCAAGCTTTGTTGGAGAATTGGCTTTATGCCAAGCTGAGCAAGTGTGAGTTCTGGCTTAGAGAAGTGGTGTTTCTTGGTCATGTGGTTTCTGCTGAAGGGATTCGTGTTGATCCTCAAAAGATTGAGGCGGTGATGAATTGGAAGGTTCCTAAGTCTGTTCATGAAGTCCGTAGTTTCCTTGGTTTGGCGGGATATTATCGGAGGTTCGTAGATGGGTTTTCGAAGATTGCTGCACCTTTGACGAAGTTGTTGCAGAAGGATGTTAAGTATGAGTGGACGGAAGCGAGACAACAGGCTTTTGAGAAGCTTAAGGCAGCTTTGACGCAAGCTCCTATCTTGGTTCAACCTGAATCAGGGAAAGAGTTTGTGGTGTATAGTGATGCGTCCTACGTTGGTTTGGGATGTGTGTTGATGCAAGAGGGTAAGGTGGTGGCTTATGCGTCACGACAGTTGAAAGTGCATGAGCGCAATTATCCTACGTATGACATTGAGTTGGCTGCAGTGGTTTTTGCTCTAAAAATCTGGAGACATTACCTGTATGGTGAGAAGTGTACTGTGTACACGGATCACAAGAGTTTGAAGTATCTGATGTCTCAGAAGAAGTTGAATCTTAGACAACGACGTTGGGTGGAGTTGCTCAAGGATTATGATTTGAGGATTGAGTATCACCCGGGTAAAGCTAATGTTGTAGCGGATGCCTTGAGTAGGAAGGTAGCTGTTGAGTTGAGGGCTATGTTTGCCAGTTTGAGTATTTCGCTTGATGGTGGTCTTGTGGCTGAATTGCAAGTGAAACCATCTTTAGTTCAGTTGATTAAGGAAAAGCAGTTGATGGATGATTCTTTGGTGCTGCATGTTTAGGACATTGCAGAGGATAGGCCTTCAGATTTCTGTTTTAATGATGATGGAGTGTTGTGTTTTGGGAGTCGAATAGTAGTGCCCAATGATGCTGAGTTGAGGCGTGCTATTCTGACTGAAGGTCATAGTAGTCCTTTTGCTATGCACCCTGGTAGTACTAAGATGTATCGTGATCTTCGTGATGAGTACTATTGGGTGGGTTTAAAGAAAGATGTTGCTGAGTTTGTGAGTAAGTGCATGGTGTGTCAGCGAGTTAAGGCTGAGCATCAGTTTCCTTCGGGGTTGTTGCAGCCGTTGAGAATTCCTGAATGGAAGTGGGAAAGGATTACCATGGATTTTGTATCTGGTTTTCCTTTGTCGCCATCAAAGAAGAATTCGGTGTGGGTGATTGTGGATCGCCTGGCGAAGTGTGCGCATTTCTTGCCTGTGCATACTATGTACTCTTTGGATAAGCTTGCGGAGTTGTACATAGCTGAGGTTGTGCGGCTGCATAGTGTGCCAAAGTCGATTGTGTCGGATAGGGATCCGAGGTTTACATCGCGTTTCTGGCAGTGTTTGCATCAGGCTTTGGGTACACGGTTGAATTTCAGTACATCTTATCATCCGCAGTCGGATGGTCAGTCCGAACGTGTTATCCAGGTTTTGGAGGATATGTTGAGGTGCTGTGTGATTGAGTTTCAGGGCTCTTGGGAGAAACATTTGCCTTTGGTGGAACTTGCCTATAATAACAGTTATCAGGCAAGTATTCAAATGGCACCTTATGAAGCTTTGTACGGGAGGAAGTGTAGGACTCCTCTTTGTTGGGCTGAAACGGGTCAAAAGTTGGTTTCGATGCCAGCTTTGTTGAAAGGAACCACCGAGAAGGTGAAGCTCATTTGTGAGCGCTTGAAGGCAGCTTCTGATCGGAAAAAGTCTTACGCGGATCTGAAGCGTAAGGAGATTGAGTATACGGTGGGTGACCGTGTGTTTTTGAAGGTTTCGCCTTGGAAAAAGGTGATGAGGTTTGGCCGAAAGGGTAAGTTAAGCCCTAGGTACATTGGACCATACGAGGTGGTTGAGCGTGTGGGTCCTGTTGCGTACAAGTTGAGGTTACCGCAAGAGTTGGAGAAGATTCATGATGTGTTTCATGTTTTTATGCTTCGGAAGTATAGATCGGATCCTTCACATGTGATGCCTGTGGAAGAAGTGGAATTGAATCCGGATTTGACCTACAATGAGGAACCGGTGAAGATTCTGGATTCGGATAGTAAGGTTCTTCGGGGCAAGACCATTGAGTTGGTAAAGGTGTTGTGGAAACATCGTGGTGTTGAAGAAGCCACGTGGGAGCGGAAGGATGACATGTTGAAGCAGTTTCCGTACCTCTTTCCTTCAGGTAAATTTCGAGGAAGAAATTTCTTAAGGGGGGGAGAGTTGTAACGCCCCAATTTTGGGCTTAGAAGTTTTGGGTTTGGACCGGACCGGTCGGATTGCGGTTCGAATATAAAGGTGATTTTTAGGAAAGCCTAGTTCGGGTTGCATTAAAAATATGGAAAAATGTCTTAAAATCCTCTTTAATTATGTATAAGAGAATGGTGAAATCAATTTTACAAAATGAGGTTTGGAAGTGTGACATTTTGGATTAGTGACTAAAATGTAATTTTCAAAAACTTGGTGACTGTTTTAAAAAGGATTGAAACTTTGAATCTTTAAGGAGCTATTTACCCAATAAGAGTTTCTCCAGATTTTTCTTATTATTAATCAATTTATTATTGGTTTTAAATTAAAGGTAAAAGGGAGGGAAAGATATTTTGTCATTTTAACTAACTTTCTCAAATTTTCCATTTTCTTTTCTCTCAACTTTTCTCTCAACCCAAACATATTTCTCTAGCAAAATTCCCTCTGATTTTGACAACTAAAGATTAGATTTCAACCTTCATTTGATCTCTAATCACTTCTACATCAAAACCTTAGCATTTGCTCATTGGATTTTGAAGAATTTTGGTTCCAAAAAGGGAGAAACTCAAGTTTAGAGGTATGAACGTCCTTCTCCTCTAAATTCTCAGTTCTTTACTGAAATTCCCAAGTTCTCAATCCTTGATTTGTGTTTTATTAAAGGTTTTGTAGTTGTGTTCATGATCTTGGCTTTAAAATGCAAGATTTGGTTAATTTTTGATGAAATTCGTATGGAATGGTTGGGTACTGTTTTGAGATGTGTTTTCAATGTAAAATGGATGTATAATTGATGAGAAATTGAGGTTTAATCAATGCAATCCCGGATAGGTTAATTTTCCTAAGTTTTGCTTGAGTTTTTGGTGGTTTTTGGAGTGATCTTGGTGATCTGCTATAGCTGGAGGTATAAGGACGTGATTAGATCCTTTTTGGATGTTAATTGAGGTTTGTGAATGTTTGGAATTGATGGATCTTGGTTGGGTAGTGTTGTAGTGATGTTTGGATGTGATTTCGGTTATGTTTGGTAGTCGAAATGTGAGTGTTGATGAGAGCAACGAGTTTAGGTGCTTTGATTGAAGATATTAATGCATGATGATGCATTAATCCTCTGCTTTGATGTGTTTAAAACAGGGGAGACATCTTCAGATCCTTGTGGTGTTGATCCGGAAGCTTGATTGGTGTTTCGGCAAGTTGCGAAACGGAATCGGTGAGTGAAGTTTGGTTTTTAGCTTTGAAACCAATGTTTTGAAGGTTTGGGAGCTTAGATTAAGTCTAAACAACTTAGCTAAGCTCAAGAGTAAGTTTTCGGAAAAACTCTCTTGTTGATGAACCATGAATTGGTTGAATGCAATGTGATTTGTTGCATGTTTAAATTCTGTTTTTGAAAGCATATTTGAGCATGTTTATTGCTGGTTTTATAAGCCATGTATTGAAGGATGCTCAAGGTAAGAGATCCTTGTTTTTGTACATTGATAAATGTGGTTTTGATGCATAATGATGCATGATGTTAATGGCTTTGTCAAATGCTTTAAAACAGTGGATTAATGTTGTTAAATGATGTATATTGGCAAGTGATGTAAGTGGTTCTTGGTTACTTGAATCGGATATAGTTAGCTGGCTATAGGATTGGGTGCACCTTGAATAAAGTCGCCTTGGATGTGGAGTGGTTGTGATTGTACCGTAGACTCCATCCAAGTACACTAACGAGATGGTTAAGAACACCATGGTGGTTAAAAGTCCATGGTTGGGTCTTGTGTTAAGGTCATCATGGTGGTTAAAATTCCATGTGTGGACCTTGTGTATTGTTAAGGTCATGATGGTGGTTAAAATTCCATGTGTGGACCTTGTGTTTGGTAAGATCACAATGGTGGTTTAAAGTCTATGTGTGGATCTTGTGTTGTATGTCCCGTGATCTTGTTAGTGATGTTATACAACTACCAATGAGTGATGTGGAGGGGTTGTGATTGTACCCAAGTCTCCATCACGGGTGTTGAGGGGTTGTGATTGTACCATGCTCCACCTTGAGATTGGTAGTGTGTATGAAGCGTAGGGACAACGCTTGTAATCTGCGTATCCGATTGTTGTTGATTGTTGATTGTCAATTGTTTTGGAAATGGTTATGAGTATCACTTGGAAGCCAATATGACATGTTAATGATTTGAAGCATGAAATGCTTGGTTTAAATACATATGTACATGATCAAATGTGGTTTGAACTAAAGGTTTTGAAAAGGAGTTTTATAAATGCATTATTGTGATGTTTTAAATGAGCATTCCTCACTAAGCTATGTGCTTACGCTCTCTCTTTCTTAAACCAATAATGCAGAGCATTAAAGTGCTTGAAGGGGCAGCAAGAGGTCAAGAATCCAAGTGAAGAACTAAGCTCATGTATGGTGAATGTTTTCTTACCACTATTAGCTTTTGGGCATTTGGCAATGGGAACCTAAATGGTTGTTTTGGGAGATGTTTTGGACTCCCTAAGTTGGTTTTATGCTTTCAATAATGATGGAACATGTAAATGGCCTTTTTGAAGTTGTTTTGGATGTTTTGGTGTTTGTATGGTTTTAATATAGGATGCATGCCTATAGAATTGGGTTTTTCCATAATTGATGCCATGTTTGTGAAAGAATGATGCAATTATGTTCCTTGAGTGTTGAATGACTTGCTGGTATAATTTGGTTGCCTTTGGAGCATGTTTGATGAATCAATTATGTAATAAACCAGCAAAATTTTTGCAATCTGGGCAGCCTGTTTCGGAACAGGTGCTACCGTATCGGAACGGAGGGCCTGAAATTGCCTTGGCGTTCCGAAACGTGTAGAACCGTTCCGGAACGGTTTTGCCACTGCCAAGCCATGTTCCGGAACTCGTTTCGGAACGGTCCCACGTTTCGGAACGGATCATCCCCGTTCCGGAACACTCGACCGTTGGGCACTGAAATTGACGGTTATATGTTTTGAAATCCTTGCGTTTTGGTCCTGAACTTTGTATATGCAATTGAATGAGTTTGAGAAGTCCGTTTGAGCTGAAATTTGGCAGTAAAGCATGAAACATGACTAATTGCATAATGGTAACTCAAAAGTTGGTTAAGTCCTTGTAATTTCCAGAATTTACGTTTTGGTCCCTAAATTCATGATTTGTGCAATCGAGTCCCTAAATGTTTTCTGATTGCGGTGACCTTTGAGTATGCTGATCTTGTGAACATATCTAGGGTTAATATGCATTTAGATAAGAAATAAAAAGAAAAAAAAAAGGGTCGTTAATCAAGGTTGACTTTCGGGTTGACTTTGGTTTTCCCCGTGTAAACTTCTTAATTCAGGTCAACCGTCTAGGCCGGGTTAAGGGTGTTACAGTGAGGCCGATGCCCGGGCAATGAATAAACTCAGTGATTGCCTTGGCAATACGCGAAGTGGATGCCGGGGCAATGTGGAAACGGTGCAATTTCCTTGGCAACAAACAACAACCTTCAAGGTTCGGCGAAGCGTTCTTTAATGATTTCTTCTTATCCCTAAGTCAAAATACTAGTTGATTGTGCAAGCCTTGATAATATCTCCCAGCCTGAACCAACGGTGGACAACAACCGATCTTGCACTCCTTTTAGCTGTTGAAATCCACAACTTATTCCTAAGCCGGATTAGTCTTCACCATCGATTTGATTGAATAAAGACCATGCTCGTTCGTTTCGTGAATCTAACTCTCCCGATATTAGATAAATAGATAGTTTCACGAGATCCGCTCCCAATTCACTTGCAAACAAGATTAAAAACCAAGAATGAACAAACCTTGAATTAAAATTGGAACTGCAAAAACCTAAACAAATCTAATCGTTTATCAAAACCACAAACCCTAAATAACCCAAGAAAATTCACATCAATTCATGTTTAGGTTTCAAAAGATATACAAGGAATAATCCCCAAACATGAATCAAATAAAATAAAGAAGAAAAAGATGATATCGCACAACCCCTTAGTCGAACTCTCTCCAATTGGTCTTTTTCCTTATAGTTGGCGGCTTGGCTTCTTATTTATAGGAGAAGGCTAAGTCAAAGTCTTTCTTGAAGAGGAAGTTAATTTGAAATTAAATTGAATAAAAAATATTAAATCTCTTTTAATTTTATTCTGACTAAAACTCCTCATATTTTCTTGGAATTTAATCTTCTTTTGACCTTTTCATGGACTTCCAACTCTTTTTCTCCACGCCACCTATCCAGATTAAGTCAGATTTGACCGCTCATGAATTCTGCTACCACTTTGCCTCGTCATCTCTTTTCGACGGTTGCCGCGACAACTGGCTCGACATGCACTTGTTGGGTTGCCACGACAACTTGCTCGGCAGATCCTTCCTAGGTTGCCACGACAACTTCCAGCTTTTCACGGGCATTAATCCTGCACACACAAAACAGCCTCCAACGGTATCTTTTCCATAAAAACTAATCAAAACATGAACTCAAGCATAACTGTGAAGGAAATTATGAAAATATGCATGAATGCCTAATAATGCAACTAAAATGAGCTTAAGTCTAACAATAATATGAGTCAAAATGGTAATAAAAATAGTACTTTTGAACACTTAACAATAATGCATGATAATCTAATCTAATCTTTCTTTTTCTTTCTTTCTTTTTCTTTCTTTTTTCTTTCTTTCTTTCTTTCTTTCTTTCTTTCTTTCTTTCTTTCTTTCTTTCTTTCTTTCTTTCTTTCTTTCTTTCTTTCTTTCTTCTTCTTCTTCTTCTTCTTCTTCTTCTTCTTCTTCTTCTTCTTCTTCTTCTTCTTCTTCTTCTTCTTCTTCTTTATTTTCTTCTTCATGCATGCCCCAACTATTTGAGCTCATTCACAGAATCGATACGAGATGCCCCACCTTTTCTTCTTACTGGAAGAGTTTCATACTGTAACACCCCAATTTTGGGCTTGGAAGTTTAGGGTTTGGTCGGACCGGTCTGATTTTTGGTTCGAATATAAAAGGAGATTTTAGGGAAAACCTAGTTCGGGATGCTTTAAAAATATAGAAAAATATCTAAAAATCCTCTTTTAATATATATAAGAGAGTGGTGAAATCAATTTTACAAAATAAGGTTTGGAATTATTACATTTCAGTGTAGTAACCAAAATACGATTTTTGAAAAGTTTAGTGGTGACTGTTTTGTAAAGGATTGGAACTTTGAATCTTTAAGGAGCTAATTATCCAAAATGTTTTTCTCCAGATTTTCCCTTAATTTGGGTGATTTAATTAATGTTTTAATTAAATGAAATAAAGATGGAAACTACTTTTAGATTCTCATAACTACATTTTCCAAATTTTCTATCATTTCTTTTTCTCTCAAAATCCCATCATCCAAACACATTTTCTCCAGCACAAATCACTTTGATCTTCACCTCATTTGATGAGATTTTCATCACTCATTGTTGCATAATCAATCTAGCAAAAAAACCTTTTGATTTCCACATTGAATTTTCAAGGAATTTAGCCCAAATCAAGGAGAAATCACCATTTAGAGGTAAGATTGTTCTTCTCCTCCAAATACTCAGTTCTTTACTGAAATTCCCAAGTTGTCAACCCTTAATTTAAGTTTTATAAATGGTTTTAATGTTAGAAACTTGATTTTGGCTTAAAACTCAAGATTTTGAAGAAATCTTGAAGAATTTCGTTGAGTTTGATTGGACTCTGTTTTGAGGTGGTTCTTTAATGTATTTTGGTTATCAAATGATGTTAGAAATGAGGTTTTATCAATGCAATCTCGAATAGGTTGTGTTTCCTAAGTTTTTTGTTGAGTTGATCAAACAATTACAAATGGCCAAGAGGGGGTTGTAACGCCCGTGTTTTGGGGTTAGGAGTTAGTCAGGTTTGTAGTCCGGGTCAATAAAATTAAATAAAATCAATTCAACCTAAATTATGATCTAATTGAGCTTAAATAAAAAGGGGAGGGACCAATGTGGTAATTTGACCAAAAAGTTTTAAAAGCAAGACAACTTTTAAAGAAAAGTTGTCTTCTCTTTCCCCCATATCCCCCACCAACGTTAAAATCATCTTCAAAACCTCTCCAAGCTCAAGCTACTATTCCATTGGGTCTCTTCATCATTTCAAGGTGTTTTTCAAAGGTAAAAATGTTTTCCAATTCTCCTTTTCATCCCCTATCTCCCCATAGTTTTAGATTTCAAAAATATGAACTTTTGAAATGTTAGGGTTTTGCTAAAGCTTGAGTTTTTATGGTGATTTTCACTTCATTTCGAAATATGGAGTTGGGTTTTTGTTTCTCCACACTAAAATGTAAATTATATGTCAATTTGGTTGGGTTTGGGTGAAAACCCGAAATGGGGTTTTGAGGCAAATTTAAAGGTGTCAAAAACTCAATTTTTGGGAGGTTTTAGGTTGAAATCAAAGGGCTGATGGTTTATATAGGTTGGGGGATGTTTTGAGATCATTTGGGAGTCATTTGGGTGATTGGAAATGGAAATTTCAGCAAGGTTTTAGGAGAGCTCGAAAATGGGTATTTTGGATTGGAATTCGGTTGAAGTTGGCTTGTGTTTGTAAAGTGAGTTGATGGTTGAGTTTTAGCATTGAATTGTGAAGTAATGAATGTGTTTTGTTTGGCTAGAAGCAAGAGGAAGCGTCGAAGGAGCATTGGGACCGAATCCGAGTTCGTAGGAGATTTGCATTGGTTGCTAAGGAAGGGCGGTGAGTGGTTTCAAACTTGTTTTAAAGTTTGGTTCGAGTGTGTGTAGAGTGTGCATGTGGAATGTGCTTGGTAGGCCATTTCTTTATTTCAAGTTGTTAATGTTAGCCATTGATTTCATTAAATGCTACTATGTTTGCCTACCTATACTCTTGTGAAATGTGGTTAAATTGTTGCATGTATATCATGAAATGTATATATGTGATGAGCATGGGATGTGGTTGATGATATGTGATGTGGTTATGAAAATTGGCACTAAATAAATTACCGGTTGTAAATGATCGATCATTAGGATTAGTGTGCACACAAATTGAGTCAAAACGTACGTGGCCTTGATGTCGTTAAGTCATCAAGGAGGAGTACGGTGATGTAATATTCCACCAGAAGCTTATATATTTCTACGAGATGATGAGTGGAATCCCATCCGTAGGGCATGTGGCGATGAGTGGAATCCCGCACATGCAAGGTCCGGTGATGAGTGTAATCCCACCGAGGTAATGTGATTGTTGAGATTAAATCCGCACATCCAGGTAACTAATAGTGGCCAATTAAACTTGTTCATGTGTTTGTGATATATGATGTTGATGTATGGTGTTGTATATGATGATTGAGCTTGGTAGGATATGAGAAACCATATTATGCCACTTGAAAGACTAGCTAGGTCTACTCGATTTTTCTTTGCCAATGTATGATGTATGTGAGGATAGGATTTACATGCTTGAACCCTGCATTGTTGATGTTTTTCGTTTTATAGCACCCTCACTAAGCTTATAGCTTACGCTCTCAATTTTCAACAATGCAGATCATTAGCGTGGTGTTAGTTCGGAGCAAGGCAAGAAGGGCTTTCCAAGTTTGTGGCTCAAGTACGGTGGTTAAATTTTGTATCAGTTAGCAATGTGGCAAGGGTATTTGTATGAGCTATGTATGACTCATTGATATGTTGATGTTTTGGATTGGCTATGGTTTGTAAAGCATGATATGCCTTGATGAATGGTTGTGTGTGATGGCATGTTCCTTAGGTGTTTAGGTTGCCTTGTTGATGGGTGCAAACCTCATATGCCTAACTTGTGCCATTTTGGCCTTTTGAGCTTTCATGTATGCCCATTTATGCTAAAATGTTGCCCTTGTGTGAATGCTATGATTAGATGCCTTGCTTCATGTTTGATTGCTTCCTTTGGCTCAAGTATGGTTGCTTAGATGTTTGTATGTGCATAGGAGAGTCGGAAAATGCATCTAGAGTCTTGTTTGAGGTCACCAAGTTCAGAATTAAGGAATTGCAGAGCAGGGGTATCGATACGGTTAGACCCGTATCGATACAGCCTTATTGTTTTAGGCCACGCGTTTCGATACGCGGGGAGGTGTTTCGATACCTTTTTCGCTACTGGAATTTTGAGATTTTGGTGAGATGTTACCGTATCGATACGGTGGGTTAGTGTACCGGTACAGGTTTATCTCGTTGACCACGAGATGTTGACCTGGGAAGGGCGTATCGATACGCTCAAGGGCTGTATCGATACGGTCTTCATGCGTTGACCCTGAGTGTTGACTTTGGTCGAGGCGTATCGATACCCTTAATAGGTGTATCGATACGATCTGCTTGATCACAGAAAATGGGCTGTTTTATGAATGATGTCTTGAATGGTTGATCTTTGCATTACTCTTGTTTCTGCTGATGTGTTTCACATAGGTAATGGTAATGCATTTAGACAAGATAAATAAAAAGAAATTTTTTGGGTTGTTAACCGAGGGGGAACCTTGACGAGTTTCGCTTCGGTTTTCCCCGTGTGGCCCACTCGGACCGGTCATCCGACCAGACTAGAGCGAGGGGGTTACATTTGTTGGTATCAGAGCCTGAGGTTACCGAGACCTCGGGCAGGTAAGTGAGGTAAGCTTGTGATGTTGAGAAATTGTGTTGTTCGATGCACGCCTTGCCATGAATTTTTGATATTTGAATGTTCGCATGATGTTTTGAAGCATGAGTTGTTGTGTCTGGTGTAGAGTGTGTGCCTATTGCTACTATTACTTAATTGAAAGGGATTTTTGATAAAAGGAGTACTTGAGCACTATTGGACCCTTGCTTTGACTAACGTAAACCCTATTTGTTGTTGTTGTAGTTACTTTCTTGCTAGCTGTACCATGAGACCACGTGGAAGGCCTAGGATGGTTCGACCGGAACCACGGGCAGCGGCTCCAGGAGTTGAGCCAGTAGTTAGGGTTGAGGCTCAAGTGGGAGAGCCTGTGGTTGGAGTTGGAGCTCCTCCACCACCTCCACCACCACCACCTCCTCCGCCTGGAGTAGGAGGCGAGGCTGGGGCCGAAGGAGAGGGACCACAGAGAGGCCAAGGTGGCCAAGGACCGGCCGGAATAGACTTAGCTCTGTTGGTTCAGGCGATAGCTGGGGCATTTCAGGCTGCAGTAGCTGGGGGTCAGGCAGCACACCACCAGGGTGAGGGCACTAGTTTACCTTTAGAGAGACTTCGGGGCCTTGGGGCCGAAGAGTTCAGAGGGGCTACACCGGAGAGATCAGAGTTATGGTTCGAGAAGACTGTCCGTATCCTTGCTCAGATGGGGTGTACTGGTGAGCGGAAGTTGGGATGTGTTGAGTCCTTGCTTCAGGGTGATGCCTACACTTGGTGGGTCACCATTACTACGGGTATGGATGAGGTCGAGATCACTTGGGAGTTCTTTGAGACAGCATTCCGTAAGAAGTATCTGGGTCCGTGATACCTCGATGAGAGGAAGAGGGAGTTCATGGCTTTGCTTCAGGGGAGTATGTCCGTGACAGACTATGAGATTCGATTTGTCAGACTGAGTCAGTATGCACCAGAGCTTGTTCCTACTGAGGTGGAACGTTGTAACCGTTTCCGTTATGGGCTGAGTGAAGAGATCAAGACGTATACTCTAGCTTCGGACTACAGTGATTTTGATTTCTTGGTCGCGAGGGCCAAGGACTTAAAGCACAACTTGAGTTTGACCAGGCGGTCTGGTGGATTTAGTTTAGGTAAGAGGTCCAGTAACTTTGATAGAGGTGATGCCAAGAGGCATCGGGACAACATACATCA
Organism: Hibiscus tridactylites; assembly: GCA_958450335.1. NCBI lineage: Eukaryota > Viridiplantae > Streptophyta > Magnoliopsida > Malvales > Malvaceae > Hibiscus > Hibiscus tridactylites. The sequence continues at coordinate 18,831,501 of OY288285.1, read as the reverse complement.
TTATGATCATAGACGTGGTGGCGGTAACCACGGTAGGGGCCAACAAGGCCAGAGAGCTGGTGGGAAGTTGCCCACATGTGCTACTTGCGGGAGGAACCACACCGGTGAGTGTTGGGGAAATTTTTATTCTTGTTGGAGTTGTGGGGCTAGAGACCACATTAGACGTGACTGTCCACATCAGGTGGGACAGGCACCAGCTCAGGCTCCTGCTAGAGCCAATGACTTTCAGAGAGGCCGCGGGCGCGGTAAAGGTAACTTCCAGCCGAGGAACGATGGTCAGAGGAACATAGCCCATGTAGTTGCAGTTCAACCGGAGGGCGGAGGTCAGGCCAGAGTTTACGCTCAGCGTGGGGATCAGCATGACACCGATGTGATCGCATGTAACTTCTCGATACAGTCTTTGGGTTTGCTTTCTTTGATTGACTCAGGGTCTACACATTCCTATATATTGAGTGAGCATGCACAGTCTTTGAAATTGCCATGTGAAATGTTAGAGGTAGGAGTTAGTGTTACTAGTTCCTTTGGGGACACGATAGTAGTTGGGAAGATGTACTGAAGGTTTCCGTTGATGGTTCAGGGGCATATGTTTCCAGTGGATATGATGGAGCTTCCTTTCTATGGTTTTGATGTGATTCTGGGTATGGACTGGCTCACGGAGCATAGAGCTAGGATAGATTTTGAAACTAAGCGGATTTCTTTAAGGCACACAGATGACTATGAGATTGTAGTGGTGGGTGAGAACGTGAAGTTCTTGTCCAATGTGGTTTCAGTGTTAGAGGCTAAGAGATTAGTTGAGTTGGGGTGTGAAGCATACTTGGCGTATGTGATGAACCCTAACATGAGTGAGGTTAGACCTCAGGACATCCGGACAATATGTGACTTACCTAGTGTGTTTCCGGAAGAGTTGCCAAGGTTACCACCGGACAGAGAGGTAGAGTTCACCATTGAGACTTATTCTGATTCAGCTTCTGTTTCGATTGCTCCGTATCGCATGGCACCGAAAGAATTGAAAGAGTTGAAGACTCAGTTGCAAGAATTGACAGATAGAGGTTTTATTCGACCTAGTTCTTCACCTTGGGGTGCACTAGTTTTGTTTGTGAAGAAGAAAGATGGAAGCATGAGAATGTGCATATATTACAGACAATTGAATCAGTTGACAGTGAAGAATAAATATCCGTTGCCTAGAATTGATGACTTGTTTGATCAGTTGAGAGGAGCGTTGGTCTTTTTGAAGATTGATTTGAGATTGGGTTACTACCAGCTAAAGGTAAGAGAGGTTGATGTACCGAAGATGGCCTTTAGGACTAGGTATGGACATTACGAGTTCTTAGTCATGCCTTTTGGGTTGACTAATGCACCGGCTGCTTTTATGGACATGATGAATAGGATTTTTCATCAGTATCTAGATCAGTTTGTGGTTGTGTTTATTGATGACATTTTGGTGTACTCGCGAACTGAAGAAGACCATGACCGACACTTGAGACTAGTTTTGAAGACTTTGCTAGATCATCAGTTGTATGCGAAGCTAAGCAAGTGTGAATTCTGGATTCGAGAGGTAGTCTTCTTGGGACATGTAGTGTCAGCCGATGGGATTAGAGTTGAGGGGTAGATCGATTGAGTTGGTGAAGGTGCGGTGGCAACGTCGAGGTGTGGACGAGGCCACTTGGGAGAGAAATGAGGATATAGAAAAGCAGTTTCAGTATCTCTTTCAGTTAGGTATTTCGGGGATGAAATTCCTTAAGTGTGAGAGAGTTGTAACGCCCGTGTTCTGGGGTTAGGAGTTAGTCGGGTTTGTAGTCCGGGTCAATAAAATTAAATAAAATCAATTCAACCTAAATTATGATCTAATTGAGCTTAAATAAAAAGGGGAGAGACCAATGTGGTAATTTGACCAAAAAGTTTTAAAAGTAAGACAACTTTTAAAGAAAAAGAAAAGTTGTCTTCTCTTTCCCCCATATCCCCCACCAACATTAAAATCATCTTCAAAACCTCTCCAAGCTCAAGCTACTATTCCATTGGGTCTCTTCATCATTTCAAGGTGTTTTTCAAAGGTAAAAATGTTTTCCAATTCTCCTTTTCATCCCCTATCTCCCCATAGTCTTAGATTTCAAAATATGAACTTTTGAAATGTTAGGGTTTTGCTAAAGCTTGAGTTTTTATGGTGATTTTCACTTCATTTCGAAATATGGAGTTGGGTTTTTGTTTCTCCACACTAAAATGTAAATTATATGTCAATTTGGTTGGGTTTGGGTGAAAACCTGAAATGGGGTTTTGAGGCAAATTTAAAGGTGTCAAAAACTCAATTTTTGGGAGGTTTTAGGTTGAAATCAAAGGGCTGATGGTTCATATAGGTAGGGAGAATGTTTTGGGATCATTTGGGTGATTGGAAATGGAAATTTCAGCAAGGTTTTAGGGGAGCTCGAAAATGGGTATTTTGGATTGGAATTCGGTTGAAGTTGGCTTGTGTTTGTAAAGTGAGTTGATGGTTGAGTTTTAGCATTGAATTGTGAAGTAATGAATGTGTTTTGTTTGGCTAGAAGCAAGAGGAAGCGTCGAAGGAGCATTGGGACCGAATCCGGGTTCGTAGGAGATTTGCATTTGTTGCTAAGGAAGGGCGGTGAGTGGTTTCAAACTTGTTTTAAAGTTTGGTTCGAGTGTGTGTAGAGTGTGCGTGTGGAATGTGCTTGGTAGGCCATTTCATTATTTCAAGTTGTTAATGTTAGCCATTGATTTCATTAAATGCTACTATGTTTGCCTACCTATACTCTTGTGAAATGTGGTTAAATTGTTGCATGTATATCATGAAATGTATATATGTGATGAGCATGGGATGTGGTTGATGATATGTGATGTGGTTATGAAAATTGGCACTAAATAAATTACCGGTTGTAAATGATCGATCATTAGGATTAGTGTGCACACAAATTGAGTCAAAACGTACGTGGCCTTGATGGCGTTAAGTCATCAAGGAGGAGTACGGTGATGTAATATTCCACCGGAAGCTTATATATTTCTACGAGATGATGAGTGGAATCCCATCCGTAGAGCATATGGCGATGAGTGGAATCCCGCACATGCAAGGTCCGGTGATGAGTGTAATCCCACCGAGGTAATGTGATTGTTGAGGTTAAATTCGCACATCCAGGTAACTAATAGTGGCCAATTAAACTTGTTCATGTGTTTGTGATATATGATGTTGATGTATGGTGTTGTATATGATGATTGAGCTTGGTAGGATATGAGAAAGCATATTATGCCACTTGAAAGACTAGCTAGGTCTACTCGATTTTTCTTTGCCAATGTATGATGTGTGTGAGGATAGGATTTACATGCTTGAACCCTGCATTGTTGATGTTTTTCGTTTTAGAGCACCCTCACTAAGCTTATAGCTTACGCTATCAATTTTCAGCAATGCAGATCATTAGCGTGGTGTTAGTTCGGCGCAAGGCAAGAAGGGATTTCCAAGTTTGTGGCTCAAGTACGGTGGTTAAATTTTGTATTAGTTAGCAATGTGGCAAGGGTATTTGTATGAGCTATGTATGACTCATTGATATGTTGATGTTTTGGATTGGCTATGGTTTGTAAAGCATGATATGCCTTGATGAATGGTTGTGTGTTATGACATGTTCCTTAGGTGTTTAGGTTGCCTTGTTGATGGGTGCAAACCTCATATGCCTAACTTGTGCCATTTTGGCCTTTTGAGCTTTCATGTATGCCCATTTATGCTAAAATGTTACCCTTGTGTGAATGCTATGATTAGATGCCTTGCTTCATGTTTGATTGCTTCCTTTGGCTCAAGTATGGTTGCTTGGATGTTTGTATGTGCATAGGAGAGTCGGAAAATGCATCTAGAGTCTTGTTTGAGGTCACCAAGTTCGGAATTGAGGAATTGCAGAGCAGGGGTATCGATACGGTTAGACCCGTATCGATACGACCTTCTTGTTTTAGGCCACGCGTTTCGATACGCGGGGAGGTGTTTCGATATCTTTTTCGCGACTGGAATTCTGAGATTTTGGTGAGATGTTACCGTATCGATACGGTGGGTTAGTGTACCGGTACGGGTTTATCTCGTTGACCACGAGATGTTGACCTGAGAAGGGCGTATCGATACGCTCAAGGGCTGTATCGATACGGTCTTCCTGCGCTGATCCTGAGTGTTGACTTTGGTCGAGGTGTATCAATACGGCCTGCTTGATCACAGAAAATGGGCTATTTTATGAATGATGTCTTGAATGGTTGATCTTTGCATTACTCTTGTTTCCGCTGATGTGTTTCACATAGGTAATGGTAATGCATTTAGACAAGATAAATAAAAAGAAAATTTTAAGGTTGTTAACCGAGGGGGAACCTTAACGGGTTTCGCTTCGGTTTTCCCAATGTGGCCCACTCGGACCGGTCATCTGACCAGACCGGGGCGAGGGGGTTACAGGGGTGAATTGGCAATACAAATTTTGGTGGGAAGAATGAGTGAAAAATAAAATTGACACAAGTAGTTAGAGTGATTCAAGTTCTCTAAATGAACTCTACATCCACTACCTTAGTTCCCACTAAGGATTTTCAACCAATTCACTACTTGAATTCTTCCCCTTTTCTTGGATGAGGAGGTAACCTTACAAATTCGATTAAGCTTTCTACCCAAAGCTTAATCCACTCAAAATACAAAGAGAAATTGTGGTAAACTCAATTAATTCCTCTCAAAGGATAAATGTCTACCCAATTACAATTTTGATCACCCTAAACTCACAATACAAAATGACAATTGAAAAACACTAGAGTTGGGTACAAGAATTTGACTTTGAATAGCACAAGGGTTTGGATTTTTGCTTTGATGATGCTTGTAGGTTGAATAGTTGTTGCTGACCTTCAAATGACTTCAATTTATACCTCCTCTATTAATTCTAGCCGTTTGGGTGGTTGGGAACTTGAATAGAGCCGTTGGAACCCTCTCTTACCACCATAAATGCACTTCTGCAGCTACCCGTATCGGTACTCGGGGAGCCGTATCGATACCTGTCTCAGAAAAGAAAGAGCCGTTGTGTGCAATAAATAAGGGGTATCGAAACGCACGTATGCGTATCGATACGGGGTATCGAAACGGCTAAGACCGTATTGATACCTTTTTCTCGACTTAGCTCACTGGAAGTTTCCATTTCGATACGAGGGTTACCGTATCGATACGGGTCAACTACCAATCTAAAATGGTTACCTACCCAACTGACACCAACGGTCGAAATATTTATAAGACTTGAATTAAAAATTCTTTAAAACTGTATCGATACGGGTGTAGTCGTATCGGTACGCCATTCAAACTCTTTTAGACTTTTACAAAGGAGCGTATCGATACAGATGGAATCTGTTTCGATACGGTGTTTCGATACGGTTAAGTGCGTATAGAAACGAGTTCTGGCAGTGGCCAACTTTTTAAAAAAGGTATCGATACGACTGGAAGCGTATCGATACACCTGGACGGTTTTCAATAGTTTGGCCTTGGAACACTTAGAAAATATTTTGAGTTTGAGTTTTTCAAATCAGTTTTAAAGTGTTGGTGGTTTAAAACTTATTAAGGGACTTATAAAACAATTTTAAGTTTTTCAACTTAATCCTTAAAGATTTAATTATTTCAAAATCAAACATAGGTTTCACAATCTCACCCTTTTTGATATAACAAAACTAAAACTTAATATTTTTGACACTTTGAAAAACTTTGCAAAATTAACTCCCCCTTAATATGAGCTAGGTAACTTTTAAGTTGAAATCAAAATTTTTAAAGTGTTGTGAGCTAGCTTCTCTCCTCCTTTTTGTTAGATAAAAAATATTGAGACAATATATAAGTGCATAACATAGGCAATGTATAAATAGGCAACATAAATATTATTGAGCATATCATCAATCTTAAAAATCCAACAAAAACATAAAATCAAAGCATAGGTTTAAAAGTAAAGCAAACTTAGACCTAAGAACATAAATCAAAAATGCATAAATAGAAATATCCTAGATGATATGCATGAGATGCAAGGAGAAGCAACTAGGCATCATCATCGCCTTCTTCATCATCTTCCTCTTCATCGACAATTGGAGCATCGTTCCTCATGCTATTACGCCACTCATCATGGAAGGCGGAGAGGGAAATATTCAAGGAGTGATGACCGCCTTCAAGAGAGGTTAGGCGATTCTCCATGTTCGTCATCCTTGTGTCAAAAGTTGTATCAAGATCGGTAAGACGATTTCCCATATCCGTGCGCAACCCGGTGAATTGCTCATTGAGGAATGTCATAAGAGCATCCATGGAGGGCTGAGGAGGAGGCGGAGGAGCTTGATCACCTTGAGGTTCTTCAAACTGTGCCGCGGCCTCGGGTGGTAGCTCGGAAAGACGTAGCCAATTACCATTAAAATAATGGAATTTACCGAAGATGTAAAAAAGAGCTTTAGCATTAGTCAAACAAACCCCCTCTTCGATTAGTTCTCTAGAGTGACAGGGCAGTACCTGGAAATGGAAGCTCTGCCTCCCTAAAACTATATTTTGAATTAGAGGCTTGCCTCTCTACCGCCCGTGTCTATCTCCTGTCAAGTTTTCTCCCTGCCACGCAACTTCTCACAACAACTATAACTGTGTGACTAACAACAAAGAACAGTACCAGCTCGTGCATCAGTGGTTCAAGTGCAGTGCCCAGAAACGGTTCAAAGATCTATGGCGACAACAATTTCCATGTCCAGCATAGAGGAAGCCGAGTACCGTGCTATGTCTTCTGTTGAATAATGTTTTTTTGCTTTGCTTATAGTAAAAAAAGGGGGGACGTGCTATATCCAAAACGTACGAAATATAGTAAATATCGTAAAGGCAGATGTAGTAGGGTAGATACAGAGGAAAAGGTTCTCTATTGATTCAAATGCTGGACCTATGGGATAGGGATAGAGAAAGAGGAAAAAACCGAAGATTTCACATAGTGCTTTTGATCGAAAAATCAATCTGATTTATTTCGTACCCCTCGCTCAATGAGAAAATGGGTCAGATTCTATAGGATCAAACCTATGGGACTTAAGGAATTATGGAAGGGAATAAAATAAAAAAATCAAAAAAAAGAGGGAAAAAATCTTCTCTTTTGAGAATAATCAAAAATGGAAAGTGTTCAATTGGAACATGAAAACGTGACTGAATTTGTCCTAGTTACTCTTCGGGACAGAGTGGAAGAAGGGAGGAGATTCTCGAACAGATGCGACCATGAATCGAACCAGATCAAAACATTCAGCTGTCGACGGGCAAACTTTGCCGAAACGTCGACCGCAAACGAAGGATGGCCAGAACACGAGTCTTGATTCAGCCTTATACGAAAAAGGCTATTATCCCAGGTTAGTCCCCTAAGTCCGGTTTGTCTTGATTTCCGATTGATGAACAAGAAGGAAAATGGAACTCTTTTCTTTTTGACTCGCCCTCGGCTACGTGTCCTTTGGACCCTTCGCCCGCCCGCCCGCCACCAGTGGAAGCAAGCTAGCCCCCTATGTTGGTTTGGGGAAGAGTGCATTTCCATCGCGAAGGATTCAATCCAGCCATAGGTTCCCCTACGGCTACCTTGTTACGACTTCACCCCAGTCGAACACCCCACCGTGGTATGCGCCAATAAGACCACCAATCGAGAAGAGAGGAGCCGTGGTGGTCCCCCCGGACCGCCTAGATCCCACGAGTGAATAGAAAGTTGGATCTACATTGGATCTCACCTGAATCGCCCCATCTATCCTCCTGAGGAGAAGTTTGGTTTCAAACCCCGGTTCGAACAGGAGAAGTACGCCATGCTAATGTGCCTTGGATGATCCACATCTCAAGGTCAGCGCTGATGAGCACATTGAACTATCCATGTGGCTGAGAGCCCTCACCAAGAGAGTTCTATAAGTCCCGGTATGCTACTTACGCTCGTTTAGTCCTTCTCTAGAAGATTCAAATATAGAAGCTAGCTAGAAGCTATCGCTTTGGGTCGAAGCACTAAAGGAAAAAAACCGGGAAATGCGGCAGCATAGGAACCACGGGACCCCCTACTAGTAAATGGATTCCGTGCGCTCCTGCGCACATTCCAGCTAGTGGAGATTCGGCAGCTACAGCTACGACCAAGGCACGGGAAACCTCCACTCCTAATCGACAAAGGCGTGGGAAATACCAATAGCCCTGTCACTCTGATGACTAAAACTAAAACTCGCTTCGGTGCTTATCAGTAGCATGCGAACCCAGTTGCCCAAAGGCTTCTCTGATGACTGTGCTCGTTGGGGCATTAAGCCTAAGGTCAATCTGGCCCTTGGGGGGGTATAACCAGGAACAAGAGGTATCCACCGAAGAAAATCCTTCTTCTTCCCTTTTTTCGGAGGGAAGGGTGGATCCGAGCAAAATCGATGAAACAGAAAAGCTACGAGTGACTGGAAAGAAAAAAATGAAAATAAAAAAAGGGCGGACTCCACTTTCCCTTTAAAGAGGCAAAAGGCGCTTTAGATGCACGCGGTTCCAAGTTAATGCCGGATAAAAAGGATTTTGGTTCCAAATAAATCCCTTATGACACTCCTTTAATTGAAGAGGATTCATCATTCGAGGGGAAGTAGACTACTCAAAAATTTCACATTTCATTTATGTCCTAATTTTGAATTTTGATATGTCCTAATTTTCAATTTTGAATTGAATAAAGAATTAAGAAAATCAAAATCAATAAAAGAAGAATGAATCAATGAAATGTTTCTTGGAACTTGAGTAAAGAGTAGACCTTTTTTTGTGTGTGTGTGGGGGGGGGGGGAATCTAGAATTTGAAAGCAAGGGCCTTATACCTTCTTAGTCAACCTTGCCAGCTCCCGTTTAAGGCCTTCCGTCCCTATCCCCCGCCCCTACTATTTAGGGGGCCCTTGCTTCTTGCTTCGGATGGAACTGCTACTCTAGGTACCCTTGTTTCTACTCCCTTCTACGGTTCGTGTTTGTCCGAGAATATATATCTAATATAAGTATGCGAAGGTGCTTACAGAATAACATTACATAAGATAAGCTTCCGGCTCAAGGGAGACCATCGGGATCGGAAAACTCAAGTTGCCGCCAATAAAACCCGTTTGCCAGGAAACGAAGCTAAAAATCCTATTCTTTACGCCTTGGTCCATCGGATCTGTTTCAAAGAAACCCTCAAAAGGCTCCGAATGGAGGGAAAGCCATGCGAGCGGGTCCGAGGAGGTAGAATTATTGTCCAGAGGAGGTAAAACAAAACTAGGTGTAATACAACTAATGATACGTTATAGATGTTGTTTTTCTAAAGTCAGTTTTCCGCAGATTAGGGACACTAGCTGACTGACTGCGTTAGGGACAAAAGGAATTCGGGGATTAGCTACAGTTTCTCTGACAGAAGCCCCGTGCTTAGGAAGAGCTGACTGACCGCGTTAGGGATTGAACAACCGGGACCAATTTACTTACGATACTTAGTTGACATTCATAAAAAGTATCTAATGAATTATGAGTTCAATACATCCTGTTTAGCAGAAAGGCGGATATTCCTTGCTCATTATCAGAAATCACTTATTCACAAACTTCGTGTGGGGCTAATAGTTTTCATTTCCCGTCTCATGGAAAACCCTTTTCCCTCCGCTTAGCCCTATCTCCCTCTAGGGGTATTTTAGTGATAGGTTCTATAGGAACCGGACGATCCTATTTGGTCAAATACCTAGCGACAAACTCTCCGTGCAAGAGAGTGTTCATTGATAGGATCGGTGAGAGGAGTTGGATAGTGAAACGAGCAATCAATATCCTTTTTTATAAAGAAATAGCTTAAGGCCGTACCATAGGTAAAAGAGGTGACGAGAGAGGTGTGGCGATGTTGCACAAGATAGACAATCTTTGCAAACATGATTCGAGCAAGGTTTGGACGCTTTTGCTCACGGAAGCAACGAATCCAAAAATCATCCACTTGACGGATGGTAGAGTATTTTCCTCCGGAAGGCCTAAACCACCAAGACACCATCAAATGGAGGATCCGATCTTGAGCATTGAGGGCGGTTACGGAGCCACTAAGAACATGGCCTAAAGCATTCTCATCATCAAGGCCTTCATCCTCCAAATTAAAAACTTCACATATAGATTTGACATCAAGGAGAATTTTCTTGCCCATGAGATAAGAACTAATGCCGGTAACAACCCCATTGCGAGAACAACATTTGGCATTAGTGTAAAAGATCAAAACTAAAAGACGATAATAAAAACCGGGAATGAAGAGAAAATCCATGAAATTCCAACGTTGGAGCAAAGGAAGATATTCAAATTTGAACCGCTCCGAGTTAAGAAAAGGAATAGATATTACCCTTTCCGGACGAATCTTGTAGTTTTCGAATTGTCGAAAATATGTGAGAGATCCGGGAGATTCTGTAACACCCCAATTTTGGGCTTAGAAGTTTTGGGTTTGGACCGGACGGGTCGGATTGCGGTTCGAATATAAAAGGAGATTTTTAGGAAAGCCTAGTTCGGGTTGCATTAAAAATTGGAAAAATATCTTAAAATCCTCTTTTATTACATATAAGAGAATGGTGAAATCAATTTTACAAAAGGAGGTTTGGAAGTGTGACATTTTGGGTTAGTGACTAAAATGTAATTTTTGAAAACTTGGTGACTGTTTTTAAAGGATTGAAACTTTGAATCTTTAAGGAGCTAATTTACCCAAGAAGAGTTTTCTCCAGATTTTTCTTAATATTAAACAATTTATTGATGGTTTTTAATTAAAGGTAAAAGGAGGGAAAAAGATATTTTGTTCTCATAACTAACTTTTCTCAAAATTTTCCATTTCTTTTCTCTCAACTTTTCTCTCAGCCCAAACACTTTTCTCCAGCAAATTTCCCTCTGATTTTGACCCCTAATGATGAGGTTTTAATCTTCATTTGATCTCTAATCATTTCTACATCAAAACCTTAGCATTTGCTTATTGAATTTTCAAGAATCTTGTTTCCAAACAAGGAGAAACTCACATTTAGAGGTATGAACGTCCTTCTCCTCTAAATACTCAGTTCTTTACTGAAATTCCCAAGTTCTCAATCCTTGATTTGAGTTTTATTAAAGGTTTTATAGTTGTGTTCTTGATCTTGGCTTTAAAATGCAAGATTTGGTTTAATTTTGATGAAATTCGTATGAAGTGATTGGGCACTATTTTGAGGTGTCTTTCTGATGACTTTTGGATGTATAATTGATGTGAAATTGAGGTTTAATCAATGCCATCCCGAATAGGTTGATTTTCCTAAGTTTTGCTTGTGTTAATGATGGTTTTTGGGGTGATCTTGATGTTCTGCTATAGCTGGAGGTATAAGGATGTGATTAGATCCTTTTTGGATGTTAATTGAGGTTTATGAATGATTGGAATTGATGGATCTTGGCTGGGTAGTGTTGTAGAGATGTTTGGATGTGATTTCGGTTGTGTTTGGTAGCCGAAATGTGAGTGTTGATGAGAGCTGCGAGTTTAGGTGTTTTGGTTGAAGATATTAATGCATGATGATGCATTAATCCTCTGCTTTGATGTGTTTAAAACAGGGGAGACATCTTCGGATCCTTGTGGTGTTGATCCGGAAGATTGATTGGTGTTTCGGCAAGCTTGCGAAACGGAATCGGTGAGTGAAGTTTGGTTTTCAGCTTTGAAACCAATGTTTTGAAGGTTTGGGATCTTAGTTAAAGTCTAAACAACTTAGCTAAGCTCAAGAGTAAGTTTTCGGAAAAACTCTCTTGTTGATGAGCCATGAGATGGTTGAATGCAAAGTGATTTGTTTGCATGTTTTAATTCTGTTTTTGAAAGCATATTTTAGCATGTTTATTGCTGGTTTTATAAGCCATGTGTTGAAGGATGCTCAAGGTAAGAGATCCTTGGTTTTTCATTGATAAATGTGATTTCAATGCATAGTGATGCATGTGGATTTAATGGCTTTGTTAAATGCTTAAAAACAGTGAATTAATGATGTTAAATGATGTATATTGGCAAGTGATGTGTTGGTTTTAAAGTACTTGAATCGGATATAGTTAGTCGGCTATAGGATTGGGTGCACCGTGAATAAAGTCGCCTTGGATGTCGAGGGGTTGTGATTGTACCATGCTCCATCCAAGTACACTAACGAGATGGTTAAGAACAACATGATGGTTAAAAGTCCATGGGTGGTTCTTGTTTTAAGGTCACAATGGTGGTTAAAAGTCCATGTGTGGACCTTGTGTGTGGTAAGATCACAATGGTGGTTAAAAGTCCATGTGTGGATCTTGTGTTGTATGTCCCGTGATCTCGTTAGTGATGTTATATAACTACCAATGAGTGATGTGGAGGGGTTGTGATTGTACCATAGTCTCCATCACGGGTGTTGAGGGGTTGTGATTGTACCATTGCTCCACCTTGATATTGGTAGTGTGTATGAAGCGTAAGGGACAACGCTTGTAATCCGCGTATCCGATTGTCGTTTGTGTTTTGAATTGGGAAAGGTTATGGATTATCACTTGTAAGCCAATATGACATGTTAATGATTTGAAGCATGAAATGCTTGGTTTATATACATATGTGCATGATCAAATGTTATTTTGAACCAAAGGTTTTGAAAAGGAGTTTTAATAATGCATTATTGTGTTGTTTTAAATGAGCTTTCCTCACTAAGCTATGTGCTTACGCTCTCTCTTTCTTAAACCAATAATGCAGAGCATTGAAGTGCTTAAAGGGGCAGCAAGGTGGTCAAGAATCTAAGTGGAAGCTTAAGCTCATGTATGGTGACAATTTTCATAACTTGTTTAGCTTTTGGTATTTGGCAATGGGAACCTAAATTGTTGTTTTGGGAGATGTTTTGGACTCCCTAAGTTGGTTTTATGCATTTGGTGATGATGAGACTTGTAAATGGCCTTTTGGTCCTTGGTTTGAAGTTTTGGTGGTTATATGGTTTTCTATATAGGATGCATGCCTATAGAATTGGGTTTTTCTTAAATAGAAGCTATGTTTGAGATTGGTTGCTGCTAATATGTTCATTGAGTGTTGAATGACTTGCTGGTACGATTTGGTTGCCTTTGGAATGTGTTTGATGGGTCAATTGTGATTTAAACCAGCAAAAATCTGCAAATCTAGGCAGCCCGTATCGGAACGGGTGCTACCGTTTCGGAACAGAGGGCCTGAAATGGCCTTGGCGTTTCGAAACAGGTAGAGCCGTTCCGGAACGGTTTTACCACTGCCAAGCCCTGTTCCGGAACTTGTTTCGGAACGGTCCTGCGTTTCGGAACGGATCATCCCCGTTTCGAAACACCCGACCGTTGGGCACTGAAATTGACGGTTATATGTTTTGAAATCTTTTACGTCTTGGTCCTGAACTTGGTTTATGCAATTGAATGGGTTTGAGATGTCCGTTTGAGTTGAATTTTGGCAGAGAGGCATGAAACATGACTAATTGCATAATGGTAACTCAAAAGTTGGTTAAGTCCTTATAATTTTCAGAATTGGCATTTTGGTCCCTAAATTTGTATGTTGTGCAATTGAGTCCCTAAATGTTATCTGATTGCTGTGATTTTCGAGTATGTTTGTCTCAAGTGTCCACCTGGGGTTAATATGCATTTAGATAAGATTAAAAAGAAAAAAAAAGGGTCGTTAATCAAGGTTGACTTTCGGGTTGACTTTGGTTTTCCCCGTGTAAACTTCTTAATTCGGGTCAACCGTCTAGCCCGGGTTAAGGGGGTTACATTTGGTGGTATCAGAGCTGAGTTCTCGAGTATTTGGGAATGGTTATGTGGGTGATGAGTGCATGAATGCTTTGTATGCTTGTTGAATGAAAGTATGTTGTGTGAATTGTAAGTATGTTACAATTGTGAGGTATGCTGTGGTGAAGCATGTTAGAGGGACCCATTGCCAAATCAAAGCTAATGAAATGATTTGATTTTATTTGGAAATGAGCTTGAGTACTTGGATTGCTTACCTTGCTGAGCCTAACTTTGTTTTTTGCATTGTGATTGCATTGTTTAGTGAATGGCACCTCGTAGAGAAACGAGGATTAATACTCGAGCTATGGCTCAAAATGAGAATGAGGAGAATGCTGAAAATGTGGTGGATTTACCTCCTCCGCCTGGTGGTGGTGGTGCTGGGGGTGAGGGAGCTGCTGCTGGTGCTGGTGCTGGGGTCGCTGGATCTGAAGCTGGTCAGGGGCAAGCTGTTCCTGACATGACAATGCTGGTACAAGCCATTGCTGGAGCTTTTCGAGCGGTAGTAGCTGGAGCTCAAGGAGCTGGGCATCAGGGAGATGCTAATGCTAGACTACCTTTGGAGCGTTTGCGCAGTCTGGGAGGGACTGAGTTCAGGGGTTTGTCTGCTGAAGGTTCTGAGTCTTGGTTGGAAAGTACCAAGAGAATCTTGGGACAAATGAATTGCACTGATGTGCAGAAGCTAGGCTGTGTGGTATCGTTGTTGCAGGACGATGCATATACTTGGTGGACAACCACTATCTCTGGGATGGCGGATGCTGTTGTGACATGGACGTTCTTTCAGAACATTTTCAAGAGGAGGTATCTGGGTGTACGATACCTGGATGAGAAGAAAAGGGAATTCATGTCTCTTACTCAAGGGAGCATGTCTGTAGCTGAGTACGAGGTTCAGTTCGTTCGACTCAGTCAGTACGCACCTGAGCTTGTTCCTGACGAGCGAGAGAGGTGTGAACGTTTTCGTTATGGTTTGGTGACGGAAGTAAAGACTTATATGCTGGCTGCTGAGTATAATGATTTTGATGTGCTGGTTGGTAGAGCAAAGGATATTGAGATGAATTTGGGTTTATCTTCTAGAAGTGATGGTTCTAGTGCTGGTAAGCGAGTTGCTGAGTATAGTTCCGGTGGTGGATGGAACAAGAGGGGACGTGATCGGAAGTATCGGTCTTCAGTTAAGCGAGGTGGTGGTGGGCAAGGTGCGCTTGTTCAGGGAGACAAGGCAAGAGCTGATCCGAACACATGTTGGACATGTGGATCACGTGGCCATTTGAGGCGTGATTGTCCTCGAGCGGCGAGGGAGGTGCAGGCTCCTGTTGTGACGGCTGGTAACTCATGCTGGAACTGTGGATTAGCGGATCACATGAGGAGGGAGTGTCCTCTGTTGGCCGGTGGTGGCCAAGGACGTGCACCTGGAGTTGTTGCACCACAGAGAGGTCGTGGGCGCGGCCGTGGTAACTTCCAGCGGAGAGAGGATGGTGGACGGAATGTGGCTCATGTTGTAGATGTTCAGCCTGAGGGTGGTGGCCAGGCCAGAGTGTATGCTCAGAGGGAGGGGAGAAATGACACGGATGTGATCGCAGGTACTTTCACTTTGCAATCCTTGTCATTACTTTCCTTGATTGATTCTGGATCTACACACTCATACATATTGCGTGAGCATGCTGAATTGCTTGGTTTGCCTGTTGAGTCTTTGGATGTTGGTATGCGTGTCACTAGTTCTTTTGGTGAGACTGTTGTGACTCGAAAGCTTTATAGAAGATGTCCTTTGGTTGTGCAAGATCATGTTTTTCATGTTGATCTTATGGAATTGCCTTTCTATGGTTTTGATGTAATCCTTGGTATGGATTGGCTTGTTGAGCACCGAGCTGTAGTAGATTGTGAGAATAAGCGAGTTTCGTTGAAACTTGCGGATGATTATGAGGTGGTTGTGGTTGGTGAGAATGTGAAGTTTCTTGCCAATGTGGTGTCTACATTGGAGGCGAGCCGGATGCTGAGGCAAGGTTGTGAAGCTTATCTCGCTTTTGTGATGAATCCTAGCTCTAAAGAGTTGCGTGTGCAAGGTATCAGGACTGTGCGAGAGTTTCCTAGTGTGTTTTCTGAGGAGTTGCCTGGATTGCCTCCTAATCGCGAAGTGGAGTTTGGGATTGAGTTGTATGAAAACACGACTTCAGTGTCCATTACTCCTTATCGAATGGCACCTAAGGAGTTGAAAGAGCTGAAGACGCAACTGCAAGAGTTGCTTGATCGTGGTTTCATTCGGCCGAGTGTGTCACCTTGGGGTGCACCGGTCTTGTTTGTGAAGAAGAAGGATGGCACTATGAGAATGTGTATTGATTATCGTCAGCTTAACAAGTTGACTATCAAGAATCGGTATCCATTGTCGAGAATTGATGATCTTTTTGATCAATTTCGGGGAGCAGCTGTGTTCTCTAAGATTGACTTAAGGTCAGGGTATTACCAGTTGAAGGTGAAGGATGTGGATGTGCCAAAGACAGCTTTCAGAACGAGGTATGGGCATTATGAGTTCCTTGTGATGCCGTTTGGTTTGACGAATGCTCCTGCAGCTTTCATGGACATGATGAATCGAGTATTTCATGAATACCTGGATAAATTTGTTTTGGTGTTCATTGATGATATTCTCGTGTACTCGCGTACTGAGGAGGAGCATGAAGGTCATTTGAGAATTGTGTTGCAAGCTTTGTTGGAGAATCAGCTTTATGTCAAGCTGAGCAAGTGTGAGTTCTGGCTTAGAGAAGTGGTGTTTCTTGGTCATGTGGTTTCTGCTGAAGGGATTCGTGTTGATCCTCAGAAGATTGAGGCAGTGATGAATTGGAAGCCTCCTAAGTCTGTTCATGAAGTTCGTAGTTTCCTGGGTTTGGCAGGATATTATCGGAGATTCGTGGATGAGTTTTCAAAGATTGATGCACCCTTGACGAAGTTGTTGCAGAATAATGTTAAGTATGAGTGGACGGAAGCGAGACAGCAGACTTTTGAGAAGCTTAAGGCAGCTTTAACGCAAGCTCCTATCTTGGTTCAACCTGAATCAGGGAAAGAGTTTGTGGTGTATAGTGATGCATCCTACGTTGGTTTGGGATGTGTGTTGATGCAAGAGGGTAAGGTGGTGGCTTATGCATCACGACAGTTGAAGGTGCATGAGCGCAATTATCCTACGCATGACATTGAGTTGGCTGCAGTGGTTTTTGCTTTGAAAATCTGGAGACATTACCTGTATGGTGAGAAGTGTACTGTGTACACGGATCACAAGAGTTTGAAGTATCTGATGTCTCAGAAGGAGTTGAATCTTAGGCAGCGACGTTGGGTGGAGTTGCTCAAGGATTATGATTTGACAATCGAGTATCACCCGGGTAAAGCTAATGTTGTAGCGGATGCCTTGAGTAGGAAAGTAGCTGTTGAGTTGAGGGCTATGTTTGCCAGTTTGAGTATTTCGCGTGATGGTGGTCTTGTGGCTGAGTTGCAAGTGAAACCATCTTTAGTTCAGTTGATTAAGGAAAAGCAGTTGTTGGATGATTCCTTGGTACCGCATGTTCAGGATATTGCGGAGGATAGGCCTTCGGATTTCTGTTTTAATGATGATGGAGTGTTATGTTTTGGGAGTCGGATAGTAGTGCCCAATGATGCTGAGTTGAGGCGTGCTATTCTGACTGAAGGTCATAGTAGTCCTTTTGCTATGCACCCTGGTAGTACCAAGATGTATTGTGATCTTCGTGATGAGTACTATTGGGTGGGTTTAAAGAAAGATGTTGCTGAGTTTGTAAGCAAGTGCATGGTGTGTCAGCGAGTTAAGGCTGAGCATCAGTTTCCTTCAGGGTTGTTGCAACCGTTGCGGATTCCTGAATGGAAGTGGGAAAGGATTACAATGGATTTTGTGTCTGGTTTGCCTTTGTCGCCATCGAAAAAGAATTCGGTGTGGGTGATTGTGGATCGCCTGACGAAGTGTGCGCATTTCTTGCCTGTGCATACTACGTACACTTTGGATAAGCTTGCGGAGTTGTACATTGCTGAGATTGTGCGGATGCATGGTGTGCCTAAGTCGATTGTTTCGGATAGGGATCCGAGGTTTACATCGCGTTTCTGGCAGTTTTTGCATCAAGCTTTGGGTACACGGTTGAATTTCAGTACGTCTTATCATCCGCAGTCGGATGGACAGTCCGAGCGTGTTATCCAGGTTTTGGAGGATATGTTGAGGTGCTGCGTGATTGAGTTCCAGGGCTCTTGGGAGAAACATTTACCTTTGGTGGAGTTTGCCTATAATAATAGCTATCAGGCAAGTATTCAAATGGCACCTTATGAAGCTTTGTACGGGAGGAAGTGTAGGACTCCTCTTTGTTGGGCTGAAACGGGTCAGAAGTTGGTTTCGATGCCAGCTTTGTTAAAAGGGACCACCGAGAAGGTGAAGCTCATTTGTGAGCGCTTGATGGCAGCTTCTGATCGGCAAAAGTCTTACGCGGATCTGAAGCGTAAGGAGATTGAGTATGCGGTGGGTGACCGTGTGTTTTTGAAGGTTTGGCCGAAAGGGTAAGTTGAGCCCTAGGTACATTGGACCATACGAGGTGATTGAGCATGTGGGTCCTGTTGCATACAAGTTGAGGTTACCACAGGAGTTGGAAAAGATTCATGATGTGTTTCATGTTTCTATGCTTCGGAAGTATAGATCGGATCCTTCACATGTGATGCATGTGGAAGAAGTGGAATTGAATCCAGATTTGACTTATGATGAGGAACCGGTGAAGATTCTGGATTCGGATAGTAAGGTTCTTCGAGGCAAGACCATTGAGTTGGTAAAGGTGTTGTGGAAGCATCGTGGTGTTGAGGAAGCCACGTGGGAGCGGAAGGATGACATGTTGAAGCAGTTTCCGTACCTCTTTCCTTCAGGTAAATTTCGAGGACAAAATTTCTTAAGGGGGGGAGAGTTGTAACACCCCAATTTTGGGCTTAGAAGTTTTGGGTTTGGACCGGACAGGTCGGATTGCGGTTCGAATATAAAAAGGAGATTTTTAGGAAAGCCTAGTTCGGGTTGCATTAAAAATATGGAAAAATATCTTAAAATCCTCTTTTATTATATATAAGAGAATGGTGAAATCAATTTTACAAAAGGAGGTTTGGAAGTGTGACATTTTGGGTTAGTGACTAAAATGTAATTTTTGAAAACTTGGTGACTGTTTTTAAAGGATTGAAACTTTGAATCTTTAAAGAGCTAATTTACCCAAGAAGAGTTTTCTCCATATTTTTCTTAATATTAAACAATTTATTAATGGTTTTTAATTAAAGGTAAAATGAGGGAAAAAGATATTTTGTTCTCATAACTAACTTTTCTCAAAATTTTCCATTTCTTTTCTCTCAACTTTTCTCTCAGCCCAAACACTTTTCTCCAGCAAATTTCCCTCTGATTTTGACCCCTAATGATGAGGTTTTAATCTTCATTTGATCTCTAATCATTTCTACATCAAAACCTTAGCATTTGCTTATTGAATTTTCAAGAATCTTGTTTCCAAACAAGGAGAAACTCACATTTAGAGGTATGAACGTCCTTCTCCTCTAAATACTCAGTTCTTTACTGAAATTCCCAAGTTCTCAATCCTTGATTTGAGTTTTATTAAAGGTTTTATAGTTGTGTTCTTGATCTTGGCTTTAAAATGCAAGATTTGGTTTAATTTTGATGAAATTCGTATGAAATGATTGGGCACTGTTTTGAGGTGTCTTTTTGATGATTTTTGGATGTATAATTGATGTGAAATTGATGTTTAATCAATGCAATCATGAATAGGTTGATTTTCCTAAGTTTTGCTTGTGTTAATGATGGTTTTTGGGGTGATCTTGATGTTCTGCTATAGCTGGAGGTATAAGGACGTGATTAGATCCTTTTTGGATGTTAATTGAGGTTTATGAATGATTGGAATTGATGGATCTTGGCTGGGTAGTGTTGTAGAGATGATTGGATGTGATTTCGGTTGTGTTTGGTATCCGAAATGTGAGTGTTGATGAGAGCAGCGAGTTTAGGTGTTTTGGTTGAAGATATTAATGCATGATGATGCATTAATCCTCTGCTTTGATGTGTTTAAAACAGGGGAGACATCTTCGGATCCTTGTGGTGTTGATCCGGAAGCTTGATTGGTGTTTCGACAAGCTTGCGAAACGGAATCGGTGAGTGAAGTTTGGTTTTCAGCTTTGAAACCAATGTTTTGAAGGTTTGGGAGCTTAGTTAAAGTCTAAACAACTTAGCTAAGCTCAAGTGTAAGTTTTCGGAAAAACTCTCTTGTTGATGAGCCATGAGATGGTTGAATGCAAAGTGATTTGTTTGCATGTTTTAATTCTATTTTTGAAAGCATATTTTAGCATGTTTATTGCTAGTTTTATAAGCCATGTGTTGAAGGATGCTCAAGGTAAGAGATCCTTGGTTTTTCATTGATAAATGTGATTTCAATGCATAGTGATGCATGTGGATTTAATGGCTTTGTTAAATGCTTAAAAACAGTGAATTAATGATGTTAAATGATGTATATTGGCAAGTGATGTGTTGGTTTTAAAGTACTTGAATCGGATATAGTTAGCCGGCTATAGGATTGGGTGCACCGTGAATAAAGTCGCCTTGGATGTCGAGGGGTTGTGATTGTACCATGCTCCATCCAAGTACACTAACGAGATGGTTAAGAACAACATGGTGGTTAAAAGTCCATGGGTGGTTCTTGTTTTAAGGTCACAATGGTGGTTAAAAGTCCATGTGTGGACCTTGTGTGTGGTAAGATCACAATGGTGGTTAAAAGTCCATGTGTGGATCTTGTGTTGTATGTCCCGTGATCTCGTTAGTGATGTTATACAACTACCAATGAGTGATGGAGGGGTTGTGATTGTACCATAGTCTCCATCACGGGTGTTGAGGGGTTGTGATTGTACCATTGCTCCACCTTGATATTGGTAGTGTGTATGAAGCGTAAGGGACAACGCTTGTAATCCGCGTATCCGATTGTCGTTTGTGTTTTGATTTGGGAAAGATTATGGATTATCACTTGTAAGCCAATATGACATGTTAATGATTTGAAGCATGAAATGCTTGGTTTATATACATATGTGCATGATCAAATGTTGTTTTGAACCAAAGGTTTTGAAAAGGAGTTTTAATAATGCATTATTGTGTTGTTTTAAATGAGCTTTCCTCACTAAGCTATGTGCTTACGCTCTCTCTTTCTTAAACCAATAATGCAGAGCATTGAAGTGCTTAAAGGGGCAGCAAGGTGGTCAAGAATCTAAGTGGAAGCTTAAGCTCATGTATGGTGACAATTTTCATAACTTGTTTAGCTTTTGGTATTTGGCAATGGGAACCTAAATTGTTGTTTTGGGAGATGTTTTGGACTCCCTAAGTTGGTTTTATGCATTTGGTGATGATGAGACTTGTAAATGGCCTTTTGGTCCTTGGTTTGAAGTTTTGGTGGTTATATGGTTTTCTATATAGGATGCATGCCTATAGAATTGGGTTTTTCTTAAATAGAAGCTATGTTTGAGATTGGTTGCTGCTAATATGTTCATTGAGTGTTGAATGACTTGCTGGTACGATTTGGTTGCCTTTGGAATGTGTTTGATGGGTCAATTGTGATTTAAACCAGCAAAAATCTGCAAATCTGGGCAGCCCGTATCAGAACGGGTGCTACCGTTTCGAAACAGAGGGCCTGAAATGGCTTTGGCGTTTCGAAACAGGTAGAGCCGTTCCGGAACGGTTTTGCTTTGCCAAGCCCTGTTCCGGAACTTGTTTCGGAACGGTCCCGCGTTTCGGAACGGATCATCCCCGTTTCGGAACGCCCGACCGTTGGGCACTGAAATTGACGGTTATATGTTTTGAAATCTTTGCGTCTTGGTCCTGAACTTGGTTTATACAATTGAATGAGTTTGAGATGTCCGTTTGAGTTGAATTTTGGCAGAGAAGCATGAAACATGACTAATTGCATAATGGTAACTCAAAAGTTGGTTAAGTCCTTATAATTTTCAGAATTTGCATTTTGGTCCCTAAATTTGTATGTTGTGCAATTGAGTCCCTAAATGTTATCTGATTGTTGTGGTTTTCGAGTATGTTTGTCTCAAGTGTTCACCTAGGGTTAATATGCATTTAGATAAGATTAAAAAGAAATAAAGGGTCGTTAATCAAGGTTGACTTTCGGGTTGACTTTGGTTTTCCCCGTGTAAACTTCTTAATTCGGGTCAACCGTCTAGCCCGGGTTAAGGGGGTTACAGATTCAAAGGAATGTTCATAGATTTGGGTGTAGTTTGGACGTGCAACCTCTCCAGGATTGGATGATTCACCGGTTTGAGAAACCCGCGATCTCTTCCTAGATTCCTTGGGTGCCATGAACTAAAACAAAATCATGCATTTAGATTCCTTCATTGAAGATAAGGATTAAGGTAAAAAAAATTTTAAAATAAAATTTGAAGAAAAGATTTTGGAAAACAAAATTGTTGTTAGGAAGATGAATACAAAAACAAAAACAAAACAAAAAAATTGAAAAAGAAAAAAGAAAGAGTTTTACCTTGATAGAGATTTGAGAGAATGAAGAAAAATCTAGCACCAAATTTGACGAGAAAGATCTTAGAGCTTAGCTTGATGGAAAACCTCTTTAAGATTTTGAGTTGTGGTGTGAAAATATGAGGGAGGAAGAGCCCTTTTATAGGCAAAAACGGCTAGGGTTTGAAGAATTTTAGTTTTGGTAAAAGTTGAAGACTTTAAATGTCAAATTAAAAGCTGTCTGCGCAATCGAGTATCGATACGCCTGAAGGTGTATCGATACGGGGGTAGAAACGTTATTTCCTTAAAAATTCTCGTTGGAGACTCGTATCGAAATAGATGCAATCCGTATCGAAACGATTGAAGCTCGTATCAATACAGGTTTAACCGTATCGATACCCGTTTAAGGCAAAAAGAGGTCTGGGAAGCTTAATGAAGTACTCGTATCGATACGCGTATATCCGTATCGATACTCTATGCCCAGAAATACATCTTTAGGCCAAAAGAACAACCATAGGCTCGATTTTAACATCTCCTAAAAGAATGCAAATGATGAATGAACAGTTCTAAACATATTTTAATAGAATCATACTCCCCCTAACTATAGGCATGGACATTTTCAAGAGTTACAACACACAAAACATGCAATTTCACAAGATCAAGCAATTTTAAGCACAAAGAGGTCCTAAAATGTCAAGATAGGCTAGCTAGACCTAACTCTCTCCTAAGGGACCAAAAACGCTCTTTATCTAAAGGTTTTGTAAATATATCCGCTAATTGGTTCAAGGTGTCAACATATTCTATAACAACATCATTTTTCAAAACATGATCTCTAATGAAATGATGTCGAATTTCTAGGTGTTTAGTTCTAGAGTGTTGGATGGGATTCTTAGTGAGACAAATGGCACTAGTGTTGTCACACTTAAGGGGTATGGTTTCTACTTCAACACCATAATCTAAGAGTTGTTGCTTCATCCAAAGGACTTGAGCACAACAACTCCCTAAGGATATGTACTCCGCTTCGGTGGTAAATAAGGCTACGCTATTTTGTTTCTTAGAGAACCAAGATACGAGCATACTACCTAAGAATTGGCATGTCCCGGAAGTACTTTTCCTATCTATCTTACATCCCCCATAATCCGCATCCGAATAAGCATGAAGGCTAAAGGAAGAATCTTTAGGATACCAAAGGCCTAAAGTAGGTGTGTCTCTAAGGTATCTAAAAATTCTCTTAATGGCAACTAAGTGTGATTCTCTAGGACTAGCTTGAAACCTAGCACACAAGCAAACACTAAACATAATATCTGGTCTACTTATGGTAAGGTAAAGCAAAGAACCTATCATGGATCTATAAAGCTTAGAATCAACACACTTACCTCCTTCATCTTTGTCAAACTTTATGG
This sequence comes from Hibiscus tridactylites, assembly GCA_958450335.1. Classification (NCBI taxonomy): domain Eukaryota; kingdom Viridiplantae; phylum Streptophyta; class Magnoliopsida; order Malvales; family Malvaceae; genus Hibiscus; species Hibiscus tridactylites. The sequence continues at coordinate 18,807,896 of OY288285.1, read as the reverse complement.
AAGAACTCATCGGAGTGGCTTGAGGTTTTGCATTCTCCAAGCCAAACTTTTTGAGCATATCATTCATGTACTTAGCTTGATTTATGAAGGTGCCATCTTTCCTTTGTTTGATTTGGAGTCCCAAAAAGAATAAGAGCTCCCCCATCATGCTCATCTCGAACTCACCTTGCATTAGCTTAGAAAATTCTTTACAATAACACTCATTAGTAGAACCAAAAATGATATCATCAACATAAATTTGAACTACTAAGATGTCATTGTTATATCTTTTTACGAAGAGTGTAGTATCCACCTTTCCCTTTTCAAAACCCTTTTTAATTAAGAAATTTGAAAGTCTCTCATACCAAGCTCTAGGAGCTTGTTTTAAACCATAGAGAGCTTTTGTAAGTTTAAACACATAGTTTGGAAATTTTGAATCCTCAAAACCCGGTGGTTGTTCAACATACACTTCTTCATTTATAAAACCATTTAAAAAGGCACTTTTCACATCCATTTGAAAAAGCTTGAAATTATGATAACATGCAAATGCAAGCAACATCCTAATAGCTTCCATTCTAGCTATGTGTGCATAAGTCTCATCAAAATCAATTCCCTCTTCTTGTGTATAGCCTTGAGCAACAAGCCTAGCCTTGTTTCTCACTATATTACTACTTTCATCTAATTTATTCCTAAAAACCCATTTTGTACCTATAGTAGATTAATTATTAGGCCTTTCAACTAATGTCCAAACTTTACTTCTCTTAAATTGATTCGATTCTTCTTGTATGGCCAAAATCCAAAAATCATCTTTTAAAGCTTCTTTAATATTTTTAGGCTCAATGCATGAAAGAAATGCAACATGATTCATTAATTTGAGAGAGGATCTAGTAGTTACCCCATTGGATGGATCACCCAAGATTTCACCACCTTTGACATAGTTTAATTCCATTGGGTAAGACACCTCCCTTTCCTCAAGAGCCAAGTCCTTCAAGGCTTCAAGAGGTGGATCTTGTGCATCCTCATCTTTAGTTGGAACCTCATCCACCTTTGATGTTTGTCCTCCATCAATGGCATCAAGGATTCCTACATCATCATCATCACAAGATTCCTTTCTTGGAAGAAGGTTATCATCGAAAACAACATGTATAGACTCTTCAACTACTAGAGTTCTTTTATTAAATACACGATAGGCTTTAGAGTTTAAAGAGTACCCTAAGAAAATAGCTTCATCATTTTTAGCATCAAATTTACCTAAGTTTTCTTTACCATTATTCAAAACAAAACACTTGCAACCAAAAGGATGAAAATAGCTAATGTTAAGCTTCTTAGATTTTAAAATCTCATAAGGTGTTTTCTTTAAAATTAGCCTAATCATTACTCGATTTATAATATAGCAAGCGATATTTGTGGCTTCCGCCCAAAAATATTTAGGTAAATTATTTTCGCAAAGCATGGTTCTAGCCATTTCTTCTAAAGTTCGATTTTTCCTCTCAACTACCCCATTTTGTTAAGGAGTGCGAGGTGCGGAAAAATTGTGGCTAATCCCATTTTCATTTAAAAACTCATCGAAACCTGGATTTTGAAATTCGGTTCCATGATCACTTCTAATGTGAGAAATTTTAAGTTCAAGATCATTTTGATTTATTTTAGAAAATATGATGAACTTTTCTAAAGCCTCATCCTTTGTACTTAAGAATAGAACTCAAGTAAACCTAGAATAGTCATCTACAAGCACAAAAGCATATGATTTTCCACCCAAGCTCATAGTTCTAATAGGCCCAAAAAGATCCATATGAATCAATTGTAAACATCTACTAGTAGAGACATCATTAATGGATTTAAAAGAGGTTCTATGTTGTTTACCCTTTGAGCATGCATCACAAATTTTATCATTAGAGAAAATTTAAGTTTGGGTAAACCTCTAACTAGATTAAGGGAAATTAATTTTTCTAAGACACTCATGCTAGCATGTCCTAATTCTCTATGCCAAAGCCATGAGTCATGTTCATCATGTGCAACTAAGCATGTATGAGATGAATGAATGTCATCTAGATGCACCATGTATATGTTCCCTATGCGATGACCAATGAGCATTAGTTGATTTGTTTTAATGTTTACAATTTTGCAACCACTTTTATCAAATAAAACATTAAAACCCTTGTCACATAATTGACTAATACTCAATAAGTTATGCTTAAGACCGTTGACATACAAAACATTTTCAATGAAAATAGAAGAGTGATTACCAATGGAGCATATTCCTTCAATATAGCCTTTGGAGTTGTCACCGAAAGTTACCACTCCACCACTCTTTGGCTTTAGTTCCACAAATCTACTCTTGTCACCGGTCATGTGTCTTGAGCATCCACTATCAAGGTACCAAGAATTTTTGCTTGAAGCTTTAGCCTTGTAGCAATGCTCCCCCTACAAACAAAGAAATTAGGCCTTGATTTTTGGTACCCAAATCATTTTGGGTCCATGAGTGTTAGCCTTCAAAATTTTTGTTCCCTTAGGAATCCAAGAAGCAATAGCATTCATGTTATTAGAAACAATGAGTTCCTTAGGAACCCAAACACTCCTAACTCTTTGACCTCTAGATTGCTTATTAAAATTTCTTTGTTTAGGAATAAAGGGTTTTCTTTTCACATATTGGGATTTAGAATGATTTCCTTTTTCAAAATTGTTTTTCCCAATAGAAATGGATGTTTTAAGATTATCCACTTCCTTTGTGTGATAATCTTGAAAATCGGAAAGAAGTTTTTCAAGTTCAAGATTTTTTGTTTTAAGATCATTTGAAAGATTTACTAAAAACAAAACTTTCTTTTCCAATTCGGAGTTAGCTTTAGAAAATGTCTCATTTTGATTTTTCAAATCGGAAATGATTTTCTTGTTTTTCAAAATGGATTCCTTGTATTTTCCTACTAACTCATCGTAAACCTCTTGCAATTCATCATAAGCATCTTGAAGTTCATCAAAAGTAAAATCGAAATTGGATAAGTTAGAATTTACCTTTGGTTCATCATCAATGGCCATGAGACATAGATTGGCCACTTCCTCTTCTTCCTCGGATGACTCATCGTCACTCCAAGTTGCTATTTGAGCTTTGAGCTTGTTTTTCTTCCCAAAGCTCTTCCTCTTCAATTGAGGGCATTCGGAACGGATGTGACCCAGTTTCTTGCATTCATAGCAAGTGATTTGGTCCTTCTCCTCTTCTTTACTCTTACTCTTGAAGTCTCCATTTCTAATAAACTTTCTTCCACGATTTGACTTCATGAACCGAGTAAACCGTTTGGCCAACATGGCCATCTCCTCATCTTCATCCTCACTTGAATCGCTTTCTTGATGTGAAGCTTTTAGAGCGATTCCCACCTTCTTCTTCTCAACCTCCTTCTTCTCAACTATTTTCTTCTCTTCTTCTCTCCCCTTCCTCATAATCTCATGGGTGAGTAGAGATCCAACAAGAGCATCAAGCTTGAGAGTTTTCAAATCTCTAGCTTCAATAATAGTCGTTCTCTTGCCATCCCATGACTCCGGAAGAGAGTACAACAATTTTCTCACTAGTTTGTCTTCGGGGATGATCTCGCCGAACCCCTTCAATCTGTTGACAATGACCGAGAATCGATCAAACATCTTGGAGACACTTTCATCGGGATCCATCTTAAAGTTTTCATAGCTTAGATTGAGTAGCATATCTTTGTCTCATTGACATCACTAGTTCCCTCATATGTTGTCTCGAGAGTGTCCCAAACCTCCTTGGCATTTTCGATTGAAGACACCTTGGAGTAGATATTCGGACCTAGTGCACAAAATATCACATGGAGAGCTTTGTCATTCACTTGCATCCTTCTTCTTTCATCATTCGTCATTTCGGCTTTTACCTCTAGACGAGTCTTTCTCCATCTCTCTTCATGGGAATGTATGGACCTTCTTCAACCACATCCCACACCATGTAGTCGGTAGACTTGATGAAAAGCCTCATCCTATTCTTCCAATATGGGTAGTTATCCCCATTGAAGAATGATGGCTTGGTGGTGGATTGGGACTCATAGTTGGATATGGATGCCATTGCTTGACTAGTTGTTGATCAAACTCTCCTAGAATCGACTCAAGAGGGTTGTAATCCTTCCAATGAGTGTAGCTCTGATACCAATTGTTGAGTTGATCAAACAATTGCAAATGGCCAAGAGGGGGGTGAATTGGCAATAAAAATTTTGGTGGGAAGAATGAGTGAAAAATAAAATTGACACAAGTAGTTAGAGTGGTTCAAGTTCTCCAAATGAACTCTACATCCACTACCTTAATTCCCACTAAGGATTTTCAACCAATTCACTACTTGAATTCTTCCCCTTTTCTTGGATGAGGAGGTAACCTTACAAATTCGATTAAGCTTTCTACCCAAAGCTTAATCCACTCAAAATACAAAGAGAAGTTGTGGTAAACTCAAATAATTCCTCTCAAAGGATAAATGTCTACCCAATTACAATTTTGATCACCCAAAACTCACAATACAAAATGACAATTGAAAAACACTAGAGTTGGGTACAAGAATTTGACTTTGAATAGCACAAGGGTTTGGATTTTTGCTTTGATGATGCTTGTAGGTTGAATAGTTGTTGCTGACCTTCAAAAGACTTCAATTTATACCTCCTCTATTAATTCTAGCCGTTTGGGTGGTTGGGAACTTGAATAGAGCCGTTAGAACCCTCTCTTACCACCATAAATGCACTTCTGCAGCTACCCGTATCGGTACTCGGGGAGCCGTATCGATACCCGTCTCAGAAAAGAAAGAGCCGTTGTGTGCAATAAATAAGGGGTATCGAAACGCACGTATGCGTATCGATACGGGGTATCGAAACGGCTAAGACCGTATCGATACCTTTTTCTCGACTTAGCTCACTGGAAGTTTTCGTTTCGATACGAGGGTTTACCGTATCGATACGGGTCAACTACCAATTTAAAATTTGGTTACCTACCCAACTGACACCAACGGTCGAAATATTTAAAAGACTTGAATTAAATATTCTTTAAAACCGTATCGATACGAGTGTAGTCGTATCGATACACCATTCAAACTCTTTTAGACTTTTACAAAGGAGCGTATCGATACAGATGGAATTTGTTTCGATACGGTGTTTCGATACGGTTAAGTGCGTATCGAAATGAGTTCTGGCAGTGGCCAACTTTGTAAAAAAAGGTATCGATACGGCTGGAAGCGTATCGATACACATGGACGGTTTTCAATAGTTTGGCCTTGGAACACTTAGAAAATATTTTGAGTTTGAGTTTTTCAAATCAGTTTTAAAGTGTTGGCGATTTAAAACTTATTAAGGGACTTATAAAACAATTTTAAGTTTTTCAATTTAATCCTTAAAGATTTAATTATATTAAAATCAAACATAGGTTTCACATTTTTGCTTAAGAAAATGGTGATTTTTGAGGTGTTTTTGGTGTTATGTTATAGCTGGAGATATAAGGACGAGTTTAGATTTATTTTGGATGTTAATTGATGTTTAGAAATGGTTAGAAGATGGATCTTGGCTGGGTTAAGTTTTGGAAGAGTTTGGAGGTGATTTCGGTTGTGTTTGGTAGCCGAAATGTTGTTTTTAGGTAGAGCAGCGAGTTTAGGTGTGTTGGATGAAGATTTCAATGCATGGTGATGCATTAATCCTCTGCTTTGATGTGTTTAAAACAGGGGAGACATCTTCGGACACTTTTGGAGTTGATCCGGAGGCTTGTTTGGCGTTTCGACAAGCTAGCGAAACGAAATTGGTGAGTGGAGTTGGGTTTCCAGCTTTGACACGATTAATTGAAGGTTTTGGGAGCTTAGTTTAAGTCTAAAAAACTTAGCTAAGCTCAAGAGTAAATTTTCGGTAAAACTCCCTCGGATGTGCTATGAAGTGGATTGATGCATTGGTTATAAATTGCATGTTTAAATTCTGTTTTGAAAGCATGTTTTAGCATGGTTAATGCTGGTTTTGAAAGCCATGTGTTGAAGGATGCTCAAGGCAAGAGATCCTTGGTTTGGCATGTTATATTTTGGTAATGATGCATGGAGATGCATGATGTTTAATGGCTTTGATTAATGCTTTAAAACAGTGAAATGATGATGATATTTGATGTATATTGGCAAGTGATGAATTGGTTTTAAAGTACTTGAGTCGGATATAGTTAGCCGGCTATAGGATTGGGTGCACCGTAAGTAAAGTCGCCTTGGATGTGGAGGGGTTGTGATTGTACCGTAAACTCCATCCAAGTACCCTAACGAGTAAAGTAAGATCACAACGGTGGTTGAAAGTCCGTGTGTGGATCTTGTGTTGTGTGTCCCGTACTCTCGTTAGTGGAATTATACAACTACCGATGAGTGATGTGGATGGGTTGTGATTGTACCGTTAAACTCCATCACGGGTGTTGAGGGGTTGTGATTGTACCGATAAACTCCACCTTGATAAGCTGGTAGTGTGTATGAAGCGTGTGGGACAACGCTTGTAATCCGCGTATCCGATTGTGTTTTGAGTTTGCAAATGGTTATGAACTATCACTTGAAAGCCAATATGATGTATTGAATGTAATGAAGCATGAGATGCTTGTAAAGTATTGAAGGTTGCATGGAAAGAGATGAACATGTGTTTTAAAAGCTTTGTTGAAAGTGTTTTCTAAAAATGCATTATTGTGTTGTTTTCTTTAGATCATGCCTCACTAAGCAATTGTGCTTATGCTCTCTCTCTTACCAATAATGCAGATAATTGAGGTGTTTGAGGGCAACAAGGGAGCTAAGAGTGTCCAAGGAAAACCAAGCTCATGTATAGTGATGTTTTCATACACTATTAGTTTTGGTAATTTGGCAATGGGAACCTAAGACGTGTTTTGGGAGATGTGTTGAACTCCCTAGGTTATGGCAAGTTGCTTTTGATGGTTTGAATTTGTAAATGGCCTTTTAATGCTTGTTTTGAAGTTTGGTTGTTTGCTTGGATTTGGATAATAGGGAGCATGCCTATAGACATGTGAAATTTCATGTTTGATGCTATGAATGTGTTTAGGAGTTATAAACATGCACCATATATGTATGATGACTTGTTTGTTTGACTAGGAAGCCATTAGGTAGTGTTTGGATGGATTCATGTATGAAAAACCAGCAAAATCTGCTGCTTCTGGGCAAACCGTATCGGAACACTCACTGGCGTTTCGAAACGGGGGCCTGTAATGGCCTTCGTGTTTCGAAACGGCTGGAGGCTGTTCTGAAACGTTTTGGCTACTGGAATGCCCTGTTTCGAAACCAACCCGTGTTTCGGAACGGTCAATGCCGTTTCGAAACAGGTGACCGTTGGGCACTGGTTTGAATGGTGTTGAAGTTTGTAAGCTTTACGTTTTAGTCCCGAAAGTCGAGTTTGCAATTGCATGAGTTCGTGATGTCCAATTAAGGTGAAATTTGACAGGGAAGCATGTAATATGACTAATTTCATATTGGTAACTTCAAAATCAAATATGACCTTCTAATTTACAGAATTTATGTTTTGGTCCCTAACATTTGTATATTGTACAATTGAGTCCCTTTCTGAAATCCGATCGCTGTGATTTACACATATATGTTCCTCGAGTGTTCACCTAGGGTTAACATGTATCTAGACAAGATTTAAAAGAAAAAAAGGGTCGTTAATCAAGGTTGACTTTCGGGTTGACTTTGATTTTCCCCGTGTAATCTTCGTAGTTCGGGTCAACCGTCTAGGCCGGGCTAAGGGGGTTACACATACCAACAAACATCTTGATTTTCATTTCTTTGAGGTGTAGGCCAAAAAATTTGACTTTAGGTCAAACTTTCAAAAACAAAGGTATAATTTGGATGTCGTCGTCCATGGAAGGTTAATCTTGTAAATAAAAGTTAACTTTGGGTTGAACTTTCAAAAAACAAAGGTGTTACTTGTAATACCCTAAAATTGGGCCTAGAAGGATGTCACATTAAAATTTACTATTAGATTGTTATAGTGTTTAATTTGATTAAGTGTCCTTAAAAAGAAGAGGGGACCGAAATAAAATAAAAGATAATGCAATGGCCAAATCGTTATGACTAAATAAACTCAAGTGTAAACTTTAGTAATTGCATGCTAATTAATTAAAATATGAAGGGTGTATACACTTGCTATGCTTGGACGATGGCCAAGTGTGAAGGGAGATTAAGGACTACTCGGCTATGGGAGTAGAGATCAATTAGGGTGTCATCTCTTTTCTCTCTTTCTTCACCATAGTTGAAGCTTGCATGCTAGTGAGAGGAAGGAAATTTTGGCAAGGGAATTGAAGGAGACGAGCTTAGAAGAGGGTAAGATTCATCCTTGATATTAAATTATTGTCTAATTGAGATTTTGTTTGTGGTTGTCCTTGAATATGATATGCTATTGGTTCTTAATGGTTTTTAAATATGGAAATTATGTGCATGAATGTGAAGTCTTGTAGAAATGTGAAATAGTTAAGGTATTGAGATGTTATATGTTGAGAATTAGAGTCTTTGATTAATGCCAAGGTTTCGAATTGGTCATTATGTATAGTATGTTTCGAATTTGATTTTGAAAATGGATAACATGGCAATTGTGTAAACTTTGGTAGACTGATTTGGTTGTGTAATTTGGAACAATCGAAAACAGGGCATAAATTATATATGCACTTTTGAATGATTGTTTAGATGTAGTTAAGGGACTGTTTTGTTGTATGATTAGGGGCTGCTTTGTGTAATTAATTGAAAGACCATCTTTATTAATAAAATGAGCAGCTTTGGAATGAAAATAAACCTGTTTTGAAAAAGTAAACAAGGGAGGGCTGTTTTGCTCATCCAAAGGCAGTTTTGAGTGATTTAATATGCATCATGTTTGAATTAGAAACTGTTTTGATTGGAATGAAAGCATGTAAGATTGTCTTACCTTGTGAATTAGCTAATGAATTTTTGGAAAAATGTTGTGTGAAGAACGTGTACACATTGGACTGTTTTGCTATGATAGAAAAGCATGAAGGTTGCCTTGAAAGCACTGTTTTGAGTAAGGAATGTATAGTGGCATATGCTGATTGTTTTGTGATCATTTGAGCATTCAATGAGTTGTTTCGAATTAAGAGAAACTGATATAAATGAAGATGCCCTGTTTTATAGGTGTATGCGCACAAACTAGACTGTTTTGAGTGTATTGGATTAGTTGACTTATATATATGTGTATGAATATAACATTTAGGGGCTGTCTTGAATATAAACTAGAAAGTCTAGATTGTTTTGAGTCAAAATATAACAGGGTAATGCTCAAAGAGATTACATATGGACTGCCTTGAGTGTGTAGTAAATTGTGTGGACTGTTTTGAGGAGATAATGTGTGCACATCATTTAGATGGACTGTTGTATATAATCTGGAAAGAAAGTGAACTGTTTTCAATATTAAATTGTGTAAACATGTCTAGAGAACGGGGGTGACTTGTATTGAACATACATAGACTGATTTTGAGTGTATAAGATGAATAAACACATGTGTTGCCCTGTGAAGTATGTATGTATTATAAGTACATGTATCTTGGACAATTTTGAGGGTATGAATGTTTACATGTCTAAGCTGCCATGTTTTGTGTGAAAATATGGTAAAGTGGACTGTATTAAGTGTGTATAAATGGTATAAGCAAGTGTAAGGGCTGATCTGAAATTATAGAATTATATATGGAGCTTTTTGAGCATGCATTAAGTATGTATATGAAAACTAGACATATTTGCATCTACATGAACTTAGGGACTGTTTCGAAATGCTGGAATTCTTAGAGTAGATTAATGCAGTTTTGAATGTAATAAACATTACTTTGATTAGTAAATGGTGCTGTGTAAAATGCTGTAGATATAGTCTTGGATTCGGATGAAAATAACCTTGAAACAGTCCTAAGGTATAGTCCAAAAAGTATGCAGTTTTATAAGCAAACCAGTGCAGCTTTTGTATATGTAAAATAAGTGCAGTTTGACATGTTATTATAATGCAGTTTTGAATGATAAAAACAATCTTGACACTGCCTTGAGGACAATTAAAATATGTGCAGTTTGATTGATGAAATGTATGCTGATTTGATATGAAATTATGTGTGTATACATATGTAAATAGTGAATTGCTTTGTATATATGATTAGGGGCTGCTATGAACAATATTAATATGATTTGAACTTATTTACATGTGTGTTTAGGAAGTTTGATTTGGGCAATAGTCAATAGAATTGTTCTTGCAAAACAAATAAGTAAGCTTGATTTTCACTATCTTTCCTTTGCACTACTTCAATGTCAAATTCTTGCAAAAATAATATCCACCTAATAAGTCTAGGTTTAGCATCCTTTTTAGTCACTAAATATTTAATTCCCGAGTGATCGGTGTGTACAATGAATTTAGTTCCTATAATGTATGCCCTAAACTTATTGAATTTGAACACTACATCAAGCAGTTCTTTTTCATCGGTGGTATAGTTCAATTGTGCTTCATTTAAGTTGCAGCTAGCATAGTATATAAATGAATGATCTTACTCCGACGTTGGCCAAGGACGGCGCCGACGACATAATCACTAGCATCGCACATCAACTCAAAAGGTAGTGACCAATCAGGGGAAGTACGACCGGTGTAAAAATAAGTTCCTTCCTTAGAGTTTCGAACGGTACATAACACTAGTCATCAAATTTGAATGCCCGATTCTGCCCAGCAACGAGCACAACAACTTCGAAATCTTGGAGAAATCTTTTATGAATCTCTTGTAGAAACCGACAGGGTCAAGGAAACTTCGAATAGCTTTGACATTGGATGGCGATGGAAGTTTCTCAGTGACTTCTATTTTGGCTTTGTCCACTTCAATGTCTTGTTTTGAGATACGCTGGCCCAAGACAATGACCTTGGCAACCATAAAGTGGCACTTCTTCCAATTGAGTACTAAGTTGGTTTCTTCACATCTTTTCAATACCTTGACAAGATTGCCTAGGCATTGATCAAAAGTATCTCCAAAGACTGAAAAATCGTCCATGAAAATTTCTAAGAAATCATATGTCATGTCCGAAAAGATGGCCATCATACAACGCAGGAATGTTGTTGGGGCATTACATAGGCCAAAGGAAATTCGTTAGAAGGCATAAATACCATAAGGACATGTGAATGTAGTCTTTTCTTATTCCTCCGGTGCTACGACAATCTGGTTATAACTGGAGTAACCGTTAATGAAGTAGTAGTAAGGCTTCCCAACAAGCTTGTCTAACATTTGATCAATAAATGGCAATGAAAAGTGATATTTCTTCGTGGTGTCGAAACCATTTTTAAATCGGTGTGAAAATAGCTCGACGGTTGATCTTTGAAAATTTAGGGTTTTGCCTTTTCAATTCATTTGATCTTGAAAAATTAGATTTTTCATATTAAATTTGGTTTTTTGCAATTAATTAATCATGAAAATGAGATTTTTTTTCTTCTTTAATATGCATTTTAATTAATCAAATATTAAAGATTTGAATTTATCCTTTTATTTAATTTTGAAAATATTTTGGAGTCTCCACTTGTAAAACCCCTTACCTGGTTTAGGAGTAAACCGAACTAAGTAGTGTTACCAAGCATACAAGGATTGGCTTAATACATGTACGCCCTTAATTCGAACCCTAAAGGTAATTCGAATCTATGATTGTACTAAAAATTTTACTCAAAGTTTAACTACAATTTAGGACTTAACTTATGTTGTCCCATAAAGTTTTAAGCATTTAACTTCATTTGTCAAAGTTAGAACTAAAACCTTTTGGTTCAATAGTAATTCAGAACCCTTTATCTTCTAATAACATTTAACCATTATAAGACTTTTTAATGATTCAATTCTAACTCAAAGCCTTTGATTATACATTTTAAACCATACTTGAGCCAAAAATAAGTGAAGGTTCGAATAGGGACAAAAGTTACCAGGTTCGACTATAGCAATAAAATCTAGATGCAATTAGGGATTCATTATGGTTTACTATCAACTAATTAGGCCAGCATAAAGTATTATCAATGCTCAAAACGAAACACATATATTCTTGCAGCATTCGCATCACATAACTAACCATGCATTCATAATCAAACTATCATAACTCAACAAACATACAACCATGAAGCATATAAGACCTTCTACATGATAACAACTACTTATAAGTTTTACAAACCCATAAGACAAAATGGTGATCTAGATGCACTATGTATATGTACAAACTATGTGCCACCAACTAGAAGTTCTAAAAAGAAAGATTCCAAAGCCTACTTCTTCGTACTTATGATCTGGTCCAAGCCCGAAAGGTATCCACAAACAAGCTTTATCTTGAAATATGGTGAAGAGATGGAATAAGCATACATTTAGCGAAGTAGTTTTAAGTAACTAAAAGCATGAATCAAACAATTTATCCTTTCACCACAATTCGATCAAGTCATGTATGATTTTAAGTTTGAACAACAAACTAGCCATTTTGGATCAAAGTATTCGAACCAAACATATAACTTCATCTAAAAGAATTCACAAAAAACATTTAGAAGAATCTTACTTGTCACGCAAGCTATTAAGTTGATTCATTATTTTAGCTTGAAAATTTTCATTGTTTATCTTTAATATAGCATTGGGAATCAAGTATCCTAGGTACGCGAATCCCCAACCAACTGTCCCCAAGTATAGTACTCAAAGTACTTGGTCAATTCTTCTTACTGTCGCCAAGTGATCAAAACACATCTCTCATACTGTCACCTCATAAGGACCGTAGTCCACCCAAAAATGAGCTCTATGGATTATATAGCATGCCAACAATACCTATGACTGACTCGAAACCAAGGTTTTTCAATTGAATTTTATCATATCAGAGACGGGCATAGTTCTAGTTCATACGATTACATAAGCAAAGCTTACAACTTATCATATCAAACATATACTTAAACACATGTATAGCTTTCAAACATAGCATGCATTTAACCAACTTTTTTCATATCACAAGGTACTTTATAATTAAGTACTCACCTCGAATCCCATCTTACAATTGCATACATAATTCAAGTATAGATCAATGAATTTAAACAATAGAAAATTCTCGGGAAGGTTACGAGCCTATCCCGAGACTTTAAACTACACTCACAATTTGATCCAAGCTATATTTGCTCCCGAATCACAATCCCTTTTTGCTTTTTTAGAACTTGATCTACCTTAGACCTTACTTCTTCAACTCCTTCTTGATCTAAGTATAACAAAGAATACAACTGTATGTTAGAATCACACTCAAACTAGTCTTAATGTACCTTAATTTTTCATATTAAAACAATCCCTAAAGAACCTTTCATTTACCAAACAGTCCAAATGCACATGTATATATATATATATATACACAAAACAGTCCACTATGTATTCATATATACACAAAACAGTCGAATTAGACTTATAGACATATATATACCTCTACGTATTTACACACACACCCACCCACCCACGCACACTAACTATGTGTTCATATATATACACAAAAGTACAAATTTATTAGTTAAACAATCCCCTGTTTTTAAATCACCAAATCAGCCCCCGAACGATTATAAATCAGCCCTTGTTTTAGTTGTAAAATTGTCCTTATATTTTCAAAATAGTCCCCTTTTTGTTTATTCCTCAAATCAGTCCAAAAACAGTTCCTTATTTCCACAAAACAGCCCTCCCATGTTTTTGTTTGACAAAACAGTTTTAGAACAGTTTTTTCATATACAAAACAGTCCCAAATATAATTCAATAAATCCCTCTTTTATTTATGATTCATCCCACATTAAATTAGTAAAACAACCCCTAATTGAATAATCTAAGTTGTACATTACCTAATTTCATTACCATCAAACAAATAACCAATTTCTACAACTTAAGCACCCTACTCGATCACAACATGATCCAATTCAATAATCAACTAACATAACAATTTCTGAAATTCAAAGGCAATCAATTAACACCTTAACCAAGTTTCAATAACACCAAAACGTGGCAATTTATCAAGCATATCATTCGAAAAATTCCTAGAATTCTCTTAACGTGAATTGACCTTCACACGAATCTAGTAACACATGATTCAAGGACAATTATCAACAAAATTTTCACATTCAATTGGATTAATATGAAAGGGAGAGTGTTTCACCTTCTTCCTTAAGCTATTCGATTAAATCTTCAAGAATTATGCTAGACTTAAGCTCCACTTCAAGCTTCCATGGCTAACCATCAAGCTCTCTCTCTTTTCTCTCAATTTGGTTGATTTGGCCATTTGGGGAAGAATGAGAATGTTATGGTTATCTCCCCACTTGGCTGAGACCCCTCGCACATGCCCTCACATGGTCTTGACATGTGTACATGTCCTTAATTCTCCTAAGTTTACCTGCATTCCTTCATTTAATCAAAGCTTTCAATTTAGTCTATTCTAATTTAGCTAGCATACTTTACAAACTTCCTAATTGGTCCTTAACTTATTTAATTTTCTTATTCTAAAGATGCCTTAGATCAATTAGAGTCACATTCAAAATAGTAACATACTTCCAAGCCACATTCTGGGATATTACACCATCGATCACTTTGGTAGCCCGAACACCATAAAAACAACCAGAAATTTGTTCTTTTAAAATTAGGGTTCGAAAATCGGTTACGTGTGGGGAAGGGTTAGCACCCCACAAATGCCCGTTATCGTTACCTTTTAATTTTGCGTGACATATTGGCATTCAAGAATAAAAATTTGAATTTAATTTGTTCCTTAATTATTAACTTGATTCATATTATAAATGGAAATATTCCTTTTATAATGAAATATATTTTTTGTATCGAATATAAAATTAGAAGTACCCCAATACGTTTAGGGCACCTCTATATATATTCCAAAAATATATTTCGAATATAAAAGGCTTTTAATGCATGAATCATTTATGGTCTTATTTATTTGGCTTAAGGGCTCAATAAGCCCCTAAACTTTTTTTGCACTCAATTAAGCCCTCAAACTCAAGAAAAAAATTCAATTTGTCCCTTTGACCAACGTTGACCGTTAACTTTAACGACTTTCTTAAAAAAATTATGACACATGTCGCAACATGATAGTGCCACTTGTCATTTCTCGGATTTTTAAATCTTAAAAAATATTTAAAAAACAGAATAAAAAATATTTTTAATTTTTAATTTTGAATTTTTTTTAAATAATAAATAATAATTTTGCAAAGATAAAAGTATTTAAAAATTAAATATATTAAAAATTATTATTATACAATTACAAAATTAGAAATTTTTTTATATTTTTAAATTTTTTAGAATTTTCCTAAATTTTTGAAACAAAACTAAAATTTATTCTATTTTTTAAAATGTTTTAAAATATTTTTATAATTGTATAATAATAATAATTTTAATATCTTTAATTTTTTAAAATACTTTAATCTTTTGAGAATTATTATTTATTATCTATAAGAAATTTTGAAATCATTTTTTTATATTTTAAAAAATAATTTTCAGAATTTATTCTATTTTTAAATATTTTTTAAAACTTAAAAATCCTAGAAATGACAAGTTGAACTATCATGTTGTGACATGTGTCATAATTTTTTTTAAAAACCCGTTAAAGTTAACTGTCAACTTTGGTCAAAGGGTCAAATTGATTTTTTCTTGAGTTTGAAGGCTTAATTGAGTGTAAAAAACGTTTAGGGGCTTAATTGATTTTTTTACAAAATTTTAGGGGCTTATTGAACCCTTAAGCCTATTTATTTTAAGTACTAATTTAGATAAGACTCTGATTAATTAAATTGTTTAAGACTATGAATATTATTTAATTTAAAGGCTTTTATGGGATAGCACCCAATTGTTTGAGCACCATCCATAACAAAATCCCCAAACTTAGATAATATTCACTAATTAATTCATATAATTGTTTAAGTGCTAATCTTAATTGAGGCTTTATTTAACTAATAAAATTGATTATCATATTCTTGGTTCTAACAAATACTATTTGTTCTATCTTAAAAGTTTACGTTGAATAACACTCAATTAGTTTAGGGTACCATTCAAATTAAAGCTTCTAAATTTTCCAAATAATACTTGTTAATTTTCTAAAATTATCTATCATATTTAAATCATTAAGTCCTAATTAAGGAACCTAAAGACTAAGGCTCTAAATAATTAATAATCTAGGTGATTTAATTATCTAAGAAATAATTCTACAAGCTCAATTTAAAACATACACCAAACATATAAATTAATTGCAATTAATTGAATAACTAAACAAATTACATGACTAAATTAAAAGAAATAGAACTTGAAAGCTGATTTTATTGAAAATAGTGACCAAATTGCATTACACTTTAAAATATTATGGACTAAAGAACAATTAATCCTTTTTTAAAAGAAACGCGCGGATCTTGGGTCAACCCTGATAAAAACACACAGACCCTAGGTTGACCTGGTGCCAAAACGGCACCATTTCAATTCAAGTATAAAAATCTCTAAACCGAGTTAACTCAATCATTTCGCCAGAATGCTCTCTCTCTACCATGTCTCATCTCTCAAATCTCTCTCAACTCAAACATCATTTCCCTAGAATATCACCCAAAACAAATCAAACACCCATGTTATCAAAAACTCAAATCAAATTAATTCATTTTCCCGTTTTGATCCATCTCAAACACCAAAACCTTCTTCTTTTTGTTTTTAAAGATCTGAACTCACTGTTCTTCCCTAAACTCAAATCAATTCTTTATTTTTTCTTCATTCGATCCATCACCACCCCACTCTGACCACCAAACAATGTTTCCTGACCATCACCTAGGACTCCAACCACCGTTTCCCTCCATTCGTCTTCCGCGAGGGGATTTTCGACCATCGCGTCGAAACCCTAAACCTCCCCTAGATCTACCCATTTCCAACCCGTTTTCAACTCTGACCGAAGACCTAACCTCACTGGCGACCGAAGATAAGCTCCCACCACTCTAACTCTCATTTATGTTTTCACCTCTATTTTTATATGTATACACTAACATTATTCATATTTTGCAGAAAAAAAAACAAAGGAAAAGGTAAAAAATTACCTTCTGATGATGGAATGATAATTTCGGCGATGATACTACAGCTCTGGCGATGTCCATTTATCTTCTCCGGCAACTCTTCGACTGATCTCGTGAGTTTTAGGATAATAGGGACAATTCTCGCTCACTCCTTCTTTAATTCTAATATTAATGGTGTAATAATTGCTTCATAATTAATCAATCATTTTCTCTCTCCCTATTTATAGGAGATAGCATGGAGTGACGTACGCTGATGTCATGGCTAACCAGCTGGTGACAAGTAAAAAAAACAAAACCACAATCAGTGTAGTGTCCCTTGGTCTAATGGCATGCCAACACGTGGCATAAATGGGCGAGAAAAATCAAAATTTGTTGGGTTTTGTGTTTCTTTGGGCTATTTTACCCGAAAATGGATTAGAAATTGAGCGAGAAAATTTATAATGGGCTTTTGTAATTGTATTTGGGCTCTTCTATATGTACAATGAATATGCAAGGAAATTGGACCTTTTATTCTTTATTTTGGATTGTATTTATTATTTTATTTATTTATTTATTTTTAAGAGAATATAATATACATATAGTAACTTAGTTAGAATTCAGGTATTTGCTAGGCCATGCTTGAATGAGGGTTAGTATGGCCCTAGTTTTCAATGTATGATGCATGAAGCATAGCACATTATGATCAATCAAACAATTTCTGCTTCCTAGAAGACCAATCTGGTTTCTCTTCGCTATGCTTCTTCACTGATTCTCGGTCTGCATTGATACTTCATCTCATATTCAGTATTAACCTTTGAAACCCCCCTTACTACGTTTCTGACCTTTGCTCTAAAGTGTCTTTTCAGGTTTTCACTTTAGATTGCTTTTCTCAAAGCGCCCCTTTAGGTTTTCACTTTGTTTTTCTTTTTTTCTCTTCTTCTCAAGGCGCCTTTTCTGGTTTTCACCTCATTTTTTCTTCTTTATTTTTCTTTTCTTTCCCTTTCTTCTTTTTCTTTCCCCCCTCTCTTTTTAGCATCCTTTCGGGTTTTCACCTTTCTTTCAAATCACTTTCTTTTTCTTCATTCCTTTCTCTATCTTTCCAACCAGGTCGGAAAGTGCTCCTGAAAACAGAATCAGAGATCGGAAGCTAATTCCGAGTTCGAAAACATATTCAGAAAGCTTATCAAATTCTAGTCGGTGAAGTTTCATTACTAATAGAGGCCATTTACCTATCCAATTAATCTATTCAAAATTTTAGTGACCATTTTATAACTTTTTTAAATTATGCCTTAACCTTTCTGCATATTTATTAAGCCTCGTATCGATACGCCTCGGGCTGTATCGATACAGATACACAAATTTTAAGCCTATATGAGATTATGTCAAGCTCTATATCGATACACCATCACTTGTATTGATACATGTTGACCGAATTTGACTTTCTTTAGCAAACCTGTATCGATACATCTATGCATGTATCGATACACGTTGATCAGGGTTGACCGTTTCAATACGCCCTAAAGGCCTTATCGATACACCTAATTTTTTAGACCTTACTGCCAAACTCTATTTCGATACACCCAAGAGTGTATCAGAACGCTCTGTTTTTCCCATAATTTTTTTTGCAAGGATGTTTCGATACGCCATGACCCGTATCGAAACTCCTGACATGAAATGACAGATTTTAGCTGGTTTTAATCCAATTTAACCCATCAATTGTTGTCCAAACATTACCAAACTTTACCAGCAAGCCTAAAATCTATTAATCTAAGGTCATGACGAGTTTTATGGCATTTCGAATCCATTTACCTAGTTTTCACCTTAGGCTCATTTTAAGCTCCTTTTTAACAAACCAAGCATTCTCAAAACATACCATTTCATGCATACAACACTAAGTCATTATAGGACTATTACACAACCATTAAGGGACTTATACAAAACATGTTTAAACCATATGCCACTCTACTAGGATTTTAGAGCAAGGATATGCATACATATAGCTATGAAGAGGTGACATCCAATGGAAGCACACGATCGGAAGCCAAAATTCTCTCAAGATCCTTAAAATGCATGAGACACACATATGTAAGGCTTACATAGCCTAGTAAGGTAATTATGAAAAGTACAAATAAATGCATAATGATATGAGCATCATAGTAGCATGCTTAATTAACATAACTAATGTACAAATCATATTTGTATCTCATGCTTATTTCAATTGTCATAATTTCATATACAAGTTACATATCAAAATCATGTATCATTTCCTTGGACATAGTAACCAATGAATACGCGGATCCCCCTTTACACCACACATATCGAAAATAGGTCGTAGTTTTGAGCCGTACCTCCAGAACTCCTTTACAAAGCATTTTACACCACATATAAGGCCCATAGCCCGGACCGTAGTCCAATCCCTTACTTAAACGAGCTCAAATAACCCTATAGCATGCCAATTGTATCCCAAAACTTACAATGTCCAATTTACACATATTTTATCAATTCATATCTTTATGCCCGTAGGCCATAACATATCGGAAACGGAGTTGAGCCTTAGCTCCATATAACATATCATAGTTTCACATAACAAATTTCACATATCATGTCATATTATGTGTATATCAATTTCAAAATATGTAGCATATTCAAATGTCGTTTTCGAACTTACCATGATTACCGTAAGCATCCAGACAAGCTTACTCTACTTGAGCCTTTAACAAATACAAACATAATCACAAAACAAATGCAACGGGATGGCACCTAGCCTATCCCTTGACACAACTACACTCACATAGAGTACGAAAGCTTTTAGGATTCTTGAATCTCGATTCCTTTACTCCTAGCCTTAATTGGAGATGATGGATTGTTCTCCTCCAAGTTTGGAGCTAGGAAAAATACAAGTAATCATCATGACTACTATAACAATATGGTTTAAAGATTAAATTTTGAGATTTCAATCCGAAATTAATTCCCAATCATTTATGGAATCCAATAATTGAAAGAGGGCTTTTCCTTACCCAAGTGAAAGCTTTGCGATGGTGCTTTCAAATAAAAGAAAGATTGAGCTTAGGATGGGCAGAAAGAGAGGTGTGTGCTTAAGCTTAGGTTGAAGGTAACAATAGAGGTTCTTGGTTTGTGGAAGACAAGGTTGGTGTTTTAGCTTTTGGGAGGGTTGAACAAATGAAGGGAGCTTTTCTCTTTGGTTTATTAAAAGGGATCAATGTCCCTAATGATGTCTTGCCTCTCAAGTGGCCAACGAGGAGGTTTCCTTCCAACAAGGGTTTGCTTAATCCCAATGACCATCCACTTTCCAAGTTGGCTAATGACCTCATTTGCTTATATATTCTGATGAATTTCACGTGGGAATGGGCAAGCATAGAGGTGCTTCATCACTTTACAACATTACCCTTCAAAACGACATCGATTTCATTGAAAATAGGGGAACCGTATTGATACACCCCTTTACTGTATCGATACACCTTAACCAGACATGTAAGTTAGGTAATATCGTTAGGCCTGTATCGAACAAACTTGGTTGTATTGAAACGCCTGAGCAAAACCGTATTGATAGAGGTCCAACTATACCGATACACTTAACCTAAAATCAGTCTTTTATTTTGAATTTCTTACAAAGAGGTCCTGTGACTTTCATTAATTCAAAATTGGGTACAACAAGTTGAATGGTTACATCAAATAGTACAAAATTTGCGATCACCGGAGCCCAATTTTGACTAGGCCGATTTTCGGGATGTGACAATGAAGGATTCATTAACCCCATCAACGAAAGATAGTTTCAAGCTAGATCATTTTTTGAACATACGTTAAACAATGTCTGGATGTGAAATCCCTCCCAAAATATCGAATGCTCGAGAGGTTTTAATTGTTGAATGCCTTTTCTCAAAACATCTGAGCCGCCCTTTGCGGGTTTTCCACCCAAATCCTCCTTTAGTTTCAAGACGCTCTTTTCGAGTTTTCATCTTGAACCCCCTTTTCTTTTCATTTTCATTTCTTTCTCTTTTTATGATATCTATGACGCCCTTCTGGGTTTTCACCGTAGATATTTTCATTTTACGAAGTGCCCTTTTTGGGTTTTCACTATGCTTTCTTTTTCTTTTTTCAATCTTTTATTTATTCTTTAGGTGTAATATTTTTTTAACTAAATCCGAGTTCACGGGATTGTGTAACTCTTTACCATCCATTTCAATAAAAATCAAAGATCCTCCGGAAAATGCTTTTTTGAAAACATAAGGTCCTTCCCAATTAGGCATCAACTCAATCAGATGAACCCTTTATCTGATAGGTCTTGGATTTGGACATTTATTTCTCTTAACTCCACCGGGGCCATTCTATACGGAGTGATGGAGACTGGCGTAGTCCCAGGTTGTACTTCAATTCTGAACTCCACTTCTCGGGTGGGAGGGAGTCCTGGAAGTTCATCAAGAAACATATCAGAGAATTCTTTCACTACTGGTACAATCTCGACCTTAGGGTCTTCTTTGGACTCCATTGCACAAAAGATAGCCTTATTAGGCTAAGGTTCGGATTTTATTAAGGTTATGCTCTCTTCACTGAGTTCACAGAGATATAAGTTCTTCTTTGAACAATCCACCCAGGCTTGGTGTTCAGCTAGCCAATCAAGGCCTAGGATGAGATCAAACTCACGAAAAGGCAAAGCCATTAAGTTGGCTGGAAAATGAATTCCTCGAATCCTAAAAGGACAAGCTTTACAAATCAAACGGATACCAACACTATCTCCTAGAGAATTGGAGACAACAATCTCGGAAGCAAAAAGTTCATATTCTAAAGCATACTTCTCAATTAAGGGTGCACTAATGAAAGAATGTGTAGAGCCTGGATCTACTAAAGCATGAACATGATCAGAACATAATTCCACCATGCCTGCAATCACATCAGGATCATCCTCTTGCTCATGTCCTCGAACATGGTACATTTGGGCTGAGGTCTCCCCACTAATCCATATTGCATAGACTTTACTCCTCTTTCCTTAGCCGATTTTTTCTGAGAAGCCACAGAAGTAGGAGCATGTGAATTCTACGGACATTGTCTAATAAAGTGGCCAGACTCACCAAAGAGATAGCAGGATCCAGACTGTCTACGACACTTCCTGGGTGCCTCTTTTGGCAGAAGTTGCGTAAAAGAATCTGAGAACCCTTCACAAAACCGCATGTACGGTCCACTGAGGCAGTACGAGTAACATAGGTCCCTGCATATTAGAACTGAGACACATAGCTGGATCGTGGTAACTATTGGAAGGTGGCAGATTTCTGGTCCCACTGTCTACCTTTCTTCTGAGACATATGAGGCTTGGAATCATCACGAAATCTCTTATCGGGTCGGGCCTGGTTCCCTTTTCTCCTTTCAGAAGCCTTTTGGGAGGCTTCAACAACGATGAGTCGATTAACCAAGGTCTGGAAGTCTTCTATCTTCAAGACAGTGAAGAGAGGACGCAACTCATCATAGAGGCCATCAATGAACATTTTGCACCGTATCTTGCATACTTGCAAAATTCCTAAATATATTTCTCTGCCGGTATTCCTCCTTGATTTAGATAGAGGAATCTCTTATGCCTCTTAACGATGTAGTGATCGCTAACATACTTCTTGCGGAACTTCTGAAGGAAGAAGTCCCACGTAATTCGATGCTCAAGTACGGTGAGCATTACAATATCCCACCAACTTTGGGTTTCTTCAGCGATCAGAGCTAGGGCACATTTCAGCTTGTGCTCCTCAGGGAATTTCATTTGTTTATTCAATACCTTCAGCGTGTTCTCCAGCCAGTATTCTACGATCTCAGGATTATCCAGGTTCTTGCCGGTGAAGGTATAAATCGGATATTGCTTGAGCTTATCAATAAGAGCTCTTGATGCAGGTAGAGGTGCTTTAGCAAGCCGAGAGTGTGATTCTTGCCTAAGAGACACAACAACCTGCCTAAACACGTCGGCCACCGACATCAAATATTCTTGTTGAGCAGACAATATCAGAGGAGGTCGAAGTGGGTCATGTTGTTCCACTTGTTCAGGCCTATTTTGGGCCCTCGGATTATCCTCGTGTGTCGAGGAGGAATCAAGATTAGATTCATTCACCACACGTCTATCTGTGGGTGTGACCATTTTCAAATCTAATCATATAGAAAGATTGAACCGTGTTTGCCGCAAGTCATGGATAACATATACAAATAAACTCCTAGGAAGCGTATGTAGATGTAGACTCATGACGGGCCTCGGTTTAGTCATAGAATCGACTAAACCTAAGCTTTGGTACCACAATTGTAACACTCCCTTCCCGGCCTGGTAGAGAACCAGGTCAAAAAGTGCTATCGAAAACAGAATCAGAGATCGGAAGCCAATTTGGAGTTCGGAAAGCTTATCAAATACTAGTCGGTGAAGTTTCATTACTAATTGAGGTCATTTACCTATTCAATAAATCTATTCAAAATTTTAGTAACCATTTTATATCTCTTTTAAACTATGCCTTAACCTTTCTACAGATTTATTAAGCCCCGTATCGATACGCCTTGGGCTATATCGATACAAATACACAAATTTTAAGCCTATATTAGATTATGTCAAGCTCTGTATCGATACACCATCACTTGTATCGATACATGTTGACCGAATTTGACTTTTTTTAGTAGACCTGTATCGATACATCTATTCCTGTATCGATACACGTCGACCAGGGTTGACTGTTTCGATACGCCTTAAAGGCCTTATCGATACACCTAATTTTTTATACCTTACTGCCAAACTCTTTTTCGATACACCCAATAATGTATCAGAACGCTATGTTTTTTTAGACAAATTTTTGCAAGGCCGTTTTGATACGCCATGACCCGTATCAAAACTCCTGACCCAAGATGATAGATTTTAGCTGGTTTTAATCCAATTTAACCCATCAATTGTTGTCCAAACATTACCGAACTTTACCAGCAAGCCTAAAATCCATTAATATAAGGTCTTGACAAGTTTTATGGCATTTCAAATCAATGTACCAAGTTTTCACCTTAGGATCATTGGAGGACTATTAAACAACTATTAAAGGACTTATAAAAAACATGTTTAAACCATCTGCCACTCTACTAGGAGTTTAGATCAAGGATATGCATACATATAGCTATGAGGAGGTGACTTGCTGTACGCCCTAAAGTTAAAAAAAAGAAAAGAAAAGAATGAAAAATGGGAGTTTTGCAGCCTTGGAGACTCAAACTCGTGCCCTTTAGCGTGCTAAATGAAGGTCTTAGCCAGCCGAGCTAAGGCTATTATTAGTTTTAGCACGCACCGAGTTGTTGTTAATCTAGCATAGGGTGTTATACAAAAACAATTAAAGCACAATCTGATTCTCCATCTACCGTCATTATTGCGTCTTCTTCGAAAATGAGAAAAAGAGAGAGAGAGAGAGAGAGAGAGAGAGAGAGAGGAAAATACAACTTCCCAAACTCTTCACCTCCCCTTATCTCTGATCTCAGCCCTGATCTCCCTCTCCGCCGCTCCGTACATGACACCGCCACCACCGGCGCGTGCGACGTCCTGCTCTAAACCCTTAGCCATCGATCACACGCACATCCGCGTCGCCGTTCGCTGTGTAGGCAGCTCTGAACTTTGGCAAGAACTAAATCACCGCCTCTGTTTTCCTGTATCTCCAGTCATTACAGCCGTCCCTTCGAGACATGGGTGTAGCCGTTGAACTCCCCGCGTCGAGCCGTGCAAAACCCAATCGGTTGCTTGTCCGTCTGACTCCGATAAGGACTTCGTCGGAGCTACGTCACTCGCGGGTCGTCCCTTGGCATTTTGGGTAAGAATCGATGTGATTCCGACATATTTCTGGTGTTTGATTGTTGTTGTTGAGTTGTGGTGCTGATGTGTTTTCTTTTCTGTCAGAATCAGTGGCGTCTAGGGTCTCCGATGAACTTTCCCGACGATCGCTTGGTGATCCCGAAGCGCCAGGGTGAGTGGACCGGTTCACGCATGGCCCAATTTCCTGAACCGACCCAACCCGGTTCGAGCCCACTAATCCAAGCCCAAATATGAGTCCGGCCCGAGTTGTCCAACCCAAACCCGAGTCTGACCTGACCTGTCGAGCCGAGTCAACTTGTTTGAGTAAGCCGAGTCAACTCATCCAAGTCAGCTCGTCCGAGTCAGTCCGAGTCAACTTAGTGAGTTAACTCATCTAAACCAACTTAGTTGACTGCTGACGTCACGTTGACTTTGACCGTTGACCAAAAATTCAACTTTTACAAAAACTCCCGTTTTATGTTTTTCGACGTGTTGAGTTCATTTTTAAGCCCGTTTCGCAAAATTCTGACCCAAAAGCCTCCGAATCTGACCTTGAACCTGAACTTGTTTATGTATTTATTTATTCAGTTAAGAGCACTATGAATTAGGACTGAAATAGGATATTTTGTGATTGAAGGTATTCTCGGTTTCTTGAATACAAGATGTTGAAGGACGTCAAATTTGAGTTCGATAGTGATCGAATGAAGTATCGCAGTTGATCGATATATCTAAGATTAAAGGTAATGCATTACTACCTCTTGTATGCGTTATGGAACATGTTAGTATCCGATAAATGACTGCATGATCATGTTAAGTGTTGCGTGCAAAAGTAATACGCAAATTGCGTGCAAGTATACACGGTGCCAAGTTATAGTATTTAAGATATCATCTCCACAGGGATTTTGGCAACCTTTTGGAATTCACTTTTTTGCACAAGTAAAAGTAAAAACATAATTAATGAGAGTTGGGTTGATTAAAACTAAAACTAAAGCGTATAGAGTAAACTGAGAAATCAGAGTGAGAGAATGGGCCTGTATTGGATGTTTCGTAGTGTGGAAAATTGATGTACTGTCTCGGCACAGTTTTGCAGATCAACTTAACAACTTTCAACAGCCACCCATGACTCTGCCTTGGCGGGCGACTGCCTCGACAGAGAGCAAGTGACTACCTGGGCAGTTAAGTGATGATTCAAGGTTCGGCAAGGCTCCCTTATATGACCCCCTCTTCTCCCGAAGCTTGAAGTACTATTGGCGAACACGTCTTGGATGATACCTCCCGGCGTGAATCTAAGGGCGAACACCAAACGATTGTGGATCCTTTTTTAGCCGCTGAACTTCTTAACTTATCCCTAAGCCGAAGTAGCTTTACCCTATGGTTGGATAAAACCGCGTTTACTCGTTTCGTGAGTTCAACTCTCCCGATATTGAACAAATAGGTTGCTGCCCTCTTTTCTCCCGATAAAGATTGCGACAATGAAGAACCATGAGTAAGCAAACCTTGAATTTTATTGCAAAACTGAAATCCTAAACGAATACAACAAGACTCTCACAACTACTACACAACCAACCCTTAGCCCTAGGGAAGATTTAGAACATGGTGGGTTTGATGGAACTTGGGTTTCGACAAGAAGAAGTTTCTCTCTTGTAACCTCTTTAGCCCGATCTAGACGTTTAACCCGAACTACAAAGATTACACGAGGAAAACCAAAGTCAACCCGAAAGACAACCTTGATTTATGACCCTTTTTTTCTTTTTATCTTCTCTAGATGCATGTCATTAACCTATAAGTTCAGCAAAGCGATAAGGTGAAAACGACACAGTGATCGGAGTTCAATTAGGGGTTCAATTGCATACATTTAACTTTTAGGACTAAACTATAAATTTCATAAATTACAGGGACTTCCATGATTTAAAAGTTACCAATCCTCTTTTAATTATATAACATGCCAACATGTCAAAAATCATCTCGAACGGATCATCTTAACACAATCAATTGCACACACAATGTTCAAGGACCAAAATGTAAGAAACATAAACTCAAAACAGTTCAAAATTCAAACCCAACGATTTGGCGTTCCGATACGGATGGCCCTGTACCGAAATGGTCGTTTCGAAACAGGGTTGACCGTTTCGATACTCGGGTGCGTTCCGAGACCCGTATCGAAACACCCCCTTCCAGTAGCCAAAACGTTTCGATACGCCTTCACCCGTTTCGAAACCTTATGGTCATTTCAGGCCCCTGTTCCGAAACAGGCAAGGGCATTCCGATACGCCTTGCCCTGCAACAACAGATTTTGCTAGTTTTTCATGCTTTAACACATTCAAATCATTCCCGAGACATGCCACATCATGCAAACAACATGGATACATATCAACAATCATCAAATCGAGGCATTAGCTATAACATGGTAACCAACATGCAAATAAAGGTACTAAAGGCATGCTCCCTAGTCCACCAACACAACAACAAGCAAAAACCATCCTCCACATCCAAAATCAAACCATAAAGGCCAATTACAACTCAAAAGTAACTATCAAACATGCTCAAAACAAAGGGAAAACATTCTCATCCATACATAAACATAAATCCCACCCATTGCCTTTTATTACACCGAAGCAAAACCACATACTTTGCAAGATTTTAAGCTTGGATTCCTCTTGCCTACTTGCTGTCCTCAAAGCCTAGTTTTCTACATTGATGAAATAAAAGAGCGTAAGCACAAAGCTTGGTGAGGATTGCTAAATAACATTCATCAATGCATGTCTCATGTTTTGCAAAACCAACACTTTACATCTCATGCCATTTATAAAACATGTCTTCTCAAGACCTCAATGCACTTTTTAACCTCATGCTCATATGCATCATTTTACAACAGGAAATAAATCTTTGCTCATGCTTTAACAAGCATCACATGCATTCTTGCATCATACACATATATCTCATGCATCCTTGCATCATATACAAGCATCTTGTGCTTCACATTATTCATTTACATTATATTGGCTCACAAGTGATAATCCACAAACCATTTCAACACAAGACACAATCGGATACGCATATTACAAGCGTTGTTCCTCACGCTTCATACAAACTACCGGACTACAAAAGGTGGAGATTAATGGCACAATCACAACCCCTCAACACCCGTGATGGAGATTAATGACACAATCACAACCCCTCAACATCACTCATCGATAGTTGTATAATTTCACTAACGAGAGTATAGGAAACATACACAAGACTCACACACGAGACTAACCATTCACCGTTGTGATCTTAACCTCAATCGTTAGGGTACTTGGATGGAGATTACGGCACAATCACAACCCCTCGACATCCAAGGTGACTTTATTCACGGTGCACCCAATCCTATAGCCGGCTAACTATATCCGATTAAATTAACCAAAAACCATTTTCATCACTTGCCAATATAATCATTTAACCACATTAATCCACTATTTTACAAGCATAACCACAATGCCATTTCCACAAGCATCACATGCTTAAATTTATATGCATTCAACACATGCAAACCAAGGATCACTTACCTAGTGCATCCTTAACATAATGGCATTAAAATCTAGCATTAAAGCATGCTTAAACATGCCTAAAAACAGTAAACAAATCCACTCTTACATCAAGTGCAATTTCATCAAACATAGCACATTTCCAAGAGAGGGATTACCGAAACACTTACACTTGAGCTTAGTTAAGTGTATCAAACTTACACTAAGCTCCCAAGATCATGCTCAAAGTGTTACAAAGCAGGAAATTGCATTTCCACTCACTGATACGCGAAGCCTTGTTCGCCGACACAGAAATTACACCTCCAGAGCCTCCAAAATCACCCTGTTTGCTTCCGGATCAAGATCCCCTGTTTTCACATCATAAAAACAGAGATCTAAATGCATTAAAATGCATTCTAACACCAGCAACAATTCACAAACTCGTTGCCCACTCAAACTACACCAAAATACCCTTCTAAAACAACCGAAAACTCAATCGATTGCATCCTAAACCAAGCCCAACCATCATAAATCACTTATTAACAATTATCAACATCAAAACACATCTAATAAACATCCTAACTCATCCTTATACCTCCAGCAAGCAAGATTCCACCATTTCACCCCAAAATATCACTTAAAACTACCAAGAAACTCAAGGATCTCAAGGATTTCGGGATCTATATTATCAACACATCACTTTAACATATAAATCAACTTAGAACTCAATTAAAATCAATACAAAACAGAGCCTAACTCATCAAGTCCGAAAATCAAGATTTCATCCACAATTTCACAAGATTTTGATATCAAATCAAAACTATATTGAAAACTCAATCGAAAATAGTATTTAGAAGCCAAATATCTTGGGAATTTAAATAAGGAACTTAGATTATAGGTTGAGAACGAGATTTACTTCCAATCCTTGCTTCCTTCAATAGATGACAAGTTTTCCTTGCAAAAATCTTGAAGAATTAAGAAGGATCTCTTGAAAATGATTTAGGAAATGTTGAGAGAGTTCTTGGGAGAAAGAATTCCGGAAAAAGATGAGAGAAAATTGTGTTTGGCTGAGAATGAGAGAAAATTGGTAGTTACGTAAGTGAAAATCTCATTAACAACCTTTTAATTATTAATATAAAAATCTAATTAAAAATCATTTAATTAAAAATCCTTTTAAATCACATGTCATATTGAAGAAAGGTCAAATTGACTTTAAGCCCCCTAAAGATTCTAAGACTTTGGCTTCCACTTTAAAAATCACATTTTCCCAGTTTTGAAACTTTACAATTTGGTCACTACTCAAAATGCACATTTTCCAAAACCCTTTTTGTAAAATTGATTTGACCAACCTCTTAAAGATATTTTTAGAGGATTTTAGAAATTTTTATAACACTTTTATCCTATCCCGATCCTTGATTTCCTAAAATCACCTTACACGATTCAAACCGTTCTCGAACGGTCCGATCCGATGTCTAAAACATCTAGGCCCAAAAACTAGGGCATTACATCTCTAATCTCAATTGTGTTCTCTTTTTCAAGTCGATTGCACATATATATGAGAGGAGCCTAGTTCTAAGTCAGTTTAGGGTAGGGATACTAGTTAAAGTATGATTACAACTCATTAAAAGATCATCAAATACTCATAGATTCCCGTTTGACTTTTCTTCAACTTGACTTTAACCTGGCTTTTCATTGTTTGCTGAGCTCCGATGCACGTGCAAGTGGTCTCTAAATATCGGGCTTGATGAGCTCTTTCTATTGCATGCCACTTTGCATTTTTTCATTCTTTCTTGAAGTGCTGCCTCGGCGGCAAGTAGTTGACTGCCTCGACGGGGATATGGACTGGTGTGCAGGGTTGGCATAACTTTACATTTTGGTTCTTCCCTCCTCGATCAACTCTCATGAATCTCCAACAACTTCTTCTTTCAGCTCCCATTTTCTCTTCATCTACCCTCTTTGCTGCCTCGACAGCATCTGCTTGGGCGGGTACCTACGCACAGGGAGAAATACACTTGAGCAGTATCATATGTATTAAATCAACTAAATTCATCAAACAAGGCAGATTATCTGATCTATGCTATTTTGTGTATGTTACCTAATAAATGCAACCTAAACTATACTTAAGAACAACAATAATTGAGCTAAACTAGGGTATAAATATAGGACTTTTACACACTTAACACACCTCCAAACTCAAACTCCACAGGGACTGGAAATAACTCTATCCTTAAATTTCTGCACAAGAGAAAGAAATAGTTTAATTGGATTTGTGAAGTAATCTTGGGACACAAGTAAAGTAAAAGATAGAGAAATCAGATTTAAAGAATAGGCCGGTATTGAATTGCTCAGTAGTGCATGTGTTGCACTATTCGAGAAACTTCTGTCTACTGTCGTTGTTCCTGTCGCGGCAGCACCTGTCGCGACAGAGGTCTGTTGATGTCGCGACAGCGATCACTCAACTCTGTACTTCAAGCTTGGCAAGAATCCCTGCTATGACCTGTCCTATCCTTAGGCCCAAGTTCTATTGATGAACACTTCTTAGATGATACCTCCCGACGTGAATCGAAGGGTGAACACCAATGTTGTTGAATTCTTCCTTAGCCACTTAGCCTCGTACTTATCCCTAAGCCGAGATGGTTTAACCATAAATTGGAAAACACATATTTATTCCATTCATATGTTTGACTCTCCCGATATCAAACAAATGGATAAACTCACAATGCTCTCCCGATACTCTTGCGAGATATGAAAAACCAGAATAAATAAACTTGAAGTTTTTATTTCATGACTGAAAATTCCTAAAACAATACAATCCTTGCAACTACTTTACAGAATCAACCCTTAGCCCTAGGGGGAGTTTAGAACATGATGAAGAATGGAAAACGACAAGGGTTTAGGGGAAGATGGCTAGGAATGAGATTTTTTTCCTAGGTCGAATTACATGCCTTTATATAGGCCTTGGATCCAAGTTTTCTAATATGGCAAGAATACAAGTTTAAACTAAAGTACAATTCTATTAAAGATTAAATCTTATGAGTAGATGTCTTTAATTCATCCTCTTTTCCTGCCTTGAGTTTCTTCCTTGGACTTTGGGCTTGGCCTTCATTCTGCCTCAGGGCTCAGAAAAATATAGGAGTGGTCCACGACAGACCGACTTGAAATCATGTATCTGTCAAGCTCCACTTCACTTTTCCACCTCACCATTTTGTCGTCATGGTTGCCACGGAAGTAGCCACGACAACGTTTGCTTCTCGACTCTAGTTCAGTGATCCACCTCTGCTTCTTTGCTGCCCTTAGTCTGCCGCATCAGATACCCGCAAAAGTGACCCAAAATCAGTAGCAATTGTGTCATTTTATCTAATTGTGATGTATATACAGAAATCTATCCTAAATGCAATGAATTATGCTTGAATGCAGAAGATATATGGGTAAATGATGTAACCCCTTTAGCCCGGCCTAGACGCTAGACCCGAACTACGAAGATCACACGAGGAAAACCAAAGCCAACCCGAAAGTCAACCTTGATTAACGACCCTTTTTTTCTTTTTAAACCTCTCTAGATGCGCAATAAACCTATGTGAAATCCCAAGAACATTGGAAGAGAAAAGCACAGCGATCAGAAACGTTTAAGGACTCAATTGCAAGAAATACACCTTTAGGGACCAAAATGTAAATTTTGGAAAATAAAAGAACTTTCAACATTTTAGTTTTACCAAACCTCAATTAAACATATTACAAGCCTCCCTGCCAAATTTCAGCTTAAAAAGACATCTCAAGCTCAAGCAATTGCAATTACAACTTTCAGGACTAAAATGTAAAGCATGCAAAATCTGTGTCCAACGGTCACCCGTTTCGAAACACTGACACCCGTATAGAAACACCCGTGTCGTACGCCCGTATCGAAACGGTGTTGACCGTTTCAATACGCGGGTATGTTCCGAAACCAGTTCCGAAACAGGCACTTCCAGTAGCCAAAGTGTTTCGAAACACCTCTAGCCGTTTTGAAACGCCCAAGCCATTTCAAGCACCCGTTTCGAAACAGCCAAGGGTGTTTCGATACACCCTGCTCAGAAACAGCAGAAAATTCTAGTTTTTCACTTTAAAACACCCTCAAACACACTTTAAATCATTCCAAAACATATCATCAACATGATAAGCATTATAACTAGCAAATTACATTAAAGACTAGATTCAAACCAAACATTAGGCACACTTACTCATTCATCACATCCAACACATAATCTTGCTTTTAATCAAAGAGCATAGCATATCAACTTATGAAGAAGAAGATTCAAATATGGCAAAGCGATCAACAACAAGGTTCAAACCATAAACCTCCTTTGAAACAACATTGCTTTAAATCATGCATTGCTCAACATGAAAACCAACCTTTAACTTTGAAACGCTAAACAACTCACCCCAAACCACATTCTTACAAATACTATCATTTAAACCTTTCCATGCATGAACACTTCATGAAAAGCTTAATTCAATTTCCTTGGAAATCACTTCCACTTCACACCATACTTTTCTCATGCTTAATGATCATTTCAAAGCAAAATGCCTTTTAAAAACCAAATGTTCCTTCTATCTATCTCATGCAATCAACAAGTGCAAAACACATGAACTAAAAAAGCAACATTTGCATTACATGCCTTTTTAAAACAAGCCTTCACAAGACTTCAATGCACTTATGAGATTCTATGCACATATGCACCATTCACAATAGAAGATATACTTTTGCTCATGCTTAACAAGTATCACATGCATTCTTGTATCATTTACATATTTCCCATACAACCTTGCATTATTTTCAAGCATCTCTCGCTTCATTACATTCAAATACATTATATAGGCTTTCAAGTGATAGTTCAAAAACCATTTCAACACAAGACACAATCAGATACGCGGATTACAAGCATTGTCCCACACGCTTCATACACACTACCGACTTATCAAGGTGGAGTTTATCGGTACAATCACAACCCCTCAACACCCGTGATGGAGTTTAACGGTACAATCACAACCCCTCAACATCATTCATCGGTAGTTGTATAACCCACTAGCGAGAGTCGGGACACACCACAAGGCTTGCATATAGGAGCTACCTCAACCATTGTAATCACCTTAACCAAGCTCACACACGGGAGCAATCCTCTACCATTGTGACGCTTAACCAAGTCCACCCACGAGAGCCATCCTCCATCGTGGTGACACCAATTTCCTCTATCGCTAGGGTACTTGGATGGAGTTTACGGTACAATCACAACCCCTCAACATCCAAGGCGACTTTACTTACGGTGCACCCAATCCTATAGCCGGCCAACTATATCCGATTCAAGTACTTAAAAACCATTTCATCACTTGCCAATATACATCAAATACCATCATCAATTCACTGTTTTAAGCATTAATCAAAGCCACTTATCATCATGCATCTCCATGCATCATAACCAAATTAATAACATATCAAATCAATGATCTCTTACCTTGAGCATCCTTCAATACATGACTTTCAAAACCAGCATTAATCATGCTAATACATGCTTTAAAACCATGCTCAAACAACAATTTAAACCACATTGTCAAATCAAACACATCAAAACCCATTTTGATAGTTTTCAAAACAATAATAGCACAATTGAGAGAGAATTCCACTTTACTTTCTTCCGAACTTAAACCGGCGTTTCAAGCCTAAATTTAAGTTCCCAAACCTTTTTTCAAAACCATTCCAAAGCTGGAAAACATGATCTCACTCACCGATACACGAAACTATGCTAGTCGACAAGCCTTCCAAGCATCCGAAACTTCCAACGCCACCTCTATTGCTTCCGGATAATTCTCCCCTGTTTTAAACACATAACAACAGAGGATTAATGCATCACCATGCATTAAAATCACCAGCAACACAACCCAACTCGTTGCTCTACCCAAGAACCTCATTTCGGCTACCAAAAACAACCGAGATCACCTCCAAACTCTCCCAAAACAAAGCCCACCCAAGATCTATCAATTCTAAACATTTCTAAACATCAATTAACATCAAAAAGCAACATAAACATGACCTTATACCCCCAGCAACAGCAGATCACCAAAAACCACCATTCTAGCAAGCAAAACTTAGGAAAACAAACCTATTCGGGATTTGATTGATAAAACCTCATTTGTATCATCAATTAACATCCAAAATACATTAGAGAACAACCTCAAAACAGAGCCTAACCAAGATCCACGAAAATCTCCAAGATCTCTTCCAAAATCTTGAGTTTTAAGCCAAAATCTTGTTTCCAACACTAAAACCATTCATATAACTTTAATAAAGGATTGACAACTTGGGAATTTCAGTAAAGAACTGAGTATTTAGAGGAGAAGAACAAGCTTACCTCTAAATGATTATTTCTCCTTGATTTGGGCAAGTTTCCATGAAAATTCAATGTAGAAAACAAATAGATTTGATGCAAGATTGATTAGGAATCAAAGAGGAATTGAAATCCCATCAAATGAAGTGTAAAATCAAAGTAAATTTGCTAGAGAAAATGTGTTTGGTTGAAAGGAATTTGAGAGAAAATGAAGAGACGGAAAATTTGTGAAAAGTAGTTATGAATAATCAAAGTTAGTTTCTCATTTAATTAAACCTCATTTCCTTTAATTAAAACATTAACAAAATTACCCAAATTAAGGAAAAATCTGGAGAAAAACATTTTGGGTGAATGAGCTCCTTAAAGATTCAAAGTTTCAATCCTTTACATAACAATCACTATTTCACTTTTGCAAAAACTGCGATTTGGTCACTATACCGAAATGTAGTATTTCCAAACTTCATTTTGTAAAATTGACTTCACCATTCTCTTTTATATAATAAATGAGGATTTTTAGATATTTTCCTATATTTTTAAAGTATCCCGAACTAGGTGTTCCATAAAAACCTCTTTTTATATTCGAACCGTTTCTCAGACCGGTCCGATTCAGACCCTAAACTTCTAAGCCCAAATTTGGGGTGTTACAACTCTCCCCCTCTTAGGAAATTTCATCCTCGAAATTTCAACCTGCGAAAAGAGCACGATACCAAACTTCCCAAAGCAACACACCATGTAACACAAGAGACTTAACCACCACTGAACAACCTCCACCCAAAACACCACAAAAAACAACTCCTCCACAAATCAAACTCACACTATACCCAAACCCAACACCACTACTTACGGTTCAAGACTTCCAGAACACTCATATGTTAACCTCAGCTTAACCTTTCACACTTTCGAACTGGGCATATCCCCAACAACCCGGAGAACCTTCAAATCTTTACAATATACACCACCTTATCTCATAACTCCCTCAACAAAACTCGCACACATGGTGACACCAACCCATCCAGTTTCAACCACCATGTGACCCACAACCCTCACTGCTTCCAAAACCCCTTGCAAAACCGCTCAACTCCTTTCAAAGATTACCACAACAAGCAAAAATTCCTTAAGCATCATCTGCTTACTCAAACTTCTCAATGTATTGATAACATTCCCTCACATCCGCCATTATTACCACCATAACAACTCACCAAAACTACTCACACATCATTCGAAACCCATTCCACAAGACTCCAACCTTAACTCCACCAGATGTCCCACTCACCCCTAGCCGACTTAGAAAAGATTTACTTATACACAACTAACAAACCACTTCTCACAAGAACCCGACCAACCAACAATGGCCCTTGAACTTACATTGCCTTTCCACTTCAAGCTTTGACCATAACACTAACCTTACCTGGATACCACCCACTCCATACAAACATATTAAGATTACGAAACCTCTACTCCTCCCAAGCCAAAACTTATCTACAGCTCTCAACACAACCTTCTCTCAACTCCTCGAAGGTTGCTACGAACCATCACCTACATAAACAACCCTCCTATTGCAAACATCAACGCCAAGATGCCTCAGCATTCCGGAAACACATCCACTATCCTACAAAATTATTTACACAAAGAAACTACCACACCTATTAGCTATTCACAACCACCTCGACCGATTCTAACTTCAACCGGTAATCTCCTCACCACCACACCACTAAACTCTTTAAGCACCAAGACACTTTCCTTCAGCCAACATGCTAGATCGCACTCACTACTACTGACAACTCGCTTACTACCTTCCACTACTCCTAGCACCAAAACAACACTTAAAACCCACCATCCAACCTAACCCTACCACAACACTAACGAACCGAACTAGCTATTAGCAAGTGTGAACGTTCGGAAAGCCCAAGAAATACACCATCCATTTTTTTTCTTTTTAAATCTCTCTAGATGCTGAATAAACCTATGTGAAAGCCCAAGAACCTTGGAAGAGAAAAGCACAGCGATCGGAAACGTTTAAGGACTTAATTGCAAGAAATACACCTTTAGGGACCAAAATGTAAATTTTGGAAAATAAAAGGAATTTCAAGATTTTAGTTTTACCAAACCTCAATTAAACATATTACAAGCCTCCTTGCCAAATTTCAGCTTAAAAAGACATCTCAAGCTCAAGCAATTGCAATTACAACTTTCAGGACTAAAATGTAAAGCATGCAGAATCTGTGTCCAACGGTCACCCGTTTCGAAACACTAACACCCGTATAGAAACACTCGTGTCGTACGCCCGTATCGAAACGGTGTTGAACGTTTAAGTATGCCATGCAGAAAAAGATCAAGAGCAAGGCATTGATGTGAATGTCATTGCTCTTCCATCCTTCACATGCCAACATGAAGAATCACGTGAGGAGGAAAGTGAACATGAAGAGATGGTTCATCTCTTCAAGACGTTCACTCGGTTCATGAAGAGAAAAATGGAAAAATCCAAGCGTAAATCGAAGAAGATAATGAAGGATCCCCAAAAGAGTCATAAATGCAAGGAGACGAGGCACACCAAATATGATTGCCCTCGCTTCAACAAAAAGGGATCATATTCAAAGAAGGCGTATGTGGCTATATGGAGTGATGAAGACTCCGCCGATGAAGATGAAGTAGCCCATCTATGCCTTATGGCCCTCCAAGAGTGTAAGGTAACTTCTAACTCATCTAGTTCAAATTCTTATTCATTTGATGAGTTACAAGAAGCCAATGATGAATTGATTTTTGAATTCAAGGCTTCATTTTCTAAAAACAAAAAGTTGATTTCAAAATTAAAAATTGAAAATGATTTGCTTTTAAATACCAATTTAGAGTTTGAAGCAAAAATCAAAGACTTTGAGCTTAAAGTTTCAAATTTACAATAATTGCTTCAAACAATGGAAAAGATCATCAAAAGGAAGTTGATGATCTTAAGAAAGAAAAATGTAACCCCCTCGTCCCGGTCTGGCCGGATGACCGGTCCAAGTGGGCTACACGGGGAAAACCGAAGTGAAACCCGTTAAGGCTCCCCTTCGGTTAGCAACCCTATTTTTTCCTTTTAATTTAATCTTGTCTAGAGGAGTATTAAAGTCCTAAGTGATCAAACATGCGGAGCGACATACATGAAACAATCAAACGAACCCAAACAACATTTAACAACCCAATTTTATTTTTACTACAAGCGGTATCGGTACACCTAAGGGGTGTATCGATACACCTTGACTAGGTCAAAAAGTCAATGTCAGCCTGTGGAGACCGTATCGATACACCCAAGGAGTGTATCGATACCCTCCCCAAGGTTGACTTCTCACAGTCAATGCTAGGATGACCGTACCGATACGCCTAAGACCGGTATCGATACAAAGTTGGACAGTGACTTCAGTGACCAAAATGGTATCGATACGCCTGAGACCGGTATCGATACCAAGTTGGACAGTAGCTCCAGTATCCAAAATGGTATCGATACGTCTCCCCGCGTATCGAGACGAAAGGCCTGGAATAAGAAGGCCGTATCGATACGGGTCTAACCGTATCGATACCCCTGCTCTGCAAGACCTAGCATGGGAGGCATTTAATCAAACAAAAACATACAAACAAGACTCCATACAATTTCACAAAGAATCATGTTTGGCAAGCACAAGACATCGTTCACAAAGTAGTCAAGCATAAGACATACATAGGCCAACATCATACAAGTTTAGGCATATGCAAATAAACCACATAAGAAACATAGGTCATAATCCAAGAAGCAAAAGCATAACACAACATGAGTTTAACAATTTCAAGCATAACCTCCTAAGGAGTTTGACCCCAACTCCTAACACTCTACGCCCCATTGTCTAGGCATTATTACAAAAGCAAACCATACTTAAACTTGCTTGAGAACTCCAAAAGCTCCTCCCTCGCCCGCTCGCCTCCCGAACTCTAACGATCTGCACGTTGGAAACAAAAGAGCATAAGCAATCTAGCTTAGTGAGAGAGGCTCTACAATTCACAACATGCAGTTTTCCAAAACACGATTTATATGCAAGAAAGCAATGGATGCACAAGGGTCTATCTCAACCACAACATTTGGTTTGCACAAGCACAACCAACATACACTTACGGTGGGACTACACATCACCGTCTCGACTAGTGGATTTCCAATGGGACTACACATCAAAGTACTACCCTACTAGTCACTATCGGTGGGACTACACATCACCGTAGTTAGACCACCATCAGGTGAGGCACGAACTCAACACGACTACAACATTAACAACTTAAAATGCATTCAAATAATCACAACGCATCCACAATCAATATATCACGACACATGAGAGTAGAGAGGCTTACACACGGGATTAGGTGACCTCTCAAGGTTCCACCCAAACCCCAAAGGAATCCATATCGAGCACAATGTAAAAACTAATAATTCTACTCACCGTTGCTACCCAAGAGAAGATCGAAGACCAAGCTCAAGACTCCGAAACCCCCGGATTTGTCCCCGAAGCTTCACCAACCAAAATTCTCGTTTCTAAACATTCCAACACCAAGCAAACAATCCCAAATCAGTCCATGTTCTAAAATACTCAACCCGGATTACATACCAATCACAAGATATCAATTTTTTCCATTGAAAACAAACTCAAAATCCCAAAATCCGAGCAGCCCTCAAGCACCCCTTAAAACCATTGATTTCAACCTTCAAACTACTCCCTAAAGCCTTCAAAACAATGCTTACATATACCCTAACCATTAGCCCTCTCATTTCTACATAGAACACCCCCATATCTCAACCCAAAACCTCCCCAAAACCCAAATCCGGGAAACTTAACAAAACTCATTAAAAATCATACTAATTGGACCTCATGCTTCCTAAACAACATGTCTATCATTAATCACTTAAAACATTAAGTCAAAACAATAAAGGCACCATTTTAAATCAAAACTCTTAAAAAGCCTCTATTTCAAAACATGGTTAAAAATGAAAAATAGTGGTACTTCCAAGGAGGGGAAGGTGAGAGCAAGTCAAAAATTTTCATACCTTTGAGAAAGCTTCAAAAACAAGTGAGCTATGGAATGGAATAGTAGCTCATGGTGGGAGATG
The DNA here is from genome assembly GCA_958450335.1 of Hibiscus tridactylites. Classification (NCBI taxonomy): domain Eukaryota; kingdom Viridiplantae; phylum Streptophyta; class Magnoliopsida; order Malvales; family Malvaceae; genus Hibiscus; species Hibiscus tridactylites. The sequence goes on along the minus strand of OY288285.1, from coordinate 18,768,150 downwards.
GATTTTGTCGTTGGAAAGAGATGGAAGTGGAGAGAAGAAGATGAGCAAAAGTGTTTATTTTTGTTTGTTTAAAATTGGGGGGGCTAAAGACCACTTTGCCCTTAATGAATTGGGCTATTCACAAGGGAGGGGCTCCATGGCCATTTAGGCTCAAATCAAAATTTGCTCATTGCCATTTATTTTGGAATTAAAACCCGAACATTATTTTAACCATAAAACCGGACTCGAGATAATATTAAAATATTATTTTCACCTAGCCCCTTAACCCGGGTGTTACAACTCTCCCCCACTTAAGGAATTTCGTCCCTGAAATTACCTGACGGAAACAAATACGGAAACTGCTCAAGCATGTCTGCTTTCCTCTCCCACGTGGCTTCCTCCACACCTCTATGTCTCCATAAGACTTTGACCAACTCTATAGTCTTGCCACGCAACACCTTGCTATCAGAAGCAAGTATCTCAACTGGTTCCTCATTGTAAGACAAGTCCGGATTTAACTCTATTTCTTCCACTGGCATGACATGGGACGGATCCGATCTATACTTCCTAAGCATCGACACATGAAATACATCATGAATCTTCTCTAGCTCAACTGGGAGTCTCAATCTATATGCAACCGGACCAATTCTCTCAACTATCTCATAAGGCCCTATGTACCTTGGGATCAACTTGCCTTTCCTTCCAAACCTCATCACCTTCTTCCATGGTGAGACTTTCAAAAACACTTTTTCCCTACGGAGTATTCCACCTCCTTCCTTTTTAAATCGGCATAGGACTTTTGCCGATCTAAAGCCGCTTTCAAGCGATCACATATCAATTTCACCTTCTCGGTGGTTCCCTTAAGTAACTCGGGCATCGGCACAAGTTTTTGTCCGGCCTCGGCCCAACATATCGGGGTCCTACACTTCCTACCATACAAAGCCTCATAGGGAGCCATCTGTATGCTCGACTGAAAGCTGTTGTTGTACGCGAACTCCACTAATGGTAAGCGTTTCTCCCATGTCCCTTGGAAGTCAATGATACAACACCTCAACATATCCTCCAATATCTAAATTACCCTCTCAGACTGCCCATCTGACTACAGATGATACGAAGTGCTGAAGTTCAACCAAGTGCCCAAGGCTCGATGCAAACACTCCCAAAATCTAGAGGTAAATCTCGGATCTCGATCTGACACAATCGACTTCGGTACCCATGTAGTCTCACAATCTCACGAATATACAATTCGGCCAACTTGTCTAATGTATAGGTAGTATGAACCGGTATGAAATGAGCACACTTGGTGAATCTATCCACAATCACCCACACTGAATTTTTCTTCGAAGGAGTCAACGGAAGTCCTGACACAAAGTCCATAGTGATACGCTCCCACTTCCAATCTGGAATTTTCAACGGTTGCAACAACCCTGAGGGAAACTGGTGCTCAGCCTTGACTCTCTGACAAACCATGCATCTACTTACGAACTCGGCTACATCCTTTTTCAAACCAACCCAATAATACTCTTCTTTCAATCCTCGATACATCTTCGTGCTACCCGGATGCATAGCAAAAGGGCTATTGTGAGCCTCACTCAAGATCGTACGCCTCAACTCGGCATCCTCCGGAACCACTATCCTATCCTTGAAACATAGGATCCCATTCTCTCCAAAGCAATACTCGGTAGGCCTATCTTCGGCTATGTCTTGCATGTGAGGTGCCAAGGACTCATCTCGCAACTGCTTCTCACGGATCAACTGAATCAATGATGGCTTAACCTGAAGCTCAGCTACCAACCCACCATCCGTAGACACACTCAACCTTCCAAACATTGCTCGCAACTCAACGGCCACCTTCCTACTCAAGGCATCGGCCACCACATTTTCCTTGCCCGGATGATACTCTATGGTAAGGTCATAATCTTTAAGGAGTTCTAACCACCTTCGTTGCCTAAGATTCAACTCCCTCTGGGACATTAAATATTTTAAACTCTTGTGGTCGGTGTACACAGTGCACTTCTCACCATAAAGATGGTGTCTCCAAATTTTCAACGCGAACACCACTGCAGCCAACTCAATGACATGTGCGGGGTAATTCTTCTCGTGAACCTTCAATTGTCGGGAAGTATATGCCACTACCTTACCTTCTTGCATAAGCACACAACCTAGCCCCACGTAAGATGCATCACTGAAAATCACAAACTCTCTCCCCGGCTCGGGCTGAATCAAAATGGGAGCTTCGGTCAAAGCTTTCTTCAATTTCTTAAACGCTTCTTGTCTTGCATCTGACCATTCGTACGGAACATTTTTCTGTAGTAACTTGGTCAACAGAGCCGCTATCCTCGAGAACCCCTCAACAAACCTCCTACAGTACCCCACCAAGCCTAGGAAACTGCAGATTTCTGTCACTGATTTCGGTTGCTTCCAATTCACAATGGCTTCAATCTTCTTGGGATCTACACTAATCCCACTAGCTGAGATCACGTGACCTAGGAAGACCACCTCTCTAATCCAAAACTCACACTTACTTAGCTTGGCATACAACTGATTCTCAAGTAGGGTCTGAAGCACTAATCTTAAGTGTTCATCGTGCTCCTCTTCGGTCCTAGAGTACACTAGGATGTCATCAATGAAAACTACCACAAACCTGTCCAAGAACTTATGAAACACGCGGTTCATCATATCCATGAAGGCTGCTGGAGCATTGGTCAACCCAAAAGGCATCACCAAAAACTCATAATGCCCGTATCGTGTACGAAAAGCTGTCTTCGGTATGTCCACATCCTTTACCTTTAACTGATAATACCCATACCTCAAGTAAATCTTTGAAAACACGGAAGCACCCATCAACTGGTCTAGCAAGTCATCTATCCTTGGCAAGGGATATTTGTTTTTCACCGTCACCTTATTCAACTGTCTATAGTCTATGCGCATTCTCATGCTACCATCCTTCTTTTTCACAAACAAGACTAGAGCACCCCACGGGGAAACACTAGGCCTAATAAAGCCTCTGTCAGTCAACTCCTGAAGCTGTGTCTTCAACTCTTTTAACTCTTTCAGTGCCATTCTATACGGAGCAATCGACACTGGTGCAGAATCAGAATAGGTCTCAATAGCAAACTCAACTGCTCTATCTGGAGGCAAGCCTGGTAGCTCTTCCGGAAAAACACTCGGAAAGTCACACACAGTCTTGATGTCCTGAGGTCTCACCTCACTCATATCCGGGTTCATTACGTAAGCCAAGTAAGCCTGACACCCTGAACTCAACAACCTCTGAGCCTCCAAAGCCGAAACCACATTGGACAAAAACTTGACATTCTCCCCAACTACCACAACCTCAAAGTCATCGGTAAGCCTCAAAGAGACCCTCTTAGTCTCGAAGTCAACCCTAGATCTATGCTCTACAAGCCAATCCATGCCCAAAATCACATCAAAGCCATAAAAGGGTAGCTCCATCATGTCAACCGGAAATATGTGGCCCTGAACCATCAAGGGACACCTCCTATACACTTTCCTAACTACCACTGTATCACCAAAAGAGCTGGTGACATTTACACCTACCTCTAGCCGATCACAAGGTAATCCTAATGACTTTGCATGCTCACCCAGAATATACGAATGTGTTGACCCCGAATCTATTAGAGAAAGCAAACTCAAAGACTGTAATGTGAAATTACCTGCAATGACATCAGTGTCATTCCCAGCCTCTCGCTGAGCGTACACCCTAGCCGGTCCTCCTCCCTCGGGCTAGACTGCTACCACATGAGCCAAGCTCCTCTGACCCTCATTCCTCGGCTGGAAGTTCCCACGGCCGTGCCCACGACCTCTCTGATGCTCAAAACCCCTCGCTGGAGCCGGTCCTCCCCTAACTGGGTGTGGACAATCACGCCTCAAATGGTCTCGGGAGCTATAGTTCCAACACGCCCCAAACATACCCATGCACTCGCCTGGGTGGCGTCTCCCGCACCTAGTGCACTCCGGAATGTGCCCAACGGCCCCTTGGCCCTGACGGCTCTGACCATGGTTACCACCCCTAGGCCTCGTATCCGGTTGGTACCTCCTATCCCTATGCCTCTTGTCATGATCTCTATCCCAGTTCGCATGTCTCTTCCCGGAGTCAGACCCACCAGCACATGCTCTAGAGCTTAGGTTTTGCTCTACATCCTTGGCCCTAGAAACCAAGACATCGAACTCAGTGTAGTCGGAGACCAACATGTAGGTCTTCACATCACTAGTCAACCCATATCTGAAACGCTCACATCGCTCCTTCTCATCCGGAATCAACTCTGGCGCGTACTGGCTCAACCTCACAAACTGGATCTCATACTCGGACACGGTTCTATTGCCTTGAACCAAAGCCATGAACTCCCTTTTCTTTTCATCCAAGTACCGAACCCCGAGGTACTTCCTCTTGAAGGCATTCCTGAAAAACTCCCACGTGATATCCGTCTCGGCCAAACCAGAAATAGCAGTGGTCCACCAAGTATAAGCGTCTCCCTGAAGCAATGAGACGATGCATCCCAACTTGCGGGCATCCGAACACTCCATCTGACCCAAGATGCGAGTAGTGGTCTCAAGCCACCCTTCCGAACCCTCCGGAGATAATCCACGAAACTCAACTGCCCCCAAATTTCGAAGCCTCTCTAGGGGTAATCCTGTCCCCGCACCCTGAGGTGGTGCTGCAGCTTGCATACCGGCCAAAGTTGTCTGAAAAGCTCCGGCTATAGTCTGGATCAAATGAGCCACATCTGGGCCTGCCTGACCTTGGCCCGCTTGAGCCCCGTTACCTCCCACGTTAGCCTCAGCCTGAGGCCCATTACCATCACCTCCGACATTCCCTCCATTACCACCGGGAGCATTAAGAGCAGGAGGCGCGTTCTCGGGTGCCTGGTCACCCGCCCTAGGCCATCCCCTCGGTCTCACTATAGCAATTAAAGTAATCTAATACAACAAACACACAACAACAAAGAAACGTTAGGTTAGCAAGGGGCAAAGGACTCCGGTTCTCAAGCTCTTTAAACCAAAACAATTTCCCCTTTTTATTTTGACAACAATGCCTAACAATGGGGACTCAAACCAACTCTCGAACAACAGCAAGGTCACCATAACATGCATCCATACACCGTACTAAAAACAAAATTTAGACATGCATGGCAAAACACTCATAATACCTTAACTTACCTCACTTACCTGCCCGAGGTCTCGGAAACCTCAGGCTCTGATACCAATAAATGTAACCCCCTCGTCCTGGTCTGGCCGGATGACCGGTCCAAGTGGGCTACACGGGGAAAACCGAAGTGAAACCCGTTAAGGCTCCCCTTCGGTTAGCAACCCTATTTTTTTCCTTTTAATTTAATCTTGTCTAGAGGAGTATTAAAGTCCTAAGTGATCAAACATGCGCAGCGACATACATGAAACAATCAAACGAACCCAAACAACATTTAACAGCCCAATTTTATTTTTACTGCAGGCGGTATCGATACACCTAAGGGGTGTATCGATACACCTTGACTAGGTCAAAAGGTCAATGTCAGCCTGTGGAGACCGTATCGATACACCCAAGGAGTGTATCGATACCCTCCCCAAGGTTGACTTCTCACAGTCAACGCTAGGATGACCGTACCGATACGCCCAAGACCGGTATCGATACCAAGTTGGACAGTGACTTCAGTGACCAAAATGGTATCGATACGCCTGAGACCGGTATCGATACCAAGTTGGACAGTAGCTCCAGTGTCAAAAATGGTATCGATATGTCTCCCCGCGTATTGAAAGGAAAGGCCTGGAATAAGAAGGCCGTATCGATACGGGTCTAACCGTATCGATACCCCTGCTCTGCAACTCCTTATTTCACTACTTGGTAACTTCACATACGATTCTAGATGCACTTTTGGGCACTCCTAAGCGTAAACAAACATACATGCATCAAACCACAATTGAGACCTAGCATGGGAGGCATTTAATCAAACGAAAACATACAAACAAGACTCCATACAATTTCACAAAGAATCATGTTTGGCAAGCACAAGACATCGTTCACAAAGTAGTCAAGCATAAGGCATACATAGGCCAACATCATACAAGTTTAGGCATATGCAAATAAACCACATAAGAAACATAGGTCATAATCCAAGAAGCAAAAGCATAACACAACATGAGTTTAACAATTTCAAGCATAACCTCCTAAGGAGTTTGACCCCAACTCCTAACACTTTACGCCCCATTGTCTAGGCATTATTACAAAAGCAAACCATACTTAAACTTGCTTGAGAACTCCAAAAACTCCTCCCTTGCCCGCTCGCCTCCCGAACTCTAACGATCTGCACGTTGAAAACAAAAGAGCATAAGCAATATAGCTTAGTGAGAGAGGCTCTACAATTCACAACATGCAGTTTTCCAAAACACGATTTATATGCAAGAAAACAATGGATGCACAAGGGTCTATCTCAACCACAACATTTGGTTTGCACAAGCACAACCAACATACACTTACGGTGGGACTACACATCACCGTCTCGACTAGTGGATTTCCAATGGGACTACACATCAAAGTACTGCCCTACTAGTCACTATCGGTGGGACTACACATCACCGTAGTTAGACCACCATCACGTGAGGCACGAACTCAACACGACTACAACATTAACAACTTAAAATGCATTCAAATAATCACAACGCATCCACAATCAATATATCACGACACATGAGAGTAGAGAGGCTTACACACGGGATTAGGTGACCTCTCAATGTTCCACCCAAACCCCAAAGGAATGCATATCGAGCACAATGTAAAAACCAATAATTCTACTCACCGTTGCTACCCAAGAGAAGATCGAAGACCAAGCTCAAGACTCCGAAATCCCCGGATTTGTCCCCGAAGCTTCACCAACCAAAATTCTCGTTTCTAAACATTCCAACACCAAGCAAACAATCCCAAATCAGTCCATGTTCTAAAATACTCAACCCGGATTACATACCAATCACAAGATATCAATTTTTTCCATTGAAAACAATCTCAAAATCCCAAAATCCGAGCAGCCCTCAAGCACCCCTTAAAACCATTGATTTCAACCTTCAAACTACTCCCTAAAGCCTTCAAAACAATGCTTACATATACCCTAACCATTAGCCCTCTCATTTCTACATAGAACACCCCCATATCTCAACCCAAAACCTCCCCAAAACCCAAATCCGGGAAACTTAACAAAACTCATTAAAAATCATACTAATTGGACCTCATGCTTCCTAAACAACATGTCTATCATTAATCACTTAAAACATTAAGTCAAAACAATAAAGGCACCATTTTAAATCAAAACTCTTAAAAAGCCACTATTTCAAAACATGGTTAAAAATGAAAAATAGTGGTACTTCCAAGGAGGGGAAGGTGAGAGCAAGTCAAAAACGTTCATACCTTTGAGAAAGCTTCAAAAACAAGTGAGATATGGAATGGAATAGTAGCTCATGGTGGGAGATGGGTTTTGTCGTTGGAAAGAGATGGAAGTGGAGAGAAGAAGATGAGCAAAAGTGTTTATTTTTGTTTGTTTAAAATTGGGGCGGGGGCTAAAGACCAGTTTGCCCTTAATGAATTGGGCTATTCACAAGGGAGGGGCTCAATGGCCATTTAGGCTCAAATCAAAATTTGCTCATTGCCATTTATTTTGGAATTAAAACCCGAACATTGTTTTAACCATAAAACCGGACTCGAGATAATATTAAAATATTATTTTCACCTAGCCCCTAAACCCGGGTGTTACAAAAAAGTTTTGATTTCCAATGAACTTCAGAAGAAAAATAATTTGGGAAAATCAAATTTTTATGTTAGACAATCTAGTGTCCCTAGATTTTTGAATGGAAAATGTTTTAGAAGTATTTGGGTCCCAAACGGACTAACTACTTCAAGTAAAAGAGGTGAAATTGAAAAATAGATTCCTAAGGGGACTAAATTATGTGCTACTAATACTTATGGATCCAAAGCAATTTGGATACCAAAACATTTGTGATTGTCTTCTTTTAGGTGTGATGCAAAATGATAAAAAAAAAAGGTACAAACATTAAGGGGGAACACCATACACACAAGGAATGACACTTGAAGAAGGAAGGATTCACATCCTCCCTTTGATTCAAGTGTGGTAAAAATTAGTTGTATTTCTTTTTAATTTGGTTTTTTTATTTTTAATTCAATTAGTTTATCATAATTGTTGGAATAACACTTATTGATGCTTGAGTAAGGGGGAGCAATTTTAAAACCAATTATTTTTTTAGTTTTGTCAAAATTTTATCTTACCGACTTTCTTATTTTGAACTTAATGTTTCAAAATTTCTTTTTGATATAACAAAAAGGGGAGAAATGGTTTGAAATTTTGATTTTTCAAGTGAATAAGGGGGAGTTTTAACTACTTCTAAATTTTTAAAAATCTTATTCAAATCTTTAAATACTAAGGTGGAGAATCACAAACAATTTTTCAAGTTGGTTTTATTATATCAAAAAGAGGAAGATTTTTGAGATGTTTGTTTTGATGTAATAATAGAAAAATTATTTTGGACTATATTGAAAAGGTTTCAAAATGTTAATAAGTCCAAAAAAATTGAAAATATGTTTGATGAATTTTACAAGGCTTTGGAATGATTTAAAATGTCTTTAAAGTAGCCAAACCTTTGCTTTTCAAGCCACTGTACCGATACGCTACACACTTGATCGATACGCTTTTGGGTTTCAACTACAGAAAAATTCCAGTAGCCAAAACTCGTACCGATACAGAGAGGACCTGTATCGGTACGCTACGTGGCGTTTCGTTACAGTTGTTTTACAAACCCCCAACGACTAATGCCTCATACTGATACGCCTAACTGCTCCCAATAGTCATTTTCCCAACGACTATTTGAATTGTAGGTTGCACTGATACGGCTAAGGAAAGCATAACGGCTAGTTCCTAAAGAAACTATATCGATATGGTTACCTGTGTATCGATACGATTAGCCCCATAACTGCATTTATTGCGGGAAATGAAGTCCACAACGGCTTCTATTCAACCCAAATGGTCTCAAATGGCTAGAAGCTTATTTGGGAGTATAAAAGGAAGCTCCAAGAATCTATAGAAGACTAATGATCCCCAAGTCAACAACATTATGATCAAACCATGTCTTAGAGCTTACTTTTCCATCCTTTATATAGAAAACACTTGTGAGCTTACATTGTTATAATTGCTCAAGTGTTTAGGATTGGGTGAGTGCTTAATTAGTACAAACAAACACCTTTTAGAGGGATTTCAAGTTTTCTAGATTTTCTCTTGTTCAAGATTGTTCCCAAAGCTCGGTTTGTGAGCTTTGGTTGCTAGACTTGGTGAGTGAGTCTAGGTTATAAAGGTTTCCTCCTAAGCCTTGAAAAAGGGGAAGAGTTTCTAGTGAAATTGGTTTGAAATTCCTTAGTGGGAGCTAAGGTAGGGGATGTAGAGCTTGTTCGAAGCTTGAACCACTATAAATCATTTGTCTATTTGTCTATCTTTTGCTTCCACCAAAAACACCCAAAAATAAATCTTCTCCACAGTTGGCAAGCAATTCAGTTGAAGGATATCGAGCCTAACACTATCCTTCGCCTATAAAAGGATGAAGCATCCACCATTGTAATTCAGATTTTTCTTGATATATGAAATATTTTTTGAATTCGTTTTTGCAAGTTTTGATAGCTTGTTCCTTCGATGTCTTCAACATAGGTTCTTCAGGTTCATGTGAGGGATATCATCTTCATATTCTTGTTTGCCTAGGTAATCACGTCTAGGAGGGTGGCTTAGAGGCTCTTGAGGTTGCTTGTTTGGTTAATTGCGATCAAGAGAGTGCCGAGGACAAAATATCCTTCAACAACCATCATATCATCACCAATTCCAACCCTAATCGCGTCATCCATCCTATTCTATAAGGGGGTTTTCATGCTTCATACTACTAGTTTTTTTTTCAATTTTGCATATCTTCTTCGTTTCAAATATGATTTCGTTGTCTCTTTTTCCATTGTTCATTTTTTATGTTTTCTTTCTATACTAAAATCTTCCAGGTTGAAATTCTAGGTTTGAAAATTTTGAGTTTTTAACACTTACTAAAATTTCATTGATAGAGTCTAAAACTCCCAAATTTTGCAACAGCTTGATTGAAGGCTTCCAAATCCACGATTGCGCCACTCTATCATTTGGTATCAGATTTAGGACGATTCCTTGGTAATTATATCAACATTCATCGCGTTTTTTCCTCGGTGATATTCAAGTGGTTGAAGAAGTTAAATCCATCAAAGAGGCTAGTTGAGCAAAATTAGGGGTTTTCCTCTATTTGAACCTTATATTCGTGTTTTTTCTATCAATTTTTGTTATTTTTAGCTTATTTATCTTGTAAAAAAGAGAAAAAGGTGAAGAAAAGTGAGAAAACTCATACCTAGGCACCAACCACCATCAAGAATCATCAAGATCACTATCATCCACCACCGCAAGCTTCACATTGAAGTGGATTCAATATTTGGATTTCTTCCTTCATGTTATTTCCGGGTTTCGGGTTCTCATCTTTCTAAACTATTCTTTCTACTCCTAGTTCTTTAAGTTCATTTGTTTTGCTTTTCTTCTTCTATTACGCCATCAACACTTTGTCTTTCTTGTGTGAGTAGGACTAAAAGTTGCATTACAATTCTTCTTTCTTGAAACTATACTTCAATTGGTGTCATACCTTTCATTTGAATCCTAGTACATGTAACGCCCCGGTTTTGGGCTCAAAAGTTTTGGGAGTTGACCGGTTCGGTCAAAGTGCTGATCGAATATATAAGAGTGAATTTAGGAAAGCCTAGTTCGGGTTGCATTAAAAATATGGAAAAATATTCTAAAATCATATTTTAATATATAAAGGTGAACTGTGAAATCAATTTTGGAAAATGAGGTTCGGAAGGTTGACATTTTGGTTAGTGACCAAAATGTAATTTTTGAAAGTTGCGGGACAGTTTTATAAAGGATTGAAACTTTGAATCTTTAAGGAGCTATTATTCCAAAAAGGATTTCTCCAGATTTTTCTAAGATATTTTAAGGCTTTAATCTGATTTTAAAGTTTAAGAAAGTGGAGGGGAATCATTTTATCATTTTATAACTAACTTTTCTATTTTCTCTCAATTTTCCTTTTCTCTCATTTTCTCTCCACCCAAACACATTTCTCCACATTTCCTTCTCTGATTTTGGCATCTAAATCACACATTTCAACTCTCTTTTGATTCCTAATCATCTCATCTACAAAACCTCTCAAATTGCAAGTTGTTTCATCAAGCATTTTGGCTCTAAAAAGGAGAAATTCAAGTTTGGAGGTAAGAACGTCCTTCTCCTCTAAACTATCAGTTCTTTACTGAAATTCCTAAGTTCTCAATCCTTGATTTGTGTTTTGTTAATGGCTTTTCAATTGAAATCTTGATTTTGGCTTAAAATGCAAGATTTGGTGATTTTGGTGAAATTTTCGTGTGATATGTTTGGGCAGTGTTTTGAAGTGTCAAAATGATGTTAAATGAATGCTAAATTGATTAGAAGTTGAGGTTTAATCAATGCAATCCCGGATAGGTTGAATTTCCTAAATTTGGCTTGAGTTTTTGGTTGTTTTTGGAGTGTTTTTGGTGATCTGTTATACATGGAGGTATAAGGATGTGTTTGTGATCATTTTGGATATTATTTGATGTTTAAAAATGGTTAGAAGTGATGGATCTTGGCTGGGTTAAGTTTTGGAAGTATTTGGAGGTGATTTCGGTTGTGTTTGGTAGCCGAATTGTTGGATTTGTGATGAGCAGCGAGTTGTGTTGTGTTGCTGGTATTCTTAATGCATAATGATGCATTAATCCTCTGTTGTTGTGTGCTTGAAACAGGGGAGTTTGATCCGTGAGCTTTGAAGGTGTTGCGGAAAGTTTTCGGATGCTTGGAAGGCTTGTCGGCTAGCCTTGTTTAGTGTATCGGTGAGTGAAGTTGGGATTTCAGCTTTTAAACCAAGGTTTGAAGGTTTTGGGAGCTTAGTTTAAGTCTAAACAACTTTGCTAAGCTCAAGAGTAAGTGTTTGGGTTTTCGCTCTTGAATTGTGTTGTGTTTGGTTTTAAAAGCTATTGTGGTTGATGATTGAGATGCATATGTTTTGCTTGGTTTAAATCTGTTTTGAAAGCATATTTTAAGCATGGTTTAATGCTGGTTTTGAAAGCCATTTGAGAAGGATGCTCAAGGTAAGAGATCCTTGGTTTTGTATATGATAATTGTGATTTTGATAAATGATGTTGCATGTTGATCAATGGCTTTGTATGTTGCTTAAAAACAGTGTAATGATGATGATAGATGTTACTTTTTGCATATTGGTTATGCATGTGATTCATTGGGATAATGAGGTAATGGTTTTGCATATTGGCTATGCATGTGAATCAATGGACTATTGTGATGATGGTTTTTGCATTGTGATTATGCATAGAATCATTGGATTATCATGGTAAGATGGTTATATTGGCAAGTGGTGAAAGTGGTTCTTGGTTCGTTGATCGGATATAGTTAGCCGGCTATAGGATTGGGTGCACCGTGAATTAAGTCGCCTTGGAGGTGGAGTGGTCAAGAGTGGACCGGATAAGCCCCCTTCAAGTATCCTAACGAGATGATTGAGGTCATAATGGAGGTGTTGCCCATTCGAGGACCTTGGTTGAGCAAAGGTTATATGGTGGTTAAAAGTCCATATGTGAGAACCTTGTGCTTGTTGAGATCACAATGGCAGTGTTAAGTCCATGTGTGGATCTTGTGTAGGGTGTCCCGGATCTCGTTAGTGATGTTCTACAACTACCAATCGGTGAATGCAAAGGTTGTATGGTGTTTGAAAGTCCATACATGGGAATCTTGTGCATGTCAAGGTTGTATGGTGGTTAAAAGTCCATACATGGGAACCTTAGGGAAAAGCTAAGGTTGTATGGTATTTAAAAGTCCATACATGGGAACCTTAGGATGTTGAGGTCAAATGGTGGTTAAAAGTCCATTTGGGAGACCTTGGATTGGTAGGGTGTAGGGAGCGTAGGGACAACGCTCGGAATCCGCGTATCCGATCGGGTTGTTGAGTTGAAAAGTGGATGTGGTTGATCACTTGGAAGCCAATGTAATGTTCTTGATTATTAAGAAGCATGAGATGCTTGAAATGATGCATAATTGCATGTGTGGCATGAGATGCTTGGAAAAGATGCATGGTTGCATGTTAAGTGTATAATGCTTGTGAATGCATGTTTACTTGTTAAGTTGAACAAGTGTTGGTTATCATTTGGTAAATGATGTATGTGAGCATGAAATATCTTTATTGCATTGGAGTCTTGTAAGGCTTGTTTTTAAAGGCATGTGAAGATGATGTTATGGTTCTTATGTTGCCTTGGTTTAATGCATGTAATGGATTATTTGAGTTATGGTTTTAAAAGGATTCTTGCTTGAAATGGCTTTCAAGTTTAAGGAAGGTATGTTGTGAAATGGGAGTGTTTTCCATGGTTTTGTTTTTAGCTTTGCATATGGTGTTTATGCATGGAATGGTTAAATGGATGTTCTTGCAAGTTGTACTTTGAGTTGGTCTTCTTAGTTTGCTAAGCTAAGGTTTGGTTTCATGTATGTGCAATGCATGGTTTTGAGCTTGATGTTGAAAAGAGTTTTCAAACATGGCTTTGGTAAACAAATCGGGTTTGTTTTAAAAGTGATTTCAATAACCCGTTGCATTGATGGTGTTTTGGTTTTGAGCATTCCTCACTAAGCATTATGTGCTTACGCTCCTTTTTGTCCATCAATGCAGATTCTTGAAGTTTGGACAGCAAGGAGCAAGGGATTCAAGGTGGACTCCAATTGAGATGTATGTCTCGGTGAATAGCTATAGTTAATAAGGACAATGGGGGTAGAATCTTTCAGATTGATGTTTTTGTGTTCGTATATGTTCGGACAAGTATGTTTTAATGTTGTTGATGTTGCTGAATCCTGAATTGGTTATAATGAGTTTGGTTTGGAAAGTTTGTGCTTAAGTGGTTGCTTGTGTAGGAAGAATGCCTTTAGATTTGGGGCTTTTCATGTATGATGTTAAATTGTTGATTTGATGATGCCTACAAGTTATATATATGATGAATTGCATGCTGGTAAAGTTTGGTAACATTTGGAGCATGTTTGAATGACTAATTGCATGATTTGGAATGCCATTTTGCTGCAATCTGTGCAGGCGTTTCGGAACAGTGTGCACCGTTTCGGAACGGGTGCCTTGCATGAACCCAGGCGTCCGAAACGGTATGCACCGTTTCGAAACGGTTTGGTCTCTGCCAGACCCCCGTTGCGGAACGCGTTGCGGAACGGCCCCGAGTTTCGAAACGGGCTCTGCCTGTTTCAGAACGGGTGACCGTTGGGGGCTGACATGGGCGGTTAAATGTTTCAAAATGTTTGCGTTTTGGTCCTGAAACTTGTTTGTGCAATTGTACGAGTTTGGGATGTCCGTTTGAGCTGAAATTTGGCAGAGAAGCATGAAACCTGATTAATTTTAAGTTGGTAACTTAAAATTTGGTTAAGTCCTTAAAAGTTTTCAGAATTTACAATTTGGTCCCTAAAGTTGTAATTTGTTCAATTGGGTCCCTGTTTGATCTCTGATGATTGTGATCTTTGAGTATGCTGTTTGTATGATCACATCTAAGGTTAATGTGCATCTAGACAAGATTAAAAAGAAAAAAAAGGGTCGTTAATCAAGGTTGACTTTCGGGTTGACTTTGGTTTTCCCCGTGTGACTTTCTTAATTCGGGTCAACCGTCCGGGCCGGGTTAAGGGGGTTACATTTGGTGGTATCAGAGTTGTGTTGCGAATGCTTGGGGAAAACGGTAAGTTGTTGTAATGTGTGCTTGTTGTTTACCTTGATGTGTGGTTGAATGTTGGTTGAAACACGTGTTTCTGAATATGCTGCCGATGTTTCTGAGTATGATGTTGATGTTTCTGAGCATGTTGCTGATGTATGCAAGCATGCTTTATGGTTATGAATCTTGATTGAGTTTATGTGGATATGTGCTGATGTTGTGAGCTGATGTTATGCATGATGAATGTGTTATGAGCATGTTATGTTGATAATATGCTGTTGCAAATGGATGCTGTTTGGTATAGGCATGATCAAAGTATGTTGTTTGATATGCTTGATATTGTGATATCCATGTTGTATTGACTGTTATGTCATGTAAAGGGGAGGATTCGGGATACCCATTGCCTTATTAATATAGCTATTGTGTTATTTGGAGTTGGAGTTTGAATCCTTGCTTAATGCTGGTCTAACTGGTTTGTTTGTTTGTTGTGATTGTATGTTTGTTGTTGTTAGTGGTATGGCAATATCGATGAAAGAATGGCGGTTAAGTGAGATGGTTGCTGCCTTGGGGCAGGTTGTTAAGGCAAGGAATTCACCCTTTTGTAGAGGTGTTTTGTCTCAGCCTTCTGTGCCTAGTGTTGAAGTGGTAAGGCAAGGGAAAGAAACTGGTTCTGTGATGAAAAGTTCATCATCTGTTGTTCAGGAGGTGTTGGGAACATCTCAGGCTGAGGTAAAGGTAAAGTCAGTGGATGAGCTGGCTGTGGAATGTGTGAGTTTGCCGAAGCAGCATTTGCTTGATTTGGGTGCTGTGGAGTATCATGGTTCGACACCTGAGGCATTTGAGGCCTGGTTGGCCAGTGTGGTTTTGATCTTGGATCAGGAGGGCTGTGATTATGCCTGTAAGCTGGGGAGTGTTGTTTCTTTGATGCTGGAGGATGCGTGTGCTTGGTGGACATCTGTGGCGGTGGCGTCACATATTCCTGATATTGATTGGGATTTCTTTGTATCGGCCTTTTATGGGAGGTATCTTGGAAGGGAATTTCCAGGGGTTAAGCAAGGCGCGGGTAGTGCTGTTGTGGGGCAAGTGTTGCTTGGGCAAGGAGTGGAGGTTCAGCCACCGGTATGTGACCGTTGTGAAAGGCGCCATGTTGGAGGTTGTTGGGGTATGGGTGTTTGCTGGAATTGTGGTTCCAAAATGCATGTTAAGCGTGATTGTCCACATGGAGTGAAGTAGGCTTTGGTGTTAGCCAAAGGTTCTCAGAAAGGTCGTGGGCACGGCCGAGGCAAGGTTCAGAGTTGGCAGAAAGAGTAGGAAGTTGTGAAGAGTTTGGGAAAAGAGAATTGCTGGAAATGTGGGTCTGCTGATCACATGAGACGTGATTGTTTGATGTTGGCTCGAAATAGCCAAGGTTCCTTACCGCAAGGAGTTGATGTTGACCCTGGTGTGTTAGCTGGTGCTGCAGTTGTGCCGCAGGAGGTTGATGGTTCCGCAAGGAAGAAAGCTCCTCTGAAGAAGCTTCATGGAGGTGTTGTGTTTTCAGGTAACCTTGTTACGTAATCTTTGCTCTAGTTACCTTAGTTTGGGTTCTGTTTGTTTTCCTTGCGTGGTAAGTTAGTCTTGTTGCTAGTATGTTGGAGTTAGATAAGTTAGGAGTTAGTTAGGAGGTTGTTCTTAGACAGATTTGAGGATGTTATTGGAGGGTGTGAGCTGGCATTCATGCACAGTTAAAATCATTGTTATATGCTATATTATATATGTTGGTCCATGCATACATGTGGCACGACATTAGAGGTTTTGCATACATGTACATCAGGCATTGATAGGGCATGTAGGTGATCATGCATACGATGTTCACACTCGCTAATAACTAATCGAATCTGTTAGTGTGGTGGTTGGTTTGGATGATGGGGTTTTAGAGGTTGTTTTGGTGCTGAGTGAGAGTTAGAAGTAATATTAAGCTAGTTGCTAGCAATGGTGAGAGTGGTATAGCCTGTGGTGGAAGGATAGTGTTTGTTGCTTAGAGAGTTTAGTGGTTTGGTGGTGAAGGGTACCGGTTGAGGCTAATATCGGTTAAGTGGTTTGTGTGGCTAAAAGGAAGTGGTAGTTCCTTGGTGCTAGTGATGTTGCAATTTTGAGGTTGCGTTTCCAAGTGCTGAGGTAGCTTAGTTTTTAAGTTGTTGTGATAGGGTTGTGTTGGTTCTTAGCAGCCTTTGAGGAGTCCATAAGTTGTTATGTGTGTTTTGGATAAGCAATGTTCTGGTAATGCAAGTGTTATGGTTGAAGTTTGAAGTGGAAGGGCTATGAAGATCGAAGATTTTTGTTGGTCGTTTGGGTTCTTGTGAGAAGTGGTTGGCTGGTTGTGGTTAAGGAAGTTCCGTTTGAAGTCAGCTGGTGGTGTGTGGAGCGGCTGACGGATTCAAGTTGGGGTTATGTTGTAATTTTTGGAATCTGGGTGAGTAATCTTGGTGAGCTGTTATGGTAATGTTAGCGGCAGATGTAAAGGATTGTCAGCTTTTGTTGAAGAGTTTGAGTAATCAGTTGATGTTTAAGGATTTCTGCTTGTTGGGAAAATCCTTGGAGGAAGTTTGGGGGTTTGCAAGAGCTTTTGAAGCAGAAAAGTTTGCATAGTGGCTGATTTGGATTGGTTGTTGTCTCTGTGTAAATAAGTTTTGGAGTTGTGTGTTACAGTGTGTGTGCTATAGGAGCTGAAGTTCTTCAGGTTGATGTTGGGGCTGTGTACAGACTGGGTATGTGAAAGGTTAAGTTTTGGCTATCGTTGAGTGTTCTGGGTTTTGTAAACAGCATGTGGTGGTGTTGTGTTCGGTGGAGTTTTGTGTGGGAAGTGTTCAGTGTTGGTTGAGGCTTTTGTATTGCCTTGTGTGTTGCTTTGAGAAGGTTGTGGTTCTCTTTTCGCCGGTTGAAATTTCGAGGACGAAATTTCCTAAGGGGGGGAGAGTTGTAACGCCCCGGTTTTGGGCTCAAAAGTTTTGGGAGTTGACCGGTTCGGTCAAAGTGCTGATCGAATATATAAGAGTGAATTTAGGAAAGCCTAGTTCGGGTTGCATTAAAAATATGGAAAAATATTCTAAAATCATATTTTAATATATAAAGGTGAACTGTGAAATCAATTTTGTAAAATGAGGTTCGGAAGGTTGACATTTTGGTTAGTGACCAAAATGTAATTTTCGAAAGTTGCGGGACAGTTTTATAAAGGATTGAAACTTTGAATCTTTAAGGAGCTATTATTCCAAAAAGGATTTCTCCAGATTTTTCTAAGATATTTTAAGGCTTTAATCTGATTTTAAAGTTTAAGAAAGTGGAGGGGAATCATTTTATCATTTTATAACTAACTTTTCTATTTTCTCTCAATTTTCCTTTTCTCTCATTTTCTCTCCACCCAAACACATTTCTCCAGATTTCCTTCTCTGATTTTGGCATCTAAATCACACATTTCAACTCTCTTTTGATTCCTAATCATCTCATCTACAAAACCTCTCAAATTGCAAGTTGTTTCATCAAGCATTTTGGCTCTAAAAAGGAGAAATTCAAGTTTGGAGGTAAGAACGTCCTTCTCCTCTAAACTATCAGTTCTTTATTGAAATTCCTAAGTTCTCAATCCTTGATTTGTGTTTTGTTAATGGCTTTTCAATTGAAATCTTGATTTTGGCTTAAAATGCAAGATTTGGTGATTTTGGTGAAATTTTCGTGTGATATGTTTGGGCAGTGTTTTGAAGTGTCAAAATGATGTTAAATGAATGCTAAATTGATTAGAAGTTGAGGTTTAATCAATGCAATCCCGGATAGGTTGAATTTCCTAAGTTTGGCTTGAGTTTTTGGTTGTTTTTGGAGTGTTTTTGGTGATCTGTTATACATGGAGGTATAAGGATGTGTTTGTGATCATTTTGGATGTTATTTGATGTTTAAAAATGGTTAGAAGTGATGGATCTTGGCTGGGTTAAGTTTTGGAAGTATTTGGAGGTGATTTCGGTTGTGTTTGGTAGCCGAATTGTTGGATTTGTGATGAGCAGCGAGTTGTGTTGTGTTGCTGGTGTTCTTAATGCATAATGATGCATTAATCCTCTGTTGTTGTGTGCTTGAAACAGGGGAGTTTGATCCGTGAGCTTTGAAGGTGTTGCGGAAGGTTTTCGGATGCTTGGAAGGCTTGTCGGCTAGCCTTGTTTAGTGTATCGGTGAGTGAAGTTGGGATTTCAGCTTTTAAACCAAGGTTTGAAGGTTTTGGGAGCTTAGTTTAAGTCTAAACAACTTTGCTAAGCTCAAGAGTAAGTGTTTGGGTTTTCGCTCTTGAATTGTGTTGTGTTTGGTTTTAAAAGCTATTGTGGTTGATGATTGAGATGCATATGTTTTGCTTGGTTTAAATCTGTTTTGAAAGCATATTTTAAGCATGGTTTAATGCTGGTTTTGAAAGCCATTTGAGAAGGATGCTCAAGGTAAGAGATCCTTGGTTTTGTATATGATAATTGTGATTTTGATGCATGATGTTGCATGTTGATCAATGGCTTTGTATGTTGCTTTAAAACAGTGTAATGATGATGATAGATGTTACTTTTTTCATATTGGTTATGCATGTGATCCATTGGGATAATGAGGTAATGGTTTTGCATATTGGCTATGCATGTGAATCAATGGACTATTGTGATGATGGTTTTTGCATTGTGATTATGCATATGAATCATTGGATTATCATGGTAAGATGGTTATATTGGCAAGTGGTGAAAGTGGTTCTTGGTTCGTTGATCGGATATAGTTAGCCGGCTATAGGATTGGGTGCACCGTGAATTAAGTCGCCTTGGAGGTGGAGTGGTCAAGAGTGGACCGGATAAGCCCCCTTCAAGTATCCTAACGAGATGATTGAGGTCATAATGGAGGTGTTGCCCATTCGAGGACCTTGGTTGAGCAAAGGTTATATGGTGGTTAAAAGTCCATATGTGAGAACCTTGTGCTTGTTGAGATCACAATGGCAGTGTTAAGTCCATGTGTGGATCTTGTGTAGGGTGTCCCGGATCTCGTTAGTGATGTTCTACAACTACCAATCGGTGAATGCAAAGGTTGTATGGTGTTTGAAAGTCCATACATGGGAATCTTGTGCATGTCAAGGTTGTATGGTGGTTAAAAGTCCATACATGGGAACCTTGGGGAAAAGCTAAGGTTGTATGGTATTTAAAAGTCCATACATGGGAACCTTAGGATGTTGAGGTCAAATGGTGGTTAAAAGTCCATTTGGGAGACCTTGGATTGGTAGGGTGTAGGGAGCGTAGGGACAACGCTCGGAATCCGCGTATCCGATCGGGTTGTTGAGTTGAAAAGTGGATGTGGTTGATCACTTGGAAGCCAATGTAATGTTCTTGATTATTAAGAAGCATGAGATGCTTGAAATGATGCATAATTGCATGTGTGGCATGAGATGCTTGGAAAAGATGCATGGTTGCATGTTAAGTGTATAATGCTTGTGAATGCATGTTTACTTGTTAAGTTGAACAAGTGTTGGTTATCATTTGGTAAATGATGTATGTGAGCATGAAATATCTTTATTGCATTGGAGTCTTGTAAGGCTTGTTTTTAAAGGCATGTGAAGATGATGTTATGGTTCTTATGTTGCCTTGGTTTAATGCATGTAATGGATTATTTGAGTTATGGTTTTAAAAGGATTCTTGCTTGAAATGGCTTTCAAGTTTAAGGAAGGTATGTTGTGAAATGGGAGTGTTTTCCATGGTTTTGTTTTTAGCTTTGCATATGGTGTTTATGCATGGAATGGTTAAATGGATGTTCTTGCAAGTTGTACTTTGAGTTGGTCTTCTTAGTTTGCTAAGCTAAGGTTTGGTTTCATGTATGTGCAATGCATGGTTTTGAGCTTGATGTTGAAAAGAGTTTTCAAACATGGCTTTGGTAAACAAATCGGGTTTGTTTTAAAAGTGATTTCAATGACCCGCTGCATTGATGGTGTTTTGGTTTTGAGCATTCCTCACTAAGCATTATGTGCTTACGCTCCTTTTTGTCCATCAATGCAGATTCTTGAAGTTTGGATAACAAGGAGCAAGGGATTCAAGGTGGACTCCAATTGAGATGTATGTCTCGGTGAATAGCTATAGTTAATAAGGGCAATGGGGGTAGAATCTTTCGGATTGATGTTTTTGTGTTCGTATATGTTCGGACAAGTATGTTTTAATGTTGTTGATGTTGCTGAATCCTGAATTGGTTATAATGAGTTTGGTTTGGAAAGTTTGTGCTTAAGTGGTTGCTTGTGTAGGAAGAATGCCTTTAGATTTGGGGCTTTTCATGTATGATGTTAAATTGTTGATTTGATGATGCCTACAAGTTATATATATGTTGAATTGTATGCTGGTAAAGTTTGGTAACATTTGGAGCATGTTTGAATGACTAATTGCATGATTTGGAATGCCATTTTGCTGCAATCTGTGCAGGCGTTTCGGAACAGTGTGCACCGTTTCAGAACGGGTGCCTTGCATGAACCCAGGCGTCCGAAACGGTATGCACCGTTTCGAAACGGTTTGGTCTCTGCCAGACCCCCGTTGCGGAACGCGTTGCGGAACGGCCCCGAGTTTCGAAACGGGCTCTGCCCGTTTCGGAACGGGTGACCGTTGGGGGCTGACATGGGCGGTTAAATGTTTCAAAATGTTTGCGTTTTGGTCCTGAAACTTGTTTGTGCAATTGTACGAGTTTGGGATGTCCGTTTGAGCTGAAATTTGGCAGAGAAGCATGAAACCTGATTAATTTTAAGTTGGTAACTTAAAATTTGGTTAAGTCCTTAAAAGTTTTCAGAATTTACAATTTGGTCCCTAAAGTTGTAATTTGTTCAATTGGGTCCCTGTTTGATCTCTGATGATTGTGATCTTTGAGTATGCTGTTTGTATGATCACATCTAAGGTTAATGTGCATCTAGACAAGATTAAAAAGAAAAAAAAAGGTCGTTAATCAAGGTTGACTTTCGGGTTGACTTTGGTTTTCCCCGTGTGACTTTCTTAATTCGGGTCAACCGTCCGGGCCGGGTTAAGGGGGTTACAGTACAAATAGGACTCATTGTTAGGATTAAACTTCGATTATAACTTGTTGACTTGTTTCAGGAAGGTATTTAAAGAGCACAAGATTGGCTTACTTGCCTAGCTAAGTATTTCTTTCTTGGAGTGTTTAGTGAGATTTCCAACTTTTTTTGCTTTTTACCTTTTAAATTTGAGTGTTTTAGGATGTCACAAACAAGTAAAGACGAGGAACCAAAAGAGGTTACTCTTAAAGAAGTTTCGGGTAATCTAACTAAACTTGCACAGACTATAACCTCATTGGTAACCACACTTGATCACACCATTGCAATCGTGAACGAACTCACTTAGACTATGGCTATATTAGAAGCCAATGATGTTTTAAGCGACGATGATGAGCCTAGGCATCCAAATCTCGTTCCTATTTAGAATAGATGCCAACATCCCCAAACAAGGCACAATCCTCGCACAGAACCGAGACGAGCCACACACACCTTGGCCAAACCAAAGTTCATTGTACCGTCTTTTCAAGGAATGTATGATCTTGATGCTTATTGTGGCTGGGAAAATAGAGTTGATCTTATGTTCAAGTATTATCGATGTCCCGAAGAGGAACAAGTTCCAATGTTGGTCCTAGAATTCACCGGCTACGCATCCATTTGGTGGTCACAATTGGTCCAAACTATGCATCTCAATGGATAAGCCAAGATAAACTCATGGGAAGAACTTAAAGAAGACATCAGAGAATAATTCGTTCTGCCACATATCGACGAGAGATCAAACAAAAGTTACAAAAGATCAGATAGGGCTTGTAACACCCCAAAAATTATGCCCAAATTATAATCCCTAGATTCGAAAAAAAAATCAAAATTTAGAAACCTAATTTTGAAATCCCTAATTGAAAACCCTAACAATTGAGAATTTTTAATTTAGAGCCCTAATTTTTTATAAGGGACTAAATAAATTTTTTCATCAAACTTGGAAGTTAAGATGAAATTTCTTGAAAGTTTAAGGATTGATTCGATAAATAACCCTTTTATCAAATTGAATTTCAATTCTCCCTCACCCGTCTCTTTTTTAATTTGTTTAATTTATTTTTTTCAACCTTTTAGATTAAAATTGAATTCTAATTCCCCTTTTCTTACGGCTAAATTGACTCTCTTTTTTCAACTTAAATTCTTGTTTTTACTATTGTTGTTGTTGTTGTTGTTGTTGTTGTTATATTCTAAACCTAATTTGTTTAGATTACCACCGCTCAACTATATATATATAGTCATAGCTATTACGTACATAAATAAACTCAAGCCTTAAGTTTTAAAGTGTTGTCGCTCTCAGTTGTTCCCATGCTTTATGAATTCCTCTCGGATTGATGCTGCCATCAGCATACATCGAAGCCGCAACTGCCCTTTGTTCGTCGTTAGAGCTTTATTGTTGCGAGGTGTGTTTTCTTTCGATGCTATAATTAAATTATATGTTATTTTTCTATATGTTGGTGTTTTACCCTTTATGTGATTATTTATATGTATTATGATTTTTATGGTTGACATCACATGCATATGTTTTTACTATAATTTACGAACCGTGATTTATAGACTATGATTTATGAAGTATTATTACGGAATATCGGATTTATGGAACCGTGTTTATGAAATTTGATTTCTAATCATCATATCTGTAAGGCCCTGATTTTGGGCCTAGATGTTTTAGAGTTTGAATCGGGTCGGTTGAGAAGGTTCGAATCTTTAAGGGAAATTTAGGGAACACCTAGTTCGGGATATTTTAAAAATATGAAAAAATATCTAAAAATTCTCATTTATTATATAAATGATTATGGTGGAAACAATTATACAAAATATGATTAGGAAATACTACATTTCGGTGTAGTGACCAAATCGCAGTTTTTGCAAAAGTTGACTAGTGACTGTTTTGTAAAGGATTGAAACTTTGAATCTTTAAAGAGCTAATTTTACCAAAATATTTTTCATCAGATTTCTCTTTAATTTGGGAGTTTTTAATAATGTTTTAATTAAGGGAATAAAGGAGAATTAAAAAGGAAAATCTATTTTGACTTTCCATAACTATCTTACGTTAGTTTTCTCTCATTTCTTTTTCTCTCAACTTCCACTCAGCCAAACACATTTCCTTCATCAATTAACCTCTGATTTTCATTCCTTTTACTGAGATTTCATTCTCATAAGGATTCCTAATCTTTACCTCATCAAAACCTCTCTTTTTTTTTACTTTGGATTTTCAAGAAATATTGCCCAAATTGAGGAGAAATCGGCAATTAGAGGTAAACTTCATCCTTCTCCTCTAATGATCTGTTCTTTACTGAAATTCCCAAGTTATCAATCCTTTGTTAATGATTTTGAGTTGCCTTAATGTTAGAAACATGAAATTGTGATAAAACTCAAGATTCTTGGAGAGATCTTGATGATTTTTGTAATTCTTGGTTAGGCTCTGTTTTGAGGTTGATTTCTAGTGTATTTTGGATGGTAATTGATGTTATAAATGAAGTTTTATCAAACAAATCCCGAATAGGTTTGGATTCCTAAGTTTTATATGCTAGATTGGTGATTTTTTGGGTGGTTTTGGTGTTTTGTTGTTGCTGGAGATATAAGGACGAGTTTATGGTGATTTTTGGTGTTTATTGAGGTTTAGAAATGATTAGAAGTGATAGATCTTAGCTGGGCTTTGTTTTGGAAGAGTTTGAAGATGATTTCAGTTGTTTTGGGTAGCCGAAATGGTACTTTTGAGTAGAGCAACGAGTTTGTTTAGATGGCTGGTGATTTCAATGCATGATGATGCATTAATCCTCTGCTCTTATGTGTAATAAACATGGGAGACAACTTCGGACACTTTTGGTGTTGATCCGGAAGTGCCGGGAGCTTAGATATTGTTTCGGTAAGCAAGCGAAACGTAATCGGTGAATGTGAATGGTTTTAGAAGTCCTTGAGGGACAAAGAAACAAGGTTTGGGGATTTATGATTGGTTTGAAACACCATCTTAAGTTCGGAAGTAAGTATGGCTAGATTTGCTCTCAAATATGTGGTTGATGCCCCAAATGCTTTTACATGCTCTTGTTTTGAGATAGACAAATTCCTACTGTTTTATGCATGATTTGTAGCATGAGATGATGCTTTGTAGCGATTTCATGAGATAGCATGTTGTATTAAAGAGTTTTGAGATTTTGATTTAATGCAAAGCATGAGTTGTCGTTTTGAAATGAGATGTTAAAGATTTGAGAAATGTTGCATAAAAACAGTAGGTGAGATGATGTTTTTGACATAATATATTGGCATAGAAGATGAGATAGTTACCAGATATAATTGATCGATCAATAGGATGAGAGTGCACTATAAACTAAAATTCGTACGTGCTCTTTGGAGTCGGGCAATGAGGGTAGTGCCATCCCGATCCAAAGTGAGAATCTGATGATGAGAGATACCATTAGGGTAGGACTTGGTGAAATACCCAAGCTTTATGGCGATGAGAGATACCGCCATGAGAGTTCGGTGATGAGAGATTCCACCGGGGTAGGACTTGACCACGAGTCAAGCTAATCCGCATATCCGAGTAAAGATGTAATATGAAATGCCAATATATGAAAATGTATTTGATTCACATGTACCAAATGTTGAGATGATTTATGATATGAGAATTGCATATGAGATTTGTGTATGAAATGCTTTAGTTTTCGCAAGCATGTGTATGGCTTTTCCATGAGATTTGCATTGATTTAAATGCATGAGATAGAATAGAGGTACATGTGTTTTCAAATGGAGATTTGCTTTGAAATGGTTTTCAAGCATGAGATAGAAAGAGCATGTTGTTGAAAATGGCTTTTGAGAAAGAGTTTTGAATGATGCATTGTTGTGTTGGTTTTCTTTAGAGCTTGCCTCACTAAGAAAATATGCTTACGCTCTCTTTTACCAACAATGCAAATAATTGAGACGAGTTTGGGCAGCGAGAAGGCTAAGGACATCTAAGGAAGTGAAAAGCTCATGTATGGTGATATTTTTACATACTTTAGTATTGATATTTGGCAATGGGGCTTTAAGGTTGTTTTTGGGAGATGTGTTTGTGGCATGTTTGATATGGCTTTTGGAGTTTGTAAATGGTCTATATGGTTTGGTTTGAGGTTTGAGGCTTTTGAATTGTTCATGTGACTAGGAAGCATGCCTATAGACTCAATGATCACTTGATTGATGTCATGCTCTAGCTTAAGCTTCATAATAATGCTCTTTGATGTTTAATGATGTTGCTGGTGTGAGATGGTATGATTTGGGATATGTTTGAATGTGTAAAGATGTGAAAAACCAGAAAATTCTATGGTTGCAGGGTAGGGTGTATCGAAACACCCTTATCTGTTTCGAAACAGGGGCCTGAAATGGCCATAGTGTTTCGGAACGGGTAATGGTGTTTCAGAACACTTTGGCTACTGGAGAGGACTGTTTCGATACTGGTCTCGGAACGCACTCGAGTACTGAAACGGTCAACTCCGTTTCGATACGACCGTTTCGATACCAAGGTCAGCGTTTCGAAACAGTTGATCGTTGGTCCGTATTTTGAATTCTTTCAAGTTCTCATATCTTACATTTTAGTCCTTGTTGATTGTGGATGCAATTGGTTGAGTTTGGAATGTCCATTTAAGTTGATATTCGACAGAGATGCATGAAAAATGACTAATTACATATTGGTAAGTTTAAAATCTGCAAAGTCCTCTCAATTTGCAAAGTTTATGTTTTGGTCCCTAAAAGTGTAATTCTTACATCTAAACCCCTAATTGAATTTCGATCGTTGTGCCTTTCTCTCCTATGATTCTTGAGTAATCACATAGGCTTAATGTGCATTTACAAAAGATAAAAAGAAAAAAAGGGTCGTTAATCAAGGTTGACTTTCAGGTTGACTTTGGTTTTCCCTGTGTAATCTTCGTAGTTCGGGTCAAGCGTCTAGGTTGGGCTAAGGGGGTTACAATATCATTGTATGAGCATGGGTTGGGATTTGTTCGGGGAAGTTTAGTGGTTTCACCCTTCGGGCTGAG
Organism: Hibiscus tridactylites; assembly: GCA_958450335.1. Lineage (NCBI taxonomy): Eukaryota > Viridiplantae > Streptophyta > Magnoliopsida > Malvales > Malvaceae > Hibiscus > Hibiscus tridactylites. The sequence continues at coordinate 18,741,293 of OY288285.1, read as the reverse complement.
TTCTACTTCGGATTGGCAGTTGTAGTGAGGAGTTCTGGGAACTTTCCTCTTGGCGGTTGTAGTTGGGTGCATTGCATTGTGCTTGTGATTTATGTGTTGTGCTTTAAAGAATTTTAAGAAAATATTACTATGTTTTTACAACTATGATTTTCTTGCACTTTAGAGACACACTAAGCTCTTAAGCCCACTCACCCTTAGTCTTTCTTTTAGATACTCAGACCATAGGGGATGATGCATGTACCACAAGGCAATTCCAAGGACAAGATAAACTTACTTTTCCACTTGTCACACAAACTCGAGCCAAGTCCAAGATGATCAAGGACGAGGTGAATTCGATCGTCCAAGGATTCGTGAGCAAAGGATTGGAAGCTTCCATGAAGAAAAAAGAATTTCTTGAAGGAAGTCCACACTTAACATCCTCCAAGAATAATTAGGTCACAAAAACTCAACTTGCTGCACCTTTGGAGATGGATATCCATGAGCCTTTAGATGTCCATTAATTAGACCTTTTTATTGTAATCAGACCCAATACTTATTATTATAAAGGGATTAGGTCAGATTTTACTTTTAGCCCAAATTAGGCCTAGTTTGCATTAAAAATAGCCCACACATGCCCCCTTGCCCCAGACCAGTTACTTGTCATCCAAGTAAGCCCAAATACCTTTCTTCCCCTTAATTTTAGTCCAAATAGAAGCCCTTATCAGCCCTTACTTGTTGCCCAAGCAACCAACCCTTATCAGCTTATCACTTGTCGCCCAAGCAATCAACCCTTTATCAGCTTATTACTTGACGCCCAAGCAACCAGACCTTATCATCTTTTCCCTTTCCGTCCAAGCACACAAGGAGTTCTAAATGTTTTTTTATTATTTTAATTAAATTAGGTTTTCCTTGTTTTAGTAGAAGCTAAATTCCTTTGGCTATCCTTCACCTATAAAAAGATGAAGCCCCCACCATTGTAATTTAGATTTTTCTTAATATATGAAATGCTTAGTGAGTTCGTTTTTGCAAGTGTTGGTAGCTTGTTCCTCCGAAGTCTTTCTCAACATAAGTTCTTCAAGTTCATGTGAGGGAGATCATCTTCACACAATTTCTTGCCTAGGTAATCGCGTCTAGGAGGGTGGGTTAGAGCCGCTTTGGTTGCTTGCTTGGTTAATTGCGATCAAGAGGGTGTCGAGGACAAAATATCCTTCAACAACCATCATATCATCACCAATTCCAGCCCTATTCACCTCATCCATCCTATTTCATAAGGGGGTTTTCATGCTCCATACTACCACTTGTTTTTTATTTCAATTTTGCATATCTTCTTCGTTTCAACTCCGATTTTGTTTTTTCTTTTTCCATTGTTCATGTTTTTTATGTTTTCTATCTATTCTAGCATCTTTCATTTCAAAATTATAGGATTCAAAATTTCGAATTTTCAACACTTAGTCAATTTTCATTGATTGAGTCTAGAACACCTAGACTTTGCAACAACTTGATTGGATGCTTCCAAATCCACGATTGCGCTCCCCACTACAGTCATACTACAGCTTGCGGACAGATCTTATGTTCATCTAGAGGGAAAAATCGAAGATATTTTTTTAAGAGTGGATAAATTTTTTTCCCGCTAACTTTATTGTTTTGGATTGCGAAGCAGATGAGTTCGCGCCCATTATTCTTTGGAGACAGTTCTTAGAAATAGGGAGAACATTGATCGATTTGAGAGATGAGAGCTCACTATGCAGGTGAATGAGCAGCACGTTACGCTCAATGTTTTCAAAAACCTAAAGTTTGTTGATGATCCAGAAGAATGCTAGACTATTCATGCCACCACAAAATTTAATTTTGATGTGGAGGACTATTGCCATGGCAATTTCATTGCCGAGCCTGAAGAACTTGAGGAGCTAGACAATAAGGCACAACATGAAGCAAATTGGATTGTAAGTCGACCGGGTAAAAGTTTCAAATCTCTTGATTACTCAAGGATCGTAAACCTGACAAACCTTCCATTGAGCAACCTCATGTTTTAGAATCAAAACCATTGCCAGAGCAATTGAAATATGTTTATTTAGGAAAAGATAACACCTTTCTCGTAATCATTTCTTATTAGTTGCAACCTAAACAGGAAAAAAAGTTGATTGACATGTTGGCGCAACACAAAAAGGCAATAGATTCGACAATTGCAGATCTGAAGGGAATCGACCTGACAGTGTGTATGCACAAGATTTTGTTAGAGGAAGGCCACAACATTTCCATTCAGGCCCAAAGGAGACTTAACCCGGCCATGAAGCAAGTCTTCATGAAGGAAATCATAAAGTGGCTTGACGTCGGTATCATATATCCAATCTCCTACAGCTCATGGGTAAGTCTGGTACAATGTGTACCAAAAAATGGAGGTATGGTTGTGGTATGTAATGAAAATAATGAACTCATTTCAGCTAGAACTATCACTGGTTGGAGAATTTGCATGGATTACCGTAAATTGAATAAGGCTACTAAGAAAGATCATTTTTCTTTACCCTTTATTGACCAAATGATTTACCGTCTTGCAGGAAAATTTTTTATTGTTTTCTTGATGGATACTCAGGTTGTAACCAAATTTCTATAGCACCGGAGGACCAAGAAAAGACCACCTTCACGTGCCCTTTTGGTACATATGCATTTCAGAGGATGTCGTTCAGATTGTGCAATGCTTCGGCAACCTTCCAAAGGTGTATGATGGTGATTTTCTCCGATATGGTGGAAGATTTCCTCGAAATCTTCATGGATGATTTCTTGGTATTCAGAGACAATTTTGAAAATTACCTTTGCAATTTGAAGAAGGTGTTAGCACGCTGTGAAGAATCTGATTTGGTTTTAAACTGGAAGAAATGTCGCTTTATGGTGGATGAAGGTATCATGCTAGGACACAAGATATCATCTAAGGGAATCGAAGTAGACAAGGCTAAGGTGGACGTTATTGAGAAATTGCCGCCACTAAACTCAGTCAAAGGGATCTAAAGTTTTCTCGGACATGCAGGTTTTTATAGAAGGTTTATTCATAATTTTTCTAAGATTTCTAAACCCTTGTATAATTTTCGTGAACAGGACAAGGCCTTCAATTTTGATGATTCTTGTGCCACGACATTTGAAGCCCTGAAGAAGCAACTTGCCATGGCACCTATTATCATTCCCCCTTATTGGTCCCTACCTTTCGAGCTTATGTGCAATACGAGCGATTTCGCGATAGGAGCTGTTTTAGGCCAGCGGAAAGGTAAAATTTTCCATGTGATATATTATGCTAGTAAAAACCCTTAATGGTGCTCAATTGATTTATACCACGCTGAAAAGGAATTGCTAGCGGTAGTATTTTCATTTGACAAGTTTCGTTCGTACCTAATTGGTACAAAGGTAATTGTTCACACAGACCATTCAGCAATTAAGTATTTAATTGCTAAGAAAGATGTCAAACCTCATTTAATTCGTTGGATATTGCTTTTACAAGAGTTTGACATCAAAATGAAGGACAGAAAAGGACCAGAGAACCAGGTTGCCAATCACTTGTTAAGGATGGACAGGGGTAGTATAGATGATGATCCTTTGGAGATCCATGATGTATTCCTGGATGAGCAGTTGTTGATTGCCACGACAACTCTCTGGTATACAGATTTAGTAAATTTTCTTGTAAGCGGTATTATACCTTATGACCTTACTCACCAGGGAAAGAAGCGGTTCCTACGTGATGCTAAGCATTATTAATGGGGTGAGCCTCTTTTGTCTAAATAATGTGTAGATCATGTCCTATGATGATATGTTTCTGAGGAGGAACAACAAAAGGTGATGCTACAATGTCATTCTTCACCCTATGGAGGCCATTTTGGAGGTGCTCGCACAGGGGCCAATGTCTTATAGGCATGCTTATATTGGCCCACTCTCTATAAAGATGCCAATGAATTCTACAAGAGTGTGATCGATGTCAACGGACGGGGAATATATCATGGCGACATGAGATGCCATTGTAGAATGTCTTTGAGGTGTAATTGTTTGATGTCCAGGGCATCAGTTTTATGGGTCCCTTCCCATCATCATTCGGCAACCTATACATATTACTTATTGTGGAAACGTGTCCAAATGGGTTGAGGTAGCTGCAGTTCCCATAAATGATTCCAAGACCGTGCAACAATTCTTTCAAAAAAACATATTCACACGGTTCGGAATGTCGAGGGTAATTATCAGCGATGAAGGTAGACATTTTGACAATAAACTTATTGCAAAGATGTTACAGCGCTTTGGAGTGACTCACAAAGTTGCCACGACATACCACCCACAGACTAATGGGCGGGCTGAAATTTCTAACCGTGAGTTGAAGGTTATCCTTGAGAAGGTTGTCAATCCTTCCCAAAAGGATTGGTCTGTGAAAATTGATGATGCACTTTGGGCCTACCGAACAACATTCAAGATGCCTCTAGGCATGTCTCCTTACAGACTTGTCTACGGCAAGACGTGCCACCTGCTAGTGGAGATTGAACATAAGTCATATTGGACAATCAAGACCATGAACATGGACTAGAAGAGAGCGGGACAACAGCACTTACTAGACTTGAATGAGATGGAAGAATTCCGTGCATTAGCTTACGACAATGCCAAGCTATATAAAGAGAAAACGAAACAATGACATGACAAGAAGCTATTGTCACGACAATTCTTGCCAAGGCAACTGGTGCTTCTCTATAATTCTCGCCTTAGACTCTTTCCAGGCAAACTGAAGTCAAGATGGTCTGGGCCATTTGAAGATGTTAAACCCAATTTTCAAGGGGTTGTTGTGATCAAATCAACTACGGATGGACATGAGTTTAAGGTCAATGGAAAAAGATTGAAGCACTACGTTGGCACTCATGTTGAGCATGATAAGGAAGCGATATCCTTAGAAGATGCATGAGAATGCTCCTTCTAAGTGTTTTTAATTTTATTATTTAGTTGATTTAAATGAGTAAAATAAAAGAGCAAGTAAATAAAAAAGAGATGTAATCGAATAAGAGAGAATAGGTCGGGTTATCGTGAGTCGTGGAGTGGTAGTTGAATGGATTGTCTTGGTAATTGAGTGCAAGAGAAACTCAATTGCCTTGGAAACTGGCAACAGTCGGATTGCTTGGGCAACTGGGCGACAAACTTCAAGGTTCGACAAAGCATTCTTCAATGGTTTCTCCTTATCCCTAATTAGAAACACTAGTTAATTGTGCATACCTTGATAATACATCCCTGTGTGAACCAAGGGTGGACAACAACCGATCTTGCGCTCCTTTTAGCCGTTGAAATTCGTAACTTATCCCTAAGTCGAATTAGACTTCACCATCGATTGATTGAATAAAGACCATGCTCATTTGTTTCTTGAATCTAACTCTCTTAATATTAGATAAATGGGTGAATTCACGAGATCCTCTCCCAACTCACTAGCAAACAAAATTAAGAACCAAGAATGAACAAACCTTGAATTAAAATTGCAAACACAAATACCTAAACAAACCCAGTCGTTCTCACGACCACAAAACACAATAACCCAAGCCAAAATAGTTTAGTTCATGGCTGGGTTCAAAAGAAAAATAAAATCTCCCTAGCATGAATCTAATCGAACAAGAAGGAGGAAGAAGAAGATGATCTCGAGCAGTTTTATTCCTCCAAAAACTTCTCCTAAAACTCTTGGAATTTAATCTCACTTTGACCTCTTCATGGAACTCCAACTCCTTTAAGATTTATCCTTGTTCTTCATGATTATCCGAATTGTATGGATTTCATCTCCCAAAGAAATCAGTAGTTTCCTTTTCTTCTTTTCTAGTTGCTTCGGAAACTTCCAACTTGCCCGGGCAATTAATTCTGCAAGCACAAAACAACCCAAAGAAGTATCTTTTTCCACAAAAAGTAACCGAAACATGAAATCAAGCACAACCACAAAGGAGACAATGCAAATGTATATGAATGACTACAAATGTAATTAAAATGAGCTTAAGTCTAACAATAATATGAGTAAAAAGGATAATAAAAATAGTACTTTTAAACACTTAACACACACCCAAACTCAAACTATTTCTTGTCCTCAAGCAATGCAAACTAACAATTATCTGCCAAGACTTTAATCATCAAAAAAATGCTTCAAACTTGAATTCAAACCTCCGAACTGTGGCACAAAGTATGATCACCTTTTAATTGTTTGGATGGCACAAAAATTACTCGAAGCCAAACTATAATGGTCGTGACAGTGTGTGTGCATAGTTGTATATAAGTTGATTTTCAAGATTCCATGTGAACAATAGGTTTTTAACAATTTAATTATCTGGGTATTTATTTTTGTTTTCACTAGAGCCAATTTCGGGCACCTCTAGCGATTCTTTAATGTGCATTAACTACTAGATCTGGTTTTAGGCACCTCTAGCAAAACTTTAACTTTTAATTTTCAATTTTAATTTACCCAAATTTTAAGCAACCTAAGTTCACTAAGGTTCTATCAATCAACAAGTCACAACAGTGTCAATGATATTTAGCATCATAGTAAGATTCTAAGTTCTTTTCATGTAATCCTAATATTAAAGTTTCTTTCAATTAAGTGCAGTGGCAAAAATTCATCATTGGATATTCAACAAGTCTTAGCAATTAAATCCAATCAAAGGCATGGCAAGTAACATAAGCAACCTATATGTTATTACTAAAGATGAATGCAACTAAACATGAAACTAACTAGAAACACCCCCCCCCCCCCAAACTCAAGAGAAGCATTGTCCCCAATGCATCCAAAATGAAATAAAAGTAAAAGAAACTAAATTGAATGAAAATGAGTTAGTCGGAGAGGTCATCACCTCGAATGATGAGTTTCCTTCGTGTCGTTTGCTTGATTCTTTTTTCCGTCTGTGGTGGTTGAATGCTTGTGGCTGGTATCGCATTAATAGCATCGATGTGTCAAGGAGCAGAACATTTCTTCGGTTTGATCCATGTTTGCCGAGGAAGGTTCACTTGCCTTGGCATCCGTAGTTGACAAAGCAATTGTTGTTGCCTGTGCAGTGGTCGGTGTAGGGGATTTTCTTGGCATCGTGGTTGTGAGACTTGATGTGGAAAAACAAAGAAAACTACTAGATCCTAAAAATAAAACAACAAAAAATAAATAAAATTATCCTAAAATAACTAGAAATAAAAATAAAAAATAAAACCAAAATTTAAGTTCAAAATTTAAAAACAAAACAAAAAATAAAAATACAAAAGAAGGGCATGATCATGCATCTCCTAAAGGTTTAGCCTCCTTATCGCGGGTTGCATGTGCACCGGTATAGTGCTTCAACCATTTTATGTTATCTTGTCTTGGCAAAATCTTCCTTTTGCTTTTTGTGACAAGTGATAGCTTTTTATCCGGAGCTTCATCATGGATCTTCAAGTCCATGCCTTTCTTGTGTCGTTCCAAGGTGTCGATCAACCTATTTTCCTGCTCAGATTGCAACTCAAAGGATAATGTCATGTTAAATGTTGTGTTATCCTTTCGTAAATAAGCATAACACACTTGCCCTAGCAGTAGATTTAACTCGAGAATTGGCGGTTGCTCAATAGAGGGTTTTCCGAGTTTACCTTTCTTACCTAAGTAACCCAATGGTTCGAGATATTTACCCGTTCGACTTACTATCCAATTTGGTTCTTCTTGCTCTTCGTCAATCGGTTCTTCAAATTCCTCCGCTTTGGCAATAATTACCGAGGCAATTCTCTTCCACGTCAAAGTTGAATTCGGGTGTAGATTAACTTGCTGATCATTCACCCGCATTGTGAGTTCCCCTTTTTCGACATCAATCAATGTTCGACTTGTTGCTAAGAATGGTCTTCCAAGAATGATAGGTGCGAACTCATATGCTTCACAATCTACAACAATGAAGTCAGCAGGAAAAATAAATTTATCCACTCTTACCAAAATATCTTCGATCTTCCCTTCAGGTTGAATGTAGGATCTGTCGGCAAGCTCTGGCATGACGGTTGTAGGTCTTGCCTTCTCGATTCCCAATTTTTGGAAGACAGATTTGGGCATCAAATTTATGCTTGCCCCAAGATCGCACAATACTTTCCCGACATAGTGGTTTCCAATCGAACACGGTATTGTGAAACTGTTGGGGTCTTTAAGCTTAGGCTGTATTCGATTATGAAACATGGCCACGCATCATTCTGTCACAACAACTGTTTCAAATTCTCCTAGCCTATTCCTCTTAGAGACAATGTCTTTGAGGAACTTAGCATAGTTCGGCTTTTATATTCTATTACCTCAACCAATGGCAAGTTGATGTGGACTTGCTTCAAGATGTCAAGGAACTTCTTGAACTGGTATTCTTGTTTTTGTCATTTCAACCTCTAGGGGAATGGTGGTGGAAGTCGGATGTCCTCAAACCTTTCATTGGTTTGGAACTTGATGGATGGCATTGCCGGGGCATCAGGAATTGCCGAGGCATGTGCAGTTGCCGAGGCATTCTTCGATTCATTAGGTTTGGCAAAGGTTTTGTTGTTGGACTTATCTTTTTGGATAAGAGGTTGCTCCTTTGGTTGAGGGTTCTCCGTTGAATGAGCTTGGGCTTCCATAAGTTGTCGATCACTTCAGGTGTTGATTGCTTTGCATTGCTCGTGGTTTACTCCTTTTGCGACTTCAGTATCGCTAGGTATACCACCCATAGGTCTCGTGTTCAACATCTGTGCAAATTGCCCGAATTACGTCTCCAATGATTTGAGAATTGTCCCCTAGTATTGCATTCTCATCTCAGTCCTATCAATGAAAGCATCAGTCCTTTTCATGAATTTATTAGTATAAGCCATATAAGAATCAGTTTTTAACATGAAAGCATTGAGAGTATTTTCCAAAGAACTAGATGGTGTTGATTGTTGTTACGACATCAATTGCCATAGCATATTTTGCTGGAATCCTGATGCTTGTGCATTCTGATTATCCTGATTGAGTGCATTGTTCGAATTACTCCATGAAAATTGGGATGCTTCTTCTAGGATGGATTGTACGTGTTAGACATCACATTTTTGTTCCGGCTGTAGTTCCCAACATGGAAGCTAGATTCCGAAAGCTGTGGACATTTAGAAGAGTCAATGTTACCATTACATAATTCACAAAATGAACCAACTACCTTGACACTCTGTGTGTTGCTTGGTCGACTCATGTTTTTGACTAAATTGGTTAGAGTTGCCAATTGCGTGGGAATAGATTTCGATGAATCGAGCTCATTGATTGTGGCATTCCTTCTAACTATTCCCCTTCTAGTAGTTGGGAACTGATAATCATTCTTGGCAAGCCTGTTCAGAATCTCTATTGCTTCTTCTGGTGACTTGTCTAGGAGTATGCCATTTGTCGAGGCATCTAGCATCATCCTTTTCGGTGTGTTTATTGAGTTGTAGAACATCGTCACTTGTGTCCATTCCGAGAATCCGTACATGGGACATTTGCGTAAAAGCTCCTTGTAACGCTCTCAAGCCATGTACATGGACTCATCATCTGCCTGCCGAAAAGAAGTAATATCGGTACGCAACTTATCAGCCATATAAGTAGAACTAAATCTAGTAAGGAAATCACAACATAAGTTCGTCCAGGATTCAAGAGATCCGCATGGAATACTATTCAACCACAATTCCTCCCTATCCCTCAGTGAATAGGGGAATAATTTTAGTCTCATAACATCCGCAGGAACTCCTTATAGCTTGAATGAATTGCATATTTCCAGGAATGACTTGAGATGTTGTCTGCATCTTCAGTTGCCGACCCGACAAATTGACCAATTGTATTGATCATATTGAACATCACTGGTTTTAATTCAAAGTGGTCAGCTTCAATTTCCGGTGTAACAACTCTTGGAGTGAGACTGTCAAGATCTTCCTCTAAATAATCACAAACTGTTCGGTTTCGTACAAGGATCGGTGGGGCAGGTACTGCACCTCCTGCTACGACATTCTAAATATCGTTGGCATTCACATTATCGTTCCGGATAACAGGTGGGTCAGCCATTGCTACTCTCAGTCTTCATCTTAGTCACTTGAAGGTATGTTCAATTTTTGAATCAAGGGGATATTCTGGAGCTGTCCTAGTCATACACCAATGCAAAACCAACATTTGTTACCTTTTGAAACTAAATAATAGAAATAGAGGTGGAAGAAAATAAAAACAAAGTCGCTATTTCCAATCCCCAGCAACGGCGTCAAAAACTTGTTACGTGTTTTAAGTGCTTCGCAATTGGTGCAAGTGTACACGTCGCAAGTTATAGTATAGAATAGATATCGTCTCCACATGGATTGGTGCTACTTCAAGAATCTAATTTCTTGCACTGAAAAGATAAAAACACAAGTAATAATAGGAGTTGATTTAAACGAGTAAAATAAAAGAGAGATGTAATCAAATAAGAGAGAATAGATTAGGTTATCATGAGTCACAGAGTGGTAGTTAAATGGATCGTCTTGGTAATTGGGTGCAAGAGCAACTCAATTTCCTTGGCAACAAGCAATAGTCGGATTGCCTGGGCAACTGATGAAGCGATTGCCTGGGCAACTGGGCAACAAACTTCAAGGTTCGACAAAGCATTCTTCAATGGTTTCTCCTTATCCCTAATTCGAAACACTAGTTCATTGTGCATGCCTTGATAATACACCCCTGCGTGAACCAAGGGTGGACAACAACCGATCTTGCGCTTCTTTTAGTCGTTGAAATTTGCAACTTATCCCTAAGTCTAATTAGTCTTCACCATCGATTGATTGAATAAAGACCATGCTCATTTGTTTCTTGAATCTAACTCTCTTGATATTAGACAAATGGGTGAATTCAAGAGATCCTCTCCCAATTCACTCGCAAACAAAATTAAGAACCAAGAATGAACAAACCTTGAATTAAAATTGCAAATTCAAATACCTAAACAAACCCAATCGTTCTCACGACCACAAAAACACAATAACCCAAGCCAAAATAATTTAGTTCATGGATGGGTTCAAAATAAAATCTCCCAAGCATGAATCTAATCGAACAAGAAGGAGGAAGAAGAAGATTATGTCGAGCAGCCTCTCTCTTAAATTCTCTCCCACTTGCACATGTCTTTAAAGTAGGCGGCTAGGTCTTCTATTTATAGGAGATGGCTAGGTCAAAGTCTTTCTTGAGAATGAAGTTTAGATGGAATTAAATAGCATTAAATAGATAAATCTCTTTTAATATATTTTTATTCCTCCAAAAACTTCTCATAAAACTTTTGGAATTTAATCTCCTTTTGACCTCTTTATGGAATTCCAACTCCTTTAGGATTTATTCTTGTCCTTCATGATTATCTGAATTGTATGGATTTCATCCCCAAAGCAATCGGCAGTTTTCTTTTCTTCTTTTCCAGTTGCTTCGACAACTTCCAGCTTGCTCGCGTAATTAATCCTGCACCAATAAAACAACCCAAAGTAATATTGTAACACCCTAAAATCCGGTATAGTCGAAATTAAGTTCTAATGATCGAAAATCTTTCATTGATGAAGTCTAAATATTGTATCAACTAGTTAATTATTGATATTGAACCCTAATTAAGCTTAAAACATCGTCATCAAACTCTATTGAATAATATTGAACCTATATAATGACTAAAGTGGAGAATATGTAAGTTGGAGGTCAAAACTATTGTAGAATGAGGGTTGAGGGACTAATCTTGCGATTAGCCCCTTCTCCATTAAATATACACCTAAGTGGGAAAGTATGGTGAAGTTGATTCGCCTTGAGGAAAGCTTAACTGATGAGCTTTAATTAATAAAAGAAAGGAATTGAAAGAAATAGAAAGCTTACCGAAAAACTTTGAAGCATACACCTTTCCATCTTTTCATGTTCCTCATTTTCTTCCTTGAAGCAAGCACATCCATTAGAGAGCAAGCTTTAGTTTAGTTTTCCTTCGTTTTATTGATATCGAATCGTTGCTATCAATCAGGTAAGCAATAATCCTCAAATAATCGTTGGATTCTATGGATATATTGAGTTTAATCTTGAGCTAGGGTTTGACCATCCATGTATATTTCATCATTAGTGTTTATACTAAAGTCGGATATTGATTTGGATATCGTTGTATTAATTTTGATATCGAAATATTGATCCTAAAAGTTTTCTATTGACTTTCTAGCTCAAGAAGTGGAGAAAGAGGTTTCACCATCACCATCTCAAGCTAAGAACAAGGGGATTGCTATCCGAGAGCCTTGAAAGCTTCGGATTGCTAAGGTGAATGTAGTCGGAGTCTCGGGTTTGAGCGAAATGCCTTCACGGATCATTATTTGATAATTTAGATTACATCGCTAACATTGTTGTTGAAGAAATAGCATTGGATGGTTAATCGGACACTTTGGTAAGTGTCGGTAAGTTGTTATTGAACATTGGACATAGTCATTGTTATCGTCATTGTGCATTGTAATTGAAATAGTTATTGTCAATGAATTATTGTATAAAGACCATTGGACATTGATATTGACATTGAATTATGAAATATTGATAATGAGATACATATATTTGTCATTGGAAACATTGAAATCATCGAACATCGGAATACTATTGATTATTGAAATGGATATGAACATTGCAAGCATGGATTGGAATGGACATTGGATACAATTGGCATGCCAAAGAATTCATGAGCTCAGTGTACGGGTGGACTACGGTCATAAGGCTGCGGCCTATATTGATTTGGCGAGGCGGAGGTATGTGTATTGATATTGGTCATATTGGAGAGGCGGAGGGATTAGACCATTCATTGATTTGGCGAGGCATAGGAATTCGCATATCCATTATCTCGATTCAATCCAAGGATTTATGATGAGTTATAAATGATAAACATAGTATATTGATGCATAGCATGTCATTGATAAGCATGAGGTTTATGTACATGGATATTTGATATATGCCATTTATGTTGTTTATGACTAGCTCACTAGGCAAATATGCCTAACGTGTCTCATCTCATGCATTTTCAGGTTAGAAAGGATCGTGTGTCGAAAGATCGGATTGGTAAGCAAGACAAGTCACTACAAGCCTCAAGTAATGTGTTTTTGACTTATAAACTCCTAGGAAGGTGGCAAAGTAGTTGAACTAGTCATTTATGGCCATTTTGATGTGTTGGTGTAATACTTATGTTGTAATATGGTATGTGGCCCTAAATGGCTTTTTGGTTGGCTTAAAGTAGCATAAAAATGCATAGTTGGCTCAAAAAGGTAAAAACATGGAAAATGCATTCATATGGTCATGAAATTTGGCATACTAGAAGTTTATATCATTGAAATGTTGTGTGTAAAGTTTTGTTGTACTTGGACATCGTTCGGTAGGTCAAATCGAATAAAAACCAATAAAAATCTGTCATTACAGGTTAGGCCGTATCGAAAAGGGTGATGGTGTTTTGATACGAGTAAGCACAATTTTGTCTGAGAAATATGGTGTATCATAACGGTTCATGGCTATTTCGGAACATTTTGTCTCTGGAATTTGTAACCCCCTTAACCCGGCCTAGACGGTTGACCCGAATTAAGAAAGTCACACGGGGAAAACCAAAGTCAACCCAAAAGTCAACCTTGATTAACGACCCTTTTTTTTCTTTTTAAACTTGTCTAGATGCACATTAACCCTAATTGTGATCACACAAACAACATACTCAAAGATCACAAACATCAGAGATCAAACAAGGACCCAATTGAACAAATTACAACTTTAGGGACCAAATTGTAATTTCTGATAATTAAAAGGACTTAACCCAAATTAAAGTTACCATCTTGAAATTAATCAGGTTTCGTGCTTCTCTGCGAAATTTCAGCTCAAAAGGACTTCCCAAGCTCACACAATTGAACATACAAGATTCAGGACCAAAACGTAAACAATTCAAAACATATAACTGCCAATGTCAGCCCCTAACGGTCGGACGTTCCGAAACGGATCGACCCCATTCCGATACACGGGCCGTTCCGAAACCGTTCGACACCGTTCCGAAACACGGCCTTGGTAGAGACCAAACCGTTTCGAAACGGTGCACACCGTTTCGGACGCCTAGGTTCGTGTAAGGCACCCGTTCCGAAACGGTGCATACTGTTCCGAAACGCCTGCACAGATTGCAGCAAACAAGCATACCAAAACATGCAATTGCTCATTCAAACATGCTCCAAATGTCACCAAACTTTACCAGCATGCAATTAAACATATTTAAGACTTATAGGAACCAACAAATCAACAATTCAACATCATATGCAAAAAGCCCCAATTCTATAGGCATGCTTCCTACACAAGCTAGCTATTCAAACTCCAAACTTCCAAAACAAGCATATAAGGTTCCAATTCAAAAACCAGCAATCTCAACAACATTCAACATACTTAGGGAGTCTCAAACACCTCCCAAAACATACACATTGGTCCCCCATTGCCAAATCATACAAAAGCTAAATGTTTAACAAAACCTTCCATACTTTGAGCTTCACTTGAACTTGATTGCTTGCCCTTTCTTGCTGCCCCTCAAGATACTCTAATGCTCTGCATTATTGAATTAAGAAAACGTGGAGAGCGTGAGCAAAAGCTTAGTGAGGCATGCTCATTAAAGACAATTCAATAATGCAATTAAAACCATTTATAAACCATGTTTAAATCAACCTTTGCACATGCTCAATAGCATACTTAAACAAGCAATTTCATGCTTCAACATAAACCTTAAAACAAGCATCTCATGCTTCACAAAATTCTCAACATGTCATATTGGCTCAAGTGATACATTTCATTTCATAAAACAAGTTCAACAACTTTCCCAAGGACTTTTAAACACCTTGGCCCCAAGGAATTTTAAACACCTTGGCCATGGACTTTTAAACACCATGAATAAGGACCACACAAGGACTTTTAACCACCTTTGTGTCCAATGCTTGAATCACCCCAAGGACTTTTAAACACCTTGGCCCCATGGACTTTTAAACACCATGGAAGGATCACCTAAGGACTTTTAACCACCTTAGTGTCCGCAACAAGACTCATCCAAGGACTTTTAACCACCTTGATGATCTTAAGTAACAAGGCTCACTCAAGGACTTTTAACCACCTTAGTGACCTTAATCTTTTCAAAACATCACTTGCCAATATACATCATATAATCCACTGTTTTTAAAGCATTAAACCAAGCCATTTTCATCATGCACTTTTAAGCATCAATCCACATTTAAACAATGTACAAAAGCAAGGTACTCCTACCTAGAGTTACCTTCAACATATGGCTTATATCATCAGCAAAATCCATGCTAAAACATGCTTTCAAAACAGTAATTAAAACATGCAAATCATCATTTTGCAACACATCAAGTCATGGCCACCACTAGAGAGAAAATCCAAAAACTTACACTTGAGCTTAACAAAGTTGTTTAGACTTAAACTAAGCTCCCAAAACCTTCAAACCTTGGTTTTAAGGCTGAAAATCCAATTTCCACAATTGCACTCACCAATTTCCACCTTGCTTCAAGCCAAAGCACCAAATCAAGCTTCCGGATCAACCAAACTTGGATCCAAAGATGCCTCCCCTGTTTCAACACATCAAAGCAGAGGATTAATGCATCAGCATGCATTCATTGCTTCAATGAAAGCACCTAAACTCGCTGCTCTCATCCAACCTCCATTTTCGGCCACCAAACACAACCGAAAATGCATCCAAACCACTTCTAAACAAAGCCCAGCCATAAACCAGCAAAACCTCACTTCCATTAACATCATATAACATCTAAAAACAACCTATCAACAACCTTATACCTCCAGCAACAACAGATCACCAAGATCACCTCAAAAACTACCTTAAAACACAAGCTAAACTTAGGAAACTCAACCTATCCGGGATTGCATCAATCAAGACTCAATTCCACATCATTTTAGAGATCATTTAACATCAAAAACATCTCTTAAAACACAGATTACTCAGATCCAACGAAAATCATCAAAAATCATCAAAATCTTGCATAATAAGCCAAGATCCATAAATCAACTTAAAAGCCTTTAATTAAACATCAATTTAGGATTGAAAACTTAGGAATTTCAGTAAAGAACTGATAGTTTAGAGGAGAAGGACGTTCTTACCTCCAAACTTGTATTTCTCCACTTTTTGCAATCAAAATGCTTGTTGAAACTTGTAGCAATTGAAGAGGTTTTGAAGATACAATGATTTGGAATCAAATGAGAGTTGAAAGGAGGAATTTAGGTGAGAAAATCAGAAACAAATCTCTGGAAATGTAGTGTTTGGTTTGAGAGAAAATGAGAGAAAGAAAATGGGAAGTTAGTTGAGAAAATTGCCAAAATGAGTTTTCCCTCCTTTTTGTTATCTTTAAAATCAGAAAATAGCTTATAAAATCTTAGAAAAATCTGGAGAAATCACCTTTGGATTAATAGCTCCTTAAAGATTCAAAGTTCCAATCCTTTATAAAATAGCCACCAAACTTGCGAAAATTACATTTTGGTCACTAGCCAAAATGTCACACTTCCAAAACTCATTTTCCAAAATTGATTTCACAGTTCACTTAATTATATTAAAAGATGATTTTAGAACATTTTTCCATATTTTTAATGCAACCCGAACTAGGCTTTTCTAATTTAACCCCTTAAGATTCGAACAGCACTTTGACCAACCGGTCAACGCCCAAAACTCCTAAGCCCAAAACCGGGGCGTTACAGAATTCCTCGTTTCGATACAGGTTTATAGCATATCGAAACGGGTCAAAGTCAAAGTCAAAGAAGGTCAACCTGTTTTGATACAGGTCATGCTCGTATCGATACAGTCTAAAGGGTAAAGTCAACACAAGTTGACCATCATTCACTCGTTTCGAAACAGTTTAGGTGTTTCGATACGGGGTTAGTTAAGGGCCTTTAAACAAGTTTAACAGTATTACAGTTTAATCACTGAATATTGTGAGATTGAATTGAGTGATCTAATGATTCCAAACTAAATGAAATTTTGCAGACATGTTGTTAAGTTAGTGAACTTCAAAGTAGTAAAATCAATTACATTGAAGGACCCCTAGTTTGTCGAAATTACAAATTGGTCCCTAAAACTTATAATGTTTGTAATTTAGCCTTGAATGATTTAATCATTGTTTATTGTGTAATTGGGTTGAGTTATTTGGTAATAATGATTCGATGTATAATATGGATGAAAATGTTATTGTTAAAACGAAATTTTATTGTACCGGTTTTTGCATTGATCATCGGATACACCTTCTGACCCAGTTCTCGACCAGACCTGAAAGGGGGGTGTTACAATTGTTGTATAAGAGCTAGAGTTTAGTCGATTCTATGACTAAACCAAAGTTTATTGCATTGTTATTGTGTTACTTTGCCAGCTAGGAGTTTTAAATTGTGTATATTGTGACTTGTCGACTAATCCAATCTTTCATATAGATATGTCTGAAACGAACAAAACTCATATATACGAGCTCGCTGCTGGCTCCTCAACACATGGCGATGAGGTTGGAGGAGGAAATTCTCAAAACCCACTGCAACCAAAGGACCCTCATGTTCAGGGTACTGAGCTTGCAGCACCTACCGCTCAGGCTGAATGTTATCAGACTATGACTAATATGTTCAAACAGTTCATGATTGCGATGAAAGCTACACCATCTGTTCAGCCTACCCCTACTGTTAATCAGTATGTATGTGCCCCCGTGGACAAGTTGGCTTCGCTCTGAGCTTATTCCTTTACCGGACAGGATGATGATAATCCTGAAGTTGCTGAATACTGGCTGGATAACACGTTGCGTATCTTAAGCAAACAGCTGCAGTGTTCGGATGAACACAAGTTGGGGTGTGCTATTGCGTTATTGACCAATGAAGCTCTCATGTGGTGGAAAACCACTATTCTCACAAATCCTGAAGAATCGGTTACTTGGGAGTTCTTTCTTCAAGAGTTCCGGAATAAATACATTAGTGAATATTACCTTGCGGAAAGGTGGAACACCTTTCTTCACCCGAGGCAGGGTGGGCAACCTATCGAGCAATATATCCATGATTTCTGTAAATATTGTCGATACGGAGCAGAATTTATAAAGAAAGAAGAAGACAAGTGCAGAATGTTTATAGCTGCCTTAGTAATGAGCTACGACCTATGTTTACGACCCTTGGTATCACCAACTTTCAGGATCTGGTAAACCGAGTCAAGGCCACTGAAGCTGCCCAAAGAGCTCAATGAGCTGGTGGGTCTGGGAAATCTGAGAAGAGGTTCAGGGATGATTCTCAACCTCCGAGGTGGAAGAAGAAGGGGAGATATCAAGGCCCCAAGCAGAATATTTATTCACAGCCCTCCCGATCTAGGAACATTGAGAGATCTCAGTCTGTAACGCGGTCGTTTGCTAAAATCGCGTCCGTTGACAGCACTGGAGGTTCGAATCGAGGTAACCAACACCCTCTCTGCAATTATTGTCGGAATAGACATGTAGCGGGTCAATGTCGTAAGCAGACTGGAGCATGTTACTATAGTGGCGAGCAGGGTCATTTTATTTGTGACTATCCTATGAATGCAACCAAATTTGTCGTCACACCGACCACTGCTGCTTCTCCTGCTCACTCCTTTCAGGGTAAAGGATCGAAGCAAGGATCAACAGGAACATATGGACAATCGAGTGGACCGGGGAAACCCTTTAATAAACAAGATTCAAAAGCTTCTGCCCAAATGTATCGTGTGAGGAGCAAGGAAGAAGAGGATGAACCTAATGTTATTACAGGTATCATTGAGTTATATTCGCATCCTTTATATGTACTGATTGACCCTAGTTCTACTCATTCTTGTATAAGCACCATTGTAGCTAAGAAGTATAACATGTCTTTTGAACCAATAGCATCGAAAATTTCCGTAACTAATCCCTTAGGAGATTGTGTCACCGTGAGGGTAGTGTGCATGAACTATCCTTTAATGATCCAAGGGATTCCTTTTCCTGCCAATTTGTTGGCTCTACCAATCCATGAATTTTATGTCATCCTAGGCTTAGATTGGCTTAGTGAGCACCAAGCTTGGGTAGATTGTTGTAAAAGAAAATTGTGCCTTCGGGGTTTGGGCAAAGAAAGTGTTGTATTGATGAATGCAAGGAATCCATCATTGTTTGCTTTGACTTTGGAGACCAAAGGCGAACCACAACTGCAAGACGTTGACATTGTATGTGAATTTTCTGATGTTTTTCCCAATGAACTTTCGGGATTGCCCCCAACCCGTGAAGTGGAATTTGGTATCGAGGTGTAACCTGGGATTGCTCCCATTTCCAATGCACCATATCACATGGCAGCTGTGGAGTTGAAAGAATTAAAGATACAGATCCAAGACCTATCGAGCAAAGGTTTCATTCAACCGAGCTCTTCACCCTGGGGAGCTCCGGTTCTCTTTGTTAAGAAGAAAGATGGTTTTATGCGATTGTGCATTGACTATAGACAGTTGAATAAAGTAACCATCAAGAACAAATATCCATTGCCTAGAATAGACGACCTGTTCGATCAACTAAAAGATGCCTCTGTGTTTTCAAAGATCGACTTGAGGTCAGGCTACTATCAAATGAGAGTTAAGGAGTGTGATGTGCCAAAGAATGCCTTCCGTACAGGATATGGGCACTACGAAATCTTGGTGATGCCCTTTGGGCTAACCAATGCACCGGTCGATTTTATGGATTTAATGAATCGGGTCTTTCGGTCCTATCTTGACAAGTTCGTAGTGGTGTTTATTGATGATATATTGATCTATTCCAAGAATGAAGCAGAACATCGAGATCATTATAGAGTGTCCACGAGTTCTATATTTTGTACACATTCCTTCCCATATTATTGCTATTCTTAAGCCCATTTAGGCATATTTAGATGCATTGCATGCATGATAACAGTATTTTCTCTTTTACCATGCTTTTATTGAATATTTTATGTTTGGTTAAGAAAATATATTGTTTTAGTTTAGTTTTTATTTTCACGTGCTATAGTTGTGTAGAGAAGGAGAGGGCAGGAAAGCTAGAAAAAAAAATAGGAGTTGTTCTGAAGCAGTTCCAGGTGCCGCCAAGGATGTCGCCGTAGCAGCAATGACGCCAAGTGCCACCCAGGCAGGAGTTACACCGACTTAGTCAAGATGGGTTGCGATTGAAATAAGGCAATTCTCTTAGCCCAATAAGCCCAGTCTTGCAATTCTCTAAAGCCTGTAGCGGCCGGTAGAGCTGATCCAAGATTGATAAGTAGGAGTACTTATCTTTACTTGCTGAAAAAGGCAACGTCCAAAGAGTCCATATTCAAGTCAAATAGGAATAAGCATTTAATGTAAAGTACTTTAAGAACTTCTACTCCAAGGAGGACTCAAATTTAGGTCATGAGCTCTATATATACCCATGTATGTGAAATTATAGGGGCATGGAGGGATGCACGGATGCATAGATGCATAGCGGAAAGGTAGATAGATAGATTGGAGGTGTTGGAGGTTGCGGCCCAACTCTCCTAGGATTTAGGTTTTGTATGCAAAGTAGTCGTGAGAAACGGTTGTAATAGTTTAAGTGTGTTTTCAATAAAATTTTCCAAGTTTGCTTAATTCATGATCTTCACTTCTTCAATTAGTTCCAAAATTCTAGTTGAAGAAATCCATTTGTCGGGCACAAAAGTGTAAGGCTCACGAAAGAACTAAGTACGGTCTCATCATGTCGAGGTGTTGACTAATTTGGCTTCAACATAAGTACGAGTTTAAGCGGCTAAAAGGAGCAACCAAACATCGACTGCATGTGTTAGGTTCACACTGAGATTGCTAGGTATTGCCTACATCACGTGGTGACAGAATCCTTGCCTAGACATAGGAAGGATCACTTAAGAATTGCTCTGCCGAACTTGGAGTATCTGCCAGACTTGCCGCCAGGACTTATTTCCATTCCACCTGCCGAGACAGCAAACGTTGCAGGGGCAAAGACCCGCTGCGACCACGTGACAGGGTCGTAGCTGTCGTCCGCCATTACCCGCCGAGGTAGCAGATCATGGCAGCACAACACACTTAGGCTTTACAATGCAGTTTGCGCACTACTTAACTACAATTACCTTACCCAATCTATCAATCTGATCTCTCCCTATCAACCCTACCATCATTATCTTTATTTTATTTGTGTTTTTATATTTCCACATTTAGAAATTTAATTGTGTATTTAGTAAATCCTTGTGCAGGAAACCATTCATAGAAGCTGCTCCAATCCCTATGGGAGACGATATCGTTTATACTATAACTTGACAAGAGTGTGCACTTGCGCTCATAAATAGAGAACACCTTAATGCTCTACAATCATCTTCGTATTGTACTTCAGACCCTGAGAGAGAAGCAGTTGTACAAGAAGTTCTCTAAGTGTGAGTTCTGGCTCACTGAAGTTACCTTTCTAGGGCACATCGTGTCGGCCTCGGGTATTCAAGTAGACCCGAAGAAAATCCAAGCCATTATAGAATGGCATCCACCAAAGAATGTTGGTGAAGTTAGGAGCTTCCTTGGGCTTGCTAGCTATTACCGCAGGTTCGTAAAAGGATTTTCTATAATAGCTGCTCCTTTGACCAAATTATTGAAGAAAGAAGCTCATTTTGTTTGGACTGAGGTTCAACAACATAGTTTTGATTAGTTAAAACAAGTGTTGACTCATTCACCCGTCCTAACCCAACCCGAGTCTGGAAAGAACTACACAGATTATAGTGATGCATCGCATCTCGGGTTAGGATGTGTATTGATGCAAGAAGGCAAGGTTATTGCCTATGCTTCGAGATAACTTAAGCCATACGAGATGAATTATCCCACCCATGACCTTGAATTGGCTACAATTGTTTTCGCATTGAAAATCTTGAGACATTATTTCTATAGAGAGAAATGTTATCTTTTCACCAACCATAAAAGCCTTTAATATTTATTGACTCAAAAGGAGTTGAACCTTCGGCAACAGAGGTGGATGAAATTCCTTAAAGATTACGATATGTTCATCGATTATCATTCGGGCAAGTCCAACGTTGTAATTGATGCACTAAGCCGCAAACCTTCACCTGGTAAGCATTAACAACAAAATTTTGGGGTAATATGTGTTGTGTAGTATATTAACTCATCGTAATATTGCTATATTGTAGCCCCTCGAGAATTTCACGCTCACTTCCGACTTCGGAAGCATCATTGTCTTGTAGCTGAACTCCAAGTCCAGTCTACCATCGTTTCACGGATCAAGGATCTGTAGAAGAAAGATCCTGAGCTTTAAACCATTGTCTCTAAACTATCGAACAACCCTGACTTCGGAATTAACTCTAAAGGACTCTTGTGTTTCCACAACTGAGTTTGTGTACCTAGTGATGAAGCTCTTCGTACCGATATTCTTTCTGAAGCTCATTCGAGTTCTTTTTCTGTTCACCCCGGGTCCGTAAAAATGTATAAGGACCTACGTGAACTCTATTGGTCGTCGTGCATGAAGCAGGCCATAGTTGATTTCATTTCCATGTGCCTCACGTGCCAACGTGTTAAGGCATAACATTGTGCTCCTACTGGACTATTGCAGCGTATCAATCCACCGAAATGGAAATGGGAAAAGATAACTATGGATTTTCTTAGTGGTCTACCGTTATATCATGCAAAGCATGACGTTATATGAGTCATTGTAGATCGTTTCACGAAGTCAGCTCATTTTATACCAGTTAGAATGGATTATGGTCTCCCTAAATTAGTTGACTTGTATATCAAGGAAGTAATCCGAGTCCACGGAGTACCTAAGTCTATCATCTCCGATCGAGATCCATGATTTGCATCTCGATTTTAGAGGATCTTACAGGGAGCTCTTGGCACCAGAGTTAATCTTAGCACAACCTTTCACCCTCAATCTGACGGCCAGTCAGAAAGGGTAATCCAGGTAAATCACCAAAAAACTGTCCATTGAAAATTTTAGAAATTTGCATTTTCATAGAACCTTTCTATACAGATTTTGGAAGACATGCTTCGGGCATGCATTATCGACTTTGGTGGAACGTGGGAAAAATCTCTACCTCTAGTTGAGTTTGCTTACAAAAATAGCTACCAAGCATCCATTCAAATGGCCCCGTATGAAGCATTGTATGGTAGACAGTGCATGACTCCATTGTATTGGTCGGAGCTTGGCGAAGGCAAGATGTTAGGCGCTGACTTGCTTCGAGAAACGGAAGAGCGAGTCGCTATATTTCATGATCGTTTAAAGGCAGCCTTCGATCGACAAAAGGATTACGCTGACCTCAAAAGAAGAGATATTAGGTACAATGTTGGTGAGAAAGCTTTTCTCAAGGTATCACCGTGGAAGAAAATCTTAAGATTTGGTAAAAAGGGAGAATTGAGTCCCCGATTCATTGGACCCTTTGAAGTTATTGAAAGAGTTGGCCCCGTAGCATATCGATTGTTGTTACCCTCAGAATTGAGTAAGATACACGATGTTTTTCATGTATCAATGCTCCGGAAGTATCATCATGATCCTTCGCACATTGTGGAACCTGAATCTATGGAACTTCAACCAAATATGTCCTACGAGGAGGAACCGGTTCAGATTCTTGCTAGAGAAGTCAAGAGACTTCACAACAAAACGGTATCACTGGTTAAAGTGCTCTGGAAGAGCCACACCATTGAGAAAGCCACTTAGGAACCTGAAGAGACCATGAAATAACAGTATTCGCATCTCTTCTGTTCAGGTAAAATTCGAGGACGAATGTTTCTTAAGGGAGGAGAGTTGTAACACCCCAAAATTCGGTCTAGTCGGAATTAAGTTTTGATGATCAGAAATCTTACAATGATGAAGTCTAAATATTGTATCGAGTAGTTAATTATTGATATCGAACCCTAGTTTGCTTAAAACATCATCATCGGACTGTATTGAATAATATTGGACCTATATATTGACTAAAATGGTGAATATGTAAGTTGGAGGTCAAAACTATAGTAGAATGAGGGTTGAGGGACTAATCTTGTGATTAGCCTCTCCTCCATTAAAAATACACCTACATGGGAAAGTATGGTGAAGTTGCTTCACCATGAGGAAAGCTTAATTGATGAGCTTTAATTAATAAAAGAAAGGAATTGAAAGAAATAGAAAGCTTACCGAAAAACTTTGAAGCATACACCTCTCCATCTTTTCATCTTCCTCAACTTCTTCCTTGAAGCAAGCACCTCCATTGGAGAGCAAGCTTTAGTTTAGTTTTCCTTCAATTTATTGATATCGAATCGTTACTATCAATTGGGTAAGAAATAATCCTCAAACAATTGTTGGATTCCATGGATATATTGAGTTTAATATTGAGCTAGGGTTTTGACCATCTATGGATATTTCATCATTAGTGTTTATACTAAAGTCAGATATTGATTTGTATATCGTTGTATTAATTTTGATATCGAAATATTGATCCTAATAGTTTTTATTGACTTTCTAGCTCAAGATGTGGAGAAAGAGGTTTCACCGTCTCCATCTCAAGCTAGGAACAAGGGGGGTTGCTATCCGAGAGCCTTGAAAGCATCGGATTGCTAAGGTGAGTGTAGTCGGAGTCTTGGGTTTGAGTGAAAGGCCTTCTCGGATCATTATTTGATAATTTAGATTACATCGCTAACATTGTTGTTGAAGAAATTGTAATGGATGGTTAATCAGACACTTTCGTAAGTGTCGGTAAGTTGTTATTGAACATTGGACATAGTCATTGTTACCGTCATTGTGCATTGTCACTGATATAGTTATTGTCTTTGAATTATTGTGTAAAGACCATTGGACATTGATATTGACATTGAGTTATGAAATATTGATGATGAGATACATATATTTGTCATTGGAAACATTGAAATCATCATACATCGGAATACTATTGATTATTGAAATGGATATGAAAATAGCAACCTTGGATTGGAATGGACATTGGATACAATTGACATGCCATAGAATTCATGAGCTTAGTGTACGAGTGGACTACGGTCCTAAGGCTATGACCTATATTGATTTGGCGAGGCAGAGGGATGTGTATTGATATTGTTCATATTGGCGAGGCAGAGGGATTATACCATTCATTGATTTGGCGAGGCATAGGAATTCGCGTATCCTTTATCTCGATTCAATCCTAGGATTTATGATGAGTTATAAATGATAAACATAGTATATTGATGCATAGCATGTCATTGATAAGCATGAGGTTTATGTACATGGATATTTGATATATGCCATTTATGTTTTTTATGACTACCTCACTAGGCAAAGTATGCCTAACGTGTCTCATCTCATGCATTTTCAGGTTAAAAAGGATTGTGTGTCGAAAGATCAGATTGGCAAGCAAGACAAGTCACTACAAGCCTCAAGTAATGTGTTTTTGACTTATAAACTCCTAGGAATCTGGCAAAGTAGTTGAACTAGCCATTTATGCCCATTTTGATGTGTCTGTTTAATATTGAAGTTGTGATATGGTATGTGGCCCTAAATGGCCCTTTTGGTTGGCTTAAAGTAGTACAAAATTCATAGTTGGCTCAAAAAGGTAAAAACATGACAGATGCATTTGTATGATCATGAAATTTGGCATACTAGAAGTTTATAACATTGAAATGTTGTGTGTAAAGTTTCGTTGCATTTGGACATCGTTTGATAGGTCAAATTGAATAAAAACCAGCAAAAATCTTTCATTACAAGTCAGGCTGTATCGAAACGAGTGATGGCGTTTCGATACGGGTAAGCACAGTTTGGTCTGAGAAATAGGGTGTATCGGAACGGTTCATGGCTGTTTCGAAACATTTTGTCTCTGGAATTCCTCGTTTCGATATAGGTTTATAGCGTATCGAAACAAGTCAAAGTCAAAGTCAAAGAAGGTCAACCCGTTTCGATACAAGTCATGCTCGTATCGATACAGTCTAAAGGGTAAAGTTAACACAAGTTGACCATCGTTCACCCATTTCGAAACAGTTTAGGTGTTTTGATACGGGGTTAGTTAAGTTAGTTAAGGGCCTTTAAACAAGTTTGACAGTATTACAATTTAGTCATTGAATATTGTGAGATTGAATTGAGTGAGTTAATGATCTCCAAACTGAATGAATTTTTGCAGACATGTTGTTAAGTTAGTGAACTTCAAAGTAGTAAAATAAATTACATTGAAGGACCCCTAGTTTGTTGGAATTACAAATTGGTCACTAAAACTTATAATGCTTGTAATTTAGCCTCGAATGATTTAATCATTGCTTATTGTGTAATTAGGTTGAGTTATTTGGTAATTATGATTCGATGTATAATATGGATGAGAATGTTATTGTTAAAATGAAATTTTATCGTACCGGTTTATGTATTGATCATCGGATACACCTTCCAACCCGATTCTCGACTAGATCAGAAAGGGGGTGTTACAAGTATTTTTTTTTCCACAAAAAGTAACTGAAACATGAAATCAAGCATAGTCACAAAGGAAACAATGCAAATGTATAGGAATGACTAAAAAAGTAATTAAAATGAGCTTAAGTATAACAATAATATGAGTAAAAAGGGTAATAAAAAAAAGTACTTTTAAATACTTAACACAAGGGTTCGCCTATGACCTCTCCAAACCGAGGTATGGTCTTGAAGATTCCGTCTACACCATTGTGGCGGATCATAAGTGGTCGATCTTTTGTGAATAGCCAGAATCGGGGAATATCTCACGGGTAAGGGAATTTTCCTCTCATGTTTCTAATCCGAATATACATTGTGTCTTTGTGCATGGTAGGGCTATTCTTCTTGATGCCTCTACCATCAACGCATATTATGGGTTGTTCATCACACATGCTGAGCATACCGAGTTTGTGGATAACATTACCACCGAAGGGGTGGAAGAAGTCTTCAAAGATCTCACCAGCAGTTGCGCAAAATCCTCTATTCCAGACACTGCCCCGGCATGTGTACAAGCCACAGCAAGTATCCCTGGGGTGACTGATATCCTTCGCCCCTTAACGCAGCATTTGGATTGGATAGAGGCACGAGAGCTACTGCTTAGGCAATATATGAAGGACAGAGATATCACCCTCACACGAGTTATCCTGGAGAACTACCCCAATAGTAATGTACCCTTCTCAATGTTCACTGTCGAGTTACTTTCCTCGGCAACTGAAACCACACTTGTTCAAAGTGACATTGCCGTAGCAACCACTGTCTCGTGCAAAGGTAAGGAACTTTTTACTAAATTGGAACGTACTGAATATTTACATGGTCTTTTAGATTTTGACGACACCACTTCTGCACTGTTGAAGTCCCCACCTCGGCTGTTGTATCAAAGTTAACATTGAAACGTAAAGCTTCTACACGAGAAGAAGCCAAGAAAGAGGGTGAGCTGGTTGAAGAGGTTGAGGAAACTACGGTTCCTGACCCACCACCAGCTTCGCGTCAGCAACCACCATGAACCGAAAAAAGGACCGAGAAAATGGCTCGAAGGAAACTTGCAGAGCGTCTGGGTGTTCTCTTTTTATGAGCGCATGTGCAAACTCCTGTCAAGTTATACTATAAAAGATATCGTCTCCCACAGGGATTGGAGCAGCTACTATGAGTGTTTTCCTGCACAAGGATTTAGTAAATACACAACTAAATTTCTGAATGTGGAAAAGTAAAAACACAAATAAAATAAGATAGTGAAGATAAGGATGGTAGGGAGAGATAAGGTCGATAGATTGGGTAAGGTAATTGTAGCTCAGTAATGTGTAGACTACATTGTAAAGCCTAAGTTTGTTTTACGCTGCCACAATCTACTGCCTCGGCGGGTAACGGCGGACGGCAGCTACGACCCTGTCACGCGGCCGCAGCAGGTCTCTACGCTCGCAACTTTCGTTGTCTCGGTAGGTGGAATAGAAATATGTTCTGGTGGCAAGTCTGGCAGATACTCCAAGTTCGGCAAAGTAATTCTTAAGTGATCCTTCCTATGTCTAGGCAAGGATTCTGTCACTACGTGATGTAGGCAATACCTAGCAATCTCAGCGTAAACCTAACACAGGTAGTCAACGTTTGGTTTCTCCTTTTAGCTTCTAAAATTCTAACTTATTTCTAAGCCGAATTAGTAAACACCTCGACATGATGAGACTGTGCTTAATCCTTTCGTGAGTCTTACACTCTCGTGCCCGACAAATGGATTTCCTTAACTGAACTTTTGGAACTAATTGAAGAAGTGAAGAACATGAATTAAGCAAACTTGAGAGTATTTTATTGAAAACAAACTTAAACTATTACAACTGTTTCTCACAACTACTTTACATACAAAAACCTAAACCCTAGGAGAGTTGCGTCGCGATCTCCAACACCTCCAATCTACCTCTCTGCTAAGCATCCATCTATTTGTGCATCTAAGCATGCCATATACCCTCACATACATTGGGTATATATATAGGGCTCATGGCCTAAGTTTGAGTCCTCCTTGGAGTAGAAGTTCTTAAAGTAACTTTACATTAAATACTGACTCCTTTTTGACTTGAATGTGGACTCTTTTGGACGTTGCCTTCTCTCGTAAGTAAGGATAGGTACACTTACTTATCAATCTTGGATCAGCTCTTCAGGCTGCTACAGGTTTCAGATAATTGCAAGGATGGGCTCATTGGGCTCAGGAAATTGCCCTCTTTTAATCGTGACCCATCTTGACTAAGTCGGTTTAACTCCTGCCTGGGCGGCACTCGGCGGCAATGCTGCTATGGCGGTATCCTTGGCAGCACTTGGAACTACTTCAGTACAGCTCCTTTCTGCTCCCAGCTTTCATGTTCTCTCCGGTCCTCTCCACAGCTACACATCTACAGCACCTGAAACTAAAACTAAACTAAAACAGTATCTTTTCTTAACCAAACCTAAAATATTCAATAAAAGCATGGTGAAAGAGAAAATATTGTTATTATGCATGCAATGCACCTAAATATGCCTAAATGATCTTAAGAACAACAATAATAAGGGCAAGAATGTGTACAAAATATAGAACTCGTAGACACTACAAAACTACTAATTCAAGGTGATGACCTCTCTGGTTAGTTCATTTTCATTTTGTTTTTCTTTGTTTCGTATTGCATGCATTGAGGACATTGCTTCTCTTGAGTTTGGGGGTTGTTTTTGTTTTTCTCATGATTAGTTGCATTCATTTTGTTGTCACATGTTTGTTTGCATATGTTACTTGCCATGACAATTACCTGATAAAGTTGCCAAAACCTATTGTGATATCCTATGATGAGTTTTGCCATTGTGCTTAGATGAGAAAACCTTAGATTTTAGGATTAGCATGGAGTTTGCTTGAAATTTTGCTATGATGCTACTTATATTGACACTGTTGTGACTTGTTGATTAAGGGAGACCTAGTAACCTTTAGGTTATTAAATTCGGTCAAATGTGCTAGAGGTTCCTAACTGGCTCTAGCCAAAATGAAATAAAACTTGAATTAAGATAATTTCTTACTAGATGTGCCCATCTGGCTCTATTTGTCACGCATTGAGAATCGATAGAGGTTTCCATTCGGCTCTAGTTGATTTAATTTAAAAAGAAATTTCTAGAGGTGTCTAAAACTGGCTCTAGTGGAATTAATTGCCTCGTCAAGTTAATAATAAAACCTACAGTTTGCATGGAATCTTGTTGATTGACTTTTACACAACTCCACACACACATTTTCACTAAGCATTGTAGTTTAATTTTGAGTAATTCTCTGTGTTATCCAAAGATCAAAATGTAATCAATTCTTCGTGCCATAGTTCTGAGGATTGAAGTTAGGTAAGAAAGCATGTTTTTGATGGTAAAAGCCTTGGCAGGTAATTGTTAGTATTTTTCATTACTTGAGGACAAGCAATAGTTCGATTTTATAGGTGTGTTAAGTGTGTAAATGTAACACCCCCTTCTCGGCCTCTTCGGGAACCAGGTCAGAGTAAGTTACCGATAGACAAAACGGTTATTGGTGCAATGGTTTGTATTCAATAGTCAAAAAATTACTAATTACATGCTTTATAGGCAATGCAATAGCGATAAATGGTTAAACAAAGCAATATGAAATCATATCTAACAATTTAGGGTTAATTTTAAACTTTTACAAGTTCTAGGGACTACTCTGTAATCTCTAAATTTTGTGGTCCTTTCTCGAAATTAACAATAATTTACTGAATTTTAGTCCCTTATTAACGAGCATGCGAATTTTCATAGCAATTGGAATTCTTTTACCTCATCAATTCGTCTATACAATATTCAGTGACCAATATGCAATGTTCCAAACTTATTTCACATGAATTAAAACTTATTTACATGTATCAGTATCGGTACTCGAATAGGCCATACTGATACGCTTGTGTCATAACCGTTAAAACGGTTAAGAGTCAATGAATATGTATCGATACGGTGTTTACCTGTATTGACACGCAATGCATGGCTTAAAGGTAACAAGTTCTAAAGTTTGAAGCTCGTATCGGTACAACTAGGGACCGTACCAATACGTATTGACCAGGTTGACCCGTTTCGATACACCCTAGGACCGTATCGATGCAATTATTTTGCCAAATTTCAGTGTTGACTTCATGCTAGCCCTCATCTCGGCATACTTCTTACAATGTAACATGTACCTACACTCACTCAAAGCAAACCTTTCGAAGCAGCAAATGAAAATAAAAACAAAAATAGAAAATAAATAAAATACTGAAAGATAAAAATAACTAACCTAATTATTTACACTGATCAATCGAAAAATGACAGAATCATTAAATCTCTACCAAGAGAATGATCTTCTTGGCACTACCTTGATTACCTTCTAGATAATGTTTCAACATTTGGTCGTTTACCTTAAAAGTTGTTACAGTCTTCAAATCCTTGATGCCAACTGCTCTATGAGCATATGGTTTGACAACTTCGAAGGGTCCCGACCATCTAGACTTAAGCTTTCTAGGAAATAGCTTTAACCTAGAGTTAAATAACATAACGTTTTGACCGACTTCAAACTACCTTGGCAGTATTCTGTTATCATGCCATCTCTTCGTCTTCTCTTTATACAGCTTGGCATTCTCATAGGCTTGAGCTTGAAATTCCTCTAACTCGTTCAAATCGAATAGCCTTTTCTTACGGGCAACCCTTCATTCCATATTAAGCCTTTTGGTTGCCCAATAAGCTCGATATTCCAACTCCACTAGCAAGTGGCATGCCTTCCCAAAAACAAGTATATATGGGGAGGTTCCCAAAGGATTTTTAAAAGCTATTCTGTAAGCCCAAAGGGAGTCATCTAGTCTCAAGGACTAGTCCTTCTGTGTTGGGTTCATAGTATTCCCTAAAATGTTCTTAATCTCCTTATTTGAGATCTTCACTTGGCCATTTGTTTGGGGATGGTAGGTTGTGGCAATTCGTTGCTAGATTCCATACCTACACAGAGCTTTAGAAATTAAATTACATTTAAAGTGAGTACGTTCATCATGTATAATAGCTCTAGGGGCACCGAATCGAGTGAAAAAATGCTTATGCAGGAACTTGGCAACAGCCTTCACATCTTTTGTTTGTAAAGCAACAGCTTCAACCCATTTTGAAATGTAATCAACGACCACAAGGATATATAGTTTATCAAATGACGAGGGGGAAAGGACCCATGGAGTCTATTCCCCGAACGTCAAACAGTTCTATTGCATAATGTTCTGGAGTGGCAAATGATGTCAGCTGGAGATGTTACACATACGCTGGCATCGATCACATGCATTGGCAAAATTACGGGTATCTATATAAAGTCTGGGCCAAAATAATCTTGACTGCAGTGCTTTGGCCGCATTTTTCACCCCAGCAAAGTGGTCTCCATACGACGTTGCATGGCCTAATTGCAATATGTTGTGATGTTAATCTTCTAGCACACACCGACATATCACTTGACCGGCCCACTACTTAAACAAAATTGGCTCATCCCAATAATATTTCAGAACATCTCGCAGAAATCATTTCCTGGCATTAGTCGCCAAATTCGGTGGCAGAATATTACTTACTAGGTAGTTGACTATGTTAGCGTACCATGGCATAGAATTGACTGCAAGTAAATACTCATCTAGATATTCTTCCCTTATGGCAGCGGTCTTGCCATCCTCATGGTGATGCTCTAATCGTGATAAATGGTCAGCTGCCAAATTCTCACTCCCCTTTCTTGTCTCGGATCTCGAGATCAAACTCTTGCAATAAGAGTGTTTATCGGATCGGTCTAGGCTTAGTATCCTTCTTTTTCAAGAGATATTTTAATGTCAAATGGTTCGTGCACACCACAACTTTGTTACCTACCAAGTAAGATCTGAACTTGTTAAATGCAAAGACAAGCGCAAGAAATTCTTTCTCGGTTGTAGAGTAATTAAGTTGGGTTCCGTTTAGCATCTAGCTGGCATAGTAGATGGTATGGAGAACTTTTCCACACCTCTATCCTAACACTGCTCCAATGACATAATCGATAGCATCTCACATGAGCTCAAATGGCTCATTCCAATCCGGTGCTACGACTATATGGGCATTAATCAATCTTTCTTTAAGTTCCTAACAAGCTCTTAAACAAGAATCATCAAATGCAAAAACGGTATTTTGTTCCAAAAGCAAGCATAAAGGTTTAGAAATTTTTGAGAAATCTTTAATGAAATGATAGTAAAAACTTGCATGTCTCAAAAAACTTCTTATACCTTTTACGCTTGTAGGAGGTGGCAACTGTTTGATTACCTCAACTTTTTCTTTGTCAACTTATAGTCCTCTCTTGGTCACTTTGTGTCCAAGAACTATGCCTTCCTTCACCATGAAGTGGCATTTTTCCTAGTTCATGACCAAGTTAGTCTCAATACATCTTCTCAAAACAAGTTCCAAACTCTGAAGACTTTCCTCGAATGTTTTTCAAACACCGAGAAATCATCCATGAACACTTCCAAGTTGTTTTTTATCATGTCGGAAAAAATAGACATCATACAACGCAGAAATGTTGTATGGGTGTTACACAATCCCAAGGTCATTCTTGTAAAAACGAATGTCTCATATGGACAAGTGAACGTGGTTTTCTCTTAATCATCTAGGGCGATGGCAATTTGGTTGTAGCTCGAGTAGCCGCCTAAGAAAGCAATAAAATGCCTTACCTATCAACCTGTCCAACATTTGATCGATGAAGGGCAATGGGAAGTGGTCCTTTCTTGTGACATTGTTTAGCCTCCTGTAATCCATGCACATTTTCCAACATGTGACAGTCCTAGAGGTAATCAACTCATCTTTGTAATTTTGTACCACAATCATGCCACCCTTCTTTGGCACGCATTGCAGCTAACTGACCACGAGCTATCAAAAAATGGGATAGATTATCCTGGCATCCAGCCATTTTATGATTTCTTTCTTTACTACCTATTTCATGCTCGGGTTCAGTCTTCTCTAGCCTTCAATGGTTTTGCCATGGTACTTCTTAAGAATGGTTTTATGCATGCAAATAGTTGGGCTTATTCCTCATATATCAGCCAAGGTCCATCCCAAAGCTTTCTTATAATTGATTAGTATTTCCAATAATCTTTCCTTCTAATCATTAGTGAGATCAATAGCAATGATCACTGGCAAAGTTGAGTTATTACCTAAATAAGCATACTCGAGGTGGTCTGGTAATGGTTTTAGTTCCAATTCTAGCGGCTCCCCAATTGATGGTTTGAGTGCCTTGATTTCTCTGCCAGCCAACTCTAGTGACTCTATTTGTCCAAAATAACTTACATCTTCAGTCTCCAAGGTTGGTCCTTCAGGTTCTCCACTCATCTCGTCTACATCATCCATTTCTCTAGCATCGTCATTTAGGTATTGGCAAATCTGTGCCACGCCCATAGTGAAAATGGACTCCATCATCTCGTCATCTTGGCATTCCTCAGGTTCATCAGCACAGTTAAGAGCTTGAAACACATTAAATGTAACATGTTGATCATTCATGCGCACTGTAAGTTCACCTTTGTAAACACCAATTAGGGCCCTGCCTGTGGCAAGGAATGGTCTACCCAATATAATTGGGACATTAACATCTTCCTCATAATCTAAAATTATAAAATCGACTGGATATATAATTTTTTTCTACCTTCACCAATACATCTGCAATCTTACCATTAGGGTGTGCAAAGGATCGGTCTGCCAGCTGAAGTGTTATTGTGGTAGGCCTTGCTTCAATTCCATGTTTTCTGAAGACTGGCATTGGCATCAAACTGATGTTGGCTCTCAGGTCAAACAGTGCCTTGCCCATGAATCTATTGCCAATGGTACATGGAATAGTGAAACTTCATAGATCTTTCAGCTTTGGTGGCAGTAGATTGAGTATCTTGGCATTGCATCCCTCAATAAGAGCTATAGTCTCGAAATCACCCAATTTCCTCTTTTTGGACAAGATGTCCCTCATGAATTTGACATATTTTGTAACACCCCAATTTTGGGCTTAGAAGTTTAGGGCCTGAACCGGACCGGTCTGAGAAACAGTTCGAATATAAAAAGAGGTTTTAGGGAAAGCCTAGTTCGGGATGCTTTAAAAATATAGAAAAATATCTAAAAATCCTCATTTAATATATATAAGAGAGTGGTGAAATCAATTTTACAAAATAAGGTTTGGAAATAATACATTTCGGTGTAGTGACCAAAATACGATTTTTGCAAAGTTTAGTAGTGACTGTTTTGTAAAAGATTGAAATTTTGAATCTTTAAGGAGATAATTTACCCAAAATGTTTTTCTCCAGATTTTTTCTTAATTTGGGTGATTTAATTAATGTTTTAATTAAATAAAAGAAATGTGAAAACTAAATTTTGACTTTTATAACTACCTTTTCCTAATTTTCTCTCATTCCTTTTTCTCTCAAAATCCCATCATCCAAACACATTTTTCCAGCAAAATTCACATTGATCTTCACTTCAATTGATGAGATTTCCATCATCTATTGGTTCCTAATCAATCTTGCATCAAATCCTTTTGATTTCCACATTGAATTTTCATGAAATTTTGCCCAAATCAAGGAGAAATCATCATTTAGAGGTAAGAATGTTCTTCTCCTCTAAATACTCAGTTCTTTACTGAAATTCCCAAGTTTTAAATCCTTTATTAAAGTCTTATAAATGGTTTTAATGTTAGAAACATGATTTTGGCTTAAAACTCAAGATTTTGGAAGAGATCTTGAAGAATTTCGTTGTGATTGATTGGGCTCTGTTTTGATGTGGTTCTTTAATGTATTTTGGATATTAAATGATGTTAGAAATGAGGTTTTATCAATCCAATCCCGAATAGGTTGTGTTTCCTAAGTTTTTGCTTAAGAAAATAGTGGTTTTTGAGGTGTTCTTGGTGTTCTGTTATAGCTGGAGGTATAAGGTCGAGTTTAGGATTGTTTTTTATGGTGATTGATGTTTAGAAATGATTAGAAGTGATGGATCTTGGCTGGGTAAAGTTTTGGAAGAGTTTGGAGGTGATTTCGGTTGTGTTTGGTAGCCGAAATGTTGGTTTTAGGTAGAGCGGCGAGTTTAGGAGTGTTGGCTGAAGATTTCAATGCATGATGATGCATTAATCCTCTGTTTTGATGTGTCTAAAACAGGGGAGACATCTTCGGACACTTTTGGAGTTGATCCAAAAGCTTAATTGGCGTTTCGGCAAGCAAGCGAAACGAAATCGGTGATGGCGTTTGGTTTAGAGGTCCATGAGAACAAAAACACAAGGTTTGGGGATTTAGGAGAGGTTTGAAACACCTTCCTAAATCCGGTAGTAAGTATGATTTGTTTTGGTCTCTCTAATATGGTGATTGCCCCTAAAAAGCTTTTACATGCTCATGATTTGTGATGGTTAAATTCCTATTGTTTTTATGCATGTTTTGGAGCATGAGATTGTGCTTGTAGAGATGTCATGAGATGGCATGTTGCATTGACTAGATTTGAGCTTTTGGTTTAAAGCAAAATATGATTTATGACTTTAAATGTGTTGAGAAAACATTTGAGGTATATTGCATGAAAAATAGTAGGTGTGATGATAATTTAACACATTATATTGGCATAGAGTTTGAGAAACTTACCGGATATAATTGATCGATCAATAGGATGAGAGTGCACTATAAACTAAAAATTCGTGTGTGCTCTTTGGTTAAGCCAAAGGGAGATTTTCCGATGATGGGTATTCCATCGGGTAGGACTTGGTGAAATACCCAAGCTTTGTGGCGATGAGAGATTCCGCTATGTGAGTACGGTGATGAGAGATTCCACTGGAAGTTGTTGCTAGACAAGTGAGTGCGGTGATGTGAGATTCCACCGGAAGCGTCTAGTGTAGAAATGTGTCTGCATATCCGAGTATTGATGAGATGCTAAATGCCAATATAAATGATTAAATGGTTTTGTTACATATGTACCTTTGATGAAATGATTTATGCTATGAAATATGCATATGTGTTTTGTTTAGAAATGCTTTGACAATACAAGCATGTGAATGGTCTTACCATGAGATTTGCATTGGTTTAAATGCATGAAATAGAATGAAGGTACATGTGGTTTCAATGAGGTTGCTTTAAAGTTTTCCAAGCATAAGAAAGAGATGAGCATGTGATTTAAAAGCTTTGATGAAAGTGTTTTCTAAAAATGCATTATGGTGTTAGTTTTCTTTAGAGCATGCCTCACTAAGCATTTGTGCTTACGCTCTCTTTTACCAATAATGCAGATAATTGAGGTGTTTAAGGGCATCAAGGAAGCTAAGTTCATCCGAGGAAATCCAAGCTCATGTATGGTGAAGTTTTCAAACACTATTAGTTTTGATATATTGGCAATGGGAACCTAAGATTTGTTTTGGGAGATGTGTTAAACTCCCTGAGGTTGTGGCATGTTTGCCTTGGTTGTTTTGAATTGCAAATGGCCTTTAAATGCTTGATTTGAAGTTTGTTTGCCTATTTGGTTTTGACAATAGGAAGCATGCCTCTAGACTTGTGAGATTTCATGTTTGATGATATGAATGTGTTAGGGTGTCCTAATTGTGTACCATATATGTATGTGGACTTGTTGACATGATTAGAAAGTCATTAAGATGTATTCGAACGGGTTTATGCATGAAAAACCAGCATTAAGT
This sequence comes from Hibiscus tridactylites, assembly GCA_958450335.1. NCBI lineage: Eukaryota > Viridiplantae > Streptophyta > Magnoliopsida > Malvales > Malvaceae > Hibiscus > Hibiscus tridactylites. Next base: position 18,704,332 of record OY288285.1, on the reverse strand, counting down.
GCAGTTTCTGGGCAAACCGTATCGGAACACCCTCTAGTGTTTCGAAACGGGGGCCTGAAATGGCCTTCGTGTTTCGAAACGCTAAGGGATGTTTCGAAATGTTTTGGCTACTAGAATGCCATGTTTCGGAACTGGTCTCGGAACCAACCCGCGTATCGAAACGGTTAACGTCGTTCCGATCCTGCATTTCGATACGGCATGTGGGTGTTTCGGAACAGGTGACTGTTGGGCACTGATTTGAATGGTGTTGTAGTTTGCAAGCTTTACATTTTAGTCCCAAATGTTGATGTTGCAATTGCTTGAGTTTGAGATGTCCAATTAAGTTGAAATTTGGCAGAGAAGCATGAAATAAGACTAATTTCATATTGATAACCTTAAAATCAGTTATGACCTTCTAATTTAGAGAAATTACATTTTGGTCCCTAAACTTGTAATAAGTGCAATTGAGTCCCTCTTTGTTGTTCGATCGCTGTGCCTTTCTCATATATGTTTTATGAGTACTCACTTAGGGTTAACGTGCATCTAGACAAGATTAAAAAGAACAAAAGGGTCGTTAATCAAGGTTGACTTTCGGGTTGACTTTGGTTTTCCCCGTGTAATCTTCGTAGTTCGGGTCAACCGTCTAGGCCGGGCTAAGGTGGTTACATAGTTAGGCATTTTCTCAAGAGCTTCTACCAATGGTATGTTGATTTGTATTTGTTTAAGAACTTCTAATAAGCGATTAAATTGTTGGTCTTGCTTATGCTTCTATAGCCTTTGTGGAAAAGGTGGTGGTGGATAAACAAATGTTGGCTCCACTAGCTTTGCCAAAGTTGTCTGCCATCAGATAATGGTTTGGCATCAAGTTGTGGTCTAGCATCAGATAATGGTTTGACATTATTAGTTTTTACTTCTTCTTTCTCTGCTTCTCTAGGGTCATCTGTTGGCATCAGCTTCTCAGCTTGGCAATTAATTGATTGCTTGACAAGTGTATCAATTTCGCATTGCTTGCCACTCCGAAGAGTTACTGCTTTGCATTGTTTATTGCCCTTATTTCGAACATCTTCCATATCGCTTAGCAAAATTCAATGGGATTGATTGCTGAGTGCATTGGAAATCCTGGCAATGCATTATTTTTCTGCAGTTGGGCATTGAATTGGTTACCGCCTTGGTTTCCCCAAGCAAAATTTGGGTGATGCTTCCAATATGCATTGAGTGTGGGTTAAAATTGCGATTAAAATTGCCAACATAATTTACCGATTTAGGGTTTGTTGGGCATTCATCTACAAGATGGTCCTCTCCGCAAATAGTGCAAAATGGTTATAATGCCTTGACTTCTTGGGATTCATTAATCTTTTGCAAAGTTTTCACAATGCTGGTGAGATTGGAAATCTGAGCATTGATGGATGTTAGTGCATCAAGCTCCAATTTTCCAACGGTTTTTATCCTCGTTCCTAGTCTGGTAGTAGGATATTGAAAATCATTGGCAGCAATCCTTTCAAGGATGTCAAATGCCTTCGTATAATTCTTTTCTAGAAACAAACAATTTGCCAAAGCATCAACCACAATCCTGGCATGAGCATTAAGTCCGTTGTAAAAGGTTTCTATCTAGGTCCAATTAAGGAAACCATGCATAGGACACCTCCTTAACAGGTCCTTGAATCTCTCCCAAGCATCATATAAGGTCTCGTCATCAGCCTGCCTAAATGTCATGATCTCATTCCTCAGCTTGGCATTAAGTTTAGGTGGATAGAATTGCAAGAGAAACTTTTGGCATAAATCTGCCCATATAGTGACTGAACCAGGTGGCAAAGAACTTAGCCATGATTTTGCTCTATCTCTCAAGGAAAATGTGAATAATTTCAGCTTCAATGTATTCTCAGGAACTCTGGGTTGCTGAAACAGTTGGCAAACTTTCATGAAATACTTCAAGTGTTGTCTTGGGTCTCCAGTAAGTGATCCATGAAATTGTCCTACATTCAAAAGAGTACGAATCAGTACCGGTTAAGTTTAAAATTAGTTGTGTATACCTCTGGACAAACTAGTCATGTCATTAGATTGTCCATATTTGGTGCCAAATGTTCTCTAATAGGTCTTTCGTCATGTAGATCAATAGGAGGGGCGGCAGGAGCGACCGGTATCCCATTGTGAAGTGGTGGATCCTGGTTATTTTGGACACCATCTAGTCCTTCATTACCTTGATGAGTCATTTCTCGAACTTTCTTTTTCAATCAACGTAAGGTTCGTTTAATTTCTGGGTCGTATGACCAATCTTTCATCGCAGGGCGATTCCTGGTCATACACGAAACAAAACAAATAAATAAAATAAAACAAAACAAGTAAATTAAAACAATAAATCCCGTTGCAATCCTCGACAACGGTGCCAAAAACTTGTCGACTTTGCTAACACTTGGCAAAAGATTGAGAATGCGGTGTAAATATGTAAGAAATAATGCCAGAGTGAGTCTATGGTGTGCAAGTATACATTATCAACAAGTAATATAGCAGTAAGTTGAGTATCGTATCCACATGGATTGACCAAGAATCTAATTGTTTAATGGTTTACTTGTTAAAGGAATAAAGAATGTTTGGATTGATTTGGAGTTTTGTTTTAGATAATAGTTAAGGGAATGCAATGAAAGTGAAAACAATTTGGCAAAAAGAAGTATTCAAATGAGCGATGAGCGTTGGCAATGAATGCTTGGATTTCACACGAGCTATGCCAACTATTAATAATGTCTTACCTTGGATTTATAGCCGAGAAGATTTTAAGAGTAGTATTGCCTCTGTCGATCGCAATACCCTAAGTTAACAACAATAAACCTTTTATATGTCTATAATGTAGTTTTTCATAAATTAACTTGATTCAGTTTTGTTGAGATTTAGGGGGCTCGATTCCTTCAACCGTTCTTGCTCGCCAAGTGTGGAGAAGTTGGATAAATTGGGTGTAAATGTGGGAAGGAAAAAATAGACAATTTACACAAGGATTTATAGTGTTTCAACCTTCTAACCAAGGTCTACATCCACTACCTTAGCTTCCCACTAAGGATTTCCAAACAAATTCACTAAGAATTTCGTCCCCTTTTCTCGGATTAGGAGGAAACCGTTACAACGATCAAGCTTTCTACCCAAAGCTTGATCAAACACTCTCTTACAAGAGAAAGACTTAGCAAACTAGAAATCCCTCTAAGAGGTATGTGTTTGCAATACTAAGCACTCACCCAAAACCTAAACACTTGAGCAAATTTAACAATGTTAAGCTCACAAGTGTTGTCTAAGCAAGAAATATACAATTTAAGCTCTAGACAAATTTTGACATCATAATGTTGTAAAAATTGAAGCATTAACCATTACAAGATGCTTGGAGGTCCCTTTTATACTCCTTGATGAGTTTGTAGCCGTTACTAGCTGTTGGGATTAAATTGCAGCCGTCGGAGCCTTTATTTTCCACCATAAATGCAGTTCTGCAACTTGGCGTATTGATACCCTTCAAACCGTATCGATACGGTCCCGATAAGGAATTAGTCGTTGGGCTTCTTCAGCTGATGTGTATCGATACGCATAACTAGCATATCGGTACGGTCCTGCAAATTAAAGACCGTTGGGAAAATGATCGTTCGGGTAGTTAGGCGTATCGGTATGCGATACACCCGTATCGGTACGCGACTAGCCGTTGGGCTATTTCAAAACACACCGTATCGATACGGCTAAGCATATCGGTACGGGTTTTGGCTACTGGAAAATTCAGGTAGTTGAAACCCCAAGGCGTATCGGTATGGTGCCAGACCGTATCGGTACGGGCACTTGAAAAGCTTGGTTTTGACTACTTTAAATGTACTTTAAATCATTCCAAAGCCTTGTAAAACCCTTAAACATATTTTCAAGTTGTTTTTGACTAAAAACATATTTTAAATTCTTTTCAATTTAGTCCAAAACATTTTTCAAATATTATATCAAAACACTTAGTTCTACAATCTCCCCCTTTTTTATATAATAAAACCAACTAGAAGAATTGTTTGGGATTCTCTCCCCCTTTGTAATTTAAAAATTGAATAAGATACTTAAAATTTAAATTTGATTAAGGCTCCCCCTTATTCTCTTGAAAAACTTGAAAAATCAATTTTTCAAACCATTTCTCCCCTTTTTTGTTATATAAAAAAGAATGTAAAATGACATTGAGCTCAAAATAACTTAGGAGGTAAAAAGAAAATTTGACACACTTAAAAATTTTGGTTTAAAAATTGGCCCCCCCTAACTCAAAGCATCATAAGAATGTTAGTTCAACATATTTGATTATCTAGTTGACATAAATGAAAATAAATCAAATAAGAACAAAAACAACTAGATTTTACCACACTTGAACCCAAGGGAGGATGTGAAGCCTTCCTTCTTCAAGTGTTCTTCCTTTGTGTGCATGGAGCTCCCCCTCAATTTTTGACTTGTTGATCACTCTCCATCACACCTAGCAAAAGACAATCAAGTAATTTTTGGTATCCAAATTGCTTTGGATCCATAGACATTAGTAGCACAAAATTTAGTCCCCTTAGAAATCCATTTTTCAATTTCATCCTTTTTAGTTGAAGTGGTTAGTCCTTTTGGGACCCAAACACTTCTAAAACATTTACCATTTACAAATCTAGGGGCACTAGATTGTCTTACATAAAAATTTGATTTTCCAAAACTATTTTTCTTTTCAAGTTCATTGGAAATCAAATCTTTTTCTTTTTGAACTTTAAGAAGCAAATTTTGTAAATCAAAAAATTTTTGTTCAAAGCCTTTCAATTTTGCTTCAAGTTCAAGATTTGTTTTTGATAGCAAATCATTTTCAATTTTTATTTTTGAAATCAACTTTTTGTTCTTGGAAAATGATGCCTTGAATTCCAAAAGCAAATCACCATAGGCATCTTGCAACTCATCAAATGTATATGAATTTGAAATAGATGAGTTAGAAGTTACCTCCCTCTCATTGAGGGCCATCAAGCATAGGTGGGCTACTTCATCATCGGTGGAGTCTTGATCACTCCATGTGGCTACATATGCTTGTTTTGAAGTTGATCCCTTCTTTTTGGATTTGTGGGTGTCCTTCATCTTCTTCCTCGATTCATGCTTGGATTTATCCATTTCGCTCTTCATGAATCGAGTGAATTTGGTGAAGAGATAGGTCATCTCTTCATCTTCACTTTCCTCCTCACTTGAATCTACATGATGGCATGTGGAGGATTTGAGAGCCATAGCACTTGCATTGATGCCTAGCTTCATGATCTTCTTCTTCCTCATCGCTCTAATCTCTTCCTTCTTCTTCTCCTCTTCTTTCTTTTTCTTCATTATTTTATGAGTGAGAAGTGACCCCATGAGTTCATCGAGCTTCAAGGTTTTGAGATTCTTGGCTTCGATGATGGCGGTCATCTTTGAGTCCCAAGACTCGGGAAGAGAGTAGATGAGCTTTCGGACAAGCTTCTCTTCCAGGATGGCTTCTCCATAACCTTTGAGTCCATTTGTGATAGTGGAGAACCTATCAAACATCTTCTCGATGTTCTCATACTCTAGGGTGAGGAGCCCGATCTTGGTCTCTTTTACTTCATTCGTCCCTTCATATGTGACTTCAAGCTTGTCCCATACCTCCTTGGCACTCTCACAAGAAGACATCTTCTCATAGATGGTAGGGCAAAAAGCACAAAATAAGATGTGCAAGGCCTTGCAATTTAGCTTCGTCTTCTTGCGATCTTCGACACTCCATTTTGCTTTGCTTCCTTGAGGCACGAACGGACCATCTTCAACTATGTCCCATAGCTTGTAGTCTTTTGACTTCATGAAGAATTTCATCTTTATCTTCCGATGGGCATAGTGATTTCCGTCAAAGAAGGGCGGTTTGTCGATGGATTGCGTCATTTGAGCCGGTTGGTGAAATGATGATCGAGTTTTCCTGATCTTCTCAATAGGGTGTGAATCCCCTTCGATTGAGCCAAGCTCTGATACCAATTGTTGAGATTTAGGGGGCTCGATTCCTTCAACCGTTCTTGCTCGCCAAGTGTGGATAAGTTGGATAATTTGGGTGTAAATGTGGGAAGGAAAAAATAGACAATTTACACAAGGATTTATAGGGGTTCAAGCTTCTAACCAAGGTCTACATCCACTTCCTTAGCTTCCCACTAAGGATTTCCAAACAAATTCACTAAGAATTTCGTCCTCTTTTCTCGAATTAGGAGGAAACTGTTACAACGATCAAGCTTTCTACCCAAAGCTTGATCAAACACTCTCTTACAAGAGAAAGACTTAGCAAACTAGAAATTCCTCTAATAGGTATGTGTTTGCAATACTAAGCACTCACCCAAAACCTAAACACTTGAGCAAATTTAACAATGTTAAGCTCACAAGTGTTGTCTAAGCAAGAAATATACAATTTGAGCTCTAGACAAATTTTGACATCATAATGTTGTAACAATTGAAGCATTAACCATTACAAGATGCTTGGAGGTCCCTTTTATACTCCTTGATGAGTTTGTAGCCGTTACTAGCCGTTGGGATTGAATTTGAGCCGTTGGAGCCTTTATTTTCCACCATAAATGCAGTTCTGCAGCTTGGCGTATCGATACCCTTCAAACCGTATCGATACGGTCCCGATAAGGAATTAGTTGTTCGGCTTCTTCAGCTTATGCGTATCGATACGCATACCTAGCGTATCGGTACGGTCCTGCAAATTAAAGATCGTTGGGAAAATGACCGTTCTGGTAGTTAGGCGTATCGATACGCGATACACCTGTATCGGTACGCGACTATCCGTTGGGCTATTTCAAAACACACCGTATCGATACGGCTAAGCGTATCGGTACGGGTTTTGGCTACTGGAAAATTCAAGTAGTTGAAACCCTAAGGCGTATTGGTGTGGTGCAAGACCGTATCGGTACGGGCACTTGAAAAGCTTGGTTTTGACTACTTTAAATGTACTTTAAATCATTCCAAAGCCTTGTAAAACCCTTAAACATATTTTCAAGTTGTTTTGACTAAAAACATATTTTAAATTCTTTTCAATTTAGTCCAAAACATTTTTCAAATATTATATCAAAACACTTAGTTGTACAAGTTTCAATCTATACTCCTAAGGGGTAGATTCACTTCCGAAGTAAGCTCATCTACTTGACCATCTTCTGTCAAAGCTTCTCTCCTTAGTAACTGGCAACTGATCGCTACGCCTTAAGTTTGTTAAGATATTAAGGTATAATAAACATGCAATGCCAATTTTCGTATGGTAAAGAATTTAGGAAAATGAAGTGCTATCCAGATAAAAAATAATGGCAAGGCATTCAAACTATTAAAACCCAAACATAAATTGAGCGTTAATCGCAAACATCCCCAACCAACTGTAAAAGCTTAGTTGGTTCCATCCATAAAATATTATCGTATCTCAACATCACCATTTAAATAAAAATAAAACTAAGAGAATGGGCAAGAAGGAGGTCCGTCGATGCAACCCTTTGAATGCTCCAGAGTTATCGGTCTAAGATGGTCGAACCACACAGCCTCTAGCTTCCTCTTTCATCACGGTGCTCTCTCTAAGTTGTTGTTTGATTGATCTCTTCTCTTCCTTTAAATAGGCACGCATAGAAACCCTAGATTGAGTTCGAAATTTGAATTTTGATTAACACACCAAGATAAGTGTGTTATCCTCTTATCCTCTTTTAAACTTTAGGGCTGACGTGTACTGGGTTCAACGGTTACTTTGATCGGGCATCAGACTTCAATTCTTTACCAACCGAGCTTGGCAATCTCCGGTCCAACTTTGCCAACTGCTACTCGACAATTCTTTTTTGCTTTTCCTGCTTCTTGCTCCAACGCTGCTCTGCCAAGCCTGCCCTGCTCCTAACCTGCATCAAAGCCAACAAAACAACCTTCATGCTGAGAAAAGAACAACTCCCTAACTCCTTATGCAAATGCATGATTTTAACAACTAAATGCAAACATATATACCTAAAGACAAGCAAAAGCATTGTAAAATATGCATAAAATTCAGTACTTTCTAGGAGTTGACACCAGCTAAAAATATTTTATATAGATGTGGAGAATATAATTGGGTTCCTCTACTCGAGCTTTGGGGTCATACAACATATGCACCTCTGATGGTGTCAAGACAATATAGGTCTAAGCAATTTGTACCTATTACAAGTGGATTGCTCGAGTTTAATGTTGATTATGAGACAACAAAGGTCTTCAAGGACAAGGTGCATCTATTAGAACCATTTTTAAACTGGTGTGAAATAACTCGACGATTAATCTTTGAAAATTAAAGTTTTGCCATTTAATTTATTTAATCTTGAAAATTAAGTTTTCCATATTAAATTGGGTTTTATGAAAATTGGATTTTACCCTTTTATTTAATCTTGGAATTAACCTTGAAAACTTGTTTTTCTTTTAAACCTTGAAGACTAGATTTTTCATTTTAATTCTGAATTTTAAATTAATCCATCTTAAAAATTAAATTTTTTATTTAATTTTGAAAATATCTTGGAGTCGTCATTGATCACTTTAGTAGACCAGACACCATAAAAATAACCAGAGATTTAAAATTTGGGTTTGGGAGTCGATTACGTGTGGAGAAGAGTTAGCACCCCACAAATGCTCGTTATTGGTACCTTTTAATTTTATGTGGCATTTTGGCATTTCGAATAATATTTTAAATTTAATTTAACCATTTATTATTAACTGGATTCAAATTTAAAATGGAGATATTTCTTTTATAATGAAATATATTTTTTATCCAAATATGAGATTAAAAACACCCTTTTACATTATAGGCACCACATTCATATTCAAAAAAAATATTTCCAACATAAAAGGTTTGAATGCACGACCTATTATTGTCTTATTTATTTTAAGTTTTAACTTAAAATAATTAATTTAATTATTTTATCCTATAAATATTATTAAATTTAAAGACTTTGGTGAGATAGAACTAATTGCTTGAGCACCATCCATATCAAAAGCCCTACATTTTTTTATAATATTCACTAATTAATTTGTCATTCTAATTATTTAAAGTGATAGTCCTAATTAAAGCTATAATTAATTATCTAAGTTACTTATTAATTTTTAGAATTCTAATGGGTACTAAATATTCCACTTAAAAGTCAATGTTGGACAACACCTCATTAAGATGACATCACCCAAATTTGAACTCCAAAGTTTCCTACTTAATACACATTAACTTACTACAATTATCTCACTTCATAAATTATTAAATCCTAATTAAAGAACCTAAAGTCTAAGGTTCTAACAATTAATTAAAACTAAGTGATTAAATTACACATTAACTTGCTACAATTATCTCACTTAATAAATTATTAAATCCTAATTAAAGAACCTAAATTATAAGGCTCTAACAATTAATTAAAACGAAGTGATTAAATTTTCTAGCATACAAAACTACATGCCCAATTTAAAACATGCATCAAACATATAATTTAAAATAATTAAATTAAATTAAACAATTAAATTTGGGACTAACTTGCAAAGAAAACATATTTTAATTGTAATTTTATTAAAAGTAATGACTAAATTGAATTACACAACAAGATTATAAGGACCAAGAAGGTAAATAACCCAAAACTTTAAAAAGGCGCAGATCTTAGCCCGACCCGAATGAAAAACACGCAGACTCTACCTAACCCGGTGCCAAAACGGCACCGTTTTGACTCACCTATAAAACCCCCTAAATTGAGTTGGCTCGATCATTTGAATGCCCATACACTCTCTATTTTATTGAAAGAATCTTTCTCACATTTCGGATTATTGAGCAAACACTCCAAACCCTTCAAATCCAAGAAAGCTACAAAAACCCAAAAATGATGAATTTTTGTGTTTAATTTCATGAGTTTATAAGTTTTGAGAAAATTTAAACTGATAGAGTGGTAGAGACCAAATGAGGTGGATTGAGCCTCTATTTATAATTGAGTTTTCTTATATCTAACGGTTACAAATGATCTACATCGACCGTCAAAATTAAAGTCCACCAAGCACATATGGTATAAATATGAATTATTCCCTAGAATACAATCTTTATCAAGGAAACAAATCCTATATTTACACAATGTGTTCACATAGGTCCAAATGTGTGAATGTATTAGAATCCTCCATGAATCGAGCTAAATCTAGTGGTCTCTTCAATCCGAGAAATCATATTATAGACCCTTCCCACCACGTCATTCATAATCTCTTACCAATTAAAAGAATCCACGTCACTTATTTTTTCCATGTTATTCATACACTATAATTATATTTTCCAAATCATCATCTTCTCAAATGATACATAATAAAACTAAAAAGTTAGGATTTTTTTTCTTACATTGAGAAATCTTCTTCGTTTTTGAACTGAATCCCCAAAACCCAACTAATTTTTATTCTCTTTTTCTCATGAAGCGAATTAGTTGGGGAGACAAGAAATTAAAGTTACAAAATCCAAGGAAATTTGTATTTTTTTTTTCTAATCAATGAATCTCTGGGATCTTGTAATTTTGAAATCAATAAATCCTACAATATTTTTTTTTGTATTATTTAGGCTAAACTTGTAGATCAATGAATCATATAATTCTAAGATCAATGAATCTTAAAATATTAGTTTTGCCTTTGTTTCTTAAATACAATACTATCTATGAATTCTAATAAAACCATGAAATCGTCTAGGTGATGGAGCAAATGCAGTGGTGAACTTGATTGGTTGATCCGAGTGAAGACTGTGCGTGAAATAGTCGAAAGATTCAATATCTTCACAACAAATTTGTTGCACGAGAAAAAGAGAAATAGAAATTTAGTAGGATTTGAGGGATTCGATTCAAGAATGAAGAAGATTTTTCAATGTGAGAAAAAAAAAACCCTAACTTTTTTAATTTTATTATGTGTCATTGAGAAAATGATGATTTGAAAAATATAATCTTAGTGTATAAATGACATGAAAAAAATAGGTGATGTAGATTCTTTTAATTGATAAGGGATCATAGATGACATGATAAGAAGAGTCTATAATATAATTTCTCCTTCAATCCCAAAATCTTATTTATAACCTCTTAGGCCGCTATGTGAGCATGTGTCACACACTCAAACTTGAACTCACGATATGTGACATTTGATAAAATCAATTTTGTTGGGTTTTTAGCACGCTCGAATCGATAACTAAAACTGTCAAGGAGGGTTGTAAATGTATGGTGGTTGAATTGGCTAAAATCGAAATAAAGGTAGACAAGAGATACAATGTTTTTAGAGTGGTTCATCAGTGTAACAAGCACCTACATCCACTACCTTAGCACATCAGTAAGGATTTCCCAATTCACTCAACAATGAATTCGTCTTCTTTTCCCTGTTTAGAAGGAAACCGTTACAACCCTATCTTCTGGACTTGACTAAGATAGAACCAACTCTAGTTTTTCTCTCAAGGCTAAACTAGAACCTCTCCTTTTACAAGGGATTTGTTTGGGTAAACTAAATACCTCACAAGGTTGGTGTTTACACAATTTAAGCTCACAAGAGTGCACAAAGAATTTACAATAAAGCACTCTTCTTAGACTATGTACAAGAGAAAGACAAAATAAATATTTAGACTCTATTTCTCTTGATCATGTTGCTTGGATGTAGTCTCTAACTATCTTCAAGTGTCCAAGCCTTCAATTTATAGTCTCAATTGAGTTTGTAGCAGTTACTAGCCGTTGGGGATGTTTTGAAGCCGTTGGGATCTTTATTTCCCACATTAATTGCAGTTCTGGTGCTTACCGTATCAGTACACGGGGACCCGTATCGATACGCCCTTCTTCAGAACTAGTCGTTAAGCTCTTGCCAGCCTAAGCGTATCGATACGCTAGGGAGCGTATCAGTACGGTTTACATTTTAAAAGACCGTTGCGAAATAGCCGTTGGGATTGTTAAAACAGGGATCGGTACGCCTAAGATGCGTATCAAAACGATTCATATCCGTATCGATATGGGTAACCCCTTAATGGTACGGGTTTTTGCAGATTCAAAACTTGGGTAAAATGGTATCGATACGAGGTATACCGTATCGGTACAAGCTTGCCGAAAAGTCAAGTTTGACTACTTTAAAGCATTAAAAACTTTGCAAAAAAACCTTTTTAAATACAACAAACATATTTCCAAGTTGTTTTGACTTAAAGACAAGTTTTAAATTCTTTTCAAACTTGTCCAAAACATTTTTTCAATTATTATATCAAAACAGTAGTTATACAATCTCCCCATTTTTGATATAATAAAACCAACTTGAAAAATTGTTTGGGATTTCTCCCCCTTTGTGAAATAAATTTTGAATAAGAGAATTAAAATTCAATATCAATTAGAGCTCCCCTTATTCATTTGAAAATTCAATTTTTCAAATCATTTCTCCTCTTTTTGTTATATCAAAAAGAATTTAAAATACTTTTAGGCTCAAAATAACTTAGGAGGTTTAAAAATGACAAAAATAAGAGTTTTGGTTTTAAAATTGGCTCCCCCTTACTCATTGCATCATATTAGGATTAACAAATAATTCAAGACTTTAAACAAAAGTTAGATAACCAAATGTATAAAATAAAAGCATTATGCTTAGAGGTTACCCAATCTTCTTTTCATGTGTGATTTGAGCATTTTTTGATTTTTCTTTGCTTGACATTGCTCCAACACACCTATAAAAGACATTCACTTGATTTTTTGTATCCAAATTGCTTTGGAATGTCTTTATTTCCCTTAAGAACTCATACTTGTTTAATCCTATAAAATTTTCTCTTCTTAATAGGACAAGTATGTAAGGAATGACCATGATAATGACAATGTGAGCATTTTGCCATTATGTGACAAGATGAATTATTAAAAATGATTTCTTTTTTCTTTTGTTAAGCTTTCAAGCTTAACTTTCAAATCAAGATTTTCTTTTTCTAAAACATATTTACTTGTTTTTGAAAACTCTAAATCATTTTTCGAAATTTCATTTTGGTTTTCAAAATCCAATTTTATTTTCAAAAGAAAATCATTTTCAAACTCAAGTTTTGAAATCATTTTCTTAAATTTAGAATTCATGGTCTCAAATTCCAAAAATAATTCATCGAAAGCATCTTGCAACTCATCGAAAGAGTAAGAATTAAGCTCACTTGAGTTAGAAGATACCTTAGGCTCATCGAGAGCCAAAACACCATCCACATTTGAATTTGAGAGAAGGTTTGCACATGATTGATCATCATCTTTCTTTTCTCCCTTCTTGTTGCCATAAAGCTTCTCAAGTTTCTCCCACAATTCTTTGGCACTTTTGCATGTGGAGATCTTCTTGGAAACTTCTTCGTTAAGGCCACAATAGAGAATGTGCATCGCCTTGGTGTTTAGCTTGGCCTTCGTGTCGTTGGCACTCCTTTGCTTTTTCTTCTTCTTTGGAGCTTCTTAATACCCATCTTCAATGATGTCCCAAACCTCATAGTCTAGAGACTTGATGAAGAATTTCATGATATTTTCCCATTGGAAGTATGCTTCTCATTCGAAGAGTGGAGGACACGAGATAGAGCGGCCTTCTTTAAATCTTGCCATTTTCTTGAATGGTGGACTTCGAGCAAATGATCTTTACTCCTGGATGTTAGTCCTTCGATGGAGAGGAGGCTCTGATACCAATTGTTGGGTTTTTAGCACGCTCGAATTTATCACCGAAACCGTCAAGGAGGGTTGTAAATGTATGGTGGTTGAATTGGATAAAATCGAAATAAAGGTAGACAAGAGACACAATGATTTTAGAGTGGTTCGGCCTTCTAACAAGCTCCTACATCCACTACCTTAGCACACCACTAAGGATTTCCTAATTTACTCAACAATGAACTCGTCCCTTTTTCTATGTTTAGAAAGAAGTCGTTACAACCCTATTTTTTGGACTTGGCTAAGATAGATCCAACTCTAGTTTTTCTCTCAAGGCTAAACTAGAACCTCTCCTTTTACAAGTAATTTGTTTGGGTAAACTAAATACCTCGCAATGTTGTTGTTTACACAATTTAAGCTCACAATACTGTACAAAGAATTTACAATAAAGCACTCTTCTTAGACTATGTACAAGAGAAAGAAAAAATAAAGATTTAGACTCTATTTCTCTTGATCATGTTGCTTGGATGTAGTCTCTAACTATCTTCAAGTGTTCAAGCCTTCAATTTATAGTCTCAATTAAGTTTGTAGCCGTTACTAGCCGTTGGGATGTTTTGGAGCCGTTGGGGTCTTTATTTCCCACATTAATTGCAGTTATGGTGCTTATCATATCGGTACACGGGGACCCGTATCGGTATGCCCTTCTTCAAAACTAGTCGTTGGGCTCTTGCCAGCCTAAGCATATCGATGCGCTAGGGAGCGTATCGGTACGGTCTGCATTTTAAAAGACCATTGCGAAATAGCCGCTGGGGTTGTTAAAACAGGGATTGGTACGCCTAAGATGCGTATCGAAATGATCCCTATTCGCATCGATACGAGTAACCCCGTATCGGTACAGGTTTTGGCAGATTCAAAACTTGGGTAAAATGGTATCGATACGGTGTAACACCCAAAAATTACTCCAATTTGAAAACCTTAATTTTTAAAATCCCTAATTCGAAACCCTAGAATTTGGGGGATTTTGTTTCTAAAATCCTAATTTGAGTGTGAGGATTAAATAAAGTAAATGCAAAATTTTGTGGCTTGATTTAGAAATATTGATGGGTTATTTTGTAATATGGGTAAAGTTCTGATGCTTTTATGTAAACCCTAAAATGCTCAGTGACCATTCGTGCAATTCACCCTTTTTGTTGTGATATTTAACCATGTTTTTCAACCCTAAAATCGATTTAACTCCCATTTTGTTCTGTCAGCCGCACCCCTCTCCCCTTTATTGTCATTGTCCCCACCTTTCCTGAGTCCGGCCAAGCTCCGATCAGGGACTTATCGGCCGCCGTTCGTAAAACCGAGACCACCCCTGTGTTTCCCTTTGCCGTCCGATCAAAGCCCAAGCCTCGTTTTCCCCTTATCGCCGGCCGTTCACCTGGAAACGGTAAGAAACCTTTCGGTTCATTGCATCGCCGTCGGTTCCGCTTCCCTTTTTTAGATCCAGAGTTATTTGTGCTTTGAGTTGTCGGTGAGCCGTTGTATTGATTTAGATCTACCACCGTCGTCCTTGTCGGTCGTCGTTCTTGAGGAAACGACCTTAGAGTCGTTCGAATTTGTGGGTTTTGGTGTCGAAACCTTTTGGTTTCCACTCGAGCTTTTCGCCACTGTCACCGTTCGTTCTTGCGCCTCTGCCGTCATCACCGTTGTCAGTTTTGGGTAAGCTTTCTTCGAGTGAGTTTTATTTCAGATTATTTGATGTTGAGTATTGTTTGTTGTGGAGTGCTGATCGTTGGTTGTGTTGTTGCCATTGCTGTTGTCTTTTTCGACGAGTCTGGGCCGCAACCTCTCATCTGTCCGTGGCGTGCCGCCGTTCGTGGAGCTTGCCGCCGTCGTCAAAGGTTCTGGAAACCCTAGTGTAGTTTTGGTAAAAGTGTAGAGTTGGGCTGAGTGTGTTGTAGGTTGAGCCCAAGTGTTAGTGAAGCTAAGTGGGTTGTTTGTGTTGGTGTTTGTGGGATGGTAAACCCAACGGGTTTGTGAGTGTGGGTGAATGGAGTTGGGTGTTGTGGCCCGTGTGTGTGTTATGTGAGCCTATAATTATGAGTAAATCAGACCCATGATCAGACCGGACCATGTGACCAAACCAGTATTGAACCGAACCGGATCAATAAAACTTGGACCAAACTCAACCGAACCATGAGTCTTGAACTAGACTGTTGACTTTGACCTGTATGAATCAGTTTTGACTTTGACCAATTGGACTGAATTGACCGTTGACCCGTTTGACCAGAGTTGACCAGTTTGACTTTGACCAGAGTTGACTTTTTTCGAAAAACATTCCTTTTGACCTTTCTCGACGCTCCGAATCCGTATCCGCTGCCCGTTTTGTCAAATTAGAATCCGAAAGCTCTGTTCTGCTAATTTCAGTAAATTATTCATAAAATCTGATAAGTTGTGAATTTCAGAATCTGATTCGGAATATTCTTGTGTTCAGGTGATAACGTCTTCGATGTCGACGAGTTACCTCCAGTTGTTCAAATCGATCGTGCACGTTCTTCGAGATCTTCACGTGAGTATATCTTAGTTTAGTTTTCAGTGTTTTAGTCGGTGGCTTAGTGTTAGTAATAAATACTAATATAGTATTCATACCTCGTAGGTCCTGATTCAGCTAGATCTGAGCGTAAGACGCGCTTTTCTCGGCATTAGAGCTTCTGTTGCTTAAGGTGTGTCTCTTCCTGTTTTATAAACTTATGTGTTTCTTTATGTGCTATAAATTTTATGTGCTTTTCTGGATTAATATAAGTAAATGTTTTGTACATTTTGTGTGCATACTCTGTTGTGATTTGGTGAATGTTTTCAGACATCATGCATAACATGTCATACTGTGATTTAAGTGAAATATCAGATTTTCGAAAACGTAAAACATCGGATTTAAAGTATTGTGCAACTTGAATTTTCATAATTCAAGTTTCGGATGAGACTCGGATTTTAAAATATGCATCATATCATTGTGGGTATACGGTTTGAGATTTGTTCGGGGAAGATCAGTGGTTTCATCCTTCGGGCTGAATTCCGCTTCGGATTAGTGGTTTCATCCTTCGGGCTGAATTCCACTTCGGATCAGTGGTTCCACCCTTCGGGCTGAGTTCCACTTCGGATGGTGACGATGGAGAAAGTAGGTTCTGGGGAACCTTATTTTTCGGTGTATCGGAGATGGGTATCATGATTCATGTGCATCAGACATCATGTCTTCACGATCCGGTTTTGTTGTGTTTTCCGAAAAGTCTTTATCAGAAAATAAAACACTATTTTGCTTTGTTTTGTTTTTGCTTGCACTTTAGAGGGGTATACCGTATCAGTACGGGCTTGCTAAAAAGTCAAGTTTGACTACTTTAAAGCATTAAAAACTTTGCCAAAAACCTTTTTAAATACCACAAACATATTTTCAAGTTGTTTGAACTTAAAAACAAATTTTAAATTCTTTTCAAATTTGTCCAAAACATTTTTCAATTATTATATCAAAACACTAGTTCTACAAATTTATTCATGGCCAGAATGACCTTAAAAAGTCGAAAAATAATAGTAGCTAAAAATAAGTGAGAATAACCCTAACTTTGTTAAAGACAATAAGATTAAATAAAGAAAAATTAACTTTGACTCCCACGTGCACCAAATTGACAAATCATCCTTGTTGACAGCTAAAAACACGGATAGAAATCTCATATTTTTTTTTTTGGTGTTCTTACTTATGTCCCTACGCTTAAAATTAACTTTAAGGTTTATGGTTAGAACTTAAAAAATTTATGGTAGGGTATATTTTTTAGGATATAGAGTTTAGGATTTAGAATTTAGGTTCAGAGCTTGAAATTTAATTTTGTAGTGTTTTTTAGTGTTGGAGCATAAGTAGGGGCACCGAAAAGGAGTAAAGATTTTTTATCCAATGCACGGATAGAAATCCTCTGCCCCTTTTCGGTTTCCCTACTTATGTCCTTACGCTCAAAATTAAGTTTAGAGTTTTAAGTTAAGGTTTAGAAAATTTATGGTAGAGTGTATTTTTTTAAGGTATATGGTGTAGGATTTAGGATTTAAAATTTAAAATTATGACTTAAAATTTAATATTATAGTATTTTTTAATATTGAGGGGCAACGAAAAGGGCAGAAAATTTTATCCTAGATGCAAACATTAAACTCGGAAACCAAAATTCAGTGAAAAAATTTATGTTTTTAAAGTTTAACGGTAAAATCGATACAAATGCTGAAATTCAGTGTCATTTATATTATTTTGCCTTTATTTTTAGCCCTTTCAAACTCGGCTGAGATAATAGAAAAGAAAAGACACGACTGAAATTATCAAAAAACCCTCTCTCCATTTTCTTGGCTTCTTTCTTCCCCGAACCTTCATACTTCGACATACCTGTCGTCTTCGATCCGAAATAAAAAATAATAGTTCTCTCAAATCCTCCTGAAATAAGGAGAAAAGAGAGGAGAGGAGAACAAGCTCGTCAAGTGAAATAGCAATCTTGTTTACTGAGAAAAAGCTCGGAGCTCTTGTGATTCGTGGAGATGTCGTTAATCAATTGACGTTATCCGTTTTAACTTCTCCAGGTTCATTCTGGAATCTAATCTTATTGTCTTTTTCCTATCTAATTTTTAGGTTTATTTTTTGATATCTTATTGTTTAATCTTATTTTAATCGTCTAATTGATGCTTGGTTCATTTTTTTTGAATTTTTTAAATAAAATTTTCCCAATTTCTAAGTTACTACGTGGGGGTGATATTGGTTAACTTCGGTTTGGTTGCTGAAAAAATTGAATGAGTGTAAAAGGAAGAAATGGAGTGACTTTTAAACTCTATAGTAAACGTTGTTAACTTGCTAATAAATTGACAGTTAACTTGAGCTAACTTAGTGAAATTTCTATCCCTTTTTTTTGTTTAGTAAAAATTGTTATGAATGCAACCGAATGGTATTTAATCAAAATTCGAAGTCATTGAACTGGAGAAAAAATGTGATTGATTTATCTTATCAGTTCGATTACTGGAATACCTATTGGAACTTGTGCATTAAAATGAACTGCACAATTCCATGTATTGTTTTGCAATGATTATTTTACGAATGCATTTTTCTTCTGATTACATAGGCATAGGCATGTAGATTGGAGTGCATATTAGGTTGGTTACGCAGGGCAGTGTTTAATGTTAAAGTGCATTGGAGGAATTAGACCTAGATTTTGGTATGATTGTAATATTTATGGTCTGCATCTGCTTATGAACAGAATGGACCGTTCTGCTAGTGGTGAGGGTCCTGCTATACTGCAGTTACATAAATGGGGTCCCTCAGAGTTGCCAATCAATCTGTCAGAATATCGTGAAGCCTTTATATCTCCGACAAGGGAGTTACTTTTATTGCTTTCATACCAATGCCAAGCTTTGCTACTTCCTTTGACCACAGGTTAATATTTCTTATTCTCTGTTTCTAGACTGCCAAAATTGTATTGCATTTTTGTTTAGGTTTTAAGGTCTTGATTTTGGGGTTTCCCTTGATCAATTACTTGCTGTTACTGTGCTCTTGGTTTCAATCGCATGGGTTTTCTGATTTACTTTTACAGTTGTTGATTTTTCCCTTTTGGTTTGCAGGGGGCTCTTTAGATGCTGATGTTTCTGAAAGTTGCCATGACGAGAGTCCCGAAAATTTAGATTTATTAGCTTGTAGGTCTAATTTAAAGGATGATATTCCGTGCACTTCTGGATCAGCAACAGATTCTGATAACGGTATTACCTTTGAACCTGGATTTTCAAGGTCCAAGGGTTACCCCTTTATTTGTGATGTAAAGTCATTGGCTTGGGGTGTGTGTGGGGATACCTATAATCAGCACAAAGATGTTTCATTTAGAGAACTTCTTTTTGTGTCCGGCAATCAAGGTGTGATGGTACATGCCTTCTCTCAGCCTGATAAGAGCCACGTGCCTGCCACAGTGTTAGAGGGTGGGTTCAAGGAAGGAACATGGGTTGAGTGGGGCCCTTCATACTCATCATTTCAACATATCAAGGAAGAGAAGACAATTGATTTGTCCTTTGAAGAGTCTCAGAATACCATTGATAAAAGCATCACAAATGGAAATTTAGGAGTTCCAGACAAGATAAGTAAGAGAGTTGGGGATGATGTAATGTCGGGATCTGGCACTTCACAGAGGTGGTTGCATTCATTTTTCACTAAAGCTGAAACTGTTGAATATGAGGGTGGCATTTGGACCAGGTTTCCTCAGAAATCATCATTTCCTTGCTCTGCGAAAGTTGTTTCTTTTGGCATTTTTACTAGTGATTTCCCAGTTTTGAGATTCCTTAGTAAAAAGAACTCTTCATCAAGTGCAAAGAGCTGCCAAGAGACTAATAGAAATCTAGAAAATGGTTCCCATGAAAACGTTGAGTTGGATACATCTGATGTTGGTTCCAGCTCTCCATACGAATGCTCCAGAGTGTTCTCTAGCAATTCTCATCAGCTAATTGGATTCCTTTTAACACTAATGGACTCTGCATCTGCCAATGCTAGCGATGGAAGTGAAAAAAGGATTAAGAATATAATTGTCATTGCCAGGTTGGATATTTGGGGAATTCAGTGGGTTTCTTTGGTGAAGCTTCCGCAAAATGAAAATACATGCCCACTGGATGATTGGAAAGACTTCCACTTTTCTGATGATTTTCTTATCTGCCTCAATGCTTCTGGTGTAGTGTTCTTTTATGATGCAGTGTCTGGTGAGCATGTTGCACATCTTGATATTTTACGGGCATGCGAATTGAACTATTTTGCGAATTTGCGTGAACCGGAAAGGTCAACTCTTGATGATGATATGCAAAGCCAGTCCAATTATCAGCATGGTGATTTGTTTGTTAGAAGAACTTTTAAGAGGCTACTTGCTGCATCATATACATCTCTTTTGGCTGTGGTTGATGAATTCAATATAGTGTATGTGATATATGCTGGGGACTGTCTACCAGACAAGTATTATGCATTTGAAAAATTGCTCTCACATTATGAACATTTAGGACTTGGGATGTTAGTTGGTTGGGATGTAGGGAGTTCTGATATAAGCCATCAAAGGATATATATTGGTTCTCCAAATTCTTGCAATTTAAATAGCTCTTACAAAACAAATGAAATTGTTTCCTTTTGTGGTAATACTGGAAACAATATTCTTCAGAAAATTGGTGGCTGGAAACGTTATGGAAATGGGTGCCTAACTGATTCAGTCTTGAATGGTTTTTCTGCTGCCTCAAAAGTAATGAATGAGAAAGTTCGTGATTCACAAGTACATTTCCACCTTATGCGAAAGGTTTTTCTTCCAACAGATAGATATGGTGATGATGACTGTATTTGTTTTTCTCCTTTTGGGATTTCTCGGCTCATTAGAAGGCATAATGTCAAGGACCGCAAGAGTTCTCAAATTGTACATTTTAATTTGCACACAGACTCAGTAGTTCACGATGATAGATTCTTGAATTCGGGAAGCAAAAAATTTTCTCTCCAAGGGAGAGAAGAAGTTTCTATTGGAGAAGCTGTCGGTTGTACTTTCCAGGGTTGTTTTTATTTGGTGACTGATGGTGGTCTTTCGGTTGTTCTCCCTTCTGTTTCGGTTTCATCAAATCTCCTTCCCACTAAAACCATTTCTTATCAGCAATCAGGTATTGGTACTGGCATTGGATGTCATACAAAAAGTATTCTGGGACTGGAAGAGCCAAAAATGTTATGGTCACCTTGGAAAGTTGAAATTTTGGATAGAGTTCTTCTCTATGAAGGTCCTGAGGAGGCGGATTGTTTATGCTTGGAAAATGGTGAGAAAGAACTTAATACAATATATTTGAATATATCAGTAAATATTGGTGATCACAATTGTTTTCCATATCATGTTTTTTATTGTCTTCTTTACCATCTACCATGCTCAGCATTCTAAACATCATTCTTATTCATATATTTTCTACTGTCTATGAGGCTTGTCCTGAACTGTTAATTGACTATACAGAACTGCCATCTTCTTGATAATCTATGTCTGTTCTATTCTGTTCAAATTCATAATGGATATTTAGTTATGGTGGGTGGGTTTAGCCGCTGATATCCCAAGATGCTGGTGACTAATTTAACTCTTTGCATTGATCCTGGGCACTAGTTAACTGATCTTTATTACACCTTTAATTTAAAATGGAAAATTATGAATTATTAGTTCCAGAAAAGGGAAAAATTTAGATAGTGATGGAAATTTTGTGGCTACTAAAGAGGCTGGAATATCTGGCCTGTGTTCCGAGGTGAGTATTGTTTTTATAGAACTGGTTTCAAATGTGTAGTCATGAGGTTATATGGGCTTGGAAGTGGGGAATTTTTTATGGAATTAGTATTGCCACTTCCTATAGAAGTTGAGTTCCTTAAATAGTGGCAGGTTTTGCTTGTTGTAGATAGTAAACAAAGTATTATTCACTCAATCTTGTTGTTGACTAGCATCATAGCTGGAGCCTATAAGTGTAACTCCTTTGAAATTTTAATTTAAGTAGATTTAAATTGTAAAAAGGTTTTATATAACTCAATTATACTGTCGACTAGAATCATAACTGTTGCCAATGTTTTATTTGATGGTCCTTTTATGTACAATATGTAACTGCTCTTAGTAACATACCCTTTTAGCTGTTCACGCATCTTTATTGTAGTTAATTGAAGGTAAACACTAAACCCAGTTTCCATATTAATAGTCTATGCAATGGACATGTTGCTGATGATTATTTTAAATTGTTGCTATCTCTATTAGAGCTCAGGTACATTGGCTATTGCCATTTCATATGTCTAGACTTGAGAGCATTTGAGTGGATTCTCGACTTCTGGGTATTGTTAGAAATGTTCTTTGGCCTTTTAAATTTTGTTTGAAAATTTGAGATTTTCTTTACTTAGCATTCATCTAGTAATTGTTTTTGCTCCAGAGAAATACTTCCGAATAATCCAGAGATGTAAAAATGAATGATCACCTTCTCATATGCAAATTTTGTAGTGATGCTCTTCGTATAAGTTTTTTTTTTGTATCATTTGCTTTTGCTCTGGAGTATGTATTGTTGGGATGTATTCCGAGAGTAGAGAAGTCTTACATGTGCTTTCATTCAGACCTTTTTTTCTATTTGTGATGACTATGAATTGAATACAAACTTTTTCTAAAATCCAAATTGGTTTTGGGATTTCATCCTTTTGTTCTTTTATATCTATTTCTTTTTGTGGTGACTCATGGATTGCTGCATCAATAAAGAATGCTGAACTAGATTTCCAAATTTCATTTGAATTGCTGCTATGTTAGGATGGGATCTGAAGTTTTCACGGATGCGTCGGCTGCAAGTTGCATTGGACTACTTGAAATTTGATGAAGTAAAGCAGTAAGATTCTTTCTTCTCACTTTAAAATTATGTGTTATTAGTCTTTTCTCTCTTCTTTTATTTGCTTTTTCTTTTTTACTTATTTATTTATTCTTTTCTTTCTAAAGTGACATTTTGTGCAACATGCTCAAGTCTTAGCTATTTGTTTATGCTAATATGGAATATATCTGTTCATATAACTTTGTCCAAAGCAGAAGGCTATTCTTATTTTTGCCTTTCACACTCTGTAGT
Source organism: Hibiscus tridactylites (assembly GCA_958450335.1). Lineage (NCBI taxonomy): Eukaryota > Viridiplantae > Streptophyta > Magnoliopsida > Malvales > Malvaceae > Hibiscus > Hibiscus tridactylites. The sequence continues at coordinate 18,681,155 of OY288285.1, read as the reverse complement.
AAATTTCATTATACCACACATATTGAAGGAATCATGTCATATTTAAAGTATTTTGTATGGGGTTGAACAAGAGAGGGGGATCTGTGGTTTCTATCCACTTGATAATTATTTTATTTTCTTCTGTCCTTTTCATTTTGTATTCTAGGTTTTTAGATGCTGTAGAAACCATTTTTTTATAAGAATAGTAGGCCTCGTTAAAACCCCCCTTCATAACTGTAGTAAATCAGAGTAATTCTCTTATTTTATTAGAAAGATCTGTTACATATTTATATACAAGCTATATCTCTATCTTAGGAAACTTTAAATTAGGAAAGAGACTAATTCTAGGAAAAGATATAATCCCTTAAAGTAAGGGATTGTAAATACAAGAAATATTCTCGTAATCCTTAATTTACTCTACATGTACATTCCTACATAACTAACACTCCCCCTCAAACTGTGTATATGTTGTATATACTCAGTTTGGATGTAAACTCATCAAAAATAACTCTTGGAAGTGCTTTAGTAAAGATGTCAGCTATTTGGCTCCTGGTAGGAATATAATTTAGTTGTGCAATACCACCATTCACTTTCTCATAGATAAAGTGCCTATCTATTTCAATGTGTTTGGTTTTGTCATATTGCACTGGATTTTTAGCAATACTCATTGCTGACTGGCTGTTACTATAGACCTCGAACTCAGTCTTTTCATCCAACTCCAGCTCTTTGAGAAGCCTCTTTATCCACATTCCTTCACATATTCCAAGAGCTAATGCTCTAAATTCTGCCTCAGCACTGCTCCTTGACACCACAGCCTGTTTTTTGCTTCTCCAAGTAACCAAGTTGCCCCAAACATAAGCACAATATCCACTAACTGACCTTCTATCAGTGAGCTCTCCTGCCCAACTTGAATCCATGTATACCTTCACTGTTCTGTCTGAATTTTTCATGAAAATTAACCCAGCACCAGGGGTGAATTTTAGGTACTCAGAATTCTGTTAACAGCCTCCAAATGTTCTTCTCGAGGATCACTCATGTGCTGGCTTATAACACTCACTAAGTATGCAATGTCTGACCTTGTTAGAGAAAGATAAATCAGTTTTCCAACTAACCTTTGACAGGGTTCTTTGTCAATTGGATTACCAGCTTCTTCTTTGTTGAACTTCGACCCTGGGTCCATGGGTGTCTCGGCTGGCTTGCACCCAAGCATCCCGGTTTCTGTAAGAAGATCTAGGATGTACTTCCTTTGGTTGATGACTAAACCTTCACTTGACCTTCCTACTTCCATACCCAGAAAGTACCTTAGACTCCCCAATTCCTTTGTTTCAAACTCTCGGGCAAGAACAGCCTTCAAATTCTCAATTTCTCTACTATTATCCCCTGTAATAATTATGTCATCAACATACACAATTAATAAGGTCATTTTACCAGTTGTTGCAACCTTTCTGAACAGGGTGTGATCAGCCTGACTTTGTTTGAATCCATTATTTACCATAGCCTTTGCAAACCTCTCGAACCAGGCTCTTGGAGATTGCTTAAGTCCATACAGTGATTTGTTGAGTTTGCACACTGTATTTCTAGTTGTTTTACCTTCTAGACCAGGTGGTATTTGCATATATACTTCCTCCTCGAGCCTCCCATTGAGAAAGGCATTTTTGATGTCTAGTTGGTGTAATTTCCAGTCCTTGTTCACAGCTATGGACAGCAAGACTCTAATGGTATTCAATTTAGCCACTGGTGCAAAGGTTTCTTGATAATCCACCCCATAGGATTGTGTAAAACCTGTAAGTTATCCGAGAAGTGGTAGAGTTTTATTTAATCTATAATTAGAGTTTATTCCCAAGTCAGTAGTTTAGATTTACTAGAAATCTTGTTTAAATTAGGGACAAATATTATTTAAATTAGAGATAAAAGTATAGTTTTAGTTATATTAGAACTCTATATCAGCCTATTTAAAGGCTTACTCTGTATACATTTAATAGTTAAGAATAATAAGAAAATACAGAGGAACACATTGTTCTCTCTGGAAAATATCTTCTTCATCTTCTTCAAAACAATAAATCCCTAACCTCCGATCACACACAAACCACCATTATTCATTGCATCACCGGCCACCATGGCCCCTTTCTCACAAAACCTTTAGCCACCAGCCTTGCCTTATACCTCTCAATGCTCCCATCTGAGTTGTACTTGATGGTGAACACCCACTTGCATCCAACAGCTCTCTTTTCCTCTGGTAAATCTGTCAAACACCATGTCTCATTTTTCTCAAGTGCCATTACTTCTTCTTCTACAGCTTTCTTCCATTTGGGATTCTTTAAGGCCTCCTCCACGGTTTTAGGAATATGCACACTGTCTAGGCTGGCTGTAAAGGCCTTAAAAGTGGGCTGAAGTCTACCATAGGCAACAAATTTGTTAATTGGGTGCATAGTACATTTTCGTACTCCCTTTCTAATAGCAATAGGAAAGTCACCAAGGTCACTAGAATCTTGAGGAGTAATGTTACCTTCTATCTCAGCAGTAGCAGGATTTAAGCCCGGTTCAACAGCAACAGGACTTGAGTCTGGTTCTTGACAAGTGCTAGGCTGGTTATTTACTTCATTAGGGGCTCTTCTTATCTTGGTATACACCTTAATTTGACTGTCAGCCGGTTGTGGATGCACAGAAGTAGGGGAAATTTGTGCTACAGCCCTAGGTGCTGGAAGAATTGTTGTACAAGGACTTGGTGATTTGTTGGTCTGAGGAGAGTGCATTTCTGTCGGCATAGTGTTTTCTTTTCTGGTGGTTTCAGGATGATATATGAGAGGAATGTCTGGTAGAGGAGAAATGATGGAAGGTGGAAAAACAAAGGGCTGAAATTCCTCATTTTTCTCCCCCTGAAGTTCAGTCCCTGCAAAATATGGGTTATCCTCAAAGAAAATGACATCGAAAGAGACATAGGTCTTTTTAGAAATAGGAGAATAGCATTTGTAACCCTTTTGACTAGAGGAATATCCTATAAACACACACCTGATTGATTTAGGGTCCAACTTACTTCTATTTTTATCATGCACATGGACAAAAGCTGTGCTACCAAATACCCTAAGAGGAAGAACAAATGACAGTGGTTTAAAGTGAGGAAAATGTTTGAATAAGGCTTCTGTTGGTGCTACAAAACCTAAGGTTTTGCTGGGCATTCTGTTGATAAGGTAGGTGGCAGTAAGTAAGGCTTCCCCCAAAGATATTTAGGTGCTTTGGCTGAAAAAAGAAGAGACCTCGTAACCTCTAGTAGATGTCTGTTTTTTCTTTCGGCAACTCCATTTTGTTGTGGAGTGTTGACACAGGAAGTAAGATGGACAATACATTTTTCCCGAAAATAACACCCAAGAGATTGACTAAGGTATTCACGCCCATTATCACTCCTCACAACCTTAATACGTTTGTCAAACTGATTTTCAATCATTTGATAAAAAGTTTTGAAAATTGACTCAACTTCAGTCTTTTCCCTCATTAAAAAAGTCCAAGTATTCCTAGAATAGTCATCAATAAAGGTAATAAACCACCTAGACCCAGATAAGCTTCTGACCTTAGACGGACCCCAAATATCACTGTGGATTATAGAAAAAGGAGATGTGGGTGTAAATGAGGAAGGAGCATATGTTTGCCTGGTATGTTTAGCAATTTGACATACTTCACACTTAAAAGAATTAGGCTTTTTATGGCTAAATAAATTGGGAAACAATTTTGAAAGATACACAAAATTTGGATGTCCTAGCCTACGATGCCACAACATAATCTCATCAGGGTTACTTAAAGAAGAAGAAGATGAAGTCTTAAAACAACGTGAAACTGAAAAAATCTGAGTTGGTAATTCATCAAGGATATAGAGACCATTGGATAGCCTAGCACTGCCAATCACCTTCTTCGAGCCCTGTTCCTGAAATACACACCCATTAATTCCAAAGTGAGCATCACATTTAATATCTTGAACTAACTTACTAACTGATAACAAGTTACAGGCAAGATTAGGAACATATAGCACATTAGGCAAAACCAATTTATCACCCACTTGAATAGTGCCACTTCCTTTTACTTGGGAGAGAGACCCATCTGCAACTTTGATGGAGGTTTTAGAGTTGCAATGGTTAAAGGTGCGAAATAGCTGAAGGTTGCCTGTCATATGGTCAGAGGCACCAAAATCTATAATCCAGGAGAGAGGATTAGAAGTGGCCAAACAGGAAATTCTACCTTCTGTAGCAGGAAATGCAGTAGAATCTGATTGGGAGGAAATTGGACCAAACATATGTTGGAGCTCCACAATCTGTTGCTTACTGAAATTGCTGGAAGTACTGTCATGTGCAGTAACATCTGCTGGTCTCGCTGATTGAGACGGAATGGGAGAAAGAGACGCATCCGAAAGGGTAAAATTAGATGGACGAGGGCTCACTGGAGAGCTAATTGCAGAAGCAGCAGGTTCTGCTGTACCCATATTTTCTAAATAGGGAAGAAAGGTCGAGAGAAGAGGGAAAAAAGAAAAAAAATTGAAATTTGGAAGAGAGGATCGACCCGCTCTGATACCATGTAGTAAATCAGAGTAATTCTCTTATTTTATTAGAAAGATCTGTTACATATTTATATACAAGCTATATCTCTATCTTAGGAAACTTTAAATTAGGAAAGAGACTAGTTTTAGGAAAAGATATAATCCCTTAAAGTAAGGGATTGTAAATACAAGAAATATTCTCGTAATCCTTAATTTACTCTACACGTATATTCCTACATAACTAACAATAACTATCTATTCCATAAGGAGAACAGACAATCAGAGGAAGGAGGAAAAGAGTGCCTTAAGTTTTATTTAAAAGGGAATTAAATACCCATCGTTACAATCAGACGACAACCGAAACCCCAATACAAAAACAAACCCCACACTCAACTAACTTTATCCTCACATCACCCAATCCCTTTTTTAGCCAACTCATCAGCTTCATAGTTAGCACTCCTTACAATCAGACGGCAACTAACATGTTTATCTAAAACCACTGCATTTATCTCCCTAACAATACTCTCATAACATGATGGGCAGGAAGACGGGTCTTTGATCCAATCTAGAGCGACTGAGCAGTCGCATTCCAGCAAAAGACGACCTAACAAACACCAAGTCGAGTTAAAGAAAGATGCTGTAGAAACCATATGCTATTATCTAGTTAACTCTCTTTAAGATTTTGTTTTGTATAGGGTATTGCTGTAATTTTATTTTTTGAACCTCACTACTTTTTTCCTTATCAGTTTTTCTTAACTTTTGTAACATACATATTCTGCTGTCCTCTCTGTTGTGCTGCATGCCCAGAAGAATACATTGATTCTTCAGTGTTTCGTATATAGAGAATTGGATTGTGGCTTTGTTTCATGGATTAGTCTTGTTTTTAACAATAATTAATTAATTAATTAATTTCTCCTACTGGATTAACAGATCTCTGGAGATGCTTGTGGTTGTCAACCTGGCCGAAGAAGGTGTTTTAAGATTGCTTTTTGCTGCAGTTTATCTTATGTTTGGAAAAAATGGCAATGATAACGAGGTTTCTGCTGCATCAAGGTTAAGATCTTCTAACTATTGTTCACTGGCTAGGATGGTCTTACTGTTGTATTTGTTTTCCCCTTGCGATGAAAATGGAAAGCATAACTGCTTGTTATAGTATCGATAACAGTGCACAATAGAAATATATGTTATAATTACAATGTTCTGCCTTTGTTTTCTGTATTGTATACATGCTGCCATCCTCATCTCCAAAGATGTACTGGGATAGTGTGTTGAAGGTGAAGATACTTGGCACTGTGTTTAGACTTTAGATTGAGGGGAGAACAGGAAAAGGAAGGTGGAATTAGGAACCCTTCCCCTTATTTAGGTAACTTAGAATATAAAACAAGCATAAGGAAGTGATTGTCAGCAACCCCCATGTTGTTCAGAAGGCCCATATTTTAGTTCTCCCAAATATGGGAAATGAGGGGAAAGGACTAGGCTAAACTTGCTTTATATTAGAATGTCTATAATACCCTAATTACTTGCATTTAATTCCAAAGAAATCTATCTCTAGCTTCCTTCTTGAGCTTCATTCCTAACCCTTCAATTTTATGTTGGTAAGCCTACAATTTATTCTTAACCTTGCTTTGTACATTTTCATCATCAATTCTTTTAGTTCTTAACATGTCTCCCTAGTATGTCTTGGCTTCCTACAATAATCAGAGTATAAATGATCCTTGTCCAATGGACCACAGTTATAAACTTTCTGCTGGTCAAAGAAAGGAGTTGGCAACTAACCCTGCGTTGTAACTGAAACTAGGTACCTTGAAAAAATATAGCTCCTTTAATCTGTAGAAGCTCTGATAGTTGAGAGAAAGAACCAAGAGAGAACTTTTGAGAGAAAAAACCAAGAGACTTTTTGTTCTCCGTCATATATAAATTGCAATAATAATTCATAAAACTTATCTACCAAACACCAGTCGGCCGAAACAAATATCTCTTCTTTCCTTAACTAACTTCTATCTGAATATAGTGTAAGGTTTGAAACCCTACAAGTAATGTTAGACTTAAACAACAATTATTCAATTCAATACTAGTGTTTGATATTGTTTGATAAACTGAAGCTGAAAAATTAAGTATTGAATTTTTAGTACAGAATTTTGCAACTATTGAATTGATATTATAAAATTGTTTGGTGCATTAGTAATTAAGCATCAAATATAATTTTTCGACAAACTGGTTGAAGGGTGCATCGTTGGTGTATGGATTCTGATCATGTCAAATTTGGTTCCTTACTGATCATATTTGTTATTGGTATTATTGTTGATGTTATCTACAATTTCAAGTCAGAACGGTTTCCTGGTTAGGACATTGTGTTTGACTTCACAAATCAGCTAGTGTCTTTCCTTGGTTTTGCATGGGTTATAAATTTATGCCATGTTTTGGTCAAGACCTATATAATTTTGGATGTGGGTGTAGTATGGTTGGTTATGTGTTAATTTGAATGCTATGTATTTTTTATGGGTGAGTCAGATTGCTATGTATATCTTCTAGATATATATTTTACATTTCATTTTCTATTGGTACAGGCTACTGAACTTAGCCACCTGGTTTGCTACCAAAATGATCCGTGAATATGGATTACAACAGCTTAAAAGGGATGCATTCATGTTTCAGGGCTTAGATACGCCCCGCGTCCTTGCACTTCCTTCAGTATTACCAGATAAAACACAAAATGAAGTAGGAACTTCCACTAGACTTCGAGAAATGGCTCATTTTTTGGAGACTATTCGTAATCTGCAATATCAACTTAGAGCAAAACTTAAAAAGCCAGGCCAAGGATTGGTATGATTTGGATACTCTTTGCTGGTTGTAGTCTAGCCCCAGAATTTTATGTAATGTACTTTCTGTATGAAACAGGTGGATCGGAAGGAGCCATTAAGTATAGTAGATCCGAGTTTCCTTCAGGATGAATTTCAGTTTTCAACACCTTCAGTTGATTCCCTGGAGACACTGAATGAACATGAGCTTCAGATTCCTGCATTGGCATTCCCACCCAACAATACCGAGAAGCTTGCTTTGGTCCCCAACAATTCTATAAGCACCGAAGCTTATACAGACTTAGAGGATCCAAGTGAAGCAACTGCCCTTATTCCACGAGGAATGGGCTCAGGGAAAATTCTTCCTACTGAAAATCCAAAAGAGATGATTGCACGTTGGAAAATAGATAAACTGGATTTGAAAACTGTTGTAAAAGATGCTTTACTCTCTGGACGCCTCCCTTTAGCTGTTCTTCAACTGCATCTTCATCGTTCTAGTGAATTCACTTCTGATGAAGAGCCTCATGATACCTTCAATGAAGTTAGTGACATTGGAAGAGATATTGCTTATGATCTATTTTTGAAGGTAAAGTATTAAAGGTTAAATACATGAAGGTGAATTTTTCCATATTTCAGTACATTGACCGTACATGAACAACAGGGTGAAACTGAGCTTGCTATAGCAACATTACAAAGGCTTGGAGAGGGCGTTGAAATCTGCCTCAAGCAGTTGTTATTTGGCACAGTGAGGAAAACACTCCGTGTGCAAATTGCTGAGGAGATGAGGAGATATGGTTACCTCGGATCAGTTGAGTGGAAAATATTGGAGAGAATATCACTAATTGAGGTAAGTGAGCATTTACTGTTACTTGCTTTATATTTCTGTTAAACTATGTGTAAATGCAAATGAGTTTATACCCTTTCCATTTCTGTGGAGTTGAACTTTTTTCTGTCTCTCTTGGAAGCGGCTTTATCCTAGCTGTAGTTTCTGGAAAACGTTTCATGACCGTATGAAAGGGTGCATGCGCGTGTCATCAACCTTAAACTCACCAGAGGGGATTCATTTGTGCCTCTTGGACTTCTTCAACAATTTAAAAATTGAATGTGGTGAGATTGATGGAGTCGTTTTAGGTGCATGGGCAAATGTTAATGAAAATTCATCTGATACTGTGCTTGAACAAGATGGTGTTCATACTGGATACTGGGCTTCTGCTGCTGTGTGGTCCAAAGCCTGGGATCAGAGAACCGTTGATCGTGTAAGACTTTTTCTTTCCTTACAGCATACATATTTTGAAAATATTATGAATTGTATTGAAATGCAATGGAAGGAAATGGAATTTTCATAGTAAGACATGTTCGATGGTCACTATTGTTTGTATTTCTTTGCTTTAAAAAAGATGGGTGTTAAAATCCTGTTTTTTTGATATTGCATGCTTAAAAACGGTCGAACCCATGTCCTCGTCCTCCTGGATGTCACAACAGCAACGTGCCAACTGGGTTAAGGCTCAGTCAGCAGGAGTTAATATCCTTTTTAAATGGCTAACTATATTTTGTTAAAATTAAAGTTTCATTCTCTTGTTTCAGTCATTTCACTTAGAATGGGAAAAGCTTTCAATGTGTCTGATATGTTATGAAACAGTAAAAGGGCCAGCATCTTGAACTTAAATTAAAAATGATGTTTTATCTGTGAAATTGGCATCTACGATTTGGTCCCTAATTACTTTAAAAGGGGTGCATCATATTTACAATTATTTTTGCGGGATAAATCTTAGAAGCTGAAACATGCAATATCTTCGAAGGTTAGTTTTTGTATTGTATGCAAATTCATGTTTGCTTTAACACACTTATTGGGAGGCAGACCTAAAGATGTCTTTGTTTAAACTTCTGCTTTTCAGATAGTATTGGATCAGCCTTTTGTAATGGGTGTTCATGTGTCATGGGAGTCGCAATTGGAATATCACATATACCATAATGACTGGGAGGAAGTCTTCAAACTCTTGGATCTTATTCCTACATCTGTTTTATCAAATGGAAGCCTCCAAATAGCTTTGGATGGTTGCCAGCCTGCCTCAACAATCGAGTGCAGCGTATTTCCTGACTTTGGCAATTATATCTATTCTGTTGAAGAACTGGATTCTGTATGTATGGATGTTCCAGATATTAAGATTTTTAGGTTGTCTTCCATTTTTATGTGTTCTACGTGGTTAAGGATGCTGATAGAGCAGGAGCTTGTAAAGAAACTTATATTTTTGAAAGAATACTGGGAGGGCACTGCAGAGGTAGCATCTCTTCTTGCACGATCAGGCTTCATTATGAAGAGATATAAGATTTCATTTGAAGATAATTCAATTGGGAGATCATCAGATCTCGATTTCTCAAGCAGGAATGAAAATTTCCGAGCAGATACTGTGCAAGCTCTGGATAAATTACTTATTCGTTACTGTGCACAAAATAATTTGCCAAATCTTCTGGACCTTTACCTTGATCGTCACAAGTTGGTTTTCGATGATGAGTCATTTTTTTCATTACAAGAAGCTGCAGTAAGTATCATAAAATGTCCAATGACTGTTGATGTTTTTTTCTTTCTTTCTAGCGTCTCTTTTGATTGATAGATGTTTAGTAACCTTCCTTAAGTATTTTATTGTGTTTGACAACTGGACCCGTCTGTTGCTCAAGGTTATTACCTCTAATTTTATAATATTTTATTAACTTCATCAATGTGAAATATCATGTTTATATGCGGATTATCTTAAAGCTTTCTGATATTGTCAGCTTGTTTACTTATGTCTCTACTACATTGTTCTGTTCTATGCGATAAACTAATTTTTATGTGTTCTTACATGCCCTCTCCTGTCTGGTGCATCTGTTCAGGGAGATTGTCATTGGGCAAGATGGTTGCTTTTGTCAAGGTTTAAGGGCCATGAATATGATGCATCTTTTGAAAATGCTCGTTCAATAATGTCTCGTAATTTGATTCACAATGGCAGCCTCCATGGTCACGAAGTAGACGAAATAATTCATACTATTGATGATATCGCAGAGGGAGGTGGAGAGATGGCAGCATTAGCAACTCTAATGTATGCTTCTGCTCCAATCCAGAATTGCTTAACTAGTGGGAGTGTTAACAGGCATAACAGCTCCACAGTGCAATGCACATTAGAAAATCTGAGACCTGCTTTGCAGCACTATCCTACATTGTGGCGCACACTTGTATCTGGATGTTTTGGACAAGATTCATCTTTTGGTTTCTTGCGCACTGGAGCAAAAAATGGTTACTATTTTACCTTTCTTTTGCTTGTTTATTCATACCCATTAAAAATATGTATCTTTAGTCATACTTTTCTTTGCTTTTGTTTTGTGAGTGCAGCTTTAGTAGAATACCTAAATTGGCGTGACAACATCTTCTTCTCTATTGGACGTGATACTTCACTACTACAGATGTTGCCTTGCTGGTTTCCTAAAGCCGTACGGCGATTGATCCAGCTTTATGTGCAGGTCTCTTTTCTTTTCTCATATTTTTCCCTTTTAATCAAATATAGGATGGTGGGTACTGGGTTACTAGGTAAGCTGTGTTCCTATGGCTTTATCATGCTTGTATTAATGTTATTTTATGTTTCTTTTGACAGATTTAAGCCCTTTATATGCCAAATTCCATCTATTCACTTGCTCTTTTGGCATTTACTTTGCACAATGTTGCAGGGTCCCCTTGGATGGCAATCACTTTCAGGTTTGCCTACTGGAGAATCTTTGTTGGATAGAGACATCGATTTTTACATAAATACTGATGAACAAGCCGAGATTAATGCTATCTCCTGGGAAGCAACTATACAAAAGCATGTTGAAGAGGAACTTTATCACTCTTCACTCAAGGTTTATCCTTATTCACCCAAGATAATAAGTTGATAATATCAAAATGACTGATAAACATGTGGGACGATTTATGTACTTAATATATTTTTCTTATTGCCTGCATTACATTAAGGATGATGTCTTGCTATCTGCAATGTTTAAAAAATCAGATTAGAGATCAAACTGGTGAGACCGTCTATTTCTGGTTGAACAGGTCGGTTGCATTGAATAAGTATTAAATATTTAATAAAACTACTTATTTGACTAAATGGTATTTTTAAAGAAATTTTTTATTTGACTAAAGGTTCAAATCTCATCAATACAATGAAAATTTTATAAAGAAAATTTTTTAATGCGTTTCCGGTATTTGCAATTTTCAGGGTTTTTAATGGTTCAATTTTTTTTTCTGGTTTGACAAACTCCTGGTTTAATGATAATACTAGTCCCCGTGGACCATTGGTTCCGGTTCAACCGGCCAGTCTTGTCTAGTTTTTTTAACACTGGACTAGATATCTGGGTTAGAGTTTCATGTGTATTGTGAAAGGATGATACTTTGAAATCTGAGTTAAAATTTCATGTGTATTTTAGTGACAAATTGAAGTTCTTGCTTGATACACTAGCAGATAATTAAGGGGAATATTGGACTCATTTTCCTATGTTGAAAGGGTCCTGTTGTTTTGAATTTATATGCTTGTAAATTGTCTTTCCTTCTCTCTGTCTTCTGATTAAAAAACTTAATAAAACTTGAGGTACATGGTCATCATACTTCGTTTCAAATATTTAGACACTGAGCATTTGTTTTATTAAATAAATCTGGTCTCATCGTGGCCGTTTTTTCTTTTTTTCCCTTTAGTTTTTCTGGTATTCTAAATCTTGAATGAGATGTCGAATAGTCGAATCATTTTCAACTTTTGTTAATTTTGTTTTCTCCTTTATACTTGTTTGTATAAAAGAGTAAATTCCGTGAAGTAACTGCTTTATTATATCATCATGCCTTCTTCTTTCTGCTTTGTTTATTTGGGTGAATGCCACTGTTAGTATGGCGTTTGCTTCAATCAATTTGTTTCTGGAATTATCTAATTCATTTAACTGTAACCAATTTTATCTCAGTAGTTCAAAATTTTCTTTTCTTCTCACTTTAGGATACTGGACTTGGGCTTGAACATCATTTGCATCGTGGACGCGCTCTTGCAGCTTTTAATCATCTTCTTATTTCAAGAGTTGAAAAGTTGAAAATGGAAGGGAGATCCAATGCTTCTGGACAAACAAATGTTCAATCAGATGTCCAGACGCTTCTTGCACCTATATCTGACAAGGAAGAGTGTCTTCTTTCATCTGTAAGGGCTTTATTTTCATGTTATTTAGATTATAATGTATTTATGATTGAAATGAATGGCATTTACTAGAATGAAAATCCATTAATGGGCGCTGTCTTAGTTTATTTTCTTATGCCACTACTGAATTACCGAGGCAATGTTTTATATAATGCTGCATAATACTCATTGCTCTTGAATTTCAGGTCACGCCCTTTGCTATTACCCATTTTGAAGACAATGTGTTGGTGGCATCATGTGCTTTTCTTTTAGAGCTTTGTGGCTTATCAGCCAGCATGCTCCAAGTAGATGTAGCTTCATTGAGACGGATATCTTTCTTTTACAAATCCATTCAAAATAAGGAGAATTCTAGGCAACTTTCTTCGAAGAGTTCAGCATTTCATGCTGCAACACATGATGATAGTATTATGGAGTCTCTAGCTCGAGCATTGGCTGATGAATGTATGTATGGGGATAACTCTAAGCAAAGGGGGTCTCTTATTTCATTTTCTAGTAAACAGCCTTCTCGAGCTCTTATGCTTGTCCTACAGCATTTAGAGAAGGCTAGTCTTCCACAGTTAGTGGAGGGAAAAACATGTGGATCTTGGCTGTTAACCGGTAATGGTGATGGTACTGATTTGAGATCTCAACAAAAAGCTGCTAGTCAGTACTGGAGTATGGTAACTCTCTTCTGTCAGATACATCAGCTTCCCTTGAGTACAAAATATCTTTCTGTATTGGCAAGAGATAATGACTGGGTATGCTTCAATATTTTTACTTGATTTCTGAATGGCAATTTTTCTGCGACTCCAAACTTACGGTTTCCCTGTCTTCTTAAAGGTTGGATTTTTGTGTGAAGCTCAGATTGGAGGATACACATTTGACACAGTGTTCCAAGTTGTAAGCTCATTGTTTGTGAACTTCTTCTTTTAAATATATGTTGTCTTTATAAGTTTAATGCTTGATGTTGTTCTATTATGTTTTTAAAATAGTTTCCACCACTTCATATCCTGTTACATTCTATTCATGTGTCAGGCATCAAAAGAATTCAGCGATCCTCGCCTTAAGATTCACATACTAACAGTTTTGAAAAGCATGCAATCAAAGAAAACGGCTAGCTCCCAATCATACCTGGATAAGAAGAATGAAAGTCCCTTCCCAGAAGAAAATGTATATATACCTGTAGAACTCTTTAGTGTATTAGCAGATTGCGAGAAGCAGAAAAACCCTGGCGAGGCGTTATTGCTAAAAGCAAAAGACTTCTCCTGGTCTATTTTGGCCATGATTGCATCATGCTTTCCAGATGTGTCTCCACTGTCATGCTTAACAGTTTGGCTGGAAATAACTGCAGCCAGGTTATTACAACTAAATATGAAATTACACTTCTATGGTCTTTTCACTTTGCTCTTACTTCACTCTCCAATATCAAAATACTAGTTTAGTATCCTTCTTTCTCAGGTTTTGCATTTTCTTTGTGAATATATCCATTTTTTTATAGATGAATCTTAAATCTGATTGAATATAGTCATACAGGGAAACTAAATCCATCAAGGTGAATGACATAACTACCCAGATAGCAGATAATGTTGCAGCAGCTGTAGAAGCCACCAATTCCTTGCCAGGTGGCAGCAGATCACTTTCATTTCATTACAATAGGCGGAATCCAAAACGAAGGCGGCTTTTGGAATCTTTATGTAGCACTCCCTTGCCTGGGGCATCTGATAGTTCAACTAGAATATTTTCTGCTGAGGGCAGTACTGCTGGAGAAGAGAAAAAAGTTGAACTCGGTGAACAGATTAATGTTTCAAGTGATTTTAATGAAGGTCCAGCTTCTCTGGCCAAGATGGTTGCTGTGCTTTGTGAACAGCGCTTGTTTTTGCCTTTACTAAGAGCATTTGAATTGTTCCTCCCCTCGTGTTCTTTCCTTCCATTTATCCGGGCTCTTCAGGTTAGTTAGGAATAAATTCTAGCTTTATTATTTATCTTTGCAACTTTCTTAAGCAGGAGAAGACTGTCATCTATGTGGTAGAAGCCTTGTGAGCCGGTTATCACCGTCAGGTGGTAGATGCACCACTGTATCCTGATAATCAGCAGACCTGGGGCTGCAGTTTCTGTGTTTTCCACTTCAATTTATTGTTTGGATGCCAAACATACTCTTTGTGCTTAGCATAAAGTAATTGAAAAGTGAAATTTGAAAGGCTTCAAAAAAATTTAAATGATGATAAACACATCCATGCACGCATATATATGATAATTATTCAGGTTAATGTTTCCTCTTCTTAATTGAATAGATTATTGTAAATTAACATGTTTGTTTGAACACCATAAGACATTCCTTGAATATAATTTATTCTTAGACTTGAACCTGAACAATTTCTGTTAGATTATAATAACTGTGGATGTAAAGTGAAAGACGTGGATGCTGTATTCATGTTGAAAGAATGAAGAAAGTAGAGGTGGACCAAAAATCACATAGATTGAAGCAATAGGAAGTATTTAGGGATGGTCTCAATTGACTTGAGTTGAGTTGTCTCTTAAGCAGTGATCATAAGTGATTATTTGATGATTTTCGGAACAAATTAGTAAAGAGATTTTTTGTTAAATAGAATGTTCTTATTTTTTGTGCTCAGAACTTATATGTTTCTTTTTCTTTGTGCAATTTAGTGCATTTATGTGTTTCAACTTCTGCACAGTAGTCCTAGTTTTGTACTAGTAATAATTTTTTATGGGTTTGAGTTTGAAATAAGTTTGAGGATTGAATGGATCATGTTGTATAAAATCTGATCTATTCTCCCTGCACTACCCCCTTGTTTTCTCTTTTTCTCCAGGCATTTTCACAAATGCGCCTGTCTGAAGCTTCAGCACATCTTGGTTCCTTTTCTGCCAGAATTAAGGAAGAACCAAGCCATTTACAGACAAATATAGGAAGAGAAGGGCAGATTGGAATGTCATGGATTAGTTCCACTGCTATAAAAGCTGCTGATGCTACACTTTCAACTTGTCCATCTCCTTATGAAAAAAGGTGCTTACTGCAACTTCTTGCTGCTGCTGACTTTGGAGATGGAGGCTCTGCGGCTGCTCGCTATCGAAGACTTTATTGGAAAATTAATCTAGCCGAGCCTTCTTTGCGTAAAAATGATGATCTACACCTTGGGAATGAAACTCTAGATGATGCTTCCCTCCTAACAGCACTAGAAGAGAACATGCAGTGGGAGCAAGCACGCAACTGGGCGAGGCAGTTGGAGGCTAGTGGTGGACCTTGGAAATCTACTTTTCACCAAGTCACTGAAACTCAGGTGCACTTTGAACTATACCCCTTCTTGCATTGCAATTTAATTTACTTTGTCTTTTAACTTGTGGATTAGACCATTTGAATTGGGTTTCTTACTATCACTTGTGAGAAATTTGAATTGGGTTTCTTACTATCACTTGTGAGAAAACAGCTAATTTGGGTTAAGCAGTGTCACATCCACACCCTTGCATGTAGAGAGATTTTAGGGATTTTCTATGGTTTCCCACTTGCTTATTTTATATGGATATATTTAAGGAGCAAACTCAAATAGGCACATAAACATATATTAGTCCACATACGGATGTAATGACCATTGGCTGCCAAACTCTAACAGAAAATCTAAGGTTTTAAGAATGCTTCAACCTTTGATGTTATATTCCAGGCTTGGAAATAGTATATTTGTTAAACAAGTAAAGAAGTTTTAAGGGAAGAGTCTCAATATGAGAACTCTGTAAAATTGAATTTATTTTTTCACACAGTAGAATTGAATTACAAAAGTATTTATAAAAGCTAAGTCTAAGTGTTAGACTAAAGTTAGGATTTCTAGTAGTTTACTCTAGATTAGATTAGTGTAGTTAAGGTAAACCAAACTACCTATTTACATAATATATTAAATAAGAATTAGTATTTGAATTAAATACTAAAGTCACGATATTATCCACACTCCCCCTCAAGCTGGGAGTAGATGTTATAGAGTCCCAGCTTGGATGTAATCTCATCGAAGGTAGCTCTTGGAAGTGCCTTGGTGAGTACATCTGCCAGCTGTTCTTTAGTAGGGACATAATTCAGATTGACCATTCCACTGTTGATTTTTTCTGTGATAAATTGTCTGTCGATCTCAACATGTTTTGTTCTGTCATGATGGATTGGATTTTTTGCAATCCCTATAGCTGATTGACTGTCGGTTTGTAAGTCAAACTGTGTAAATTCACTGAGTCCCAATTCTGCCAGGAGTCTTTGCAGCCATATTCCCTCACAAATTCCATGTGCTAGAGCCCTATATTCTGCCTCAGCACTGCTTCTAGAAACCACAGACTGTTTTTTACTTCTCCAGGTTACTAAATTGCCCCAAACAAAGGAGCAATAGCCGCTTGTTGACCTCCTATCAGTTAGCTCCCCAGCCCAGCTAGAATCAGTAAAAATCTTCACTGTTCTATCTTCATTTTTTCTAAAAAATAAGCCATGTCCAGGGGTGAACTTTAAATACCTCAAAATCCGGTTCACAGCTTCAAGATGCTCCTCCCTTGGATCACATAGGTGTTGACTAACAATGCTGACTGGAAAGGCTATATCCGGTCTTGTAAGAGATAAGTAGATAAGCTTTCCTACCAATCTTTGGTACTGTTTTTTATTAACAGGACTGCTTACTCCATCCTTGTTCCATTTTAGATTAAACTCCATAGGGGTCTCTGCAGGTTTGCACCCTAGCATTCCTGTTTCAGTCAATAAATCAAGGATGTATTTCCTTTGATTAATGACTAAACCTTCCTTTGTTCTGGCTACCTCCATTCCCAGAAAATACCTTAGGTTTCCAAGATCCTTTGTTTCGAATTCAAGGGCTAGTAGCTTCTTCAATCTCTCAATCTCATCTATGGCATCCCCTGTGACAATAATGTCATCTACATAAACAATCAAAATAGCTTTCTTTCCGGTAGGGGTTACCTTTATGAACAATGTATGGTCGGTTTGACATTGTTTATAGCCATTGTTGATGATGACCCTTGTAAATCTGTTGAACCAAGCTCTAGGTGACTGTTTTAAGCCGTACAAGGACTTTTCCAGTAACCTTCTGATTAACATTGCTGTCCATCCCTGGAGGAATTTGCATATATACCTCCTCCTCGAGAGTTCCATTCAGGAAGGCATTTTTGATGTCTAGTTGGTGAAGAATCCAGTCTTTATTAACAGCTAAGGAAAGCAGTACTCTTACTGTGTTTAGCTTCGCAACCGGGGCAAAAGTTTCCTGATAGTCTATTCCATAGGATTGAGAGAACCCCTTGGCTACAAGTCTTGCTTTGAACCTTTCAACAGTACCATCTGAATTGTACTTTACAGAGAACACCCATTTACAGCCTACCGGTCTTTTTCCTTGTGGTAAATCAACAAGCTTCCAGGTCTCATTTCTTTCTAGTGCACTGATCTCATCTTCAACTGCCTTTTTCCATTTTGGATGTCTCAAGGCTTCCTCCACTGATTTTGGAATGACAGTGCTGTCAAGATTGGCAGTGAATGCTTTAAATGAGGGATTTAAATTTCCATATGCAACAAACCGTTGAATGGGATGATTTGTGCACTTTCTCACACCCTTTCTCTGAGCAATAGGCAAATCAGAGGTGTCAATAGTAGGAATTTCTTCTTGAAACAATTCCTTACCTTGCATTTTTTCTGAGGCAGCAGGACTGAAGTCCAGTACTTGGCAATCTCCAGGTTGTGTGGCAGCCTCTTTAGTGAACTTCTTCCTTTTATAGACACTAAGTTGTCTGCTTTCAAGTTGAGTTGGTTGGTCTTTTTGGGGAGAAGTAGGAGTTGGAGATGAAACCTGGCCAGGGATTAAAGTCTGGTCTTCAAGGATAGGTTCAGTAGACAAATTCTGGAGGTTTTCAAGAACAGGTTCTGTTGTAGGAGGTGCAAACGAGGATGGTGCACTTGCTGGAAATTTCTGAAAACTTTCAAAAATAGGGTCATCAAAAACATAGGGTAAATTTAAAGCTGGTAAAAACTGAGATTCTGCAATATTCTCCCCCTGAATTTTAGTTTTGGGGTAAAAGGGTTTATCTTCAAAAAAGGTTACATCCATGGAGATATAGGTTCTTTTTGTGGAGGGTGAGTAACATTTGTAGCCCTTCTTAGTAGGAGAATAACCTAAGAAAATACACCTAATGGCTCTAGGGTCTAATTTAGATTTAGTATGGGAATTATTATGGACAAATACAGTGCTGCCAAATATTCTTACAGGAATGCTAGATGAAAGAGGCTGAAAGTTTGGAAAAAATTGAAGAAACAAATTCCTAGGGGATTTGAATTTTATTGATTTACTTGGCAGCCTGTTGATAAGAAATGTGGCGGTTAAAACAGCCTCTCCCCAGTAGAAATTAGGAACATTTGTGGAAAATAATAAAGACCTAGCAACCTCTAAAAGATGCCTATTTTTGCGCTCAGCAATCCCATTTTGTTGGGGAGAGTCAACACATGAAGTGATATGAATAATCCCTTTGTCTCGAAAAAATGACCCTAGAGTTTTGGTAAAGTATTCACTCCCATTATCACTATGTAGTACTTGAATTTTTCGTTGAAACTGAGTTTCCACTAAAGTGTAAAAACGTTTAAAAACTTCTTCTGCTTCAGACTTTTCTCTCATAAGGAATGTCCAAGTTATTCTAGTGTAATCATCTATGAAGCTTATAAACCACCGTGAACCATCAATGTTTTTTACTTTGGAAGGGCCCCAAATGTCACTGTGTACGGTTGCAAAAGGTTTAGAGGTTATAGAATGTGAAGGAGGATAACTGCTTTTAGTTTGTTTTGCAAGAGGACAAACATCACAACTGAAATGACCAGGATTTTTATTAGAAAATAAGCTAGGTAACATTTTAGCCAAATAGTGAAAGTTGGGATGACCCAATCTGTAATGCCATAATAAGATATTCTTTGAAGAATCTGAACTAACAGGAAAACAACTTGAAACTGCTTGTCTATTCGGAGGAATCTGCCCTTGGAGGATATAGAGGCCACTGCACAACCTAGCACTGCCAATCACCTTCCCCGAGTCCATAGCCTGAAACTCACAAACATGTGAAGAGAATTTAGTATTGCATTTCAGTTCATTTGACAATTTGCTCACTGAAATTAGATTGCAAGCCAATTTAGGAACATATAAAACATTTGTCAATGTAATAGTTTCAGATATTCTGACAGAACCAGTTCCCAAGACAGCTGATAAAGATCCATCAGCAGTTTTTATCTGAGAAGAAGCATGGAGGGACTGATATGTATGGAATAGGGATTGGTCCCCTGTCATATGGTCTGAAGCCCCTGAATCAACAATCCATTTGGAACCATTAGTCTGATCAGATAAACTAACAAAAACTGAACTACCTTCATTGGTTTTGGATGCAAGGTTCGATTCACTAGGAGGTGTAATCTGGCTAAGCAATCTTTGCAAGTCCTCAATTTTTTTACTGAGGTTCTGCCCAGCAATATCTGTAGATGCCATATGAGCAGATCCATCAGGTTGCTGTTTCAGCCTTTGAGGTTTCCAATTTGCTGGTTTACCATGAAGTTTCTAGCAGTTTTCCTTCACATGTCCAACCTTTCGACAATGGTCACACCAGGGTTTTTCTCGCCTTGGTTTGTTGGTTGAGTGAGTGACGAGGGCAGCACCTTCAGGCTGGGTATTTTGGGGCAACATCACAACCCTTCTGCTTTCTTCTCTTCTAACTTCAGAAAAAGCCTCTCGTAGGGAAGGGAGGGGCTTGGTAGCAATAATTCTTCCCTTTACTGCATCAAGGTCACTGTTGAGACCATAAAGAAACTGAAAGACTCTTCTTTGAGTTGTGATCTGCTTGTATAGTGCCGCATCAGTAGTGGATGACCAGTTATGAGTTTCAAACAGATCCAACTGTTGCCAGTACCTTATAATTGTGTTGTAGTACTGTGTGACACTCATCTCTTCTTGGCGAAGGCTATTAATCTTGTTCCCTATCTCGAAAAGCTCAGCAACATTATCAGAACTGGAGTAGGTTTCTTTAGCAGCCTCCCAGATTTCTTTTGCTGTATCATAGAGAAGAAAGTCCACACCCACATCAGGGGTCATGGAATTTATGAGCCATGACATAATCATGCTGTTTTCTCGAAGCCATAGGTCATATGTTGGATCAGTAATGTCTGGAATTTTCTGTTTGCCTAAGATGTATTCTGCTTTACCCCTGCCGGTGATGTAAAGCTTGACAGTTTGAGACCACTGGAGATAATTGTGGCCATTGAATTTATGAGAAGTGATCTGTGTGGTGGAGACATCAGAGGCAGCATCGGATGTAGGGTTTTGATCTTTGCCAGAATCGGCTATGGTAGAGGAAGATGTCTCAACCATGGTAAATAACTAGTCGGATCGAGGGCCTAAACTGATACCATGTTAAACAAGTAAAGAAGTTTTAAGGGAAGAGTCTCAATATGAGAACTCTGTAAAATTGAATTTATTTTTTCACACAGTAGAATTGAATTACAAAAGTATTTATAAAAGCTAAGTCTAAGTGTTAGACTAAAGTTAGGATTTCTAGTAGTTTACTCTAGATTAGATTAGTGTAGTTAAGGTAAACCAAACTACCTATTTACATAATATATTAAATAAGAATTAGTATTTGAATTAAATACTAAAGTCACGATATTATCCACAATATTCGAGTGTTCAGGAGTTATAAGTGTGTAAAATAAGGATATGTTATCATTATGAAGTTGATGATATTCATGCGTACCAGGTATTTAATTTAAAATCAGATTTCCATCAATAGGAAGTTAATGAGAACTTTGATGGAGAATCTTCCAGGCCTATGTGTAACCTAACATATTAGAGTTGTCTTACAAGTTAGGGTCGTTACTTCATGAAAATGAGTATGCCTGGTATGCTCAATGTATGATTATAAAGTTGAATTCCAAACAAGGTCATCTGGAGTAAACTCATGGACTATTGCTGTTTATTTTGACTTCTGATATGCTACATACCTTCTGCAATGATTGTTCTGTTTTTAGCAGTACCTCTTGAACTTCTGAATATCAACTCTCTGTCTTTTAGGCCGAATCCATGGTAGCTGAATGGAAAGAATTCCTTTGGGATGTCCCTGAAGAGAGAGTTGCTTTATGGGGTCACTGCCAGACTTTATTCATCAGATATTCCTATCCTGCTTTACAGGTATGCTTCGATCATACATGTGAAAGA
Organism: Hibiscus tridactylites; assembly: GCA_958450335.1. Classification (NCBI taxonomy): domain Eukaryota; kingdom Viridiplantae; phylum Streptophyta; class Magnoliopsida; order Malvales; family Malvaceae; genus Hibiscus; species Hibiscus tridactylites. Next base: position 18,659,470 of record OY288285.1, on the reverse strand, counting down.
TACCTCCCAGATTTAGGGATGGGCATTTCACCCGGGCCCCGGCGGGTTCCGACCTGGCCCGATCGGGTCGGGTATTTATAAGAAAAAAAAATCGGGTTTGGATCGGGCTCAGGTTTTAGGGTGAAAAAATCCAACCCGGGACTAATAGTGTAATTTTTCCTAAATTTTTAGGGATATTTGTAATAATATCCCTCTCTATATATATTTTTATAATTAGGTCCTTAAAATTAATTTTTTATTTACAGTTTAGTCCTTAAATTTATTATTTTTTATAATTATGTATCTTAAAATTATTTCTTTTACAATTAGGTCCCTAAAATTAATTTTTTTCTATAGGTCGGGTCGGGTTTAGAATATTTATTTTCGGGTCGGATCGGGTCGGGTTCGGTTTTAAGATTATTAGTTTCGGATCGGGGTCGGGTGGGCCAAAAACTTGACCCGTGCCCATCCCTACCCAGATTCTTGTTTCTTGGCTGCATGCACGTTTTTTTTTATGCAATTTTGCTGCTATATGGCTTGCAGGCAGGAATGTTTTTCCTTAAGCATGCAGAAGCAGTGGAGAAAGATCTTCCAGCTAGAGAGCTTCATGAAATGTTGTTGCTTTCTCTTCAATGGTTAAGTGGGATGATAACCCAGTCCAACCCGTAAGTGATTTGTCCAAATTGAATTGCTTCTTTTCATCTAAATGTTTAGGTTTCATTTCTAACTTCTGTACTAAATTTGTCAGAGTTTATCCTTTACATCTTCTGCGAGAAATTGAGACCAGAGTATGGCTTTTAGCAGTAGAATCTGAAGCTCATGGGAAAAGTGAAGGGGAGATCAGTTTAACGGGTTCTAGCCAGAATCCTCTGACAGGGAACATTTCCAACATTATTGATCGAACTGCTAGCATAATAACAAAGATGGACAATCATATTAATTCAATGAAGAATAGAACTGTGGAGAAATATGATGCTAGGGAACCACTCCACAGAAACCAAGCATTAGACTCAAGTTCTTCTACTGTGACAATTGGGAGTTCAAAGACAAAACGAAGGGCCAAAGGCTATGCACCATCAAGAAGGCCAATGGTGGATCAAGTAGATAAAGGCCCTGAGCCTGAAGATAGTTTCAACTCTCCCAACCTTAGAAATGATGTCCAGTTGCAAGATGAAAGCTTAAAAATTGAAATATCATTTTCTAAGTGGGAGGAGAGGATTGGGCCAGGAGAGCTAGAAAGGGCTGTTTTGTCCTTACTGGAGTTTGGACAAATATCGGCTGCCAAGCAACTCCAACAGAAGCTGTCACCGGGACAGATGCCGTCTGAACTCATACTCGTGGATGCTGCTTTGAGACTTGCTGCAATGTCCACTCCTACCAGCCAAATACCAATAGCAATGCTTGATGAGGAACTTCTTTCTGTTATTCAGTCATATACACTAATAGATCAGCATCTCATCTACCCACTGCAGGTATTTGCTGTCGATGTAGTTTTTCGCATCTCAAATTTAATATCTGTAATAGTTGATCAAGGTTTTGATTAGTTAAATTCAATCTGAGTTTTCCTTGTTTATAGGCTACTCATGGTTCTTCTTTTACATTCTCTTTATTTGTTCTTCTGATTTTCCAAACTGATTCCTATATTTTGAATATTAAAGGTCTTGGAGACTTTAGCAACAGTTTTTACTGAAGGTAGTGGACGTGGATTATGCAAGAGAATAATAGCAGTAGTCAAAGCTGCAAATGTATTGGGTCTTTCATTTTCAGAGGCCTTTGGAAAACACCCTATTGAATTGCTACAGCTACTTTCTCTTAAAGCACAGGAGTCTTTGGAGGAAGCAAATCTCCTTGTGCAAACTCATCACATGCCTGCTGCTAGTATCGCTCAAATTCTTGCAGAGTCCTTTCTAAAGGTGATTTTCCAGATGCAATTTATATTCACTTGAGTGATGATGCTTATATGAATGCTCATTGCCTTTGGTATATGGTGTTTCGTTGAGTGAGAAGCCTTTATGTTACCGTCTCAATCCAGATCTTTGCATTGCACCTGTCTGACAGTTTCAGGTTAATTTTGTTTGTATATCTATATAACCTATTGACCTCACATGTTCAATATGCTTTAGGGTTTATTGGCTGCTCATCGTGGGGGATATATGGATTCTCAGAAAGAGGAAGGACCAGCTCCTCTTTTGTGGAGATTTTCAGATTTCTTGAAATGGGCTGAACTGTGTCCTTCTGAACCTGAAGTTGGCCATGCATTAATGCGTTTAGTGATTACTGGACAAGAAATACCGCTTGCCTGTGAGGTATTTTCTTGTTATAACAATAATAAAACATCATTTTATGGGGATAAACGTATTAAGCTTGTTAAGAGTATGCAAATGTGTGTCATTAGAAACTTTTAGGAATTTGTGGAACTATAACCAGGATAGTATTGATGTTTTGGTTTCCATCTTTCTTCTAAGAGAAGTCATATTTTAAAAGCCGATCCTTAACGGTTGTGATTAGGCATGAGAGTCTTGTGAGTAATGACTGTTGTTTTCGCTGTAATATGATCAATAATGTTCATTCTATTGTATATTCTTTAATTGTATCACTTTTGCAATTATTACGTTTTCTAATTGTTAGTTCAGTAAAAGTACAAGATTGTCAAGTCAAAATTTTCTGTTTTATATCCTGCTTTAGAGGGTTTGTATTTTATGCATTGGCATTTTTTTCACTGGAAATTTTATGATCTCAGGTTGAGCTTCTTATTCTTTCACACCATTTCTACAAATCATCAGCATGCCTTGATGGGGTTGATGTTCTTGTGGCCCTTGCTGCTACCAGGGTTGAAGCTTATGTTTCCGAGGGTGATTTTGCGTGTTTGGCTCGCTTGATAACTGGAGTCGGAAACTTCTATGCCCTTAATTTCATTCTTGGTATTCTCATAGAAAATGGTCAATTAGACCTACTTCTTCAGAAGTATTCCGCCGCTGCAGATCCAACTACTGGCAGTACTGAGGCTGTCAGAGGATTTCGAATGGCTGTTCTGACATCATTGAAGCATTTTAACCCTTACGACCTTGATGCATTTGCTATGGTTAGTATGTGCATGTTTGGCTTCAATGCTATCTGTTTTATTTTAGGCAATCAATTAATATACATCATTTAGGACCAACTGGCTAAGGTTTTGTTAAATACAAAGGGGGCTGTGCCTCCCACGTTTCCTGCCCCAAAATATATATTGATATTTTAACACAGATTTAGGAATTGAATTTAAATAAGACCTCATTATTTATTTAAGGCTTAATACTAAAATGTGGCCAAACTATCCTGTTTTTCTCTTTTAGGTTCCTAAACTATTTTTTGGTCAAAATAGGTGCCACAACTTTCATATTTTAGCCAAAGTAGGTGCCTTAGTGGACCTTAAAAGGGGCCAAAAAAGAAAGTTGAGGTACCTATTTTGACCAAAAAATAGTTTAGGCACCTAAAAGAGAAAAACGGGATAGTTTGGGCACTTATTTTGATGTTAAGCCTTTATTTAATAAAGATCATATTTTTTTATGTTCTGGCTTGCTGACCTGATCAGGTTGTTCGGTCCTTGAACAAGTCCATTCAGGCTATCATATTGGATGTAATCTAATAATGGGCACTCTTCTGGCTCAGAATTAAGTTGATGGTCATTTTGTATGTTGTCACTGGTTCCATGCAGCTCTTAGTTAAAGATATTTTATGGACCACATTTTCGGTTTTTTTTTTTTAAGGAACGCTTTCAGTTTTGTGAAATACTTCTATTTCATTTTTCCTCTTCGGGCCATTCATCAGTTTCCTTTTGCCATGGTTTTCTTATATGCAGGTATATAGTCACTTTGACATGAAGCATGAAACAGCATCTCTGTTGGAGTCACGAGCAGAGCAAGCTGCCCTGCAATGGTTTGAATGCTATGACAGAGACCAGAATGCAGATCTCCTGGAATCAATGCGCTATTACATTGAAGCTGCTGAAGTTCACTCTTCAATTGATGCTGGCAACAAAACACGCAGGGCCTGTGCCCAGGCTTCCCTTGTCTCCCTTCAAATACGAATTCCAGATTCTAAGTGGCTCAACCTGTCTGAAACCAATGCTAGGCGAGCGCTGGTTGAGCAATCTCGATTCCTGGAGGCTCTAATTGTTGCAGAAGCCTACGGGCTTAATCAGCCGACAGAATGGGCCCTAGTCCTTTGGAATCAGATGCTCAATCCAGAACTGACAGAAGAGTTTGTGGCCGAATTTGTGGCTGTGCTTCCTCTTCAGCCATCTATGCTTATTGAACTGGCAAGATTCTACCGGGCTGAGGTAGCTGCCAGAGGTGATCAGTCCCAATTCTCGGTTTGGCTCACGGGTGGAGGGTTACCAGCAGAATGGGCCAAATACCTTGGGAGATCATTTAGATGCTTGTTGAAGAGGACTAGGGATTTGCGGCTACGGTTGCAGTTGGCAATTACGGCAACTGGGTTTACTGATGTGGTGGATGCCTGCATGAAGGCCTTGGACCGGGTCTCTGACACTGCAGCACCACTTGTTTTAAGGAAAGGACACGGTGGGGCTTACCTCCCACTAATGTGAGACAGATTGTTGATACTCTTGAAAATATGATTTTGTCTGAGCCTGATGATTATTCTGATGGCTAAGAGGGATGATGATCGATAGGATGGTCATGCTCATTGATCCGACTGACAGTTTCGTGGTATTACTGCTTACGATCATCATCGAAGAACATGTGATATTGGCTATATTGGTAAAGATATGAAAGTCATCAATTGGCTGCCGGAGCTGGATGACATGGCCTCCATATTGTATAAAGATGATTGGACAAACACAACCAGGAGGCAAAAAAAAAAAAATTAAAGAGGGGAAAAGAAAAGAAAAGAAAGAGATAGGAAGAGTGCATTTTTTTAGATGTAGAGTAGGGGGTTGCTTTGCAATCGAAATGTTGTATAATGCATTTGTTTTGTTTTTTTTAAGAATTTTGGTGTTTGGAAATAGCAACAATTTATAGCAGGTTGGAGATGCCATTGGCAATGGATGAATATTCGGGGGTCCATATAACCATTCCTGTAAGACTAAGAGATGTAAAGTTTGTTCATTCTTTTTGAAATATTATAGTTTCATTTGCCTTTGCCAGCCCTTTTGTGGGGCAAAAATCAGTAACTCAATTTTCTCACTCTGCAAATTGTTTTATGTCTGTTGATGCCAATCAGATCATCTGGGTTGATGGGGAAGCAGACTTGTCCAAGGGTTCAGGTTATCTATGTGATTTGAATCAGACTTTCAATAATAAATTCAATATTTACTTTCAATTCTAATTTTTCAATTTATTTATTTGAGTTGAATGGGTTTACCTAGGGTAGACCTATGGACATCTCTATTAAAGACTGTAGAAGAATCACATTTTCATATGTAGGTTTTGGGATGCTATTTCATCCAATTTTTCGGCAACAAGTTATACTGAAAATTGTCCAAATCCAATATGACCGGAATCACATACACTCAAACCATTCCAACCCACTCAATTTAGCCAATTAACAGGTCTAGTGAATTGGTTAGTGTCGCTATCGTTTTTTGAAAGCCCATTTTTTTAATTGTTTAGAATAAAAACAGCCTGACGATTGAAATTTGGAAAATTAAGGTTTTTATCAATTTTAACTTATAATTAATTAATTTTTTATTTTTAGTCAAAACTCTCTTTATTTGCTTGAAAATCGTTTTGGAGTCGCCACCGGCCACTTTGGTAGGCCGAACACCATAAAAACGTACCAGATATTTTTTTTTGAAAAGTTCGGGTCCGGGAGTCGGTTACGTGTAGGGAAGGGTTAGCACCCCTACGAACGCCCGTTATCGGTATCTTATTAATTACACGTGGCATTTTGACATTTCGAACATTAATTTGGATTTAATTAAATCTTTTAACTGTAAAATAAATTTTATTCCGAATGGGAATATCCTTTTGTAAGAAAATACATTTCGAACGTATATAATTATGAAACGTCTAGTTGCATTAGGGCACAACTTATATTCAAAAAATGTACCTCAACACAAAAAGTTTTAATGCATGATTAATTATTGTCTTGCCATTTTTAAGTAAACCCTAATTAGGCTCCATTAATTAATTTAATTAAAAATCTATGAATATTACTAATTTTTGGACATGAAAGACAACGTCCAAAATAATATTGGACTCTATCTTTAATAGGCCCAAAAGTAATAATATTCCTAATTAGAGTGACACTAACCATTAGTCCTATTTTAATTTTTAGGGTAAAGTACACAGACAGTCACTAAACTATACCCGAAAAAACAAAATGGTAACCAACCTTTCAAAAATCACAAAATGGCAATTAAACTTTATGTTTTATAACAAAACGGTAACTAGACGTTAAATTCCGTTAAGTTTCTGTTAAAACTTTGGTATAATAACATATTTAGTCCTTCAACTTTATACAATCAATTAATTTAGTCCTAATTAGAAACAATTCACTAAATTTAGCTCTTTTTATTTAAGCATTCTTTCAAATTGGTCATTAAAGCAAAATTTCAAAGTATGATACATGATAAATAATTACAATTAAATTCTTATAGGAACTCGAAAACTCGACTCGACTTGGCTCGAATCGAAAAAATTCAAATAAAGTTTGAGTTGTAAAATATGACGCGTCAACTCGAATAACTCAAAATTTTTTGACTCGACTCGATCAAACGCCCACCTCTATCTTAAGATATGACATGTCAAGTTGAATAACTCGAAATATTCTTATATTTTAAATCATTTTTTCTTTTAATCGAATATTTTTTAAAATATAATATTTAATATTTTCATATTTAAATCACATCGAATATTTAATAACTACTTTAAATATTTGATTTAATTTAAAAATATTCGATTGAAAAGAAAAAATTGATTTAAAATATTCGAATATTTAATTAAATTTTTATAGGAACTCGAAAACTCGACTCGAATAAAAAAATTTCAAATAAAGTTTGAGTTGTAAAATATGATGCTTCAACTCGAATAACTCGAAAATTTTGTACTCAACTCGATCGAACGCTCACCTCTATCTTAAGATATGACGCGTCAACTCGAATATTCGAATATTTTAAATCATTTTTTCTTTTAAATCACATTAAATATTTAATAAATACTTTAAATATTTGATTTAATTTAAAAATATTTGATTTAAAAGAAAAAATTAATTTAAAATATTTGAATATTTAAAGTAGTTATTAAATATTGGAATATTTAAAAGAAAAATATTTAATGTAGTTATTAAATATTCGAATATTTAAATCTATTGTTTTTTAAATCGAATATTTAATAACTTCTTTAAATATTCGATGTGATTTAAATATGAAAATATTAAATATTCTATTTTAAAAAATATTCAATTTAAAAGAAAAAATGATTTAAAATATTCGAATATTTCGAGTTATTCGAGTTGATGCGTCATATCTTAAGATAGAAGTGAGCGTTCGATCGAGTTGAGTCAAAAAAATTTCGAGTTATTCGAGTTGACGCATCATATTTTACAACTCAAACCTTATTTGAAATTTTTTCGATTCGAATCGAGTCAAGTCGAGTTTTCGAGTTCCTATAAAAATTTAATTAATTATTCAAATATTTTAAATCAATACTTTTCTTTTAAATTGAATGTTTTTAAATTAAATTGAATATTTAAAGTAGTTATTAAATATTCAATGTGATTTAAATATGAAACATTAAATGCTCTATTTTAAAAATATTCGATTTAAAAGAAAAAAATAATTTAAAATATTCGAATATTTTGAGTTATTCGAGTTAACACGTTATATCTTAAGATAGAGGTGAGCGTTCGATCGAGTCGAGTCAAAAAATTTTGAGTTATTCAAGTTGACACGTCATATTTTACAACTCAAATTTTATTTGAAATTTTTTCGATTCGAGTCAAGTTTTCGAGTTCCTATAAAATTTAATTGTAATTATTTATCATGTTACCATACTTTGAAATTTTGCTTTAAGGGCCAAATTGAAAGAATGCATAAATAACGAGGGCTAAATTTAGTAAATTATTTCGAATTAGGACTAAATTTATTGATTGTATAAATATGAAGGACTAAATGTGTTATTATACCAAAGTTTTAACAGAAACTTAACGGAATTTAACGTCTAGTTACCGTTTTGTTATAAAACATAAAGTTTAATTGTCATTTTGTGATTTTTGAAAGGTTGGTTACCATTTTGTTTTTTCGGGTATAGTTTAGTGACCGTCTGTGTACTTTACCCTAATTTTTAATTAATCTAATTATAAATTATTTTCATTTTCTAAGTTAAAATGAAACATTGAAACTTTTATCGGAACATTCATTGGTTAACATCACTCTTCAATGTGATACTAACCAATATTGAACATTCTAATATTGTTTCAAATAATCATTTATTTGCTACAATGACCTTTTCCTATTCAAATTATTTAATTATGTAATTAAGAGACCTAGGCTAAAGGCTCTAATTATTTTACATCAATTAAGCGATTAAATTGTCTAATTAATAAAGCTACATGCCCAATTTAAAATATGCAAACAAATACATAAACAATTAAACAAATAATTAAAGCTAAAAATAGACTAAACTGAATTAAATTTAAAAGTATAGTGCCAAATTTCATGTATTTAGGGCTAAATTGAAATACAAATCAAAACTCCAGGGGACCAAAGCCATAATTTTCCCAATTCCCTACAAAACGCGCGGATCTTGAGCGCCCGACTCGATCCGCGGATCCTCCCACTGACCTGACATCAAAACGACGTAGTTTTGACTCATGTATAAAAACACCTACACCGAGTTAACTCACTCATTTTTTAATTCCCTCTCTCACTCTTCATCTTCTTTACCCCAAATGCTCTGTAATCACTGTAAATGAAGAACTCGAATCGTAGTAATGAAATTAAAAGAAAAATAGAAAAGGGAGGTAGACAGAGAAAAATCTTAATAGAGATCCCAAATAACATACATCCAAAACGATAGGGATGGCTGCTTCTCAGCAAGCCCTTAAAACCCTACCTCACCAAACGACAGTGTTCTGACTTTTCTTATTAGACTCAATACGCACCGTTTCATTAAACTCATTACAACTCTAATTAAAACGACACTACTTAACGGTAATTTAAATGTCCCAACAGCTACTCTGAGATCTTCAGATCAAGCTCTTGCAAGTGTCCCTCCTTCAAAACATCCTTGTCCTCAAGGATGAAAGTTTGGAAATCAAAATTGGAGTTGGTGGAGTGACTCCCACGTAGCATCTTTTGGGAAAGCATTGGTCCACTCTACTAGGACCTCTGTGATGGCCCTGCCTCCTTTCTTCCCAACCCTTCTATCTATGATTCTCAAAGGCTTCTTACTAATTTTCCCATTAGGATTAATAACTGGCAACTCAGATTGGCAATCAGCACTTCCAATGCGTTTTTTTTCAGCTGGAAAACATGAAAAATGGGATGAACCTTTGAATCCCTTGGCAACTACAATTTACAAGCAACAGATCCCACTTTGCCAATAATACAAAAAGGACCAAACCATTTTGGGGCTAACTTCTGACAAGATCTTTGTTTGATGGTTTGTTGCCGATAAGGTTGCAACTTTAAATATACCAGGTCTCCAATTTGATACTCACATTCTGTTCTCTTCCTATCTACATGTTGTTTCATTCTGATCTGAGCCCTCTGTAAGTAAAATTTCAGCATCTTCAAAGCAGCTTCTCTGTGTTGTAGACTTCTATCTACTGAAGCTACTGGTGACTCACCAGCTGTGTATGGCAAATGATCTCCTGGTGCTTGGCCATACAGGGCTTGGTAAGAAGTTGTTTGTATAGCATAGTGGAAGGAGGTATTATACCACCACTCTGTTAAATGCAGCCAGTTTTCCCACTCCTCGGGCTTCTCTCCAGTCATGCATCTCAGGTAAGCTTCTAAGCACTGGTTAACCTTCTCAGTCTCGCCATCAGTTTGGGGATGGTATGCTGTTGAAGGGTTGATCTTCACTCCAAGTTTCCCAAACAGCTCTTTCCAGAACAAACTCATAAAAACTTTGTCTCGATCACATATTATGTTTCCAGGTAGCCCATGAAGCTTGAAAATGTTCTCCATGAATGATTGGGCCACATCCTTAGCAGTGAAGGGATGGGCCATTTCTATAAAGTGCCCATACTTGGTTAAACGGTCAACTATCACCAAGATAACATCTTTCTTCCTTGATAATGGCAGTCCTTCAATGAAATCCATGCTAATGGAAGACCAAGCAGACTCAGGAATAGGTAAGGGTTGCAGAAGGCCTCTAGGGTGCATTAAATCAGCTTTGTTTCTCTGACAGGTTGTACATTCTCTAACCAGTCTCTTCACTTCCTTCCTCATCCCTTTCCAATACATTAAAGCTCCCAATCACTTAATGGTAGCATGAGCTCCAGAATGGCCACCTATAGGGCTTGCATGGAAGAAATCTAGAAATTCTTTCCTTAACTCAGAATCTTTCCCAACCACCAACTTCCCCTTCCTCTTCAGCTGTCTCCCATCCTAAGTATATTTTGAATGTTTCCCGAAATCATCTTTTAATTCTCTAATGATCTTCCTGACCTTATCATCCTCTTCCCATGAACTGGATATTCTTCTTAGAAAGTCAGTAGAGATGGAACTAACCACCAGGTTCTGAAGTTGAGCACCCCCATGCCTTCTAGAGAGTGCATCAGCCACTGTATTATTGATCCCCTTCTTGTAGCATACTTCAAAATCATATCCCATCATCTTAATGACCCACTTCTATTGGGCTAGAGTCACAGCTTGATTTTCAGTGAAAAATCTTAAGCTCTGATGATCAGTCTTAATCTTAAAATGCCTCCCAATCAGATAATTGGACCACTTCTTCACTGCAACCAGCACATCCATCATTTCCTTCTCATAAACTGACAATGCCTGATGTCTCACCCCCAATCATTTACTAAAAAATGCTAAAGGTCTCCCACTCTGAGTCAAAACAACTCCAATTCCCATATCAGATGCATCAGTTTCTACAACAAATTCCTTTTCCCAGTTTGGTAAAGTTAATGTGGGAGCAGAACTTATAGCTTCTTTCAATTTTCGGAAGGCCACTTCTTCCTCATGAGTCCACTTCCATCCTCATTTTTTCAACAGATTGGTAAGGGGCCTTGCAATCCACCCATATTGTTTTATGAATCTTCTGTAATAGCCTGATAACCCCAAAAATCCTCTCAGTTCCTTAATTGTGACAGGTGCTGGCCATTCTAGTATACATTGCACTTTCTCTTTGTCCATGGAAATCTCTCCACCAGAAATGATGTACCCTAGATAGTCCATTTCAATTGCCCCAAAGCAGCATTTGTTCTGTTTTGCAAACAATTTATGCTCCCTTAGGATCTTCAAAACTTCCTCTAAGTCCTTCAAATGTGATTGCCAATCTTTTGAATACACTAAAATGTCATCGAAAAAGACCAACACTGACTTCCTAAGCAATCTTTAAAAACTTTGTTCACGAGTCCCTGAAATGTTGCAGGGGCATTAGTAAGCCCAAATGGCATTACTAGGAATTCATGATGCCCCTCATGAGTTCTAAATGCTGTATTGTGAATATCATGACCCCACATCCTTATTTGATGGTAACCAAACCTTAGATCAAACTTGGAAAATACTCTAGCCCTCCCCAATTCATCTAAGAGCTCTTCAATAACAAGCATGGGGAATTTATCTTTAACTGTGATCTGATTCAATCTCCTATAATCAATACACATTCTTCATGAATCATCTTTTTTCCTAACCATCACAATGTGAGATGAGAAAGCACTAGTATTATCTCTAATCACCCCTGTTTGCAACATCTTTTCCACCATTTTTTCAATGACATCTTTCTGAACACTAAGGTACCTATAAGGCTTCACTTTAATCACAACATCTTCATTAATCAAAGGGATCCTATGATCCTGAACTCTCTCAGGTGGTAAAGTCGTTGGCTCTTCGAAAACATCCCAATATTTCTTCAACAGTTCTTGAATCCCCTGATTATCCTTCTCAACTGCTCCTTTCATCTCCAAATGGGTACTGAGAGCCATTAGGGAAAAGTTGCATGGACTATTTGTACCCCTCATCAGCTTAGCACAGACTTTTGCATCAGTCCATTGGAAGGACTCTGGCTTACATCCCTTCAACTCCACAGATCCACCATTCCATCTGAACTCCATCTTCAACTCTACAAAATCCCATTTAATGGTCCCCAACTAAGAAAACCACTGTACTCCTAACACTACATCACAGTTTCTTAGTGTGAGTACCAAAAAATCAGACTGGAAGCTATGACCTTGTGTCTCCCATTTCACCTTCAAGCATTCTCCCAGCGTGCCTATTGAATTACCATCTGCCACAGTGACCTTCAACTGCTTCCTCTTATCCACCAACAATCCCAATTTCTTAACTATAGCTAAGTTGATGAAATTGTGTGTACTTCATGAGTCTAGCAAGGCAATACAGTCCACATTACCCACTCTAATCCTCAACTTCATGGTTTCCCACTGATCAGCACCCCACATAGCTTGTAAAGATAGTATAGGTGACTCTACTGCAGGTCCTTCAATTTTAGTCAACTCTCCATGGTCCTCGCAATCTAAAAATTCCTCCTGATCACCTTCTTCTTCAATACCTTCCACCAAAATTTGATACAGTTTGGATTTTTGACACTTGTGTCCTAGTGAATATTTTGCAGCACACCAGAAACACAAACCTTTCCTGCGTCTCTCTTCAATTTTAGCAGCTGACAAAGCCTTGCCTGTTCCTCTTGGATTGTTGTTACTAGGCCCTTTAGGGTGAATCGGGCTCAATACTTTAAGAGTCGTGTTCCTGGAGGCTATTGATGGGGCAGAGGAGTTCACTCCACTCACAGATCCTTTAAACCCAACTAATGCAGGCCTAGGGGGAATAGAAATTGCTGAAGGCACCACTGTTCTACTGAAATTAGAATAGGACCTCTTCGAACCAGGGAAAACATACTTTCTAGATGCTTAGCCATTTGAAATGCCTCAGATAAAGATGCAGGATGCAGAAGCTGAACATACTGACTTATTTCCAACCTTAGATGTGCTTTAAACAAACTAAGTACATAGTCATTGGGAAGATTTACCTGATTCAGCAAATCAATGAAGTCTTCATAATACTTCTCCACTGAATCCGTTTGCCATAGCCCGACCAAATCTGAAAACGTGTCATCAAAACCTCACGGGGCAAACCTTTCCTTCATTTTTGCTAAATACTGACTCCATGGAAGTTGATTTAGCTCAGAAATATTCTTGGTTGCGAAGTGATGCCACTGTAAAGTCTTTCCCTTCAAATGGAGCATCACCAATCTTACTTTAGCATTTTCAGGAATACGCTCCGCCTCAAAGTATTGCTCCACTTTGCAAAGCCAACCCTTAAAATCAGATTCATCGAACCTACGGCACATCAGTTTATACGCCAGATTTCCAGTTTAGGTTTGGTCATCGTTTTGCTCCTTCGGGTTCTCTGCATCTAATACAGTCACTTCCGGGCCCGTGTTGTTCACCGCTGCTCCAGCCATGTTGGTGTTGACTGGATTCGAAGAGCTTGGAGTTGTTCCTGTTGTCCCCTAAGTGGTCGAAGTTGTGTTCGCCGAACCCACCACCTTCCCGATAGATTCATCAAGTAAGTTCTTGAAATCGACCATCAATTGGACCTTAAACTCCGCAAGCTTAGCCTCCACCTTCTTGTCTAACTTTGAGATTTACGACTGCAATCGTTCCGATTCTAGCTGCCAAGTGGATGTCTGACTCGATTGTTGCCTTGTTTCCACCATATTCCAGATCGATGATAGCTCTGATACCCTTGTAATCACTGTAAATGAAGAACTCGAATAGCAATAATGAAATTAAAAGAAAAATAGAAAAGGGAGGTAGACAGAGAAAAATCTCAACAGAGATCCCAAATAACAGACATCTAAAACGACAGGGATGGCTGCTTCTCAGCAAGCCCTTAAAACCCTACCTCACTAAACGGCAACGTTCTGACTTTTCTTATTAGACTCAATACGCACTGTTTCATTAAACTCATTACAACTCTAATTAAAACGACACTACTTAACGGTAATTTAAATGTCCCAACGGCTACTCTGAGATCTTCAGATCAAGCTCTTGCATGCTCTCAACTCCCGAAAACCCAGCCACCGTAAACCCTTGGCCAACCGCCACGGGCAATTTTCAGCCGTCGCGCCGGCCGCCGTCCAAAAACCTAAACTACCCAAAAACGCTCGAATTTCACTCCTAATGTTAGATCTAGGCCCGGATTCATCCGAATCCACTCATCTCCGACCGTCCTACGTCCTAACTATCCCGAACTGAGACCGTTTTTTCAACTCCGATGACTCTTACAATCTCCGACCACCATACATCACTTAAATCTCCACTTTTCTTTATGTTTTTATTATTTTTGTTTCGATCTAACAAATTTTCATTTTTTGTAGATAATGACAAAAGGCGGAAAAAATATACCTCCGACGTCGGTGATGCGGCTGTGGCGTGGTGATCGGTGCTTTTCCGGCGTTTCAGCTCTCCACGACTTCTCAACGGCAGTGACTATCGAGCTTCCGACGTCTTCACAACTTCCCGGCAACGGTCCAGATTCGAACGACGGTTCATCTTCCCTAAGTCGGTTCAGCTTCCCACGCATGTATATTTACCAAAATGCCACTTGTTCTCTCTCCTCTCTTATTATATCTATTATTATTAGATTAGAAATTATTAAGGGTAATTATTAGTATTAATTATGATGGGTCTTAATTATGGTAATTAAATCTGACTTTTCTCTCTCTTTGGTATTTATAGGGATGTCAGATGGTGATGTAAGGGTGACGTCATATGTACAAGCTGGAACCAAGATCCATGTGAGAGCTTCTAGGCCTATCATGGGCCGAAACGTGGCATGGTTTAGGTGGGAAACTGAGATTTAGAGTGGTTTTGTGTTTGTTTGGTAGATTTGGATATGGGGATTGGGCCTGGATTGGGCTTTTTGTATTGTAAAAGGAATTTATATATGTAAATGGACACTGGACTATTTATTGAATTTTTAGACTTTTGGACCACTTTATTTATTTAATACTATTTGGGCTTTATTTATTATATATATACATATATCCGAACAAAATACGGGTTCTACAGCTGCCCCTCTTTACTCATTGATGTGGAACATGAATAGGGCAAAGACCGAAGATACACGAATTTTGTCCGACCCATCCATTCATGGAATCTTAAAGTTGTTCTTCTCATTATAAAATTCTTCAATCTTCCTTTATCTTCTTCCTTAGCTAAGGATGAACTCTTCTCATTAGGAATTCTTCCTTCGCTGATCGAACTCTTCTTCTTTACTGGACGAATTTTTCTCATTAGGAATTCTTCTTTGCTGGGGTGAACTCTTCTCATTATGAATCCTTCTTTGTTCTTCTCATTAGGAGTTCTTCTTTGCTGAGGCAAACTCTTCTCATTATGAATCTTTCTTCGATGGCGAACTCTTCTCATTATGAGCTCTTCTTTGCTGGAAATCATGGATTTGCCTCTCTGCAAAGGCATTGAATAAGCAAGCTCTTCTCATTAGAAACTTCCTCATTCTTCAAACAACGAACTGTTCTCATTAGGAGTTCTGTCTTTGCTGGGTGAACTCTTCTCATTATGAGCTCACCATTCCTGCAAAAAAATATATCATAAATTAATAATTCTTCTTGGTGTAATATAAGATATCTTCAATTTTCCGCTTGAAGTACTGGAATCTCTAAAATCACTAATTTTCTGCTTATGGTGTCTTGATCTTTCAATCGGAAAATCGTATAAGGTCTCTTATTGCTTTGGTTTATCTCTTTCTACACTCAGAAATTGCATGACCAGTTAAACTGTGAATCTTCTTCATTTGAGTTAAATATTGATCCATCATGTTTTCCATTCTCTCTTTTTTAATTGGTAACCCAAGAGGTTAATATCTTTATCGGGATCCACCGCTTCTTCCAGTATGTTGAAATCTTTGCTGAGATCCGTCTTTACAAATGAAATGTCTTTGACTCTATAAACGGAGTGTCTTGAGATCCGTCTCTGTAAACGGTACGTCTTTAAGGTCTGTCTCTGTAAACGGAACGTCTTGAAATCTGCTTCTATAAATGAAACTGAAAACCTGCAAAAGAAACATCACCAATTAATTCAAATTGGAGTAGTATAAAACATATTCAATTTCCATTTTGAAGCACTAAGATCTTTAGAGTCACTACTTTATGTCAAAGGTATATCCATCTTTCAATCTGAAACTCATATCAAATATCTTGTTTCCATCTGTATAAGTCCGTCTCTTTCTACTGCATATGACCTATTTGATCCTAAAGTCGATCTTTCTCGTGCTTCTCTCTTGGTAGCATGAATCATTTTTATTTTTTCCTTTTCTTCTTTTTCCTTTGTTTTAAACTCAGGCCCCATAAGATTAATATCTTTGTCAATACCATGCCCCAACCGTGCAACTGTCCAATTGTCTTATGACAACCCAAAGGATTTATATTTGTAATGCACTTTCTTTCCTATGCGAACAACCAGAAAATCTTGCTGATGTTCTCCTCTTCAAACGAACTGGTAAATTTTGTTTAAATCCACCTCTTCAACCAGATTTTGTTGAGGTTCGTCTCTTCAAACGGATTGAAATATTTGCTTCACAAAAACGTGATTGGGATCTTCGCTAGTCTTTCCTTGACCTATTTCTTCAATCTCGAAGTTGCAAATTGGAATCCTCATCATTTTTTGTTGATTCTTGTAAATTCCACTTGTATGGATTCTAACCCCCTTTGTTTCTTTGTTAGGTTTTCTACTTTTGTTGTAATAGTTCCCCATCTCCTAAGATTGTTCTTACCAGGTCTTGGTTTTCTTGATCTTCTTGAGCTTGATCTGAAACTCATGTTTTCTTTATACCCCGACAAAAATTGCCCCAAAATCTTGTTGTTGAGCTCTTATTCTTTTAGAGCAAAACTTGACTTCTTTAATGGTCAATTTTCTTTAGGCTCTGCATTCTTCATTTTCCATCTTGATTTGCACTCTTTTGTTAAATGACGCCCTCATAATATATTTGTTTTTGGCTCTGACACGTAGAATTTGTCCATCTTTCATCATTTTGGGTGAGCAAATGCCTCAGGTCTATGAACTTTCTTCCAGCCCCTATACTTTCTCAAAGTCCCTATACTTTCTCCAGGTTCATTCTTTGGACTCGATTAAAACCCAAGGTAAAAACTTACTTCAGACCCCTAAACTTTCTGACATATGAAAACTGGAATAGGTACGAGCTTCCTTCTTTTGTAATGTCGATTCTACAAAAAAGAAATATCATCAGTTAAAAAGAATTTTTCATGAAGAAATGTGAAATATTTTCAATTCTCTGCTTGATGCCCCAAGATCTTTAGAATCACGGCTCATTTTGCTTAAAGTATCTTGATTTCTTCAGCCTAAAACTCGTGTAAGGTCTCTTGCTTCTCTTCTTTTATTGTTCGATCCATTCTGCATTTGGGACATATATTACTGGGTTTACTCCTCCAGTCTTGAGGCTGTAGGTTGAAATCTTTTCTTGTTTCTTGTCGGTCTTGGTAGATTTCTTCCAAAATGTGCAAAAATGCTCTGAATGTATAAGTTAGCATGCTCCTATCTTATGGATGTCTAACTACATGATGCATGAGTGATGTCGATTGAGAACCACTTGTATGAGCTTTCATTTTCAGGGAAGCTCAAAATTTCTCGCTTCATTTTCATCAAAACTCATTTGGCTAACAAAGTAACCAATCTCACACCCGAGTTCAATCTTCATGATCTCTGCATTTTTGCTCTGAAGCGCCTTTTCATGTTTTCACTTTAGATTGCTTTTCTCAAAGTGCCCTTTTGGATTTTCACTTTGTTTTTTTTTCTTTTTCCAAGGCACCCTTTCGAGTTTTCACCTCGAATTTTCTTTTTCCTTTTTTTTTTCTATTTTTTCTCTTTTTTCCCTTACCAAGATGATCATATTAATAACCTGACAACGACAATTCAAATTTATTTTTTTAAAAGAAGAATATGGAGCTGCGAACATTCTCATCCAATCGGGGAACGAAAATGGTTTCAACTGTAGTAACGTCATCATGGCTCAACGATGTCTCAGAAGAATCTAAAAAAAGTCTCAGAAACATCCTCTAACTTCATACATTGTCTCAACTGAGATGTTGTCAAGTGATCACGACTGGCAAGAATAATAGCATAGATAGCAATGATGTTCCTTCAATACACATATGATAGAGAACTAACAAGTTCCTACAGATCGTCAGCCAAAAAGTCAGCTTGATCCAAGAAGATATGATAATGTGTTGGCCTTGTGGTTCCAATCACCTTGGCATGAGCACAAAGATAAAAATCATCGTTCTTCGAGTGACAGACTTTGTTTTCAATATCAGCTCCATGTTGCACACTATATGAAGACCCATTTCTGTGTTTGGCGTAGGTTTCAACACTATCTTTACTTCATACTCTCTTTTCTCTTCTATCCACGAGTCATGTTTCCCAACATAAACCATCTCTTTCGGAACAGAACGCATTCTTCTAGACTGCTCTTTATAGCATTGCCCCGCTCTTGAATTCAACTGTCATCTTTGCTCATTCTAACATTCGTAAAGCTTTCTTGTCTTGCAGTGCCTCAGAGGTAATGATCTTTGATTTTATGAACCTTTAACCGACTGAACTTGATGTAGCTTCTGCACCAAAAGATGGTCTATTCTCTCTCTTTGCCCCAAGGTTGTTTATGTGTCTTTCTTGCAGCTTTGTTTAAATATTTCTAACACTCAAAGTTTTGCCCTTTCCTCGTCATACTTTTTCATCATTAACTAAGTACCGAAGCCACCTCCTGTTCTGCAAAAAAAAAAAGGAGATGTGTATATACAATTAAAATGGGTCAATTACCAGAGCAGACTAGAGAAGAGCTCTTGGAGTCAACAACCAGTGTGAAGGGAGCCATGATAAGATGACCAAACCAAACAGCTCTCAGCTTCCGCTATACACACTGAAGCAGAATTTCCCGAAAGAATTAAGAAAACATAGTAAAATGTAGAAGACAAAACATAAATATTTTCAGCCATTGAATATAGTGTAAAGAAAAAGAAAAGCAAATGGGTTGCTTCAATTCAAACGTATTTTGATGAAGAATATGTGCATCAGAGGGAAGAAGAATAGAATTGAGACATAGTGAAGGGGAGAAAGTACCCTCTTTGGAGACTGGCAAATTGGTCCGTTTGGCAGATTGCAATACAAATAGAAAGAGGTAGCAAATTTCTTGTCTGGTTGTTCGGTTATTTTATACCTTAAACTATTAACTCTTGTTTTTTTATCGATGGAATTGAAAAAAATATAGGGTAAACTACTTAAATGACCACCATATTATTGGTAAAGTCGCGATTTGATAATATTATTTTTTTCGAAGCAATTAAACCATTATCCTATTAAATTAATTGCAATGTGACCATCGCCGTTAGAGGTTAATGGCAGGGTGACGTGGTAGTTAAAAAAATAGGAGTATAATTACACATTTAGTCATCGTTACTTATACACTCTAATAATTTGGTCCTAATTTTAATTTAATAAAATAAATTAATTATTTAATAAGGTGGTGACACGTGTTAGACACCACCTTATTGGAGGACTTCAATTATTTTAATTTAATTTAATTAATTAATTTTCCTCCAACCAACCAGGTTGTGACATGTGTCACATTCTAATTGAAAGAAAATAAAACTCTCGAACATAGTGTTGCAGGAATTCAAACCTGGGTTAAAAAACAACTTTAACACAGATATTACCACTGCCATTTCTTTGTATAATACGTGCAACATTTTAATATATCTAAAACTACTTTCCCATCATCTTCTTCCTCTATAGCACATTTGTGCTCTTAGACCCACAAATGAAAATAATCAACCAAGCAAAATCCCTGCATTGGTTTAAGCTCTGTATTAATAAAACCGATACTAAAATTTTCATGCTAATATGAAAACCTTTGAAGGTTGGAAAATGTAACAGGAGTTGAGTTGCTAAAGAATCTATAAAATCATTATTGATTATGCTATTATAGTAAAAAGGTAGTCAAACTATATCTCATGAATTATATTTTCTTCATCAGATTATATTATCACTGTCGCAGAAAAACTGTTGGAGAACCGTTTTCCTCTCATTGGTCTGGTGAAGCGAATTCAACTGCTCAGAAGCAAAAACGCAAGGACCCCTGTGAACAAAGCATGTATGCGCCACGAAGGAGTTGATCAGGACCTGCAGAAGCTATTGCTGGTTCAACCTTCCCAACTCAGCAAAGCCAGAATCAACATGTTGAGTCGACGAGAAACTGAAAGTGATGGGCATCGACCGGAGAATGTAGACCTAAGCTTGCAAGAACCTGATGTACTCATAAACCTCTTGGAGCATTGGTTCATTTACGATGAATATATATGGGTATATTGTAATCCTCCATTTACCACTGTGGGTCTAAGCACAAATGTGCTATGGAGGAAGAATATGATGGAATAGTCCCTTTGGATATTGTTGTCACTGAATTTTCACCTTATTTTTTACTTATTATTATTATTATTGTTGTTGTTGTTGTTGTTGTTGTTGTTGCTGCTGCTAAGTACTACTATTATTATAGTTAAAGCCCCCAAAAAATAAAAAGCAGAACATAAAAAGAGCTCATTTGGATTAAATAAGGTGCCCATTAATAATAAGCTCACTATTTTAATATATGATGTAAGACCCACTCTAAAAATTAAATAAGTAAGAACTCATTTAAGTTTTTTTTAAAAAAAGGGCCAAACTAACCCATTTTTCTTTTTTTCTCAAGTTTAACGTAGATCGTTGGATCTAGGGAATTAAGGATCAAGGAACCAGATTGGATCAAGCAAAATAAAAAAGGGGGGGGGGGATGGGTACCAGCCCACGCCGCCACGCGCACGGGGTTGGTGCCCCAAATCCCGAATCGAAACGATGGCTGGACCACTACCGACCGATCTCCCATCGTCCCTAGGCCGCGGTGGCCGACGAGGTTGGTGCCGGTCGACTCGTCTCGGCCGATCGAACCTGATGCCACCAACCCCGTACCTTGTCGTCGCAGGTAGCTCGCCGATTTGAGGGGAAAAAGGTTCGAACCATAATTTAATCTTGGTGCAAAAATCCTTAAATTCGAACTAATTTGGATGAAATTTTGCTTAATTCTCAACGGGTCAATGCTATTGATATCAGATGGATTATTTTTAAGGGAAGAATTCGAGGATTTTGTCTCTAAATTGCCTTGAATCTCACTCCCCCAAACCCTATAAATAGTGTCTAATTCTCTTGTTCATGAGACCAAGAATTCACCAAGAAAAACACTTGAAAATATCCGAAATCATCAAAAAAATCTCTAAAAATTTCTGGAAAATTGTGGAAGTTGGTTCGAGTTTGGAGTAGCTTCGGTTCAAATTTTTGGTGGCAATTGGAATCGGATCGAGTGGAGATAGCTCGCGGTTTCTACAGCCCCGGTAATTTTTCCTTTCTTTTTAATTTTATTTTCCTGGTTAAATTTTTGTTTGTCCATATTTTTTAGGTTGCAATTTGGAATTGGAGATCGAAATTTGTGTTCGATAAATTTTCTGTTTGTGTTTTAATTTTCGATTTTGTTTGTTCATGTTCTTCAACTTTGTTTAATCTATTTTCATTCTTAAAAAAACTAAAAAGTTCTTATTGTTGAAAATAAAAATTTCGATTCATTTTCATTCTTAAAAACTAAAAATTAAGTTGTTGAAAGTAAAGTTTTTAAGAGTTAAAAGTTTTTTTTTATAAAGAAAAGTTTGGATTCAATTTCAAAAATTAAAAAGTAAAATGGGAAATAAAAGTTCTCTTTAAAAAAATAGAAAAGATAAAAAAAAACGTAAAAATAATTTCCAAAAAATAAAAAAAAGACTTTTTTTTGAAACTTAAAAAAAAATCGAACGAAAAGGATTTGAATTTTTTAAAAGGGTTTTAAGCTAAAATTAAAAAAAATTTCTTAAAAATAAAAGGGTTTTAAAAATCACAATAAAAATTCCCTTCTTAGAAAAATAAAAATAAACATAAAAATTAAAAAAAATTAAATACAACCTTTTCCAAAAAAATAAAACACACTTAATAAAATTTAAACCTCTGAAAAGAAATAAAGAATGTAGAAATTCTTAGGTTTAATAAACTTCAACTTAGAATAAATAAAATCTTCAACGAATAAAATTCTATGTTTGTTTGAAAAGTGAAATCTGATTGAATGCGATGTCTTATCAAACGAGAATGATGGGTTAGAGCCAGAAGTGTTGGCGGTGATTGGAGTTCATGTTACAGGTGATAGGACCGTTAAAATAGATTTATATTCATTAAGCGAATGAATAAATTGAACCTTTGTGAACTTGCAAATTCCAATTTTGAAAACGTTTTTGAAATCAATAAGGTACCACTCTTTTGGGCGTTGTGGGGGTGCTAACCCTTCCCCACGCGTAACCGACCCCCAACCTTGTTTTCTAGTTTTCACATACCTAAATCGTTGTTTTAATAAAATAAAACGTTTTATTAAAATAACCATGCTTGGCAACTCCGCTAGGGAAGTTTTATTTTTAAAAAAATAATAAAAAATAAAAGAAGTTCAGGCCACAAATTGATTTCAAATTGTTTTCAAAAAAGGGTTTCTTAAAAACTAATGGAATTTGCAAGTTCACAATAGGTTCAATTTATTCGTCCGTTTAATGAATGTAATTCTATTTTATACATTCTAAAATTCTTTAAAGAAAGCTCTATACCCAAGCTTTGTTACGTTCGTTTAAGTGGGGGGAACACGCTTTGCTCATGTAATAATATTGATTCTTCGTATGAGCCTAGCAAGTACCTTCAGGACTCATGACCTTTGCCTTCATAAGAATATTGATTCTTCGAGAAGGCATAAGTGGTGAGTCCTCCTAAGTTGAACTTGTTTCGTTTGAAGCCTATAATGGGTGAGAACTAGGGGCCTTGCTACCCTTAGTAAGGGACAACAAGGACAACTCGGGTACCTTTCTAGAACCAAACCATGTGTGAGAATCTAGAGCCCACCTCAATAGAGCCATGTGGAAAACCTTAGGTGTTTAGTCTGGTCAAAATTATTTCGTAAGGATAATCCGTGGAGACATGTCTTGGAATGCTGAAATGTGCTGCCCAGAATTATTCATACAATGAAATTATTTTGAACCTTTTAGGTTTTATTTCTATTGTTTAAAAGAGTAGTAACCTTTTGTGTGTGTTTTGTTTTGTTTTTTTTTGGGCAAATTTATTTGTTGCATACATCTCATGTTTAGAGGGGGATCAATTCTAAAGCTTGTTTCTCAATTAGAAAAAGCTTCTGCCATGGATGGAAGGTACCTAAAAGAGGAAGACAACGCGGATGTACGCTACCGGATGGAGGTCCACCAGGGAACAATGAGAATTTTTCGAGTGATCACGTGGAGGAAACATCGAAGTATGCTCACATCAACACCAAGCAGAATACCATAAGTCGCAAGTGCTATGAGACCACTTCGGTGGTCCAACCAAGCATAATTTGAAGATGATCATTGGTCTACTTGGCTTAGGGGCAACGTCAAAAGGACCCAGGAGCAAGATGAGTTCGATAGAAGCATCACATCTTAAATTGAAGATGTAGCTAAGCATGTGGCGTCAAGGAGTTGCATTTCTTCGCCCTCATGTCAGACTGATAGGGAAGGTAGGATCAAGGCTTCAAAGGCTGATCGAAGAGGAACTGGGTGCTCAGACTGAGACGTATTTGTAGATCCTTTGACAATCAATGGAAGCTACTTTTAGAGCAATATCTTAATGGAATTGATGGCCCCTCGCCTGCATTCATACATTTGCATTTTATTTTGATTGTTGCTTGGATTAATTTATGTTGTGATCATTGCATATGTAAAGTGTCCATAAGTTCTATATTTTGTGCACATTCCATCTCACATTATTGCTGTTTTTAAGTACATTCTAGGCATAATTAGGTTCATGCATTGCAGTTTACAGTATTCTTTACTTTGTCATGCTATTTATTAATTTTCTTTTATTTGGTAAGAAAAATGTATTGTTTTAGTTTAGTTTTAGTTTTAGGTACTAGAAGCTGGCAGAAGGAGAGAAGAGCTGAGGACATGATGCTGAAGCAGCAAACCAAGGAGCTGTACTAATGCAATTCCAGACAAAGACAACAACTGTCGAGTAGCTGACGCCGCCATACCTGCCTCCTAGGGCAACTAGCTGAGGAATTGGAGAACTGGAGTGTGATCTGTAAGGCATAAAATCCTGATTGACTTCTACTCCAAGGAGGACTTGATCTAGCTAATGCCTATATATACTCAATGTATTTTTACTTCAAAACAACTTAGGTTTTCCCTTAGGCATAGTTTAGGTTTTCTTGCCGCCAATTATGTTCTAAATTCTTCTTTGGGTTTGAGTTATGTTGTAAACTAGTGTGAGAACGGTTGTTTAGGAATTAAATTTGTTTTTGCAATAAAACTTCAAGGTTTGCTTATTTCATGCTCTTCACAGTTTTTCAATTAAGTCGAGAGATTAGTTGTTTACTATCCATTTGTTCAGTGTCGAGAAAGTCGAACTCACAGAAGGAGTAAATACAGTCTTCACCTTAATCAAGTGTTGATCAATCCAACATAGACATAGGTTAGGGTTTAAGGTAGCTAAAAGAGAATGAACCAAACATTGTTGTCTTTGCATGATTCACGCCGCGACTGGTACTATCTGCAGTGGGCATCAACATCATTCTGACTTAGACATAAGCGGGATCACTTTCGAAGCGTTCTGTCGAGCCTTGAAGTACTGCCGAGTTTACTGCCAAGACAATCTTCCGTTCCACTGCCGAGGTAGAGAAAGCGTCACAACAGCCAATCTGCCATCTCCCGCCGAGGCGACAAAGTCTGGCAACGCAAAACAACTTATCCTATTCAGCGCAGTTTCACACTAATCAGCAACATAACATGGCCCATTCTATCAATATGATCTCTTCTCCAACATTTACTTGTGTCTTATTTACTTTTATCTTAGACAAACTAAACTTATTTGTGCATTTAATTATATTTTGTGCAGGAATTACAATTCGAGTCGAGCTGTCCAATCCCTGTGGGAGACAATATCTTATATACTATATAACTTGACAGGAGTGTGCACTTGCGCTCATAAATAGAGAACACCCTAACGCTCTACAACATTCATTCACACATGATAAGAAACCAATCACATGACTTAATTTTAAAAATAATTTAAAATATCTCACAAATACGGTACTCGTTCTCAGTCCAGAAAAATGGCCATGAAAGACAAATTGACAATTTTAGAGAATAGCCACAAGGGTACCCAAGACAGAATTGATAAAACGGAGAAAGAATTGAAGGAAGAAATTGCAAGAGTCGGGAGAAACATTGTCATCCAGATAACGGCTATGTTGGGTTTCAGAGACCCAGCAATAGGAAAGATGGTTATTGATATTTCGTCACCCCGACCCGAGATGACTAGTCAGATATTTCTACCGAATGTAAGAGGCTTTACCCGTATTCCATTAGAGTGTGGGATAAATCATGGGGAAAATCAAGGCATTAGGGTTCTTAATAAGGCAACCGATAGGTCCAGAAGGAATAAGAAGCTAGAAGATCAATTTGATAAGCTGGAAGAGATCATTAAAGCCATACAAGGAAAAAATATCTATGGTGGCGAAGATGCTAGAGATCTAAGTCTAGTGTTTGACTTGGTGGGTCCTCAAAAATTCAAAACTCCTGACTTTGAGAAGTATGATGAGACCACTTACCCTTCGGCACACTTGACCATGCATTGTCAAAAAATGTCGCCATACTTGGAAAATGAGAAACTGTTAATTCACTGCTTCCAAGATAGTCTATCGAGGTCTGTTATCCAATGGTATGCCCAATTGAGCCGGGTTAACATACGAACTTAGAGAGATCTGTCGAAAGCTTTCCTCAAACAACATGAGTATGTGAAAGATATGGCCCCAAGCAGGATCGTACTGTAGGATATGGAACAAGGGCCCAATGAGAGCTTCCGCTAGTATGCCTAGAGATGGCGAGATGTGGCAGCCCAAGTACAACCTCCACTGTTGGAAAATGAGGCTACTCTAATGTTCATGGAAACCTTAAATGGTACCTTCTACGATTATATGTTAAACCATGCGACCGAAGGTTTTGCAGACATGGTCATAAAAATAGAGTTGATATTGGCAGCCATCAAGAGTGGGAGACTCGGACAAGGGGAATATGACGAGCGCCTATAGAATCTTGTCGCAAAGAAGACATTCGATCTTGGCTGAAGTTCATCCATGCCTTCCTGGACTAATACTTGTTTTTCCTAGACTACGTTGGGATCATGCTTAGAACCAACCCTTTTGCTTTTGCCCGCGAGCATTAGGGATCTTTTAAAAGGGCTTCCATATCAATCAACTTGTTTAAAGATGCTTTTTTTTTTCTCTCAAGTGGCAAACATTTTTTATTTCTTTTATTTTTTCATGCATTCCTCTTCCATGATACATTTCTTTTGGTATAACCCATGTTATTGTTTGTATGAATGATTTTTGAATCTAATCCTGAGATAGAGGGGCAAAAACTGTGTTCAAGATTAATGGGGAAATCCTATATACAGATTATGGGTGAATTTTCCTCTCAGACATTGTTGTTAAGGACCTTGAATAAAGTGATAACTCTAAAACATCTACCAACTGAAGACTGCTTTTCTTCGAAGATATTTGTATGTGAAATGACATTTGGCATTCCTTCATTTCCCTTCACGAATAGAAAAATAAAATCCATTGTTGTCCCCTTTTGAGCCTGATATTTTTCTTATGAGTTAACCCTAACCAAGGATCACTCCCTGCACTGGGGGCAAAGAGGATTAAAAAATGTTCCGGAATGAAAGGAACACAAAAAGAAAAGAAAAAGAAAAAGAAAAAAACAAAAAAAACAAAAAATAAGGAAAAAGAAAGGGGACCCTCTATCCCCGTTGCTATTTGTACTAGTGGCCGAGGTACTGCACCAGTTTTTATTTAATGCGCAACAACGAGGTTTAATCAGGGGAATCAAAGTAGCAAAAGATGTGTCTATTTCACATTTACAATTTGCGGATGACACATTGTTGTTTATACAGGGTGAGTGTGACAATGCACGGCAGCTCAAGCGCATCCTTACTTGTTTTGAGTATGTGACGGGGCTACAAATAAATTACGATAAATCTTGCGTATATGGTATTGGTGTGGAGGAGACTGTTCTGAATTCAATTGTGAGAATATTGGGCTGCCAATTAGGATCTTTTCCTATGAAATACTTGGGGATTCCACTAGGGGTGAATCCGAGAGGCATGGAGATTTGGACTCCCTTAGTGCAGCGGTTTCGTCAAAAATTGCCGGGATGGAAACGTGATTCTTTGTCGTTTGCGGGAAGATTACTCCTGGTTAACTCAGTTTTGTCAGCTTTACCAGTGTATTACATGGGGGTTTTCTTGATTCCGAAGAAAATTATTTTAAAGATTGATCGCACCCGTAGGAATTTTTGTGTGGGGGGGGGGGGCAAGGAAGAAAGGGCGAAACTCAACAGGGTGAATTGGATGGTAGCTTGCCAACCGAAACGTTTTGGTGGATTAGGAGTGGTGAATCTCCATACCCGAAATTTAGCCATGCTAGCTAAGTGGGCGTGGAGGTACACTCAAGCGGATGGCTCGCTTTGGAAAGAGATTATCGTGGCGAAATACGACAGCGATGTCCTTGCATGGCGTCTCAATTCGAGGGGAGTGGTGAGCATGTCATCGATGTGGAAACAAATAGTTGCGATCCAAAGCGACGAGTATGTGGAAAAATTTATGAATGCGACACAATTCACTTGGACATTGGGCGATGGGAAGAGCATTCTTTTTTGGAGGGACTGTTGGTGCCTTGCGAATCCGTTGAAAATTATTTTCCCCCGGTTGTTTAGCTTGGCGTGCAATAATATGGCAAGGGTGTGTGATTATTTGCGTTTGCCGAGAGAGGAATGGGCTGGATGTTTTTGGCGACCATTGCGAGTGTTCGAAAGTGCCCAATTACGAGAATTGCTAGCTTGTATTGCTGGCTTTTCCCTTCGTGCGAGGGCTATGGACAAATTGGTATGGATTCATGATGTGGCGGGGCAGTTTTCGGTAAGTACATTACATAAATTAATGGCATCTTTTGGGTTACATGATACATCCGATATTAGCATGATATGGAAATTGCCGTTGATACCAAAAATCCAATGTTTTTTATGGTTTTTAATGTTGAACCGGCTGCCTACTTTACGAATGTTGATGGAGCGTGGAATGCCGTTGGGGTTGAGTAATGTTGGTTGCCGATGGTGTGCGGATGGGGAAGATAATGTGGATCATATTTTCGGGCATTGTGAGATGGCGAGGGGTGTGTGGGATATGTTCTTCAAGTGGTGATCAGTTTCGACGGTCCGCCCATGGCATATCAGTGAGTTTATTAACCAATGCTGCATGAGTTATTTTGAGGGGGAGCTGCGATCTTGGTGGATTATTGGTTGCGCGAGTGTGTTGTGGTCGTTGTGGCTTGCCCGTAATGAATTGATGTTCAAGGAGAAGAGGGAGTCATGCCATTCGATTTTTTTCTTGGTTCAACTCCGGTCTTATCATTGGACATGTGCTCGATTTGAGCTGCTCCAAGCGGGGGAGGCAGCTTGGTGGTCTTGCCCCATCCTATGTCGGCCGTCAAGGGTGCAGCAACGGGAGCCGAGACAGGGCATTGTGTGGATGCCGCCACCACAGGGGGTATGGAAATTCAATGTCGACGGGTCATCGCGGGGAAAACCCGGTGCAGCAGGTTGCGGGGGCGTACTTCGTGATGGGAACAACAAGATTGTTGCGCTTTTTTCAGGGCCTATCGGGATTGAGGATTCCAATATGGCTGAAGTGCAAGCGATAGTGTATGCTATGAGAATGGTGCGGGAGATCGATTGTGAGGGAGTGCATTCGATAGTGATTGAGTCGGATTCAGCCGTTGCAATTTCTTGGGTATTAGGAGTGGAGCGAAGGCCATGGAGGTTGGGAAATTGGCTTCATCAAATCGACGATGCTTGGGAGGCGATGCCTTTTATTTGTTTTAATAAGATTTTTAGAGAGGCCAATTGTATTGCGGATGCACTAGCTAAGAATGGTGTAATGCGCGCTAATTGGGTATGGATGTATTGAGTATTGTCGGGTTTTAGCCTATTGGGATCCATCGTTGTACCACATGCACGGGTACTCTTTTCCCCCATTTAGGATTAGGGGTTTTTTAATGAGGCCGGTGCATTGGTTTTTACATGATTTATCAATAAATTAAAATCATGTTGCTGATAAAAAAATAAGGAAAAAGAAAGAGAATAAAAAGAAAAGGAAAAAAGGAAAAGGAAAAGTAAGGAAAAGAAAGAAAAAGAAAGAGAAAAAGGAAAAATAAAAAAGAAAAAAGGAAAAAGAAAAGAAGAGAAGAGAAGAGAATAGAAGAAAAGAAAAAGAGAAAAAGAAGAAAAGAAGAAATGGAAGAAGAAATGCGAATGAAAAATTGAAATTAATTCTTCAAACGAGATGTGTGCCAGAAAAGGAAATGAACTCTTTGGTGAAAACACAAAAAGGGCAGTCTAGAGCAATCCAAGGAAAAATAATGAAGATTTCATCAAGAAAAGTTGATCTTTGGTTTAATTACCCTTGAAACATGTATTTGAACCTATATATCTTTTTTTGGCAGCCTGAGCCTAGCCTACGTTACAAGCCTTAAAAGACTATTTGGATCACACATGAATATTTGAGAAAAGGAGTTTATCTTCAGAACACATCCTGTCTAATTGAGTTAACCTTTCTTCAGGGACCTCAAAACTTCTAATGTCTGATCGAGATTAGAAAAGTGGGAAATTTTAAATTTGGGGAGTGTGTGAGTAAAAGAGAGCCACCTAAAAGTGGGGAACTATCCGGTTGATAGATTCTTGAATCATTCGTACTATGAATTTGGGGCATCTAACTTTGCCCTATTCCTGTGTTTGCCATGACCTTTTCCCTCTTTTTCTTGCATCTAACAAGTTGGCTAACATAGGTTCATAAAGAATAAAAGATTTCTTGGTATTGATCCCAGCCGTAGGGAACCAGGAATGAGTGTTTACATCACTTTACGAAATAATGAAGTGGCTACCCACTAAAGAAGACGAAAATTGAACCTCAGATTGAATGGGGGCATCACCTGGCGTGAGGAGATAAAAAGCGCATGTGTTGAAGAATGTAAGGTTTACCATGTTGACAGGCAAGACCTCTTAAACACGAAAAGTGATAGAGTTACGCCTAAAGGGCAAGCCATGCCCTCAGATTGGGGCAATTTTATGTTGGCTAAGGATTCAAGGCCCTCAACGTTAATAAATGCAAGAGGAAGAGAAGAAGGCACTAGAATCATTTGAAGACATTCAAGGTAGAAATAAGCTTTGCTACAAGGATTTATATGCAAGCACTTCAAGGTGCTCTATAGGGGAAAGAATTTGAGAACTCACAAGAAGCGCTGAAGGTTCTTAATTCTTAATAAGAGGATATGAAGACTTGAAGCTTTCAAGATCGCACAAAGAAGCCTTTCATTCAATATCGATGTTTTCCTGCGAAGATCAGATGTTTTCAATGAAGCAAAGAGGTTCAAAGAATGAGAATGGCGAAGCAGAAACAGTTGAAGAAGTCTGTCATTCCAACCAGGAATATAAGATCACTAGATTGAGTGGGAAAATTGGCAAAGGTCAGATGTTTTCCACGAGTCGGAGAAATACAGTGAAAAAGCATAATTGTTTATCTGGACTGAGCGAGCAAATGTATGGTTTCAAAAAACTAAAGGAAAAATTAATTATGAGGAAAAAAATTAAAAAACAAAAGAAATCAACATGCATCCATGTTTTAGGCATCCCTAGGGGCATGCACATCATAATTGCATTGAATATCGCATATTTCAGGTACACGAAGGACTTTTCAGAAAAAGAAGCCGCTTATCTATTCGAGCACGAGGAGAATAGAACCCGCCTATACGTTCAGGCGTTTAGAGAATGTAATCTGCTCATCTATTTGGGCATAAAGAGAATAGAACCCACCTATCCGTTCGGGCGCCTGGAGAATGGAATCTGCTCATCTATTCGGGCATAAGGAGAATAGAACCCGCCTATCCGTTCGGGCTTTTGGAGAATGGAATCTGCTCATCTATTTGGGCATTTGGAGAATAGAACTCGCTTATCCGTTCGGGCGTTTGGAGAATGGAATTTGCTCATCTATTCGGGCATAAGAAGAATAGAACCCGTCTATCCGTTCGGGCGTTTGGAGAATGGAATCTTCTCATCTATTTGGGCATAAAGAGAATATAACCCGCCTATTCGTTCGGGCGCTTGGTGAATGGAATCTGCTCATCTATTCGAGCATAATGAGAATAGAACCCGCCTATCCGTTCCAGCGTTTGGAGAATGGAATCTGCTCATCTATTCGAGCATTTAGAGAATAGAACCCGCCTATCTGTTCGGGCGTTTGGAGAATGGAATATGCTCATCTTTTCAGGCATAAGGAGAATAGAACCCGCCTATCCGTTCGGGCGTTCGAAGAATGGAATCTGCTTATCTATGCGGGCGTAAGGAGAATAGAACCCGCTTATTCGTCCAAGCGTAAGAAGGATGAAACCTTTTTGAAAACCTTGCTCATCTATTTGGGCATTTGGAGAATAGAACCTGCCTATTCGTTCGGGTGCTTGGAGAATAGAACCTGCTTATCTATTCGAGCATAAGGAGAATAGATCTCGCTTATTCAACCAAGCATAAGGAGGATGAAACCTTTTTTTAGAACCTGCCTATCCGTTCGGGCATTCGAAGAATGGAACCTGCTTATTCATCCGAGCATGAGGAGGATGAAACCTTTTTTTCAACCTGCTTATCTATCCGAGCATGAGAAGGATAGAACATTTTTTCAGAACCTGCTTATCCATCCAAGCATGAGGAGGATGGAACCTTTTTTTCAGTCTGCTTATTCATCCAAGCATGAGGAGGATTAAATCTTTTTTCCAACCTGCTTATCTATCCGAGCATGAGGAGGATAACCTTTTTTCAGAACCTACTTATCCATTCAAGCATGAGAAGAATTGAACTTTTTTTTCCAGAACCCGCCTATCCGTTCGGGCGTTTAGAGAATGGAACCTGCTTATCTATCCAAGCATGAGGAGGATAGAACCTTTTTCAGAACCCGCCTATCCGTTCAAGCGTTTGGAGAATGGAACATGCTTATTCATCCGAGCATGAGGAGGATGGAACCCTTTTTCAACCTGCTTATCTATCTGAGCATGAGGAGGATAAAATCTTTTTTTTCCAGAACTTGCCTATCCATGTGTGAATTAGGCGAATGGAACCAATCAACTAATCGATGAAAATCAATGTCTTTTGGTCTTTGTTCTATCATTGTTTCACAGAGATGAGCAAAGAGGGGCAACTATTGTCACTGAATTTTCACCCTATTTTTTATTTATTATTATTATTATTAAGTACTACTATTATTATAGTTAAAGCCTAAAAAATAAAATGTAAAACATAAAAAGAGCTCGTTTGGATTAAATAAGGTGCCCATTAATAATAAGCCCACTATTTTAATATATGATGTAAAACCCACTCCAAAAATTAAATAAGTAAGAACCCATTTTAAGTTTTTTTAAAAGGGCCCAAATTAACCCATTTATCTTTGTTTTTTTCCAGGTTTAACATAGATCGTTGGATCTAGGGCATTAAGGATCAAGGGACCAGATTGGATCAAGCAAAATAAAAAAGGGGGCAATGGGTACTAGCCCATGACGCCACGCGTCTGGCGCGTGCACGTCAGGCGCACGGGGCTGGTGCCCCAAATCCCGAATCGAAACGATGGTTGGGCCACTACTGACCGAACTCCCGCCATCTCTAGGCCGCGACGGCTGACTCATCTCGGCCGGCTGAACCTGATGCCACCAACCCCGTCCCTTGTCGTCGTCGGTAGTTCGCCGATTTGGGGGGAAAAGGGTTCAAACCCTAATTTAATCTTGGGGCAAATATCCCAAAATTCGAGCCAATTTGTATGAAATTTTGCTCAATTCTCAACGGGTCAATGCTATTGATATAAAATGGATGATTTTTAGGGGAAGAATTCAGGGATTTTGTCTCTAAATTACCTTGAATCTCACTCCCCAAAACCCTATAAATAGTGCCTAATTCTTTTGTTCATGACACCAAGAATTCACCAAGAAAAACACTTGAAAATTGATCCGAAAATCATCAAAAAAAATCTCTGAAAATTTCTGAAAATTTGTGGAAGTTGGTTCGAGTTTGGAGCAGCTTCGGTTCGGATTTTTGGTGGCAATTGGAATCGGATCGAGTGAAGATAGCTCGCGGTTTCTACAACCCCGGTAATTTTTCCTTTCTTTTCTTTGTTTTTAATTTTATTTTCCTAGTTAAATATTTGTTTGTTCATATTTTTTAGGTTGCAATTTGGAATTGGAGATCAAAATTTGTGTTCGGTAATTTTTTCTGTTTGTGTTTTGAATTTCGATTTTGTTTTTTCATGTTCAACTTTGTTTAATATATCTTCATTCTTAAAAAACTAAAAGGATCTTGTTGCTGAAAATAAAAATTTCGATCCATTTTCATCCTTAAAAATTAAAAATTGAGTTGTTGAAAATGAAGTTTTTTAAGAGTTGAATTTTTTTATAAAGAAAATTTTGGATTCAATTTCAAAAATTAAAAAGTAAAATAGGCAATAAAAGTAGAAAAGATAAAAAAATAAACGTAAAAATAATCTCCAAAATATAAAAAGGGTTTTTTTTAAACTTAAAAACAATTTCCGAACGAAAAGGGTCTGAAAAGAATTTAAAACGGCTTTTAAGCTAAAATTTAAAAAAAAAACATTTGCTTAAAAATAGAAGGGGTTTAAAAATCACAATAAAATTTCCATTCTTAGAAAAATAAAAAGAAACATAAAAATTAAAAAAAAATTCTTAAATGCAACCTTTTCCAAAAAATAAAACACGCTTAATAAAATTTAAACCCTCGAATAGGAATAAAGAATGCAGAGATTCCTAGGTTTAATAAACTTCAACTTATAATAAATAAAATCTTCAACAAATAATATTCGTTGTTAGTTTGAAAAGTGAAATCTGATTGAATGCAGTGTCTTATCAATCGGGAATGACAGGTTAGCGCCAAAAGTGTTGGCAGTGATTGTAGTTCATGTCCCGGGAGATAGGGCCGTTAAAATAGATTTATATTCATTAAACATATGAATAAATGTAACCTTTGTGAACTTGCAAATTCCAATTTTGAAAACGTTTTTGAAATCAATAAGTTTCCAATTTTTTGGGCGTTGTGGGGGTGCTAACCCTTCCCCACGCGTAACCGACCCCTGAACCTGTTTTCTAGTTTTCATAGACCTAAACCGTTGTTTTAATAAAATAAAACGTTTTATTAAAATAACTCTGCTTTAAAGTAATCTAATCACACTTTTTCAAAAAGATTAGTGGTGACTTCGTGTTTTTAAAGTTTTCCAAAATGTCAAGCTCGAGAGGGTTGCGACAAATATATTAAAATGTTATCCATATTATACAAAGAAATGGCCTTGGTTCAGTGGTAATGTGCGAGTTAAAGTTGCTTCTCAACCTAAGTTTGAATCCTTGTAGAACCAAATATCATCTTTATTAAATAATTAAAATTAATTTATTTACTAAAAATAATAATTATTTTATTTTATTAAATTAAAATTAAGACCTAATTGAGATAATGTATAAGTAATGAGGACCAAATGTTTAATTATACGAATTTTTACTAGCTGCCACATCACTCCCTCCGTTAGGTTTTAACGGCCGGTGGTCACATTGCATCCAATTAAATAGTTTGATGGTTTAATTTGTGACACCTCCCTCCCGGTTTAGTAGTAAACCGACCGAGAGTTGTCAAAAACACGAAAAATTTAAAACTTTTTCGCAACTCATTCCTTGGCTAGCAAGCAACGATCAACCATATTACGGAAGACATTAACTTAACTTCCAAGTTAGGCGAGATTAAAATTTATTCATACATATAACTTGACTACCATATTAAAACTTATTAACGTTACCATCTTAATCAACCTATATATAAAATTGTGATCATTCACAAATTAAGACTTAACCAATTGAACCATACAAGTAAAGATGTACCCTAATCTTTATTGACCTATTCGAATCGTCTACCCCATACATAATTAAAATATATAATTCCATT
Source organism: Hibiscus tridactylites (assembly GCA_958450335.1). Taxonomy (NCBI): domain Eukaryota; kingdom Viridiplantae; phylum Streptophyta; class Magnoliopsida; order Malvales; family Malvaceae; genus Hibiscus; species Hibiscus tridactylites. The sequence continues at coordinate 18,624,113 of OY288285.1, read as the reverse complement.
CGATTGATTACAAGGCAAGCATTTATTCGAATGGAATGCTAAGAACAATTGGTCAAACATACTCATTTAACACTTCAATCAACCATATATTTAATTCAAGATTTCAAAACAAGATCATACTATCATTCATAAAACCAAACTAACATGTTTACAAGCCAAGTCTTAAAACATCACATACCAAGTTTGTATTTACATACATGTCTTCAATTCATTACAAGCCAAGATCAAACTAGTAAATATCATCATCCACATCATCTAGACACAAAATGCATGACATAACCAACACAAAAACTAACTCTATGCCACAATCCAGAAGTCGAACAAGAAGCGATCAAGTCATACATGATTACTATGCTTGTAGTCTTTTCTCTCGATCAAGGATGTAACACCCGGGTTTGGGGTCGGGTGAATTAAATAATTAAAATAATGTTTCGGGTTTTCCCTTTTCATTTTAAAATTCATTTAAAATGTTGGACCCAGTTTTGATTTAAAACCCAAAATTTCCATGGATTTTAGAAATTGGAAGATGGCCATTTTCATTAATGGCAAATTTGTAATTACTTGGTCTTGTAAAATAAAAACCCTTTTATTTTAAAAACACCCATTTTATCATCTTCTTCCCCCCTTCTCTCCCAAGTTTCATGACAACTTCTCTTCTCAATTGTAGTTTACTATTCCATCACCATACACCTTCATTCTTGGTGATTTTTGAAAGGTAAACATGTTTTTGACTTGTCCTCACTTTCCTCTACATGTCTATACCTTTAGTTTTCATTAAAACTCATGGTTTTGCATTTTGAAGTTTTGGGGTTTTGAATTAAAAATGTTAACTTTGTTAGCTTTTAGTTGAGCTTTTAATTTTTTGTTGTTAGATAACTTATTTACTACCCAAATGGTCCAACATATGTGATTTTTACAAGGTTTTATAATGATTCCCGGATTTGGGTTTTAGAGAGGTTTTAGAAGGGATTAAAGGTGATTTTTGGGGATGTTTTGTGTTGGGAATTGATGGCTGATGTTTGTATGATGTTTAGGGGTTATTTTGGAAGCTATTAGGTGTGTTAAAAGTGTTGGAATCAATAGTTTTTGGATGTACTTTTGGGCTGCTCGAAAATGTGGGTTTGAGAGTGTCTTGGCTTGATTTTAATGCTTGTTTGGTGCTCTGAGTTTACATTAGTGATTGTGGACTGAAATGTGGTTGTTTTGATTGTGTTGGATTGTTTAGAAGCAAGGAATTGTGTTTGTGAAGCCTCGGGAACGAATCCGGATAGCTTGGTGGATTGATCGGCTAGAGTTGTTGATCTTGGAGTAGTCAGTGAGTGGTTAATGATTTCAACTTGGTTTAAATGGTTTCCAAACATGTTGGTTCAAGCATGTGGACCTAGGTCGGGCTTGGTAAACCCACCTAGAGTTGGGATTAGATTGGTAGTCTAATCCCAAGCTTAGTTTAGAAGAATTTGGTTGAACTTCTAAATGCTTTGTTATGTCTTTTGTTTCATATTCATTGTGATTAATGTTGTTATGTATATTGTGATATACATGTATGTTGAGGCATGATGTTTGATGCATTGTGATATCCATGTGGTTATGGAATGTGGTTTGTGCATGATGGTAAATCATGGTGAGTACGTGCTAAGCACGAAAATTTGGTAAGAAAGTTGTGAGGTTGATCAATGAAATGTGTTAGTATTGGCACTAGTATGCTTGGGTACAAATGATCGATCATTAGGATGTTTAGTGTGCACACGAGAGTCGAAATGCGCGCGTGGTCTTGGTGATGGTAGTCATCAAGATGGAGTACGGGTACGCCCGAAAATCTTCTTTTATATGATAGTCGGTGATGATTGGAATCCCATCGACGAGGCGTGAGGATGAGTGGAATCCCCTCCGCGTGAAACGGTGATGAGTGTAATCCTACCGTAAGGTAATGGTTGAGTTCTTGGATGTGAATTCCAACGTTTGTTATCCGTGTATTCGGGTCATAACTAGGTGCCAATACGTTTGATATATGTGTTTCCATATGGTTGTGTTTATGGACTTGTTGAGCATGGCATGATAATGATATTATGTTCATGCATCATATATATTTGACTCATGTGGCTTTGAAGGTAAGAAAACATGCATTCTTCCTTGGTTTGTTGCTCGTGCTTGGACCTTGCATTGTCGAGGTTTGTTTTATGAGCTTACCCTCACTAAGCTTTATGCTTACGCTCTCTTTTGTTCGACAATGCTGATCCATAGTTCGTGGGTTGCTTGTGCAAGGAGAGGGCCTCTAAGTGTGCTAGTTGTGCTTTTGCTATCCTCAAGTAGACCTGGCAAACTTGACCCGAGACCCGAAAACCGAACCGATTTACCCGAACCGAACCCGAAACCGAACCGAACATGCTTACCCGAAATTTGACCCGAAACCCGAAACCGAACCGAAACCGAACCGAAAATGAACTGATTTTTAGTTGAACCGAAATGGACCCGAACCGATAGACCCGAACCGAATGGAACCGAACCGAATGAAACCGAACCGAATGGACCCGAACCGAAGACAACCCGAAATAAATAAAAGATATTAATAGAAATAAAAAAAGATGAGATATGAACAATCACACAACTCACCAAAAAGTTAAATATATTGGCTTTATAAAGCCATAAAAAGGGTGTAAAAAAACTGACCAACCTAAAAACTTGATTAAAACCGACCGATCTCCCATCAACCAGAAATTGACCTGAACCGATCCGAACCGAAAATCAACTGAACCGAAAATCAACCGACCCGAAAATCAACCGAACAATAGAACCGAACTGGAACCGAACCGAACTGAACCCGAACCGAACCGAATCTGAACCGAATGATATCAGACCCGAAATAACCGAAACCGAAATGACCCGAACCGAACCCGAACCGATTGACCCGTTTGCCACCTCTATCCTCAAGTATGAGCTTTTAAGTAATTGATGTAATAGTGAAGCAATGGGGATTTATGTTGTTGTTTTGTGTTAGGATCTTCATTAGACTCCTTGATATGTTGGTGTTATGGTGTGGCTTGTTGATGCCTTATTTTGGATTGTAAACCATGTTTATGTTGCATGTCATGAATGCTTATGTGTTTTGTTTCTAAGGCATGAAACCTTAAAATGCAATGTATGTCTCTTTTATGGTGAATGCTTGATCCCTTATGAATGTATGCCCTTATCTTGCATGTTATGTGGTTTGAGCGTGTTTGTAATAGGGTGTATGCCTCTAGAGTTTATGTGTGCATGTTGTGTTCGCTTCTTGAAGTAGTTGGGGGCGTTTGGGATCGTTTAGAGATGATTAAAGCTGGTTTTGGAAACTCACAGACTGTAGGCGTTTCGGAACGGGTGTGGCTCCAGGGACACCCGTATCGGAACGCGTTCCGGTACGGTTTGGCTACTGTGAACCCCTGTTCCGATACGAGGTTCGAAACGTTTTGGCTACTGTGATTGTCTGTTCCAGAACGTCTAGGCGAAATGGACCCCTGTTTCAAAACGGGGTGGATGCGTATCAGAACGGTTGGTCTGGCTTTTTAAACTGAGCCCATGTTTCGAAACGGGCTAGCCCGTTTCGAAACACAGACCCGAAAGATGGGCTTTGGACATCTCTAAATGTTCTCATGTGTTGGGCTTAGGCCCTGTTTGATGTTAGGCTTCTTGAGAGTCTTGTTTTCCGTTGCCGCTTCACACATAGGTTTAATTAAATCCATCTAACCAAGATAAATAAATGAAAAAGTTTTCTCGGGTTGTTAACCGAAGTGGAGCCTTAACGGGTTTCACCTCGGTTATTCCCGTGTAGCCCGCTCGGACCGGTCAGTCGCCCGGACCGAGACGAAGGGGTTACAAAGGAAGTATTAGCTATCGAACCATGATCAATTTGCTAGGTTGGGAAGAAGGAAATAAGAGAAGATAAGTGCAAAGTTGTACTTAGTGAGGTAGCAATTACACTATTAAATTTTAAGTCAAGTTGGATCTTATTTAAGGTTGCATCAAGATTTCCTACATAGGCATTTAATAAGAAGACCTAGCTAGTCTCATGGCATTTTCAATCACATACATTCATCAAATTAGTCATATAACAATATTAACTACATGCAAAACAAGTCACAATAACAATTATCATAAGAACTAACCATGCAAGACAAGTCATGTTATGTTTAATCTTGTAATTAAGTTGCCTTGGTTATTAGATTGATCTAGGTAATCGAGTCACAAATTGGTACATTTGTACCTAATCATGAAGATACTATATAGTATCACAAGTAGTTGCTAAGACACCAAATCCACTAGTACATATAGTACCATTTTACAAGGCACAAAAGGTGCTAATCAAGAAGGTGTATAATCACCAATACAAGAAGGTATGTCAATACCTGAATCAAGAGAGCTCTAGACCCTAAGGCATGCCTTTCTACCTAAGCCATCTAGTAAACCAAGGTCTTGTAGCTTTTTAAATTAGCATATCCAGTAATTTTTCATGTCATAGAATATAAATCATGATACAACAAGAGGTTATTCAATCAAACCATGACATGATAATTTCCAGCAAGCTTTCACATGGATTTTCATATCATCCAATCATCTAAATCAAGAGCAACTAGATTCAATTCTTACATATAACAATCAACCATGGTAAACCAACATGTATCAACCTTTAAGTAGCATACAAATTCAGTAGCATATAATAAACATCATGACTCATTCAATCATTCATAACATCACACAAAGCAGTCCAATAATACACATAATTCACAATACCAAACAATTCATTCGAGCATACTTTCATGTTTAATTATTTAGCCTCATTCCCTTACTAAATTACCAGCTTTAGTTTAAGTCATTTTCATGCATGTAACATAGTTAAAAATTAAATTAAAAATGGTGGTTTGGACACTAGTCCCAACCCTAGGGTGACTACACTCACAAACTTCCAAGCTACTCTTGTTCCTTGATAGTAATCCCATTGTTCCTTCTTTGGGATGACCCAATCTTGGCTTCCTCCTCTAAGTTCTCAATCCCTTGGTCTAGTCGATCATACACATACATATAAAGAATATATTAGTATCTAAATCATGCATTAGACAACCAATATGCAAATGTTAAATTTAATTTCTCAAGGTAGTCCTAATCTGGCAGACTTGAGCACCAGCCACTAAATTGGTCATAACTTTCTCTATCAAATTTCAAAAATCACTTATCATACATTATTAAAAAGGTAATTCAATATTTTATTTAACCAAATTGGTCTCACGTTTTTTTCATTTCTAGATTTATACAATTTATTATTTCTTTACATGCATTCCGGATTGAAAACAGTTTTGCAGTACCTAACTTAATTCATTTCCAGATTTAAGCACATAGCTCCAAATTGAACTCCGTTTTCTCTCAACTAAAATAGACATATAAAAGTTTAATTCATTAAAATTTCATCTTAAAAATCTTTATATACGATTTATAGTTAATTTTCAAAGTTGATGTCCAGAACATGACTGTTCTTGGATAGATTTCACTAAATTTTCTTAATTTATCAAATTGAGCCATTTTAAGTTTAATTCGAGTTACTAAATTTTTTTCTAACATAATCCTCTTATTTTAAACTAAATTTCCAGGATCATAATTTAACCAATTTCAATCCTAGCATTTTCTAATTATTACAAAACAGTCCCACAATTCGGTTTTCATAATTTACTAAACCAATTTGATAATTCCTTCAATCTAACTTCATTTTAATCCCATTTTAGCCAATCCAAAGCCTAAATCTTATAATTAAGACCCTAATCTTCAATTCATTGCGAATGGAAAATTTCCAATTCAAACTCTAATTCTTTCAATTTTACAAATTAGTCCAGGGCCTTATACATTATCTTCAAATTTGTCATACTTCATTCGGTTCACTAATTCAAGCTTAAAAATTCAATTTCCAGTATTGACCTCAATTCAAATTCATTCCTAAGCTCATAAACATTACATGCATGCTTAACTCAAGAATTTCCAGCCATGAAACACAATAAAAATCAATTCAAATCATCCTAGCATCAATCGGCTATCTAGCATAATTAAGATTTAGTTTACTTACATGTGATAGCTTTAACCCCTCTTGAAAATAAGCCTAAATCAAGCTTCTAAACACTCAACAATGGCTGAAGAACCAGCAAACTTTCCCTCTCTAAGCATCTCTAACTTCCACGGTAAGAAGAAGAAAGGAAGAAGGAGAAGAGAAAGTTTTGTTTGATAGTGGGACATGTCCAATCTCACACTCTCTCTCATGTGGTTGGCCAAAGTGATGATTAGGGGTTGGGAAAACTAAATTTTACCCCTTAACTCTATTCTAGAATTAAATATTTACAAGGGGTAGGCTTGGTCTATTTAGAACTTTTGCATGCAATCTTTTTATTCAAGCTTAATTCTAGTTAAGTCATCTTAATTTAGCTCTCATATTTTCAATTGCATCCATTTAACCACTAAATCATATAATTATATTTAATTTGTGATCAATTGATTCAATTAATTAATCAACTTAATTTATTTTCTTCTATGGTACTTTGAGGATATTACAATTCCTCCCCCCTTAAAATAAGAATTCGTCCTCTAATTCTTACCTGAATCAAAAAGATGAGGATATTGCTTCCGCATCGTATCCTCTGGTTCCCATGTAGCTTCTTCCACATTATGATTTCTCCAGAGAACCTTTACATGAGGAACGTTCTTATTTCTTAGCCTTTTAACCTCCCGATCAAGAATCCAAATAGGCTATTCCTCGTATGAAAGATCGGGATTCAATTCCACTTCTTCCGGCTCTAGTATGTGAGATGGATCAGAACGGTAGCGTCTGAGCATTGATACGTGGAAAACATTATGTATCTTATCGAACTCAGGAGGAAGAGAGAGTCGATAAGCTACTGGACCGATCTTCTCAATCACTTCAAAAGGCCTAATAAATCGAGGACTAAGTTTTCTTCTCTTGCCAAAACGAAAGACTTTCTTCCATGGAGACACTTTCAAGAAAACACTGTTTCCAAGTTCATATTGAATATCCCTTCGTTTCTGATCAGCATATGATTTCTGCCTATCAAAGGCTTGCTTCAATCGGGAATGAATAATCTGAACTTGTTCTTCAGTTTCCTGGAGAATCTGAGGGCCTGACACCTTATTATCTCCCAACTCAGACCAACATAAGGGAGTTCGACATCTTCTTCCATAGAGTGCTTCGAAAGGAGCCATTTGAATCGAAGACTGGTAGCTATTATTATAAGCGAATTCTACCAGAGGCAGCGATTTCTCCCAATTCTTCCCGAAATCGATAATACATGCCCGAAGCATGTCTTTCAAGACTTGAACTACTCTTTCAGATTGACCATCACTCTGAGGATGAAAAGCTGTACTGAGATTGAATTTGGTCCCAAGAGCTTGTTGCAACGATTTCCAAAATCGTGCAGTGAAACGGGGATCTCGGTCTGATATAATGGAAATAAGAATACCATGAAAACGGATGACTTCTCGAATATACAACTCAGCTGAAGCATCCAATTTCATGTTCATTCTGATAGGAATGAAATGGGCTGATTTGGTGAATCTATCAACTATCACCCAAATTGCATCGTTCTTTCTTGGTGTACAAGGAAGTCCAGATGCGAAATCCATGGTGATTTGTTCCCACTTCCATTACGGAAATTTGGTTGGTTGTAACAAACCAGTTGGAACTCGATGTTCAGCCTTCACACGTTGACAATTCAAGCACCTAGATACATAATCGTTGATAGCAGCCTTCATTCCCGGCCACCAGTATAAGGGCTTGAGATCCTTGTACATCTTACTGATACCGGATGAATAGAAAAGGGACTTTGGTGAGCCTCACTGAGGATCTTCTCTTGGAATTCCTTATTATCAGGGATACAAATTCTATCTTGGAAATAGATTAGTCCATTCGGCTTAACCGAGAAGTCAGAATTAGACTCAAGCTTAGAGATGGTTTTCTAAAGTTCGGGATCAAGCTATTGAATCTCTTTGATCCTGGTGATTAAACTAGATTGAATTTGAAGTTCCGATAGATAATTCCGAGCTTTTGCAAGTCGGAAATGAGCACTGATAGCCGTTGGAGCTACAAGTAGTCAATTTAAACACGTTATTATCGAGATTGAAGATTTCAATTAACTTCCTTGTCTAACAAGGAAGTGTTTGAACTCTTTCTTTGGAAACAAGAAAGATTCAAATTTTCCTTCAAGAATTTAAATGAAGGTTTAAATGAATTTAAGAATTTTTATAAGGCTTACCGGGAGTCGGTTTTCTACTTAGTGCATCCGCTACAACATTAGCCTTCCCGGGATGGTAATCAATTACTAGATCATAATCCTTTATTAACTCCATCCACCTTCTTTGCCTCAGATTTAACTATTTTTGGGCAAGAATGTATTTGAGGCTTTTGTGATCCGTGAATAGATGACACTGCTCATCGTATAATTAATGTCTCCAGATCTTGAGTGCAAAGACGATTGCGGCTAACTCAAGATCATGTGTCGGGTAATTAACCTCTTGTGACTTCAATTGCTGGGATGCATATGCTATAACCTTTTCTCCTTGCATCAATACACAACCTAGACCTGAATGGGATGCATCACTATAAACGAAAAATTCTTTGCTTGATTCAGGTTGGGTCAGTACCGGAGCATGAGTTAGGGCTTGCTTCAACTGATCGAAACTTCGTTTCTGGTTTTCAGACCAAGAAAAGGATTGATGCTTTCTAAGGAGTTTGGTTAGCAACAAAGAAATCATAGAGAAACCTTTAACGAATCTTCGATAATAACCCGCTAAACCGAGAAAATTGCGAACCTCACTAACATTCCTCAGAGGTTGCCAATCGATCATAGTTTGTATCTTCTTAGGATCAACTTTGATTCCATCGGCCGAGATAACGTGACCGAGGAATGACACTTCCGAAAGCCAAAATTCACATTTGGAGAATTTGGCAAAGAGTTGATGCTCCTTAAGAGTTTTCAATACAATTCTAAGAAGATCAGAGTATTCTTCTTTGCTTCGGGAGTAAACAAGAATGTTGTCAATAAATACGACCACAAACTTATCAAGAAACATCTTGAAGACTCGATTCATAAGGTCCATAAAGGATGTCGAGGCGTTGGTTAGCCCAAATGGCATTACGAGGAACTCAAAGTGGCTGTAACGAGTTTGAAAAGCGGTTTTGGGTACATCATTCTCCTTTACTCTCATCTGATAGTAACCCGACCTTAAATCGATCTTATAGAATATAACTGCACCACGAAGTTGATCAAACAAATCTTCAATTCTCGGCAAAGGATATTTATTCTTAATTGTTATTTGATTTAGCCTCCGATAGTCGATACAAAACCGCATCGAACCATCTTTCTTCTTTACGAACAAAACCAGAGCACCCCAAGGAGAAGTGCTCGGTCGGATAAAACCCTTGTCTTGCAACTCTTCAATTTGCTTCTTCAATTCTTTCAACTCAATAGGGGCCATTCGGTATGGTGTAATTGACACCGTATTAGTTCCAAGAGGAATGTCAATTCCGAATTCTACTTCCCGAATTGGAGGGAGTCCAGAAAGTTCTTCTAGAAAGACATTGATAAATTCTAACACTACTGGCATCGATGGAAAGCCGAAATCGTAGTCGTCTTGCAACACCATAGCGATAAAAATCGAGGTAGGCTTCTTATCAATTAATAGGATAGATTCCTTTCCTAAACCTAAAAGATAAAGTCTAAGGTTCTGACAGTCTATCCAAGCTTGATGCTTTCCCATCCAATCTAATCCTAAGATTAAATCGAATTCACATGTTGGCAAGACATAAAGATCGATGGGAAATGGAATGCCTCGAATAGTAATAGGACACTCTTTAACAAGAAGATTAATCAGCTTATTTCCTCCTATCGAATTTGAGACTATAAGGCTAGATGCAATAGATTTAGATTTCATATTCAACTTATCAAGAAATTTTGAACAAATAAAAGAATGAGTGGATCTTGAGTCAATAAGAGCATATCCAGGATTTAGGTTCAACTCGATAGTACATGCGATCACATCAGGTGATTCCTCCTCTTCTCTATCACGAATGTGATAAACCCGGGCATGAGCTCGTGATTCTTGATGAGTGGCAAAAGATTGATGGCCTTTCCTTTTAGCCTGATTACCAGATTGAGCTTGCCTTGGTCCCCGATTCCGATTGGATTGTGTAGGAGTCTGATTTGTAGGAGCTGGAACTGAATGTTTATTATTAGTATTCTGTGGACAGCCCTTGACATAATGATCGGCTCCACCACAAGCATAACACAAATTAAATTGAGACCGACACTGGCTGTAGTGAAGCTTTAGACATAATTTACATGTAGGAACCTTCCCAGAATTGCTCGTGCTATTCACAGAGATCATTGGGACAACAGCTTTACCTATCGAATGTAGCTTCGGTGTAAAATTACTTCGGGGAACAGGAGAGAAAGTATAAGACCATTCCTTCTGATATCGGGCCTTCTTTGACTGCCAGTGGGGTTTATCATCCCGTTTGTGCTTCTTATCATTCTAACCGCCACCCTTTCTACGTTCAGATACCTTCATCTTAGCTTCAGTGTCAATAACCCGATTTACTAAAGTTTGGAAATCAGCAATCCCTAGAGCCATAAACATCGGACTCAGATCATCATTTAGCCCGTCGATAAACATACTACACTTGTCTTGCTCGGTTTTGATATACTCTGCTACGTACTTAAAATACTTACAAAAATCAGCCATGTATTGCTCGATAGGCCGATTAGCTTGCTTCAAGTACAAGAAACACTTCCTTCTCTTGGCCAAGTACTGCTCACTAATATATTTCTTCTTAAACTCCTCAATAAAGAATTTCCAGGTAACAGTTTCTGCAGGAGCAGTCAGAGTAGTCATTTCCCACCAGCTCAAAGCTTCATCTGCAAGGAGTGCAATTGCACATTCCAGTTTATGCTCATCTGAGCATTGCAATTGCTTGGTTAAGATTTGTATGGTTCTCTCCAACCAATATCCAGCATCCTCGGGCTTCTCCTCAGAGGCACCAACAAATGTATATGCCCGATATTTTGATAATTTCTCGAGTGGGGCTCTACTAGGGGCAGGAGCTGCAGAAGCAGGTTGCTCGCTCTTTAGATTAGAGATTAACTGATTGAACATCTCATTCATGCTAAGGAGACATTCACGTTGCATAGCTTGCATAGCAGGGGCTTCCTGCTGGTGCTGGATCGGTTCTTGTGGTTCATTACGAGGTTCGTCCTGTCTCTGAAAATTTCTGAAAAATTGTGGAAGTTGGTTTGAGTTTGGAGTAGCTTCGGTTCGAATTTTTGGTGGCAATTGGAATTGGATCGAGTGGAGATAGCTCGCGGTTTCTACAACCCCAATAATTTTTCCTTTCTTTTCTTTGTTTTTTATTTTATTTTCCTAGTTAAATTTTTGTTAGTTCATATTTTTTAGGTTGCAATTTGGAATTGGAGATCAAAATTTGTGTTCGGTAAATTTTTCTGTTTGTGTTTTGATTTTTGATTTTGTTTGTTCATGTTCTTCAACTTTGTTTAATTTATTTTCATTCTTAAAAAAATTAAAAAGATCTTGTTGAAAATAAAAATTTCGATTCATTTTCATCCTTAAAAACTAAAAATTGAGTTGTTGAAAATAAAGTTTTTTAAGAGTTGAAAAAAAAATTATAAAGAAAATTTTGGATTCAATTTCAAAAATTAAAAAGTAAAATAGGAAATAAAAGTTCTCTTTAGAAAAAGTAGAAAAGATAAAATATAAACGTAAAAATAATCTCCAAAATATAAAAAGATTTTTTTGAAACTTAAAAACAATTTCCGAACGAAAAGGGTTTGAAAAGAATTTTAAAAGGGTTTTTAAGCTAAAATTAAAAAAAAAAAGCATTTGCTTAAAAATAGAAGGGGTTTAAAAATCACAATAAAAATTCCATTCTTTGAAAAATAAAAAGAAACATAAAAATTAAAAAATTTCTTAAATACAACCTTTTCCAAAAAATAAAACACATTTAATAAAATTTAAACCCCCGAATAGGAATAAAGAATGTTTAGATTCTTTGGTTTAATAAACTTCAACTTAGAATAAATAAAATCTTCAACAAATAATATTCACTATTTGTTTGAAAAGTGAAATCTGATTGAATGCAGTGTCTTATCAAACGGGAATGACGGATTAACACCAGAAGTGTTGGCGGTGATTGGAGTTCATGTCCTGAGTGTTAGGGCCGTTAAAATAGATTTATATTCATTAAACGGGTGAATAAATTGAACTTTTGTGAACTTGCAAATTCCAATTTTGAAAACGTTTTTGAAATCAATAAGGTTCCAATTTTTTAGGCGCTGTGGGGGTGCTAACCCTTCCCCACGCGTAACCGACCCCCGAACATGTTTTCTGGTTTTCACAGACCTAAACCGTTGTTTTAATAAAATAAAATGTTTTATTAAAATAACCATGCTTTAAAGTGATCTAATCACACTTTTTCAAAAAGATTGGTGACGACTCCATGTTTTTAAAGTTTTCCAAAATGTCAAGCTCGAGAGGGTTGCGACAAATATATTAAAATGTTTTCCATATTATACAAATAAATGGCCTTAGTTCAGTGGTAATGTGCGAGTTAAAGTTGTTTCTCAACCCAGGTTCAAATCCTTGTAGCACCGAATATCAACTTTATTAAATATTTAAAATTAATTTATTTACTAAAAATAATAATTAGTTTATTTTATTAAATTAAAATTAGGACCAAATTGAGAGAATGTATAAGTAACGAGAACCAAATGTGTAATTATACGAATTTTTACTAGCTGCCACATCACTCCATCCGTTAGGTTTTAACGGCTGGTGGTCACATTGCATCCAATTAAATAGTTTGATGGTTTAATTTGTGACACCTCCCTCCCGATTTAGTAGTAAACCGTTCGAGAGTTGTCAAAAACACGAAAAATTCAAAACTTTTTCGCAACTCATTCCTAATTTCTTGGATAGCAAGCAACGATCAACCATATTATAGAAGATATTAACTTAACTTCCAAGTTAGGCGAGATTAAACTTTATTCATACATATAACTTGTAACACCCGGGTTTGGGGGCCAGGTGAATTAAAATAATAAAATAATATTTTGGGCCTCGTGTTTTCAAAACAAATAAATTTATGTTGGGCTTGTTTTGATTTAAAACCCAAATTCCATGGATTTTAGAAATTAGAAGATAGCCATCTCATTAATGGCAATTTGCGATGATATCTCAACCTCGATTGGTAGCACAGCTTCAACTCCATATACTAATGAAACGGAGTTGCCTCAGTAGATGTTCGTATCGTTGTTCGATATGCATACAAAGCAAATGATAACTTTTCATGCCAATCTTTATAAGTGTCAGTCATCTTTGCAACTATCTTCTTAATATTCTTATTGGTTGCTTCTACTCCTCCATTCATCTTTGGGCGATATACTACTGAGTTGTGATGCTTAATGTTAAATTGCTCACAGACCCCAACAATCATTCGGTTGTTCAAGTTAAAGGCATTATCTGTGATTATGCTATATGGTAGACCATATCGACAAATGATCTCCTTCTTTAAGAAGTTGCAAATAGTGGACCTAGTTACATTTGCATATGAGGCCACTTCCACCCACTTTGTGAAGTAATAGACAACTAACAAAATAAAACGATGACCATTTGACGCTTTTGGATGAATCTGCCCAATAACCTCTATGCCCCACATAGAGAATGGCCATGGAGATGACATGACATGAAGAGACTGAGGAGGCGCATGAACCTTGTCAGCGTAAACCTGAAACTTGTGACATTTGCGGGAATAGTTTATGCAATCCCCTTCCATCGTTGACCAATAATATCCAAAACGCATTATTCTTCATACCATAGTGAAACCGTTAGAGTGAGTTCCACAAACTCCCTCATGGACATCTTCCAAAATCAATTGTGCTTCTTTCGCATCCACACATCTTAGTAGCACCTGGTCTCGACTTCGTTTGTAAAGGATTCCTCCATCAAGTATGTATCATGACGCCAGGTTCCTGATCATTTTCTTAAGCCTGTGTTGGGTATTGTTGAAGCTTTACGAACTACAAGATATCATGGTACCACGATAAACCAGCTGCCTCTTCTTCTACGTTGTAACAATGTGCTAGAGACTCCATCATTAGTAACTTAATGAGCATCATCTCAGAACCCTCGCTTGCTCTAAACATGGTAGCCAAAGTAGCCAATGCATCAACCATCTAATTATCTTCTCTTGGGAGATGCTTAAAAGTGATCACGTCAAATTCTTTAGTAACCTCAAGGACCAACTTGCGATACTCTATCAATTTTTCATCTTTTGTTTCCCATTCGCCACGTATTTGGTAGATGATCAACGCTGAATCCCCATAAACTTTCAAATTTTGAATTTTCTGTCAATGGCTTCCCTTAGGCCCAATATGCATGCCTCGTATTCCGCCATATTATTAGTGCAGAAGAATTTCAAACTGTAAGTGAAAGGATAATGATCTCCTTCTAGTGAAGCCAAAACTGCTCCAATACCTCGTCCTAAAGCATTTACAGCACCATCAAAATACATGACCCAAGATTCTGTTGGTGACTCTTCATCTTCCGTAATACACATCAAATCCTCATCGGAGAAACTGAAATCTAATGCCTCATAATCATCTTGTGCACGACTTGCAAGAAAATCCGCTATGGCGCTTCCTTTTACTGCTTTCTGATTCACATACTAAATAATATATTCTGAGAGCAACATCTGCCATCACGTTATTCTTTCTGATAGGACTAGAGCTTCCATCATAAACTTTAATGGATATAACCGTGAGATCAAACATGTGGTATGATACAACATATACTGCCAAAGCCTTTTAGTGCCCCATACCAAAGCATAACATACCTTTTCAATCAGAGTATATCTTGCTTCACAGTTAGTAAACTTCTTGCTTAAGTAATATATTGCCCTTTCCTTCCTTCCAGTTTCATCATGCTGCCCTAATAGGTAACCCATTGAATTTTCAAACACCGTTAGATAGAGTATTAACGGTTTCCCTGAAACATGTGGCATTAACACTGGAGGATTAATTAGCTGCTCCTTGATCTTTTCTAAAGCGGCTTGGCATTCTTCATTTCATGTCCCCGGGTTGTTCTTTCTAAGCAACCTGAATATTGGATCACATTTATTCTTAAGCTGGGAGATGAAACGGACTATGTAATACAACCTTCCCAAGAAACCCCGAACTTGCTTCTGTGTTTGAGGTGGTGAAAGCTCTTGTATGGCCTTTATCTTGTATGGATCAATTTCAATTCCTCTTCTGCTTACTACAAGCCTAACAACTTCCCAGAAGTAACCCCAAATGTGCACTTGGCAGGGTTGAGCTTTAACTGAAATTTTCTCAATCTTTGAGAAAGCTTACTCAGGTTTGCTAGATGCACTTCTTCAGTTCTGGACTTGGCAATCATATCATCCACGTATACTTCTATTTAATTGTGCATCATGTCATGGAAAAGAGTGGCCATAGCTCTATGATAAGTTTCCCCTGCGTTTTTCAATCCAAAAGGCATTACCTTATAGCAAAAGGTTCCCCAAAGTGTTACAAAAGTAGTCTTTTCCATGTCTTCTGGGCACATCTTTATTTGATTGTATCCGGAAAATCCATCCATGTTCGAGAAAAGGGAATGGCCGGCTGTATTGTCTACCAAGGTGTCGATATTAGAAGCGGAAAATTTTCCTTGGGGCTTACTTTATTAAGATCCCTATAGTCGACGCACATTCTTACTTTTCCATCCTTCTTAGGCACTGGGACAATGTTTGCCACCCATTCTTGATATTTAGCTACCTCGAGCAATCATGCATTGTACTTCTTCTTAACCTCGTCTCTGATTTTCAAAAGTGTATCGACCTTAATTCTTTTGAGCTTTTGCTTTACTGGCTCTCATCCTTCTCTTATAGGAAGCCTATGCATGGCAATATTTGTATCATGACCAGGCATATCCTGATATGGCCAAGCAAAGATGTCATTATATTCATCTAGAAGCTCAATCAAATATTGTCCTGTCTTAACTAAGATGGTGGTACCAATCTTTACTTCACGCTTCTCTTCTTTGGTTCCAAGATTCAAAACCTCTAACTCTTCTTTGTGGGGCAGAATTTGCTTTTCCTCTCCCTCTACCATTCTAAGCAGATCATCGGGCAAATCATACTCTTCTTCATCATTAACACTCTCAACTTCCTCTAAACATAGTGGTAACTCAAAATTGAATTCGGAATCTGATTTGAAGTCATTTGGACTATTAATATCTAAAAACCTGCAAATAAAAAGAGACAAAAATATATACCAAGAAAGAATGAATGATTGAAATGATATGATTTGTTATGTTTTTAAAGGCTTTTTTTTTGCTTTTGGGGTTTTATGATCTTTTTGGTTGTTTTGGTTTTTTGCTACGAAAGAAAGTTTGCCACATGATATTACTGGGAAAATATGCATCTTTTATTGAAATCAAAATAAAGGTTTTGACATAGACCCTTTTTACATAAGATCTCTAATTACCCCATAGCCTAAGGGTAAAAGAGTTGGTTTTGAGAATTACTCTGAGGTAATCTTCAAAACTTCAGGGACTACTTCAACGGTCCAGTTCTTCAATTCAGCGCAAGGGCAAATCTTGGACAGAACTTTGTTTTCTCCTCCCTTCTCGTCTGTGATGGCGTTAATGCTCAAATTCTCAAAAACTTCACAAATTTCCTCTTTCCCTTTCTCCTTCTTGTCGAAGCGAGCATTAGGGTCTAGGAGCCCTCCAGCCCTGAATGTGACGCTTAAGGGTGGGTACGTCATAGGCTCCCACTCAACTTCTTCTCCGCTCAACCTCGACTTCCTTCTTTCTTGTTGCTTTCTGAATTCTACTTTCCTTGGCCATTTGGTGGGCTTGAGTGTAACACCCACATTTCCGTCCTAGAATTTATAGCCGTAGAATTTAATTATTTTATTTATTCTTAGAAGCAATTGAGCTTGCGAATTTGTGAATTATGCAATTTGGTCCCTAAAGTCCTCAATTGGGCAATTAGTGCACCAATTCGGATTAGAAAGGAAATTAGATTCGAATCAATTAGTCTAGCCGATTGGTAAACTAATGCAATTGAATTAGTGATGACTAGATTTAAAGTGTGGAATTAAAAGAATACGAAAAGAAATTAAATAACATTATATTTCTTAAAAATCGGATGAAATTGATAAAATTTAATAAAGCTTGTAACAAAGCAATTTAGTGATTAAATTAAAAGACTTTTAAATAGTAAAAATTGCATGTCAAAGATAAATTATCCTTGGGGCTGCCCTTAGTAAATTAAGGATAAAAGAATTAGTAAAAAGGGCTTATAGGTAAATTGAAGAGCTATCAAATCAACCATAAGATGGAAGCTTGTCTTCCTTCCTCATTTTGCTCTTCTTTGCCGTGAAGAAAAGGAAAATATGGGGGAGGAGAGAAGCTCAATAGTCAGCCATTTTGAGAGCAAAATTTTGTGAAATTTTCGGTTGCATGAAGGAGGATTAAGCTAGGATATTGAAGAAAGTAGCTAATGTTGTCAAGAGATTAAAGAAAGTAAGTCTCCTACTCTTTGTAGTTTTCGGTTGAGTTAAAAATCATGCATGCAAACCTAAAATTTATATGAACATGAAGATATATGAGTTTTGAATGAAATAACAAGATAAAATATGGAAATATGTGAAAACTTTTCAAGAACACATGAATAGAGTAAAAAGGGGACTGTTTTGAAAGAAATATAAAATCTTGAGCTTTTGGAAAGTTTGCTAAGAATCAAAATCTGAAAATGTTTACTAGGAGAAATTTGTTAAGGAATGAATATTTTGTTATAAAAGTTTATTGGTTGCTGGAAAAATGAATTAGAAAGATGATATTTTGATTAGAACTAAAGATGGTCATGAAATCGAAAGTTGTGAAGATTGGGGACTGATTTGAAGAAATCGGTAATTTGCATGCCTAAATGTTGAAATTGGAAGTTTACATGGACTATAAAAATACCATGGAAAAGTAGAATAAGTCATACCATGAAGGAAATTTAGATTCAAGTATGTAGTTAAGTGTATGTTCAAGCTAAAGTATAAATTAAGAAATCTGTCCAGTGGTGTTCAATGTAAAAACAGTAAATTGGAAATTCACCAAAAATCTAATATAAGGTATTTGAAGCTGAAATTTATACTGTATAAACTTTGATATATCTAGAATCATTGAGAGAAAACGGAACTAAATTTCAGTATGTAAATTGAAAGATATGAATTTTTAAAGTCGGGCAGTGCATGCTGTCCAGATTTGCCGAAATGAGTATAATTAAATAATAAACTGTATTAATCTGAATAAGATAAAAATATGAGGTTAATGTGACTGAAAAATTGGGTTTAATACCTTTCCAAAGGTATATGATAAGTTAATTTTGGATTAGTAATTAAAAAGTTATGATTAAAACGCTAACTAGTCCTCGAACTAGCTTAATGAAAAGTCAGAATTCAAATTAGGAGTTCATGCTTGAATTGTGGAGTAATTATGGTTGAATTGCTTCCTAATATAGTGTATTTGTTTAATGTTGAGAGTTAAGATCGGAATAGCGAAGAAACTTCGGAGGAAGCTAGGATCGATCGTTCGAAAGGAAGAAGCAAAGGCATCTCAATTCGAGATCAAGCTTAAGGATCGTGAGTGTAATTTCGTGAGTGTAATTTTATCTTAGGGTTGGGACTAGTGTCCGAACCACTTTAATTTTCTTTAATTAATGTTTTATATGCATGAAATTGGACTAAATGCTATCCGGTAATGTGTTTAGTAAGGGAAAGAGATATAAAGGAATTTGGATGCATGATTGAAATTTGTGGTATATGTTTGATTGTGTGCGATATGTGGGCTGTTTTATATGATGCTAAATGCCATGAATTTTATGTTGATTTGGATTTTGATAATCGATTAAGTATGTGCAAATGTGGACTGCCCATGTGAATGATTGTATGATAGAAAAGCATGAAATGGATTCTTGATCATATTTGATAAAATGAATATGTGGACTGCCCTATGATATGATTATACTATGCTTGAAAATGTATATGATTATGTATGAATGATGTTGCTGCCATGCATGATGATACGATCGAATGAGCATGCAAAGTGAATTCTGAAAAATGTACATGAAATGAATTAATGGACTAATCACTTAACAAGATTACGCCCTTGGTCGTTTGGACGTTCTAGATAAGAACGGCATGCCTAGAGTTTGAGCTCACCGTCCGATATTGCTTTGTGCAATCTTTGATAGTACTTTTGATAAGATGTGTGATCTTGATTGCTATTCGAGACACACGATGCTATGGGCATCCCCTTTGATATTGCTTTGTGCAATTTATGACGTTGTCGCGGGCAACAAAATTCCGATATGTGTGATTACCCTTCCGATGGCTCAAATTTCTGTTACGACTATTCTACCATGGGCAAAACGTTAAATAAAATGTTGAGCTATGAAACCATATTAAAGAAATGAAATGAATTATCATGTGATATGAAGTGTATGAATTGAATAGAACTTGCTAAGTTAATTAAGCTTATGAAGTGGATAAAAGATTGTGTGACTTAGCATGATATGATATGAAATGCTATGCTATGTGGACATTGATCCTTTCCGAATATGTTATGAAATGAAGTGCTATGATATGTGGACATTGGTCCTATCCGATTATGATATGAAGCATATGAAATGCTTACAAGTTCGATTATGTGAAATTTGGGTGATAACCCTATTCGAATATATGTGATTAAGAAATGAGAAATTCTGATTTTTGAATGATAATTTGAGGTCATTCGAATGATATGCTATGGTGAATTTGTGAATTCGATTCGATAAGTTAAAAATGCTATGTATGGTTTAGCATGAGATCTTGATTTATTCAATTGCTAAGTATGATATTGAGTATGCTGAAATTGGATTGAATTATGCTATTGATCGAATTATGTGCAAGCATGTGATAAATTATTGTGATATGCTATGTATTCGAGCATGTGCTATGAATGTTGATATGACATGTATGATGCCATGTGTATGAATTTTATGTGAGCTTAGTTGGGTGAAACCGAATTGTTAATAAACCTAGCTAAGTAATCTCAATGTTTGAACACGCTTAAGCTTAAAGAATGAATTAGTTTTAGCATTACCTCGCTAAGTACTTTTTGTACTTACCGCTCCGTTGTTTCCTTCTTCCCAACCTTAGCAGGATAGCTCGGACCCTAAAGCTAGCTTTCGTTGGATCAAAGTTATCAAGTTCTCAAGTTCACAGTTCTAAAATATGTACGATCTAAGTCTTATCTTTAGACTCCTAGATGGTGGCTTTGAAGTCTGTCTCAGGATCTGTTTTGTTTTATTTGGTCGTAACTTAAGTTTGAAATGGTGTTTGAAATTACATGCTCCGTGATGCTTGGTTAGGAGGCTAGAATCATGTTTTGTATTTAAGTAGATAGCCTCATTATTTTGTGTATAAAAATGTAAGTCAAGCTAGTGGTTGTGTCGATCCTTTTTGTTGTCCATAGTCGATAGCTTGACATGTTTAGGGGCATATAAGCTATGTTATTTTGTAAGTCCTAAGTAAAGGAAATCAAATGCCATGATATGAAATTGAAATCTATTATGTGTTGCATGAAAATTGGCTTGCTTAAATACTTGGTAATTTGGATTAATTCGAAATCACCTAGACCATTTAATTAAGGGTTTTCGAATGGCATGAAATCGGTTAAGTAAGTGTTCGACATTATGGCTTAATTGCAATAGTAATATGATAATAAAAATAAAAGTTTTAAATTGGCCCAAAAATCAGTAACAAGATTAAGAGAAAGTATGTCTAAGTTTTTGTTAGCCCATCTTCCGCGTGCGCATTAATATGAAATACTGATTAAAATAATATCACGTTTTCCGAAATGCTTCCGCAATTGTCTGATATGTTCCGTTTGTCCGTTTTCCGACCTCCGGTAATGCCCTCGGCTCTCGGCTCGGGTTGGGGGTGTTACATTTGTTGGTATCAGAGCTTTTTAGGTAATAGGTCCTATAGACCTCGAATGTGTTCTGTGTGCGTCATTAGTTGAGTCAAGCCACCTAGGGATCATACATATTGTTACTTGTGACTTGATCCTAACTTGAATTTTGTTTGATCTGAATTAGAATGAAAGAGACATATTTAGCTCGAGACGATGAAAGTCCTCGAGAATCCTCAAGTGAAGGGGATAGTGTTCGTATGAAAGAAAACCCTCCGGATAAGGAGAACCCTCTTGTACTAGATAACACTCGACAATAATCTCCTGTTCAGCCTCAGACGAGCACTGATAATCTGACTGTTCAGAATGTTCAAAGAGATTGTCTTCTGAGCATGAAAGAAATGTTCGATCAGCTTTTGACGAACATGAGACATGAACAACATGCTCCGGTAGCTGCTGCCCCTAGCAGAGCTCCTATTGAAAAGCTTGCTCAGCACCGAGCCTATACTTTTGCAGGCTCTATTGAAGAAAAGCCTGAAGAAGCTGAGTATTGGTTAGAAAGAACTACTCAGATATTGACTAAGCAACTTCAGTGCTTCGATGAGCATAAGCTCGAATACGTTGTTGCCTTACTTGCTGATGAAGCCTTGAATTGGTGGGAAACTACAACACTAACAGCTCCAGTGGAATCTGTGAACTGGAAATTCTTTGTAGACGAATTCAAGAAGAAATACATCAGTGAATAGTACCTGGCCGATCGAAGAAAGCGTTTCTTGCATCTGAAGCAAGCGGGTCGACCAATAGAGCAGTACGTGGCTGATTTCTGTAAGTACTGCAAGTATGGTTCTGAGTACATCAAGTCAGAGAAAGAAAAGTGTCGTATGTTCATTGACGGTCTGAATGATGAGCTGAGTCTGATGTTTACCGCCCTAGATATCACGGACTTTCAAACTCTCGTAAATCGAGCTATTGCTACGGAATCCAAGTTTCGGACCGCAGAAAAGAGGAAAAGCGGTTACCGTCATGATAAGAAGCGTAAGAGTGATGACAAGTCTCACTGGAAATCAAAGAAGTCTAGAAGCTATAAAGAAGGTACTTCTTCGTATAATCCAGCACCTTGTAGTAACTTCACACCGAAGCCTCATTTTGTGAGTAGACTTTCCGTCCCGGTCATATCTGTTAATAGCCCTGGGAATTCAGAAAAGGTTGACATTTGTCAGCATTGTCAGAAACCACATCTTGGTCAGTGCCGAAAGCAGGCTAACTTATGTTTTGCTTGTGGCGGAAGTGACCACTATATCAGAGATTGTCCAGTGATGAGAGATCAAGCTCTTGCTCAAAACTCTGCTAATCCGATCCATGTGCAATCCAATCGGAACAAGAATATTAGACAAGCTCAGTCTGGGAATCAGGGCAAAGGCAGAAGCAATCAGTCGAAAGCCACCATACATCAGGAATCACGAGCTCCAGCTCGAGTCTATCATATCCCTGGCAAGGATGAGGAAGAGTCTCCGGATGTTATTGCGGGTACGGTTGAACTAAACCTTACTCCTGTTTATGCTTTAATTGATTCGGGATCAACTCATTCTTTTGTGTGTTCTCACTTGATCGACAAGTTACAGTTAAAGCCTGAATTTGTTAAAACTGGTTAATTGTCTCAAACCCTATATGAGGTGACTTACCAATCAACCTGATCTGTAAGAATAGCCTTGTCTCTATTCGAAATGTATCTTTTCCCTGTGATCTGTATGTTCTACCTAAATGGGAGTTTGACCAAATACTAGGGTTAGACTGGTTGAGTAGATATGAAGCCTGGATCGATTGTCAGAATAAAAGACTGTACTTAAGGGGATTAGGAAAAGAATCAATTCTGCTAATTGACAGGAAACCAACATCTATTTTTGCTGCTATGGCCTTGCAAGACGAATTAGATTTTGGCTTAACAGAAATGCATGTTTTATCTAAATTTGTTGATGTTTTTCCTGAGGAACTCCCTGGACTTCCTCCAATTCGAGAAGTTGAGTTCAAAATTGAAGTTCAGCCTAGAACTAATCCTGTGTCCATTACGCCCTATCGTATGGCACCAATTGAATTGCAAGAACTAAAGAAGCAAATTCAAGAATTAGAAGATAAGGGTTTCATTCGACCCAGCACTTCTCCCTGGGGTGCTCCTGTTCTCTTTGTGAAAAAGAAAGACGGAACGATGCGACTTTGCATTGACTACCGGCAATTGAACAAAGTCACTATCAAGAACAAGTATCCATTGCCCCGAATTGAAGATCTGTTTGATCAGCTGAAAGATGCTGGTGTATTCTCTAAAATTGACCTTCGATCCGGATATTATCAGATGAGAGTGAAAGATGAAGATATACCCAAAACTGCTTTTAGAACTCGTTATGGTCATTACAAATTTCTGGTGATGCCATTCGGGTTAACGAATGCCCCTGCTGCATTCATGGATTTGATGAATCGAGTATTCAAGCCCCATCTTGACAAGTTTGTTGTCGTATTCATCGACGATATTCTGGTCTATTCCCGTAATAGAGAAGAACATGCTCAACATCTTCGGATTGTACTCCAGACACTCCGAGAAAATCATCTATTTGCTAAGTTCACTAAATGCGAATTCTGGCTTTCAGAAGTGTCTTTCTTCGGACATGTTATTTCAGCCGAAGGAATCAAAGTTGACTCTAAGAAAATTCAGTCAATTCTTGAATGGCGACCTCCGAGCAATGTAAGCGAGATCCGAAGTTTCCTTGGTTTAGCTGGGTACTATCGGAGATTTGTGAAAGGATTCTCGGTAATTGCTGCACCGCTAACCAAATTGCTCAGAAAAAGTGAACCATTTAAGTGGTCCGAAGGACAACAAAGAAGTTTTGACCAGCTTAAACAAGCCTTGACTTGTGCTCCTGTTCTTATTCAGCCTGAGTCCAGAAAAGAATTCGTTGTTTACAGTGATGCATCACATTCCGGCCTTGGATGTGTTTTGATGCAGGAAGGTAATGTGATCGCATACGCTTCTCGACAACTTAAGCCTCACGAGCTAAACTATCCAACTCATGATCTTGAATTAGCGGCTATTGTTTTTGCACTGAAAATTTGGCGGCACTATTTGTACGGTGAGAAGTGTAAGCTATTCACTGATCACAAAAGTCTGAAATACTTGCTTACTCAGAAAGATCTGAATCTTAGACAAAGAAGGTGGTTGGAATTACTTAAAGATTATGATCTGACCATCGATTACCATCCTGGAAAAGCTAATGTGGTTGCCGATGCTCTGAGTCGGAAACCGAACCTCGCTTCTTTGGCCATCAATGCTCATTTTCGTCTATGTAAAGCTCGGAATTATCTGAACGAACTCCAAGTCCAATCTGTTCTGATTTCTAGAATCAAAGAACTCCAGCAAGTTGATCCGGAACTTTAGAGAATCTTGTCTAAGCTCGAATCTAATCCTGACTTTTCTGTCAAGTCAAACGGTCTTCTATATTTCAAGGATCGAATTTGTGTTCCTAATAATAAGGAATTACAAGCTGAAATTCTGCAAGAAGCACATCAAAGTTCTTTTTCAATCCACCCTGGATCGGTTAAGATGTACAAGGATCTCAAGCCCTTGTATTGGTGGTCTGGAATGAAATCGGCTATCAATGACTTTGTATTGAGATGTCTGAATTGTCAGCGAGTCAAAGCTGAACATCGTGCTCCTACTGGATTACTTCAACCTCTTGAATTTCCGCAACGGAAATGGGAACGAATTACGATGGATTTTGTAACCGGTCTTCCTGACTCTCCTAGAAAGTGTGATGTTGTCTGGGTAATCGTTGATCGTTTCACTAAATCAGCACATTTCATTCCGGTACGGATGAATTATAGTCTTGAGACCTTAACAGAACTGTATGTTCGAGAAGTTATCCGTTTACACGGAGTTCCAACTTCTATTGTTTCAGATCGAGATCCTCAATTTACAGCTCGATTCTGGAAAGCTCTACATAAGGCTCTTGGAACTAAGTTGAATGTTAGCACAGCATTTCATCCTCAAAGTGATGGACAATCTGAACGAGTAATTCAAATTCTTGAAGATATGCTTAGAGCTTGTATTATCGATTTCGGTAAGAATTGGGAGAAATCACTACCGTTAATCGAGTTCGCTTATAACAATAGCTATCAGTCTTCTATTCAGATGGCTCCTTTTGAAGCACTGTATGGAAGAAAATGCCGAACTCCTTTGTGTTGGTCTGAACTCGGAGAAAATAAAGTTTTAGGACCTCAACTACTTCAGGAAACTAAAGAACAAGTTCAAGTTATTCATTCCCGATTGAAACAAGCTTTTGATAGGCAGAAGTCATACGTTGATCTGAACCGTAGGGTCATCCAATATGCAGTCGGAGATAAAGTTTTTCTCAAAGTTTCTCCGTGGAAGAAAGTTTTTCGTTTCGGCAAGAAAGGAAAACTTAGTCCGCGTTTCATTGGACCGTTCGAAGTAATTGAGAGAATTTGTCCCGTAGCTTATCGCCTTGCACTACCTCCTGAATTCGATAAGATTCATAATGTCTTTCATGTTTCTATGTTAAGGCGCTATTGATCCGATCCGTCTCACATTCTCGAACCAGAAGAAGTTGAACTTAATCCTGACCTCTCCTATGAAGAGGAACCTGTTCAGATTCTCGATCGAGAAATTAAAAGGCTTCGTAACAAGAGCGTCCCTCTTGTTAAAATTCTCTGGAAGAATCATAATGTTATAGAAGCAACGTGGGAACCCGAGGATACGATGCGAAAGCAATATCCTCATTTATTCAGTTCAGGTAAGAATTCGAGGACGAATTCTTTCTTTAAGGATGAGGGAATTGTAACACCCACATTTCCGTCCTAGAATTTATAGCCGTAGAATTTAATTATTTTATTTATTCTTAAAAGCAATTGAGCTTGCGAATTTGTGAATTATGCAATTTGGTCCCTAAAGTCCTCAATTGGGCAATTAGTGCACCAATTCGGATTAGAAAGGAAATTAGATTCGAATCAATTAGTCTAGCCGATTGGTAAACTAATGCAATTGAATTAGTGATGTCTAGATTTAAAGTGTGGAATTAAAAGAATACGAAAAGAAATTAAATAACATTATACTCCTTAAAAATCGGATGAAATTGATAAAATTTAATAAAGCTTGTAACAAAGCAATTTAGTGATTAAATTAAAAGACTTTTAAATAGTAAAAATTGCATGTCAAAGATAAATTATCCTTGGGGCTGCCCTTAGTAAATTAAGGATAAAAGAACTAGTAAAAAGGGCTTATAGGTAAATTGAAGAGCTATCAAATCAACCATATGATGGAAGCTTGTCTTCCTTCCTCATTTTGCTCTTCTTTGCCGTGAAGAAAGGGAAAATATGGGGGAGGAGAGAAGCTCAATAGTCAGCCATTTTGAGAGCAAAAATTTGTGAAATTTTCGGTTGCATGAAGGAGGATTAAGCTAGGATATTGAAGAAAGTAGCTAATGTTGTCAAGAGATTAAAGAAAGTAAGTCTCCTACTCTTTGTAGTTTTCGGTTGAGTTAAAAATCATGCATGCAAACCTAAAATTTATATGAACATGAAGATATATGAGTTTTGAATGAAATAACAAGATAAAATATGGAAATATGTGAAAACTTTTCAAGAACACATGAATAGAGTAAAAAGGGGACTGTTTTGAAAGAAATATAAAATCTTGAGCTTTTGGAAAGTTTGCTAAGAATCAAAATCTGAAAATGTTTACTAGGAGAAATTTGTTAAGGAATGAATATTTTGTTATAAAAGTTTATTGGTTTCTGGAAAAATGAATTAGAAAGATGATATTTTGATTAGAACTAAAGATGGTCATGAAATCGAAAGTTGTGAAGATTGGAGACTGATTTGAAGAAATTGGTAATTTGCATGCCTAAATGTTGAAATTGGAAGTTTACATGGACTATAAAAATACCATGCAAAAGTAGAATAAGTCATACCATGAAGGAAATTTAGATTCAAGTATGTAGTTAAGTGCATGTTCAAGCTAAAGTATAAATTAAGAAATCTGTCCAGTGGTGTTCAATGTAAAAACAGTAACTTTGGAAATTCACCAAAACTCGAATATAAGGTATTTGAAGCTGAAATTTATACTGTATAAACTTTGATATATCTAGAATCGTTGAGAGAAAACGGAACTAAATTTCAGTATGTAAATTGAAAGATATGAATTTTTAAAGTCGGGCAGTGCATGCTGTCCATATTTGCCGAAATGAGTATAATTAAGTAATAAACTGTATTAATCCGAATAAGATAAAAATATGAGGTTAATGTGACTGAAAAATTGGGTTTAATACCTTTCCAACGGTATATGATAAGTTAATTTTGGATTAGTAATTAAAAAGTTATGATTAAAACGCTAACTAGTCCTCGAACTAGCTTAATGAAAAGTCAGAATTGAAATTAGGAGTTCATGCTTGAATTGTGGAGTAATTATGGTTGAATTGCTTCCTAATATAGTGTATTTGTTTAATGTTGAGAGTTAAGATCGGAATAGCGAAGAAACTTCGGAGGAAGCTAGGATCGATCGTTCGAAAGGAAGAAGCAAAGGCATCTCAATTCGAGATCAAGCTTAAGGATTTTATCTTAGGGTTGGGACTAGTGTCCGAACCACTTTAATTTTCTGTAATTTATGTTTTATATGCATTAAATTGGACTAAATGCTATCCGGTAATGTGTTTAGTAAGGGAAGGAGATATAAAAGAATTTGGATGCATGATTGAAATTTGTGGTATATGTTTGGTTGTGTGCGATATGTGGGCTGTTTTATATGATGCTAAATGCCATGAATTTTACGTTGATTTGGATTTTGATAATCGATTAAGTATGTGCAAATGTGGACTGCCCATGTGAATGATTGTATGATAGAAAAACATGAAATGGATTCTTGATCATATTTGATAAAATGAATATGTGGACTGCCCTATGATATGATTATACTATGCTTGAAAATGCATATGATTATGTATGAATGATGTTGCTGCCATGCATGATGATACGATCGAATGAGCATGCAAAGTGAATTCTGAAAAATGTACATAAAATGAATTAATGGACTAATCACTTAACAAGATTACGCCCTTGGTCGTTTGGACGTTCTAGATAAGAACGGCATGCCTAGAGTCTGAGCTCACCGTCCGATATTGCTTTGTGCAATCTTTGATAGTACTTTGTGTACTTTTGATAAGATGTGTGATCTTGATTGCTGTTCGAGACACACGATGCTATGGGCATCCCCTTTGATATTGCTTTGTGCAATTTATGACGTTGTCGCGGGCAACAAAATTCCGATATGTGTGATTACCCTTCTGATGGCTCGAATTTCTGTTACGACTATTCTACCATGGGCAAAACGTTAAATAAAATGTTGAGCTATGAAACCATATTAAAG
Source organism: Hibiscus tridactylites (assembly GCA_958450335.1). Classification (NCBI taxonomy): domain Eukaryota; kingdom Viridiplantae; phylum Streptophyta; class Magnoliopsida; order Malvales; family Malvaceae; genus Hibiscus; species Hibiscus tridactylites. Next base: position 18,595,648 of record OY288285.1, on the reverse strand, counting down.
AAATGAAATGAATTATCATGTGATATGAAGTGTATGAATTGAATGGAACTTGCTAAGTTAATTAAGCTTATGAAGTGGATAAAAGATTGTGTGACGTAGCATGATATGATATGATATGAAATGCTATGCTATGTGGACATTGATCCTTTCCGAATATGTTATGAAATGAAGTGCTATGATATGTGGACATTGGTCCTATCCGATTATGATATGAAGCATATGAAATGCTTACAAGTTCGATTATGTGAAATTTGGGTAATAACCCTATTCGAATATATGTGATTAAGAAATGAGAAATTCTGATTTTTGAATGATAATTTGAGGTCATTCGAATGATATGCTATGGTGAATTTGTGAATTCGATTCGATAAGTTAAAAATGCTTTGTATGGTTTAGCATGAGATCTTGATTTATTCAATTGCTAAGTATGATATTGAGTATGCTGAAATTGGATTGAATTATGCTATTGATCGAATTATGTGCAAGCATGTGATAAATTATTGTGATATGCTATGTATTCGAGCATGTGCTATGAATGTTGATATGACATGTATGATGCCATGTGTATGAATTTTATGTGAGCTTAGTTGGGTGAAACCGAATTGTTAATAAACCTAGCTAAGTAATCTCAATGTTTGAACACGCTTAAGCTTAAAGAATGAATTAGTTTTAGCATTACCTCGCTAAGTACTTTTTGTACTTACTGCTCCGTTGTTTCCTTCTTCCCAACCTTAGCAGGATAGCTCGGACCCTAAAGCTAGCTTTCGTTGGATCAAAGTTATCAAGTTATCAAGTTCACAGTTCTGAAATATGTACGATCTAAGTCTTATCTTTAGACTCCTAGATGGTGGCTTTGAAGTCTGTCTCAGGATCCGTTTTGTTTTATTTGGTCGTAACTTAAGTTTGAAATGGTGTTTGAAATTACATGCTCCGTGATGCTTGGTTAGGAGGCTAGAATCATGTTTTGTATTTAAGTAGATAGCCTCATTATTTTGTGTATAAAAATGTAAGTCAAGCCAGTGGTTGTGTCGATCCTTTTTGTTGTCCATAGTCGATAGCTTGACATGTTTAGGGGCACATAAGCTATGTTATTTTGTAAGTCCTAAGTAAAGGAAATCAAATGCCATGATATGAAATTGAAATCTATTATGTGTTGCATGAAAATTGGCTTGCTTAAATATTTGGTAATTTGGATTAATTCGAAATCACCTAGACCATTTAATTAAGGGTTTTCGAATGGCATGAAATCGGTTAAGTAAGTGTTCGACATTATGGCTTAATTGCAATAGTAATATGATAATAAAAATAAAAGTTTTAAATTGGCCCGAAAATCAGTAACAAGATTAAGAGAAAGTATGTCTAAGTTTTTGTTAGCCCATCTTCCGCGTGCGCATTAATATGAAATACTGATTAAAATAATATCATGTTTTCCGAAATGCTTCCGCAATTGTCTGATATGTTCCGTTTGTCCGTTTTCTGACCTCCGGTAACACCCTCGGCTCCCGGCCCGCGTTGGGGGTGTTACATTGAGGCCCAAACCGAACCGATTCTTCTTTATTGGGATCTCCACTAGGTAAAGACTTCCTTGATGGTTTCTTCCAAATCCCAATCCAACCTTGGCTCCTTTTCCAAGTGTTTGCTTCACTTGCATCTTTGTGCAACTTGACAGCTCTGGTTCTGGCACTTTTCTCCCTTTAGTGACGAAGGTTGCATTGACTAATTCCAACGTTCTAAAATGACACTCAAGTGCCCCCTCATCTACTTTAATGTATGGTGTATCAATGATCACCGATGAAATGATTTCTTCTTCCGCACCCACCGTGATTAATTGTCCATCCATAACAAACTTCAATTTCTGATGAAGAGTAGAAGGCACTACACTTGTTGTGTGAATCCATGGGCGTCCGAGCAAACAACTATAACTAAGGTTTATATCCATAACCACAAAATCTACCTCAAATTTTAATGGCCCAATCTGTATGGGAACTTCAATCTTTCCCAACACATCCTTTTGGGTCCCGTCAAAGGCTCGTACTGTATTTTGATAAGCTCTCGTGTGGGAGATATCAATAGGCAACTTTTTCAACATTGTTAAAGAGAGAACATTCAAAGTTGATCCATTGTCGATGAGAACTCCTGGTAACATATATCCTTTGCATCTTGTAGAGATGTGGAGGGGCTTGCATGATCATCTTCCTTCCGCGGGTATTTCTTCATCATTGAATGATATGAAATTATTAACTGCAATATTATTGACCAACATGTCCATCTTGTCAGTCGTGATCTCCTTTGACACAAATGTCTTGTTTAACACTTTAAAAAACGTGTCTCGATGTCCCTCGGAACTCAATAGCAACGACAACGTAGAAATTTGGGCTGGAAGTTTATGCAGCTGCTCCACCACACTGTATTCATTGTGCTTGAGTATTTTCAGAAACTCTTGAGCCTCCGATTCTTTCACAGGTTCATGAATCACTGGTGTTTTCTTTTGGAAGAAATCTTTTTCTCATTCCTTATCTTGCTGGTTAGTTGCCTTTCTCTGCGCTGCATCTCTATCTTCAACTTCTGGTGCTGAATAAAGTCTTCCACTTCTTGTGAAATAACCTACCTCATTAACAGACTCTTCTTTTCCTCCTTCTTCAACTGTCAATCTCCTCGGATCCGTTATTGTGCACGCATAGTTCTAGGGGACTTGTTTACTGTCCTCATATGGAAATGGGGCTGGTGCCTTCACAATCAATCGTGGAGTCACACTCCTAGCTTGTTCACTAACCCTTACCTTGGTCTTGATCACCAAAGGCTTCATTCCTATGTAAATCTTCTTAGAGGATGATTCCTTCGACGCGCAGACTTCTATCCTCTGTTCTTTCTGCACATAAAATTCTAACTCTTTACAGTCAATCTTCACATGTACTAACTGCTTAAACTCCAAGAAGTTTTCAATTTCATGCCCCTCTTGCTCGTGATATTCACAATACAATCCTTCAATCATTTCTTCTTGAAACCTTCCTTCTATCAACCCGGATTTGACTATCTGGGTCCATACCCATTTCATGGATGCTTTAACCTCGGAAACATGCTTCTTGTTGGCATGAGCTTCTTCCTCTATGATGGCATTTATTCCATTCTTCTGGTGGTTTGGCAATGAGTTTCCTTTTTCTTCGGACGTTTCGAATGACAACATGCCTGATTTTCTTAAATCATCCACCACCCTTTTGAATGCGGTACAGTTCTCAATGGTTCGCCCCCTTACTCTTGCATGGTATTCGCATTGGGCCTTCTCGTCGTACCACGGTGGATAAGGAGGTGAGAATGGAGGGACATGTCTTGGCAGCACCATATGCGACTTTACCATCTCGGCAAACAACTATGCATAAGTCATTGGGATGAGAGGAAAGTAGGGTCTCGAGTTTCCTTGATATCTTCGCTCTCCTTTTAGGGCATTTGCAACCGTTGGAGCTGAGATGTTGGGTTTGCTGAAGGTGTTGGGCTTGTTGAACACCACACCTGTTGAATAACTTAGATTGTAGACATTCGTAGCATTGACTTCATTGTTATCTCTCTTCTTATATGTCTTCTTCGTTTCCCCATTGTCCAACTTTCCGCTCTTCATGGCTGCTAGGATTAGTTCACCATTCATTAGCATGTTCACGATGTTTTTCGTATCATGATTGAGCATGCGATCGTAAAAAAGACCCATTAGAGTTTCCACAAACATCGGGGTGATTTCATTTTCTAGCAATGGTGGCTGCACTTGTGCCGCTACATCCCTCCACCTTTGCGCATATTGTCGGAAGCTCTCGTGATGCTTTTGTTCCATCCCTTGCAAGACTAAACGAGTTGGAACCATGTCTGAAATATGTTTGTATTACTCACTGAAGGCTCTGGACAGATCCTTCCATGATTTGATGTTCACCCAACTTAACTATGAATACCAACGTGCAGCAGAACCTACTAAGTTGTCCTGAAAGCAGTGAATGAGCAGCTTCTCATTGTCGAGGTACATTGACATCTTTCTACAATACGTAGTAAGATGTGCTGATGGGCATGTGGTCCCATTATATTTCTCAAAGTTTGGAATCTTGAATTTTGGCGGCACAACTAAATTAGTTACCAAGCTCAGAACCTTGGCATCCATTCCACCATGAGCAGCTCCATCTTGGAAGGATTTGATCATTCCTTCTAACTTCTCGTACTTATCCTCCCACTTCTTCTCGATTCGAACCTTATCAGCAATTTCGTCGAGGTCAGGCACCTCATAATTATTAGCCTCCCCATTTGGAACATGAGTGGAAGATTCAGCAACATGGATGGGTGTTTTAGCTCTAGCAGCAGTCTCCTTCCTAAAAGTTATTCCTGGGAATCGTGGAATGGCAGTAGTGTTTCCTCCTTCAACCGCATCTGGATCCTTGAACCCTAACATAGCAGCTATTGAACTGATTGTCTTTTGATGAACTGCCTTAACTTGTTGTTTCAGGTATATCTCCATTTTCTCTAACTTATCTTGAATGTTCTTTTGGTTCGCCTCCAAAGTTGTCAACCTTTCCTCAGAGTTCATGGCTCGAGTTTGGGCTCATGTACCGTATTTATGAGTTGTCTTAGTAATTTTGGATATTCTTTCATTTTTTATATTAAGTTAGTTTATGACATGAATGAATGTATGCATGAATGAATTCACAAAAGCAAACAAAATAGTGCAAATGCATGAATGCAGTCAAAGGGACAATATCTCCATTGAAAATCTACTCATGAAAGGAAACTCTTCATTGAATACGAAAGCTTTTATTACATCTTTTTCTTTCTCTCTTTTTTTTGCATTACAAATAATTTTCTGCTTGAACACCTAACTCCTTGATTTCTTTCAACTAGCCACATGAGCCTTGGTCCAACTTCTCCAATGAGCTTGATATACAGACGAAGAGCTGCAGCTTCAGTTGCTAACATTGTCACGTGCTTGGTTGTAACCCTCTCATCCCGGTCCGGGCGACTGACCGGTCCGAGCGGGCTACACGGGGATAACCGAGGCGAAACCCGTTGAGGCTCCACTTCGGTTAACAACCCGAGAAAACTTTTCATTTATTATTATCTTGTCTAGATGTGTTAATACATCCTTTGTGAAACAACGACAGCAGAAGCAACAAGCGAGGCGAAACAAACGAACGAACAACCTAAAACAGCCTATTTTAATTTTCTCAACAGGTCGTATCGATACACTTGAAGGGTGTATCGATACGCCTTGACTAGGTCAACAGCCCAAGGTCAACCCTGGGAGACCGTATCGGTACACTGGTTGACCGTACCGATACGCCCTCACTGGTCAATTTCTCACGGTCAACGATACAAGACTGTACCGATACACCCTAGACTCGTACCGATAAGCCAAAATCTCAGATTTCCAAAGAGGTCTTGGCATATCGATACACCCCCGTGTACCGGTACGCTAGGCCAAACTTGAGTCCCAAAGTGTAGGACCGTATCGATACGGCCCTTGGGCGTACTGATACGCCCTGCACTACAATACTCAAATTTGCAGCCAAAGACTCCAAAACACAACTCTAGATGCAATTTAAGACTCGCCTAGACACAAGCAAGCATACATTAAACATTTAACAAACAAGATTTCAGCATACGAGACCTTCGAAACGAACAAGGATCATACATTCAAAGGAATCATGCATTTACCATAGAGAGTCATACATAGCATTTAAGGTTCATGCCTTAGACAAAAACATACATTTAAGCATTCAAAATATGCAACATAGGCAAGGTTTACAATTCAAAACAATGCCTCAACAAGCCATACCATAACATCAACATATCGAGGAGTCTAACATGCTCCTAACACAAAACAACCACATAAATCCCCGTTGCTTGACTATTACAACATTAACTTAAAAATTCATACTTGAGGATAGCAAAATCTCAACTAGCGCACTTGGAGGCCCTCTCCTTGCACAAGCAACCCATGAAATAAGGATCTGCATTGTCGAACAAAAGAGAGCATAAGCATAAAGCTTAGTTAGGGTAAGCTCATAAAACAAACCTCGACAATGCAGGGTCCAAGCACGAGCAACACAACCAAGGTAGAATGCATAAGTTCTTACCTTTGAAACCACAAGAGTCAAAATATAAATGATGCATGAACATAATATCATTATCATGCCATGCTCAACAAGTCCACAAACACAACCATATGGAAACACATATATCAAACGTATTGGCACCTAGCTATGACCGATTACACTGATTACAACCGTTGGAACTCACATCCAACCACACAATCATTACCTTACGGTGGGATTACACTCATCACCGTTACACGCGGAGGGGATTCCACTCATCATCACGCCCCGTCTATGGGATTCCACTCATCACCGACTAACATATAAAAGAAGATTTTTGGGCGAACCTGTACTCCATCTTGATGACTACCATCACCAAGACCACACGCGCGCATTTCGACTCTCGTGTGCACACTAAACATCCTAATGATCGATCATTGTACCCAAGCATACTAGTGCCAATACTTAACTCATTTCATTTATCATCCTCACAACTTTCTTACCAAATTCCGTGCTTAGCACGTACTCACCATGATTTACCATCATGCACAACCACATTCCACAAGCACATGCATAACACAATGCATCACACATCATGCCTCAAAACACATGTATATCACAATATACATAACAACATTAAACACAATTAATAATGAATCAATAGGCATATCAACATTTAGAAGTTCAACCAAAGGTCTCCTAAACTAAGCTTGAGATTATGCTACCACTCTAATCCCAACTCTAGGTGGGTTTACCAAGCCCAACCTAGGTCCACATGCTTGAACCAACATTTGAAAACCAATTTAAAAACGCAGAACCACTCACCGAATATTCCAAGCTCAACAACCCCGAGATCAACCAACCAAAGCCAAATCAAACGTCCGAACTTCTCAGATTGGTTCTCGATGATTCTCCAACACAAAGCCTTGGTTCTAGTCATTCAAACACAAACAAAAGCAACCACACACAACATCAAACACTGGAACAAACCCGAATAACCATTCAAGCAATTAAACTAGCCAAGAACACTCCCAACCATTGATTACCGAGCAGCCCTATAGCACAGCCAAAACCCATTGATTTCAACACTTTTAACACACCTAAAAGCTTCCAAAACAACCCTTAAATATCAACCAACCATCAGCCAACAATTTCTCACCCAAAACAGCCCCAAAACCAACCTTAAACCCTTCTAAAACCCCCCAACAAAACCCAAATCCGGAAATCAACATAAAACCAAGTAAAAATCAAGTATGTTGGACCTTTTAGATAGAAAACAACTTATCTAACATCAACAAATCAAAAACTTGAGTTAAAGCTAACAAAGTTCATATTTTTAATCCAAAACTTCAAAACTTCAAAATGTAAAACCATGGGTTTTAATGAAATCTAAAGGTATAGGCATGTAGAGGAAAGTGAGGACAAGTCAAAAACGAGTTTACCTTTCAAAAACCTTCAAGGATGAGAGAGTATGGTGATGGGATAGTAACCTTGAGGAGGGGGAAGAACTTGTCGTTGGAAACTTAGGAGATAATGGGGGGAAGATGATGATAAAATGGGTGTTTTAAAATAAAAGGGGTTTTTATTTTACAAGACCAAATATTTACAAGATTGCCATTAATGAAAATGGCCATCTTCCAATTTCTAAAATCTATGAAATTTTGGGTTTTAAATTAAAACCGGGTCCAACATATTAAATGAATTTTTCAAATGAAAAGGGAAAACCTGAAACATTATTTTAATTATTTAATTCACCCGACCCCCAAACCCGGGTGTTACATTGGTTCTCCTCCTTTTTAAGAGCTTTGCATTCATAATTGAACAATTTTCTAGAATCAACCCCTTCTAATTATAGAATGATGCACATACAAAATAAACAAGATAAGGAACATAGATTAAAGCAAGAAAAAAGCAAATAAAAAATGAATTGGATGCACGATAATTCTAGACCGGCATTCCAACATTTCAGGACATGTCTCCACAGATTATTCCTGCGACTCAACACCCTAGTCTTTCTACATAGCTCTATTCGGGGTATGCTCTAGATTCTCAAACTTGGTTTGGTTCTAAAAGGGTACCCGAGCTGTCCTTGTTGTCCCCTACTAAGGGTAGAAAGGCCCTCGATTCTCACCCATTATAGGCTTCAAACGAATCGAGTTCAACTCAGGAGGACTCACCACCGATACCTTCTCGAAGAATCAATATCCTTACGAAGAAGAGAATGAGTCTCCAAGGTACTTGCTAGGCTCATACGAAGAATTAATATTCTTACATGAGCAAGGCGTATTTCCCCCACTTAAACGAACGGGACAAAACTCGAGAATAGAGCTTAGAATTAAGTCTTAAATGCGTAAAATAAAGTTATATTCATTTAAACGGTCAAATAAATTGAACCTATTATAAACTTGCAAATTCCATATTTTTTATAAAAAAAACTTTTTTTCAAAACCATTTAAAACCAATTTGTGGCATGACCCTCTTTTGTTTCTATTTTAAAAACACTTCCCCAGCGGAGTCGCCAAGCTGTCGCAACCCTTTTTAGGAGCTTCAACTTTTTGAAAACTTTAAAAACACGGAGTCACCACCAATTGTAACCCCCTCGTCCCGGTCTGGACGACTGACCGGTCCGAGTAGGTCACACGGGGAAAATCGAAGTGAAACCCGTTAAGGCTCCGCCTCGGTTAGCGACCCTAGAAAAAATTCTCCAATTATCTTGTCTAGATGAATCATTTAATCCTAAGTGTGGAACAACAGCGGATAAACAAAGACAAGGCTATGCAGGCGGAGCGTAAGTTAATTTAAATTTACCAAGTCTCAAGTTAATTCGATTTCTTACATACGCGACCGGACCAAATATAAACGAACACAAACAGGGCTCACAGGGAAGCCTACAACAAACAAGACCCAAACCCAACACTTGAAGACCTTTAAAGATGTCAAAAGCCCAATTTACAGGGCCGTGTTTCGAAACAGGCATGCTCGTTTCGATACACGGGCCCTAGTTTTAAAAGCCAGACTACCCGTACCAATACGGCCCACCTCGTTTTTGTACAGGGTCCCTTTTCGCCTAGCCATTCCGAAACACGTTCCGGAACATGCCTTCACAGTAGCCAAATTGTTTCGGTAAGCGTATCGAAACAGGGGTCCACAGTAGCCAAACCGTACCGGAACGCGTATCGGAACAGGGGTTCACAGTAGCCAAACTGTACCGGAACGCGTTCCGATGCGAGTGTCCCTGGAACCACACCCGTTCCGAAACCACCTTACCTGTTCCGAAACGCCTGCAGTCTGTGTGTTTCTAAAAACCAGTTTCTGCATCTCCGAAAAGTCCCCAACATGCCTCAAACATCAAGAAACAAGATATGGCATGCATATGCATACACTAGAGACATTCACCCTATTTCAAGCATGCTCAAACATTTAACATACGTGGAAAGACCATTCATAAAGGGGATCAAGCATACACCAAGACATACACAAAGGGGTCTAATTAGCCAAAAGGTACATGCATCCACTAGCAAAGATTTCATGCTCTCAAACATCACATAGCATTCATAGATCAAGGTCATAAGCCTTTAAACACAAGCATTTAGGCAACAACATAACAAGGTTTACAAATCTATAACAAGGCATTAACAACAAAACCAACATATGAGTCTAACAACGTTCATACAAAACACATAGCATCCTCATTGCTAGATACCACATTATTTACTAAACCATACTTGAGCAACTACAAAATCTTGGAATGCCCCTTTCCTTGCTCCTTGCTAACTCCACGCTAATGATTTGCATTGTCGAAAACGAGAGCGTAAGCTAGAAGCTTAGTGAGGGTGCTCTAAAACAAAAACAACGACAATGCAGGTTTCAAGCATATCATCCTTAAGACCACACACAAGCATACATAAGCATCAACATAGCGTGATAGCTAATATCATATAAATGCAAAAACATGGCATCTTACTTCATGTTAAGCTCAACAAGATATACCAATTATCTTAACAACAACCACACATGAGCAAGTATATTGGCAACTATTAGTTTCTTGGATATGCGGATAACTTCTGTTGGGGTTTTCACCTCCAACGTACTCAACAACAACGTTACCTTCGGTGGGATTACACTCATCACCGGACCTTGCATGGATGGGATTACACTCATCATCACATGCCCTACGGATGGGATTCCAATCATCATCACGTAATAATATAAAATTTCCGGTGGAATATTACATTACCGTACTCCTCCTTGATGACTTTACGCCACCAAGGCCACGCGCTTATTTGACTCAACTGTGTGCACTCTCTCATCCTAATGATCGATCATTTATACCCGGTAATTTAACTAGTGTCAATCATACTATCTAGTCACCATGATAATCAATCATGCATATCAACATATCAAACTCCACATACATCAATGTATATAACAACATACATAATCAACACATGTTTCACAAGTCTACATCATGCATATTAAGCAAACTCATAAAACACACAAGAAGTTAAGCTACCAACTTAACTTCTACCTTGGATTGACCTACCAAGCACAATCCAACTTCACAACCATACACTTGAACTGATTTAAACCAAATTAAAAGATTCCACTCACCGAACTTCCTTAAGCAAACCAAGAAAAGCCGAATCAAGTCTCCACAACCTCCGGAAACGTGCCCGAACCTTCTCCAACGTTTCCCCTTGATTCTAACCAATCAAAAACAATGTATTACTACACAAAACATCCACAATACACTGCCACTACTCAGATTTCAAACACAACCCATTTCTCAACAACTTCAAGACAAAGCTAACAACCAAAAACTCCATTTTTGTACTCCCATCAAACCCAGCAGAAAACTACTAATTCCAACACCCAAAACACCTTCAAAACACTTCTCTAACATCACTATAACATCAGCCCAGTAACCTATCACAAAACCACTCCAAAAACACAAGTTTTGACACTTTTAAAATACCCCCAAAAACCCATTTCGGGATTTTTGACAAAACCCCACCATTTTAAGATATAAGGTGTCTTAGGGAAAGATTAGTTCATAACTTAACTACACAAATCAAAAGAAAGTCAAGAAGCGGTTAAAGTTTCATCCTTTTCCTCAAAACTTGAAAACTTGAAGAACCAAATAGATGGTGCTTTTGAAAATCAAAAACCATGGAAATGTTCGAAATAGATAGGAGAAGTCAAAAACGTGTTTACCTCTTTGAAATCACCAAAAAGATGGTGCTTTGATGGAATAGTAACTTGGGAGGTTTGGGGGTGTTTGGTCGTGGAAAAGAAATAAGGAAGAAGATGAGCTTATTTTCTTTTTTGTTTCAAAAGGCCTTTTACTCATCTTTTTTCCTTACTTTTAAAAATTTACAGTTTTGCCATTAATGAATTTCAAATCCTTTTTAAAATAGAACCAAAGTTTATTTTAATTAGATCGAGTCCAACGACTCGAACCCGACTCACACACTCAACTCCCGACCCCAAAACTCGTGTGTTACACCAATCTTTTTGAAAAATGTGATTAGATCACTTTAAATTATGGTTATTTTAATAAAACGTTTTGTTTTAATAAAACAACGATTTTGGTCTATGAAAATCAGAAAAAATAGGTTCGCGGGTCGGTTACGCGTGGGGAAGGGTTAGCACCCCCACGATGCTCAAAATTGGTACCTAATTGGTTTTAAAATCGTTTTCAAAACTGGAATTTGCAAGTTCATAAAGGTTCGACTTTATTTGTCTGTTTAATGAATATTAGTCTATTTTAACGGCCTTATCGCCTGAGAGATGAACTTTAATCACTACCAACATTTTTGGCGCTAACCCGTCATTCCCGTTTGATAAGACACGACATTAAATTATTTTCACTTTTCAAGCAACAAAGAAATTTAGTGCATTGAGCATTTTATGTTTATTCTAAGTTCGATTTAAAAAAAAAAACTAAAAAAAATGTCTAAGTCTTTTATTCCTAATTAAAAGTTTAAGTTTGCTTAAGTGTATTTTATTTTTGTGAAGTAATTTTTCAACAAACACGTCTCTATCTAAGCTTTAGAACCTAATCCTAAGTTTTAAACCTATTTCTAAAAAAAGCAAGCAACTCGAATTTTCTTTTGTTTTTTTTCTCTTTTTTATTATTTCTTTCGAAAATTCTTTATTTCTTTTCTACTTTTTTAATTTTTAAAAAGCCAAGACACTTTTTATATTTTTTTTACCTTTTTCATTTTTTATATTTTTTTATTTCAAAAATAATTTCTCTTTTAAAACTTCATTTTTTTATTTTTAAGCTTTTCTTATTAAAAACGACCTTTTTAAAAATAAACCTTATTTTTGAAAGATTTCCTTTTAAGCTTTTTAAGATTTTATTTTCTCTTAAAACGTTAAACTTTTACTTTAAAAAAAGTTTTTTATTCTCTTTTTCTTTTTAAAAAAACATTATGACTTATTTTTTTTCTCTAAAAAAATATCTTATTTATTTTTCTTTTTAAAATCACTTAATCAATTTATTATTAAAACTAATATTTGAAGAAAAAAAACCTTTTTTACATTTTTTATCAAAACAAGCCCGTTTATTATTTCCACTCATGCATTATTATTTTTTCCTAATTAAATCCCTAACTTTAAGTATTTTTCAATTAAACCACATTAACTCATTTTATTCTTGCATTTTAATTTAAACACTTTTAAAAAATTCATTTCTTCATTTTTAAAGATCAAAACACTCCTAACAACATTTATTAAAGCATGCAAATTTTTCAAGATCAAACCAAAATTTAAACGGAAATTTAAAATGAAAACATTACCGTAATCGCGAAACGATTTTCCGACTTCAAGAACACAACCTAAAATCCATAAAAAACACAATCACAAACACAAAAATTCAACCAAGAACAAGCAAGAAAAAATCTAAATAAAAATTAAAAGGAAAGATAGAAATTTTACCAAAACGATGAACGAAGAACTCGAATATGAACGTCTCGAAATGCTCCTATTTGCCTCCGGAAAATTGCCTCCAAACTCGAACTTCAACTCCAAAATTCCCAACAACTCTTGAAAAAATTTAGAGAATTTTTCGGATTTTTTCCTAAGCCTTTTGTTTTTTTTCAAGTGTATTTTCACTTCAAATCGGTGTGTTGAACAATGGAGAAGAGGGGGTTTATATACATATGCTTGAGCTTGCAAATCAAGCAAATATCCGTGTTTAATCTCTAAATTGGAGCCAAAATCAGGCCAAGAACTTGATTCTTGGCAAAACCCCTCAAACTCTATCCGATTTGGTTCATATTTGAAGCTGAATTTTCCCCTTGATTCGAGCCTAGGGTTTGACCACTTGTTTCAGTTTTTTGCAGATTTCGGCGACCACAGGCGGCGGCAAAGATCGGCGTTGGTGGCCACGTGACGGCGAGGCGGTTCGGCTGGTACCAACAACGTCACCGGCTGTGACCAGAAGACGTCGTCCGGTCACCAACAGTGCGCCAAACAGGGGTTTTTGGGGCTGGATCGAGCGCGTTGTCCCTTTTTTTACTTTTCTTTTTTGTTGTTTTTGCTGTTTTTTGTTGTTTTTTATTACATTTATTATCTTTTTTGTCTTCATTTTAGTTCCTTTTTTCCAACATTTATTTCCACCTTTATTATTAAAATTATTATCACATTTTCTCTTTTTTTGTTTTTTTAAGATGGGCTTTGTTTTTTTATTTTGAAATGAGCTTCAAAAATGGGTTTTTAAATATAGTTTTTTTGTTGTTTTTTTATTTATAAAAGGGTAGGCCTTTTATTATTTTTTATTTTAAGGGGAAAAAGGATTTTTATTTTTTCGGATTATTTATAATTGGGGTGAAAATCTAGTGACAACAAGGTAAAAAAGGGGATTAGGCGAGTCTTAGGACCCATGTGGGTGATGGAGCGGGGAGGATTTTAGTCTTTCATTTTACGGGGCATAGATGGTTTTAGATTTTGTATTTTCAGTTGGCCGTAAAATAGGGATGAAACTAAAAATTCTTGATGGGATGAATGCGGGAAGAGTACCCTTCGAACTTGCCCCGCCTAATTGACATCCCTAACTTGACAGACAAAAAATATATTTAATAATTTATAGGATAATTACACTAAACTTAAATACTTAATTTTTCAAAAGGTTATAAATTAATAATATAGTTTATCGAAACATAATTTTTTAAGAGTAAATTACATCACAAGTTACTTAGTTATAAGTTTAATAAAAAAAATATAAATCATTGTTCTTCTAAAAGTAACAATTTAGTTATTTTTCTTCAAATTTAGTCATGTAATTATATCAAACCGTTTTGTTGAGTGGATCAATCGAATCGAAAATGGTCAAGAGGGGGTGAATTGACTTTTTTAAAAATGAAAGGAGCAAATTGAAAATGTGAAAAATAAGAACAAGACAATTTATAGTGGTTCAAGCTTAGAATAAGCTCTACATCCACTACCTTAGCTCCCACTAAGGATTTTCAACCAATTTCACTAGAAGTCATTTTTCTCATATTAGGAGGAAACCTTACAAACCGATTAATCTTTCTACTCAAAGATTAACCAAGACTCTCTCAATACAAAGATTGTTGGCAAATGAAAGATAAACCTCACAATGTGGAATATTTGCCCCAAATTACAAGTTCTCTCAACCTAAATTGATAAAAGATTAATACGATTAAAAAACACTCAATTGGATACAAGGGTGTGACTCTAATAGCTCAAGGGTTTAGATTTATGCTTGGATTGTTGCAAATAAGTTCAATAGTTATTGTTGTAGCTTTAGAGGCTTGTTTATATACCCTTGTATTGATTTATAGTCGTTCTGGTGGTTCAGATCATCAATAGAGCCGTTGGGCTCTAATTTTCCCGCAATAAATGTACTTTTGCAACCTATCGTATCGGTACTCAAACAACCGTATCAATACCTGTCTCAAAACAGAAAGAGTCGTTGTGCACATTTAAGAGGGGCATATCGATACGCGTATGGGCGTATCCGTACGAGTATAGTGTAAAAATAGGGGCGTATCGATACTCAAAGACCGTATCGATACGATTTTTGCTCACTAGAATCCTAAATAAAACTTTAGCAAAAAGTGTATCGATACACTATATGGGCGTATCGATACGGTCCAACGACCGTTTGAAATTTTGCTGAAATCATAACTGACAAGCAACAGTCAAAAACTTTAAATGCAAAGATTTATCGAATCAGATCAAACCGTATCGATACGAGGACAACCATATCGATACGCTATGCCTTAAAGTTAAGCCCAAATAAAATATCGTATCGATACGGGTATAACCGTATCGGTACGCTTTTGTTAATTGAAATTCTTGAACCTTAAAATTGTATCGATACGAATAGAGCGTATCGATACGCCTTAGCGTACAAGTAGAATTTGGGCTTGAACACTTGGAAAATTTTGTTTGAAAAAGTTTATTTGACTTAGAAATAGTTTTGGTTCAAGTTTGCTTGTCAATTTGTGAGGCTTTGAAATACTTAAAAATTTATTTACTTTTACAAATAGATCCTTAGAAAATTTGTTATATCAAAATCAAATTAGGTTTTACAATCTCCCCCTTTTTGATATAATAAAACCAAAATAAATTTTTAAGTATTTTGAAAACTTTGAAACGTTTACTCCTCCTTAATTTAAGATTGGTTTTCAAAAGTTTGTAAAAATTTATGTTTCTATACTTCTTCCTTTTTGTTAGATCAAAATCAATGCAAATAAACAAGGATATAGACAAAATAGAACAATAAAGCTCAAATTAAAGCAACATAATAGCATTAAAATCCAAAGCAATAATAGTTCAAAATAACTTCAAACTTAATCCTAAAAACAAAATCAAAGCATAGGGTTCCTAAAGACAAAGGTGCACAATAAAATAGAAATCCTAAATGATATGATATGAGATGAGATGCTCAAAGACTACTCGTCCCCATCGTCCTCTTCATCATTATCACGGTTGGCTTGATATTTTCGAGTATGGTTGAGCCAAGCACCATGGAAAGCGGTGAGAGATACATCCATGGAAGTTTGTTGTTGCTCAAGGGCCTTGACTCGATCCTCTAACGATGTTTGTATCTAAAGAAGCAATATTAGTCCCTAAGGATGTGAATTGCTCATTTAGATACATCATGAGCCCATCCATGGAAGATTGAGCTTGTTGGACATGTGGAGCGACCGGAGGAGGTTGATCATCTTGAGGAGGAGGGCGATTAACATGAACCCATTCATGATCAATGTACTCAAAGTGAGCACGAGTAAGGGAGTGTTCTTCGATCGGCTTGCCAAAAGGCTCAGCGGCATCATGAGAACAATCAATCTCCAAGGAATGGAACAAGAAGCTCAAAGTCGTTCCATAGAAGAAAGACTTGACTTGATCGATGTGACGGTGTTGAACAAGATAGACCAAGTCGGAAAACATGATGTGGCAAAGGTTCGGGCGCTTACCCTCATGGAAACAACGGAGCCAAAAAGCATCAACTTGGAGAATGGTAGAAAATTTCCCACCGGAAGGACGAATCCACCAAGAGATGATAAGATGGAGGATACGGTCATGGGCATCAAGAACGGTTACGGAGCCAAGTTGAGAATGCCCCAAAGATTGTTCATCATCAATTCCAAAATTTTCAAAAGCAAAAACATTGCACAAAACGGTTTGGTCAATTCGAAATTTCTTGCCCATAAGATAGGACTCAATAACAATAACATTTTTTCGTGCTTGATCATGCATACACCGGGAATTCGCAAAGAAAGTCAAAACAAGCTTTTGATATAAAATCGGGGGTACACTTAGAAAACGCATGAATTTCCATTGATGTAACAACCCAAAATATTTAACCTTAAAACATTCGGATTTTAGAAAAGGGACTGAAATAACTCTTTCATCCCAGATTGAAAAAGCTTGACATTGTTTGTAATGGGCCATAGCCGAAGGGGATTGAAAACTATTTTGGATAATAAAACCAAGGTTCGATTTAGTAATACCCTTATTTTCCGAATTGGGATTGGAAGAGCTAGAAGGAGATTTTTTCTTTTGTCTCTTTTTCAGCCCCATAATAGCCTGAAAAACATTAAAACCATTCGAAAAAAATGTATGCAAATAATCATTCCAATAATTCAAGGTATTGTGAAAAACACTATATTGTATATGTTAAAAATATATACAAGTATAAATATTAATTTTGGTAAAAATAATTTTGAAAAACAGTATGCTAAAATAAACGATATATTTTTATATTCGAATTTTTTTTCTTCAGATTTTAAAGATTTTTTGCAAAATCTTCAAAATCCATACTATAAATATATTATGTATACAAAAATTATTTGAAAACAATAAATAGAATTAAACAAAAACTAAAAAGAAAGAAGAAAGGGCTAGGGTTTGGTATGAAAAATCAAGGAGATTATAGGGGTTTTTATAGTGAAAATGGCTAGGGTTTGAGAGGAAAAAGGGAATTGTGTTTTAATTAAAGTGAAACACTCATTTAATGCCAATTTAAATTACATCGGCATATTGTATCGATACGCTGACGTGGTGTATCGATCCACCATATCGGTACGGTTTTCATACCATATCGATACGTGTAACCGTATCGATACACTTTTACTCGTATCGATACCTTTTTTCATAAATGTATTTTTGAGTGGATTTGAGTTCAAAAATTGGATTTTAATCGATCCTAAATGCATGTGTATGATGAATGAGCAACGAATATGGACTAAATAGATACATACTCCCCTAGCAACAAGCATAGATGCATCAAGATGCAAAATTACATAAAAAAGATCATCATTCAAATTCAAGCAAATTTTTGACACTTAAGGGCTCTAAAAGGTCAAGATAGGCTAGTTAGACCTAACTCTCTCCTAAGAGTCCAAAAACGCTCTTTTTCTAATGGCATTGTAAAGATATCCGCTACTTGGTTTGAGGTATCAATATACTCTAGGACAACATCATTCTTTAAGACATGATCCATAATGAAATGGTGTCTTATCTCTATGTGATTGGTTCTAGAATGTTGGATGGGATTCTTAGTGACACATATGACACTAGTGTTATCACACTTAAGGGATATGGTACCTACATCAATTCCATAGTCTAGAAGTTGTTGCTTTATCCAAAGGACTTGAGCACAACAACTTTTGGCCTACATATATTCCGCTTCGGTGGTAGATAAGGCTACACTATTTTGTTTCTTATAGAACTAAGATATGAGCATACTACCTAAGAATTGGCAAGTGCCAGAGGTACTTTTTCTATTTATCTTAAAACCCCTATAATCCGCATCGGAATAAGCATGTAAGTTAAAGGAAGAGTCTCTAGGATACCAAAGGCCTAAACAATGTGTGTCTCTAAGGTATCTAAAGATTCTCTTAATGGCTATAAGATGTGATTCTCTAGGGCTAGCTTGAAACCTAGCACTCAAGCAAACACTAAACATGATATCGGGTCTACTTTGTTAGAGTATGCCCAAAGACCAATCATAAGATGATTGTAAATGACATTTGTTTTTACCTTGTTTATTCATAAAGAGGCATTACCATTATTATTTTCAGTTACAATTTTTTGTGCTGTAGAGCGTTAGAGTGTTCTCTATTAATGAGCGCAAGTGCACACTCTGTCAAGTTATATTATAAAAGATATCGTCTCCACAGATATTGGAAGAGCTCCTATGAATGGTTTCCTACACAAAGATTTAGTAAAAGCACCATTAAATCTCATGATGTGGAAATATAAAAACACAAGTAAAGATAAAGATAGTGATGAGAGGAATGATAGGGAGAGTTTGAGCGATAAGTTGGGTAAGACAAGTGCATCTTAGTAGCTTGTGGACTGCATTGTAAGGCTCTAAGTATGCTTTACATTGCCATGAATTGCTGCCTCGGCGGGTATGGCGGGCGGCAAACTACGACCTTGTCACGCAGCCGTAGTAGGTTACTACCTCTGCAGGGGTGTGTAATGTCTTGGCAGGTGAAACAGAAAGAAGTCCTGGCGGCAAGTCTGGCAGTCATTCTGAGTTCGGCAGGATAGTCGATATTGATCCCCCCTATTTCTAGGTTAGGATGCTTGAGATTGCTTAACTTGAGTATCCCCGCCTGTCACGCGGCGGATACTATGGGACCAAATTAATCAACTCGGTTAGTAATCCCTTTTAGCCGCTGAAACTTGTGGACTAGTGTGGAACCAAGTTAGTCATGCCTCCTGTTGTGACCGTGCTTAACCCTTTCGTGAGCCTTGCACTTTCGTGCCCGACAAATGGATTTTCTCTTCAAACGAATGGTGTAGAAAGATTGAAGGAACATAGAACATAGATTAAGAAAACTCATAACTTTATTGAAAACATCTCAAAACTATACAACTGTTTCCCAAATTACTTTACATACACGCGCATAAACCCTAGGAGAGTTGGGTCGCGACCCCCAACAATTCAACCTATCTAGTTATCTCCTCATCTACCCTCTCGATATACGAGATATGGCATGCCTCTATACCCTTACATACATTGGGTATATATAGGGCTCATGACCTAAATTTAAGTCCTCCTTAAAGTAGAAGTTCTAAAAGTATATTTACATTTATTACAAACTCCTTTAGTCTTAAATATGGACTCTTTGGACGTTTCCTTCTTCCGCAAGTAAGGATAAGTGCTCCTTCTTATCGGTCTTGGATCAGCTCTACCGGCCGCTACAGGCTTCAGAAAAGTGCGAGACTGGGCTCATTGGGCTTATGAAATTAACCTCTTTAAATCGAGACCCATCTTGGCTAAGTCGGTGTAAGTCCTGCACAGGCGGCACTTGGCGGTAATGCTGCTTCGGCAACGTCCTTGGCAGCATATTTGGGCTGCTTCAGTACAGCTCCTTTGGTTCCAGCTTTCTTGCCTTGTCCTGTCTTGTCCTCTCCTCTCCTAGTTATAGCACCTAAACACAAAAACAAAACTAAAACAATAACTTTTCTTCACAAACACAAGATATTCAATAAAAGCATGGTAAAAGAGAAGATGTTGTTATAATGCATGCAATGCACCTAAATATGCCTAATTGTGCTCAAGAACAGCAATAATAAGGGCAGGAATGTGTACAAAATATAGAACTCACGGACACTCTACACACCCCCAAACTCAAACTATTGCTTGTCCTCAAGCAATGCAACCTAACTAGTAAATCTGCCCTTAGCACAAAATTAATAGAACGATAGCTTTTAACTTGATTTCATGCCTCAAAGTCGTGGCACCTTTATAATGTTAGTGACAGGGAATGACATGAAATAACTTAGATTAGATTTCTTAATGCCAGTGCAGTGTGTGCAGGTCTGTGTCAATGCTAAACATGCTAAATTTCCCAAGTTAACAATATATGCCTAAAATAATTAAATCACTTAAAAGATACAAGATGTTGCCTTGGCAGTACAGTTGGGCACTTTTGTTTTCTATTTTCTGATCATGGCTTTAAGGGCTTCAGCTCATCACAACTATTCTCCGGGTTTGAAGCTAAGGTAGGTGCACTATACGAAACTCTGAGCCCTTTGAATAGAGTCATCCCGTGAAGACTTTCATCCACTCTTGCTAATTTGTCAATCACTTGGTTTAGATTCATGGACTTTGATAGCAGCGAAGTGTCCTTGCTCATGATCCTTCCTAAAGCCTGTTCTGGGCACCTCTAGGGTATTTAATCTTTTCTACATAGAGTCTATTTTGAGCACCTCTAGGATATTTAATCTTTTCTTTATTGTGCTGCCCTGTGCTGCTGTGGCGGCAAACCTGTGTTCAATCAAGAAACTTTTATTAATGAAGGCATGCAATGTTAAAATTAGAACTTAAGCAAAAATTTAGCATTTAACAGATAAGTGTAAAGATAATCGGCACAAAGAAAAAATTTCTAAGTATTTTCATGCTTCTTCCCAAGGTTAGGTTAGAATTCTTTTTAGAATGTTGCGAATAAGTAATCGGCTAAGCTATCATAGGCACAAGTTTTGAACTAAAGATTCTATTTCATTAAGTACTAGGGGCGGAATTTACAAATGCTACTAGATGCTATAAAGAAAATATATATTTTTCATCCTTCTATTTCTTCTTCACTTCAATTTTTCATCATTCCAATTTTCTTTCATTTCTACCAAACAAAATTGTTTTAGTTATTGTTGGTTTCACTTTGAGCAGGTGGACTATTCTTATTAAGATAAATAGTTTACAATGTTTTATGTAGTAGTGAAAAGTGTTGTATGACAGTTAACACAAAATTTTACATTAATTTTAACAGTTCTTTTTTTCTCTTTAACATCGACGACGGCTTTTGGTCGTTTTGTTGATTTTGTATATAAATAAAATTCTTCTTCTTTGATGAATGTTTTATCTTCAAGATTGTTTTCTTGTTTTTTGTTTCGCTTTGACATATTCACATCACATCGATTTTTTTTAGTTTTCTGTCTGCTTCTATGGAAGTTTTAGTCTGTCTTTATGACAGTGTTGCATGCTTTTTCAGCAGTTTAGCATTCGTTTGAAGAGTATCAATGAACGTTCTTAACAACGAAGATCAGTGATCTGTGATGCTTATGATCCATTTTGTGATTTTGCTGAAATGTCAAGAATTAGCAGTGGAATGATTTGTTGTCTTCATAAAGCGCTATGTTCAAAGTATTTGATTGTTGGATTTCATTTAGAAAACTTATGTGCAAGTTTTTTTGGAAAGTGATGGGTTTTAGTTTTTATGTCTTTCACACCCTTTAAAATTTATTGTTTTTATTTTATTCATATAGAATTTTCAATGTTTGTGATGTGATTCTTTTGCGTACATTTTCTTGTTAAAAATACGTAATTGTGAATGTCTTATTTAGGGGTGTGAAAAACTCGACTCGACTCAGGAAAAAATGACTTTTTTCAGTTTCGAGTTATTCGAGTAAACTTTAGTAACTTGAAAAAAATTTAAATTCGAGTTGAGTTGAAATTTTCCCAACTTGAAAAATCGAAAAACTGAATTTTACAATTTTATGATTTAGTCCCTGATTTCATTTTTCTTCAATTTCTCATTCATTTTAAGTTTATTTTTGACCAAATTTGAACCACATGTTTCTAAACCAATGTACAATACCTATTTAGCCTCAATTCATATTTTTGAAAAGAATTTTTTTTCATTTTAGCCCCTCAACTTTGTAAGATATCCTCATTTCTTCAACCACTCCTTCATTTTAAGTCTATTTTTAACCAAATTTGAACCACATGCTCCTAAACAATTGTAGAATATATATTTAGCTTCAATTCATATTTTTAATATAAGTTTCCTAATTTTCAATTTAGTCCCTCAACTTTGTAAGATTTTCCATTTCTTCAATTCTTCTTTCGTTTTAAGTCTATTTTTTACCAAAATTAAACCACATGTGATGTGATCCAAATCCGCACCAACCTTCTCCATGATTTGGACACGCCATTAAAGGACTTCGAGACTGATTCTAAGGGAGTTCTTCCTTACTTCATTATCTATTTACTTATTTATGCATTATATAATTTGCTTGGATTATCATATGCTATCATCCAGTTTTACATCATATGATATTCATGCATTACATGAGCCACATCTTTATTTATAAGTTTCATATCTTTATATTATGTTTATTTATGTTTTTAGCATTCTTAGAGTAAGTGTCCATATGCTTTCTATATGATCTTAGCTTATACATATTTGATATGATTGTTTACACGTCTCACATAGGTGCATGGGTGAAGGACACAATCTATGGCAGCTTGGTTCAGCTCAAACATATTCAAGATAGCTCAGTTCAGCTCAAGATTGCTCGGATTAGCTCAAGGAGTTTAAAAGATAGCTTGAGGAAGCTCAAATCAACTTGCAATTTTACACTTGCCAAGGCAACCAGCTACGAGGCAGCTCAATATTGCCACGGCAGCTCAACCAGCTAGTAGCTCAAATTGCCGAAGCAAGCTTCAATTCAGCTTCAAATAACTTCAGTAGTTCGAGATAAGCTCAAGAACACTTAAGAAGAAGCTCACTTAGCTAGAGGCGGCTTGGATTAGCTTAAAATAGCTCCAAATTTTAGCAGCTCAATCAGCTAGTTATCTCAGCTCAAGTTGGCTCACTCTCAGCTCAATTAGCTAGTTAGCTCACCAGCTCACTCTCAGCTCGATTGGCTCATCTCAGCTCCCCCTACAACCTTCAGCTCAACCATAGAAGGACATGTTCCCTCCCCAAAGGACACAACCGACCAGCCTTGCAGGGAAACCATGTTTGGCGCCTAAAACTTGGAGGGAGGCACCATTTGGCCAAATCATTGCCTTATGCTTGGAGGGACCTTTTCGGCCATTTGGAGGGAGACACAAGCATGACCGAACAACCACAACCCCTTTGATTCATGCCCATTTGGCAGCCCTTGTAATACTAGAAATGGGAGTCCAATTTCATTTTGTAAACACACAACTTTCTTGAATATAATTCTATCTTTTGTAAGATTTCGTTCAAACTTATCCATTTTAGAACTTCTTGACTTATCAAGCCTATCTAAGGTTTGTGGCGTCACTTATATCTTCCATCTATACTTCATATTGTTTGGTTCATCTAACCATTCGGTCTAAGTCATCCTACCACCCTCAAGGATCATTCTATAGGAAACAGGATTATACTTACGTATAGTTTCTTTCTTGAACCCTTGTATACTACCTTTCTTCATTCCATTCACTTCCTTATCCGAACAACCCCTAAACACTTCACCATCCCATCTTCTTTTCACCCTTTTCATACAATCACCAATCTACCATCTTCCGCACCAAACTCTATCCTTCATCCTATCATCCATTTTCTTCTAAGAAGACGTTCGAAGGCACAAGCTTGCTTGCATTCACGGCCGAGACAATCAAAGCTTCTCTCAACAAAGTCATTTGGAGAGTTGGAGCGTATCAACATGATTCACTAACACTATATTATATCTATGTAACTTCAATTCATATTTTTAACAAAATATATTCTTTTTCCATTTAGTCCTTTAACTTTACATTTTATTAGATTTGATCATTCAACTGCAATTTTTTTGTAAAGTTTTTCTTCACATCAATTCATTGACTCCTTTATACTCACATCAATGTTTTATCCTCAAAAGTTCCTTATTTAAAATAACATTATAAATATATTTTACAAGTTTAGATGATATTTTTTTATTAAATAATATTACAAATCTTATTTATACATGTGAAAAATAATATGAAGATATATATATATAAGCATATCTTATATGATTAGAGAAAATCGTTTAAATTGGAATCAAATTGTACTCTAACATGATATATAATTACAACTAAATTTGTATAGGAACTCGAAAACTCGACTCGAGAAAATTTCAAATAAAGTTTGAGTTGTAAAATATGATGCTTCAACTTGAATAACTCAAAAAACTTTACTTGACTCGTCTCGATCAACTAGTCTCATTCATACTTGGAATGATTAGAAGTTCATCATGAGAAATATATATGGTCCAGCTACTTATCGTCAAAATATTGTTCATCGGTTAAACACCAGGATAAAGATGATGAGATGCAGTGTGTTATGAATCAAGGCCAGTAAAGAAAAAACGGCAAGAGAAGCCAGCTCATGAGGTGAGTCAGCAGCAACCGTTGGTGAAGATTCGTCAAGTGCAGTACCATAAATGAAAGCCAAGGGCGTTGCGGGATAACGTTGTACTGAAGGCATAACAACTTAGAATAGGCTCTAGGGAAAGGGATATCGAATATTTTTTTAAACATTGGCTGCAGCTAATTCCTTCCCTATCCTCTTTCTTCTTCTTCTCCATATCCCCATTCTTTGTTCCTTTTTCTATTGTAATTACCGAGATTGCAATATACACTCATTAGGGCCGTCTTGGATATTTTTGGAGCCCTGAGCGAAAATTCAAAAATTTTGAAATTTAAAAAATTTTAAGCATAAATTATATTTTCGTTTATTATTTTTTTTAAAGAGAATTTAAATTAAATTTAATTATTTATTTTTTAAGAGAATTTGAATACTGCTTGAATTAATTATTTCCCATTAGATAGTAGAAGCCGTACAAAATAGAAACAATAGGAGCATGAGTGATGTAGTCACTTAAATAAAGTGGGCCCCATATAATTTCAAATTGTCTAAAACATATACATTTGTTTTAGACGGTTTAGGCAATAAAAAGGCAAAGGCCTTTGTCACTTTATGAGGCCACGTGAAAGTGGGGGCCCTGAGCATCTGCTCAGCCTGCTCCTGCTATGAGCCGGGCCTGACGCCCATTACATAGTATTTTATGGATGGATTGAATTTAGACATCCTAAACATTATCGAGATGCACACTTGCATGTAGGGTTGTAAAAATAGATAATCGGATGGGTTTCATGTCAGGTCGGGTCAAATCAGATACAGATTAACTTAGGTCAAAAAAAATTGACTCGACTCGGGTCGGGTGCGAGTCAGTAGCAGGTCGGGTCCATTTCAGTTCGGGTCCATTTCAGGTCGGGTCCATTTCAAGTCGGGTTTATTTCAGATCGGGTCCGAACCAGGTAATTGGTAGGTTAATTCGGGCTCAGGTAGACTTCAGGCCGGGTTCATTTCAGTCTGAGTTCATTTCGGGTCGGGTTCATTTCAGGTCGGGTAATTTTAGGTCGGGTTAATTCGGGTTTTGAATTCATATTATTTTTTTGTTTGGTACAATTCTACAAGTAGTCGATATTTATTTCGAGTTAATTATTTAACGTCTTTCATGGAATCACATTAAAAATAAAAATTTGGCACTAGAAATGAATAAACATATCATAAATGATTCATATCTAAAATAATAAAGTAAATTAACAACTTGAAATAGGGTCAATTTCAAATAAAAACAAAGTTTTAGGGACTACGATGAACAACAAATAATAAATAAGAGTCAATTTGGACTAAAAATAAAGTTTTAAGGACTTAATTGAATTGAACTAAAACTTAAAGGACTTAAATAAAAAACATCTAAAATTTAAAGGGCTACAAAATATTTAGCCCATCTAAAATGAATGGGTGGTGGGATATGAGCCCAAAGCCCCAAACTATTAATAATTATTATTTATTATTAATTATTATATTATATATACATTATATAACTTATAAGTTTTAATATATATATATATTAATTATATTTATATGTTATATTATAAGTTTTAATATATATATATGTATTATATGTTATATTAATTATTATGTACGTATGCATATAATATATATGTATATATATATATGTGTGTATTATATGTTATATTAATTATATTTATATGTTATATTATAAGTTTTAATATATATATGTATGTATTATATGTTATATTAATTATTATGTGCGTATACATATAATATATATATATATATATTTATATGTTATATTATAAGTTCATATTATAGTGTTTAGGGTTTAGGGTGTTGCATTATGGTTTATGAGTTATCGTTATTGTTTAGGGTTTAGGGTTAATAGTTTATGGTTTGAGAGTTAGGGTTTATATTTGAGGGTTTATGGTTTAGGGTGTTGTATTAGGGTTTACGAGTTATCATTATTGTTTATGGTTTAGAGTTTAATGGTTTAGGGTTTATGGTTTATAATTTAAAAGTTAGGGTTTATATTCTAGGGTTTATGGTTTATCTTAGAGTGTTTATGGTTTAAGGTGCCGCATTAGGGTTTATGAGTTATCATTATTGTTTATGGTTTAGAGTTTAAGGTTTAGGTTTTAGGGTTTAGTGTTTGAGAGTTAAGGTTTATATTTGAGGGTGTAGGGTTTAGGGTGTTGCATTAGAGTTTATAAGTTATCATTATTGTTTATGGTTTAGAGTTTAAGGGTTTAGGGGTTATGGTTTATGATTTAATGTTTATGGTTTAAGAGTTAGGGTTTGTATTCAAGGGTTTGTGGTTTATATTATAGTGGCTAGGGTTTAGGGTGTTTCATTATGGTTTATGAGTTATCGTCATTGTTTATGGTTTAGAGTTTAAGGTTTATAGTTTATAGGTTTAGAGTTAAAGTTCATATTAGAGTGTTTAGGGTTTAAGGTGTTGCATTATTGTTTATGAGTAATCATTATTGTTTATGGTTTAGAGTTTAATGGTTTAAGGTTTAGGGTTTAGGGTTTGAGAGTTAGGGTTTATATTCAAGGGTTTAGGGTTTATGGTGTTGCATTAATGTTTATGAGTTACCATTATTGTTTATGGTTTATGGTTTAGAGTTTTAGGGTTTATGGTTTATGGTTTATGGTTTAGGGTTAGGGTTTATATTCGAGGGTTTATGGTTCATATTAGAGTGTTTATGGTTTAGGGTGTCGTATTAGGGTTTATGAGTTATCATCATTGTTTATGGTTTAGAGTTTATGGTTTAGGGTTTAGTGTTTGAGAGTTGATGTTTATATTTGAGGGTTTAGGGTTTAGGGTGTTGCATTAGGGTTTACTAGCTATCATTATTGTTTATGGTTTAGAGTTTAATGGTTTAAGTTTCAGGGTTTATGGTTTAAGAGTTAGGGTTTGTATTTAAGGGTTTGTGGTTCATATTAGAGTGTTTAGGGTTTAGGGTGTTGTATTAAGGTTTATGAGTTATCATTATTATTTATGGTTTAGAGTTTATGGTTTAGGGTTTAGTGTTTAGGTTTGAGAGTTAAGGTTTATATTCGAGGGTTTAGGGTTTAAGGTGCTGCATTAGGTTTTATGAGTTACCATTATTGTTTATGGTTTAAATTTTAAGGGTTTAAGGTTTAGGGTTTAGGGTTTAAGAGTTAGGGTTTTTATTCGAGTGTTTGTGGTTCATATTAGAGTGTTTAGGATTTAAGGTGTTGCATTATGGTTTATGAGTTATCCTTATTGTTTATAGTTTAAGGTTTATAGTTTAGGGTTTGAGAGTTAAGGTTTATATTTGATGGTTTAGGGTTTATGGTGTTGCATTAGAGTTTACAATTTATTATTATTATTGTTTAGGGTTTATAGTTTAATGGTTTATGGTTTATGATTTAAGAGTTAGGGTTTATATTTAAGGGTTTATGGTTTATATTAGAGTGTTTAGGGTTTAGGGTGTTGCATTAGGGTTTATGAGTTATTATTATTGTTTATGGTTTAGAGTTTAGGGTTTATGGTTTAGTGTTTATAGTTTAGACTTTAGGGTTTAGGGTTCATATTCGAGTGTTTAGGGTTTAGGGTGTTGCATTAAGGTGTATGAACTATCATTATTGTTTAGGGTTTAGGGTGTTGCATAAGGGTGTATGAACTATCATTATTGTTTATGCTCTAGGGTTTAGGGTTCATAATAGAGTGTTTAGGGTTTAGGGTGTTGCATTAGGGTTTATGAGTTATCATTATTGCTTATGGTTTAGAGTTTAGGGTTTAGTGTTTATATTTAAGTGTTTATGGTTTAGGGTTTATGAGTTATCATTATTGTTTATGGGTTACGGTTTAGGGTTCATATTAGAGTGTTTTAGGGTGTTACATTAGGGTTTATGAGTTATCATTATTGTTTATGGTTTAGATTTTAGGGTTTAGGGTGTATGGGTTAGTGTTTGTAGAACTAATGTTTTGATATAATAATTGAAAAATGTTTGGACTAAGTTGAAAAGAATTTAAAACTTGTTTTTAAGTCCAAACAACTTGAAATTATGTTTGAGGTATTTTAAGAGGTTTTTGGCAAAGACTTTTCATGTTTTTAAAAGCCAAACATGTGTTTTCAGAGTACCAGTATCGATACGGTAAACTCCCGTATCGATACCTTTTTGCCCCAGTTTGGCCACTGTCAAAACCCGTATCGATACAGGCCCTTGCCGTATCGATACGCATCGGGGTCGTTTCGATACGCCAGGTAAGCGTACCGATCCCAGTTCAACTACCCCAACGGCTATTTCCCAACGGCCATTTAAATATGGACCCGTACCGATACGCCCTCAAGCGTATCGATACGCCTATGCTAGCAAAAACCCAACGGCTAGTTCCTATGAAGGCCGTATCGATACGGATAGCTGCAAAACAGCATTTATGAAGGGAAATAAAGTCCTCAACGGCTCCAATTCATCCCCAACGGCTAGTAACGGCTACAAACTCATTTGGGAGTATAAAAGGGACCTCCAAGCATCAAGAGAAGGCTAATGCTCATATTGTCAAACATCAAATGATCAAGAAATTGTCTTAGTGCTTAAATTGTCATTTCTTGTATAGACAAACACTAGTGAGCCAAAATTGTCAAATTTGCTCAAGTGTTTTAGGTTTTGGGTGAGTGCTTAATTGTGCAAACAAACTACTATTAGAGGGTTTTAACTTTGCTTTCATTGTCTCTTTGTAAAGAGGGTTTTGATCAAGGCTTTGGGTAGAAGCTTGATCGGTTGTAAGGGTTTCCTCCTAATCCTAGAAAAGGGGACGAATCAATAGTGGATTGATTGAGAAATCCTTAGTGGGGAGCTAAGGTATTGGATGTAGACCTTGGTTAGAAGGTTGAATCACTGTAAATCATTGTGTCATA
The DNA here is from genome assembly GCA_958450335.1 of Hibiscus tridactylites. NCBI lineage: Eukaryota > Viridiplantae > Streptophyta > Magnoliopsida > Malvales > Malvaceae > Hibiscus > Hibiscus tridactylites. Next base: position 18,566,125 of record OY288285.1, on the reverse strand, counting down.
TTTCATTTTAGCTTCCTCAACCCTTCCACTCAAATATCCATCTCTACCACTTGGTGAGCTAAATTGGTTGATCGAATCGAGCCCCACACAACTCAACAATTGGTATCAGAGCTTGGCTCAATCGAAGAGGATTAACATCCTATTGAGAAGATCCGGCAAGCTCGATCACTATTTCATCAACCGGCTCAAATGGCACAATCAATCGACAAGCCGTCTTTCTTTGACGGAACTCACTATGCCCATTAGAAGACAAAGATGAAGTTCTTCATCAAATCGAAAGATTACAAGATATGGGATGTAGTTGAATATGGTTCGTTCGTGCCTCAAAGAAGTAAAGCGGAGTGGAGTGCCGACGATCGCAAGAAGATGGAGCTTAATTGCAAAGCCATGCACATCTTGTTTTGTGCTTTTGGCCCAACCATCTATGAGAAGATGTCTTCTTGTGAGAGTGCCAAGGAGGTATGGGACAAGCTTGAAGTCACATACGAGGGGACAAATGAATTCAAGGAGACCAAGATTGGGCTCCTAACCTTGGAGTATGAGAACTTCAAAATGGATCCGGAAGAAAATATCGAGAAGATGTTTGATAGGTTCTCCATCATCACAAATGGTCTCAAAGGCTATGGAGAAGCCATCCCGGAGGAGAAGCTTGTTCGAAAGCTCATCTACTCACTTCCCGAGTCTTGGGACTCAAAGAGGACCGCCATCATCGAAGCCAAAAATTTGAAGACTTTGAAGCTTGATGAACTCATGGGGTCACTCCTTACTCATCAAATCATGAAGAAGAACAAAGAGGATGAGAAGAAGAGGGAAGAAATTAGAGCTATGGGAGAGAAGAAAATCAAAGGGCTTGGCATCAATGCAAGTGCCATGGCTCTCAAATCCTCCACTTGCCATCATGTCTACACAAGTGAAGAGGAGGATGAAGATGAAGAGATAGTTCATCTCTTCAAGAAGTGTGCCCCGTTTATGAAGAAAGCCTTGAGAGAGCTTGAACGAGAACCTAAAAGAAAGGAGAGGGCAAGCACTTCAAGCCATAAGAAGAAGACACATGTGGCTACTTGGAGTGATGAGGACTCCACCGACGATGAACAAGACAACCTTTGCCTTATGGCCATTGAAGAAGATTCAAGGGTAACTTCTAATTCATCTACTTCATGTTCTTATTCCTTTGATGAATTACAAGATGCCTATGATGATTTGGTTTTAGATTTTAAAAGCCACATTTTGAAAAACAATAAATTGATTTCAAAGTTTAAAATTCAAAATGATTTGCTTTCTAAAACCAAACTTGAACTTGAAGCAAAACTTGAAGAGTTTGAATTAAAATGTTCTGATTTACAAAAATTGCTTCAAAAAGTTCAAGAAGAAAAAAATTTGATTTCCAAAGAGCTTGAAAAGAAAAACAATTTTGGAAAGTCAAATTTTTATGTTAGACAATCTAGTGCCCCTAGATTTATTAAAGGAAAATGTTTAAGAAGTATTTGGGTCCCAAAAGAACTTAGTACTTCAACTAAAAAGGATGACATTGAAAGATGGATTCCTAAGGGGACTAAAATTTGTGCTACTAATGTTCATGGATCCAAAGCAATTTGGATACCAAAAATTACTTGATTGTCTATTGCTAGGTGTGATGGAGATGTTCAACATGTCAAACATTGAGGGGGAGCTCCATGCACACAAGGAAGAGCACTTGAAGAAGGAAGGCTTCACATCCTACCTTGAGTTCAAGTGTTGGTAAAAATCTAGTTGTTTTAGCATTTATTTGTTTTATTTTTTTGTTTATTCAACTAGATGATCATAAATGTTGGACTAACATTTTTAATGATGCTTTGAGTAAGGGGGAGCCATTTTAAAACCAAATTCTTATTTTTGTCAAAGTTTTTACCTCTATTGTTATTTTGAACTTAACATTTTTAAATTCTTTTTGATATAACAAAAAGGGGGAGAAATGGTTTAAAAAAATTGAATTTTCAAATGAATAAGGGGGAGCTTTATTTAATTTCATATCTTTAATCTCTTATTCACATTTTTAGTTAAAGGGGGAGAATCTCAAACAATTTTTCAAGTGAGTTTTATTATATCAAAAAGGGGGAGATTGTAGAACTAATGTTTTGATATAATAATTGAAAAATGTTTTGGACTAAGTTGAAAAGAATTTAAAACTTGTTTTTAAGTTCAAACAACTTGAAATTATGTTTGAGGTATTTAAAGAGGTTTTTGGCAAAGACTTTTCATGTTTTTAAAAGACAAACCTGTGTTTTCAGAGTACCAGTATCGATACGGTAAACTCCCGTACGATACCTTTTTGCCCCAGTTTGGCCACTGTCAAAACCCATATCGATACAGGCCCTTGCCGTATCGATATGCATCGGGGTCGTTTTGATACGCCAGGTAAGCGTACCGATCCCAGTTCAACTACCCCAATGGCTATTTCCCAACGGCCATTTAAATATGGACTCGTACCGATACGCCCTCAAGTGTATCGATACGCCTATGCTGGCAAAAACCCAACGGCTAGTTCCTATGAAGGTCGTACCGATACCTTTCCACGCGTATCGATACGGATAGCTGCAAAACAGCATTTATGAAGGGAAATAAAGTCCTCAACGGCTCCAATTCATCCCCAACGGCTAGTAACGGCTACAAACTCATTTGGGAGTATAAAAGGGACCTCCAAGCATCAAGAGAAGGCTAATGCTCATATTGTCAAACATCAAATGATCAAGAAATTGTCTTAGTGCTTAAATTGTCATTTCTTGTATAGACAAACACTAGTGAGCCAAAATTGTCAAATTTGCTCAAGTGTTTTAGGTTTTGGGTGAGTGCTTAATTGTGCAAACAAACACCTATTAGAGGGTTTTAAGTTTGCTTTCATTGTCTCTTTGTAAAGAGGGTTTTGATCAAGGCTTTGGGTAGAAGCTTGATCGGTTGTAAGGGTTTCCTCCTAATCCTAGAAAAGGGGACGAATCAATAGTGGATTGATTGAGAAATCCTTAGTGGGGAGCTAAGGTAGTGGATGTAGACCTTGGTTAGAATGTTGAACCAATATAAATCATTGTGTCACATTTCATTTTAGCTTCCTCAACCCTTCCACCCAAATATCCATCTCTCCACCACTTGGTGAGCTAAATTGGTTGATCGAATCGAGCCCCACACAACTCAACAGTGTTTATGGTTTATAACTAAGTGTTTATGGTTGAGGGTGTTGGATTAAGGTTTATGAGTTATCATTATTATTTATGGTTTAGAGTTTAGGGTTTATGGTTTATGATTTAAGAGTAAAGGTTTATATTCGAGGGTTTATGATTTATATTCGAGGGTTTATGGTTTAGGGTGTTGCATTAGGGTTTATGAGTTATCATTATTGTTTATGATTTAGAGTTTAAGCTTTATGGTTTAAGGTTTAGGGCTTAAGGGTTTAGGGTTTAGGGTTGTACACATACATATACATGAAGATATATTATTAAATATAAAAACCCTAAACCCTAATGATAAACCTTAAACCCTAACAATAAACATTAAACCCTAAACCCTATACCTAAAACCCTAACAATAAACCTTAAATCATAAACCTTAAACCTTACATCTTAAACCCTCGAACTAACCTTAGTTCATTAAACACTAAACCTTAATTCAAAACCCTAAAACCCTAACCCCATAAATCTAAACCCTAAAACACTAAAACTATAAAACCTTAAAATTAGATAGTAAACCCTAAAAACCTTTAACACTAAACATTTAAAACAAAACCTTAATTCAAATCCCTAAACCATAAACCCTATTAATTAATAAATTTTAAGTCAAATAAAAATTAATTTAAATTTTAAGTTGGTTAAAAATCAAGTAATAATATGTATAATATTTTAAGTTAATTAAAAATTAATTTATATCACATTTATGTATATTGTATATGTTATATATATTATGTATATAATATGTAATATATGTATATAGTAATATATGTTATATATAATATGTAATACATAATTATGTATTATGCATTATGTATATGTATATGTTATATATATATTATGTTTATATATATGTTATATATTATATATATATGTTATATATATTATATATATGTATGTATCATGATTCATGTATCAAGTATGTGTATGTGTATGTATATAATATGTATGTGTATGTGTATATATACTAATATATATGTAGTTATATGTGTATGTATGTATTTATGTATTATGTGTCATGTGTGCATATATATATCATATCATATGTATATTTATGAACTTTTTTAATTCATTAAGTCATGGATTTCGAGTCAATATCAGTTCAGGTCAACAACAGTTCGGGTTCAAAACAGGTCGGGTGTAACCCCCTTGTCCCGGTCCGGACGCTTGACCGGTCCGAGTGGGCTACACGGGGATAACCGAGGCGAAACCCGTTAAGGCTCCACTTCAATTAACAACCCGAGAAAAACTTTTTCATTTATTATTATCTTGTCTAGATGCGTTAATACATCCTATGAGAAACAACGACACCGGAAGCAACAAGCGAGGCGAAACAACGAACATACAATTTAAAACAGCCCATTTTAACTTTCACAACAGGCCGTATCGATACACTAGAAGAGGGTATCGATACGCCTTGACTAGGTCAACAGCCCAAGGTCAACCCAGGGAGACCGTATTGGTACACTGGTTGACCGTACCACTATGCCCTCACTTGGTCAACTTCTCACGGTCAACGATACAAGACCGTACCGGTACACCCTAAACTCGTACCGATACGCCAAAATCTTGTCAATATCTCAGATTTCCATAGAGGTTTTGGCATATCGATACACCCCCGTGTACCGATACGCTAGGCCAAACTTGAGTCCCAAAGTGTAGGACCGTATCGATACGGCCCTTGGGTGTACCGATACGCCCTGCACTACAACACTCAAATTTGCAGAAAAACGCAACAAGACTCCACTCTAGATGCGAGATAAGACTCACCTAGCCACACACAAACATACATGCAACATTCAACATTCATGCAACAGCATACGAGACATTCAAACGAACAAGGAGCATACGATCAAAGGAATCATACATTTTACCATAAAGAGATATGCATTGCATTTAAAAGGTTCCATGCCTTAGAAACAAAACACATAAGCATAAGGGTAAGGGCACAAGGCCAACACACAAGGCATAAACAAGCCATAACCAAAACATTCACATACCATAGGAGTCTAAACATGCTCTAACACAAAACAACAACACATATAAAAAATACTCAAATCTCATTGCTTGTCTATTACATCTTAACTTAAAAGTCCATACTTGTTAATAGCAAAGCACAAATGGCACACTTGGAGGCCCTCTTCTTGCACAAGCAACCCACGAACTACGGATCTGCATTGTCGAACAAAAGAGAGCGTAAGCATAAAGCTTAGTGAGGGTAAGCTCATAAAACAAACCTCGACAATGCAGGGTCCAAGCACGAGCAACACACCAAGGAAGAATGCATGTTTTCTTACCTTCGAAGCCACAAGAGTCAAAATGTATATGATGCATGAACATAATATCAATATCATGCCATGCTCAACAAGTCCATAAACACAACCATATGGAACACATATATCAAACATATGGGCACCTAGCTATGACCCGAATAGGCGGATAACAACCGTTGGAACTCACATCCAACAACTCAACCATTACCTTACGGTGGGATTACACTCATCACCGTTTCACGCGGAGGGGATTCCACTCATCTTCACGCCCCGTCGATGGAATTCCACTCATCACCGACTAACATATAAAAGAAGATCTTCGGGCATACCCGTACTCCATCTTGATAACTACCATCACCAAAACCACGCGCGCATTCCAACTCTCATGTGCACACTAAACATCCTAATGATCGATCATTTGTACCCAAGCATACTAGTGCCAATACTAACACATTTCACAATCTTTCATAACACGAATTTCTTACCATTTACCGTGCCTAGCACATAGCCACCATGATTTACCATCATGCACAAACCACATTCCACAACCACATACATATCACAATGCATCAAACATCATGCCTCAACACACATGTATATCACAATATACATAACAACATTAATCACAATGAAAATGAAACAAGAGGCATAACAAGGCATTTAAAAGTTCAACCAAAGTCTTCTAAACTAAGCTTGAGATTAGACTACCAATCTAATCCCAATGCTAGGTGGGTTTACCAAGCCCGACCTAGGTCCACATGCTCGAAGCAAAATGTTTGGAAACCATTTAAACCAAGTTGAAATCATTAACCACACACCGACTACTCCAAGCTCAACAATTCTAGCCGATCAATCCACCAAGCTATCCGGATTCGTTCTCGAGGCTTCACCAACACAATTCCTTGCTTCTAAACATTCCAACACAATCAAAACAACCCCATTTCAGTCAACAAAACAACTAAGCAAACCCGAAACACAAATCAAGCTAATATTCAACCCAAAAACACTCTCAAAACACCATTTTCGAGCAGCCCACTTTGTTGAGTGGATCGAATGATCGAAATGAACCAAGAGGGGGGTGAATTGGATTTTTAAAAGTTTAAGTGGTGGAAATTGCAAATTAAAAAGATAGACAAGGAATTTTAGAGTGGTTCAAGTTCCAAATGAACTCTACATCCACTACCTTAGCTTCACTAAGGATTTGCAACAATTCCACTAATTGCTCTTCCCCTTTTCTAGGCTAAGGAGGTAACCCTTACAATTCTCGGTTAAATTTTCTACCCAAAATTTAACCCAATCCTCACACAAATAGAACAAAGATTTTGATGGCTAAGAAAGTATCTCTCAATACAAATTGTAGCCCAATTACAAGCACTCAACCCAATTGAAAATGATAAGAATGAAAATTACAATTGGGGTTTCTAGACAATATTGGGATTTAGGCACAAATGCTTGGATTTGATGTTTGGATGTTTTCTTTTGGATCAATAGTTGTTGCTGGAGCTTTTAGAGGTCCCTTTTATACCTTCTCATTGATTTCTAGCCGTTGTGGTTGTTGCATTCATCAATAAAGCCGTTGGGAGTGTTATCTCACCTCCATAAATGTAGTCTGCAACCACCCGTTTCGAAACGCCCAACCCTGTTTCGAAACAGACCAAAATAGAAAGAGCCGTTGGGGTGCATTTAAGAGCCTGTATCGAAACGGTCTTACCCGTTTCGAAACACTTTCGCCACTGTCAAGGGTCATTTCGAAACGGCTTGAACTCGTTTCGAAACGCCTTAACGGTTGCTTAAAAATCAGTTAAAAACTTGCAACGGTCATATTTTTCAAATCAAATGAAGAACCGTTTCGAAACACTTGATGTCGTTTCGATACGGGTTCTCTATGTTCTAAAGCCGTTTCAATACTTGTTTCGAAACATGGGTTGGCAGTGTTGAAAACGTTTCGATACCTATTTCGAAACATGGGTTGACAGTTTCAAAACCGTTTCGAAACGCCTTATGCCGTTTCGAAATAGGGACTCGAAAAACATTGTTTCGGCTTTAAGAACACTTAGAAAATATTTGGAAAGCTTAGTTTTTAACTTAGGCATATTCTTTAAATCATATGGGGATGTTTGAGGACTTAAAAATTCGTTTTGACATTTTCAATTTAGTCCTTAGGTTCTTTAGTTATATCAAAATTAAAATATTGGTTTCACAATCTCCCCCTTTTTTATATAACAAAACCAAAGTTAGAATTTTAAAGAGTTTTGAAAATTTTGAACACATTCTAACTCCCCCTTAATTTAAGATAGGTTTTTAAAGTTTTAAAAAGGTTTTAACTTTGAAATTCAAGTTTTAAAACTTAAAAACACTTTAAACATTTAAAACGAATTTTTGGCTCTTAAATTTCTTCTCCCCCTTTTTGTTAGATCAAAAATTAAACAAGGCTCATAGAGAAGAGATAGGGTTAGTAATAATAAGCATTAAGCAATAAGCAATAAGCAATAATAATATTAATTCATAAAATTAAAATATCCAAAACATAAATCTTCAACATAAAATTCAAAGTATAATCCCAAATAAGATCAAAAGTATAGGTTCATAAAACATAATGGAAATAAAGATGCAAACTTAATCCTAAAATGCATAGATAATATGATATGTCATGAATATCCTAGGCCTCGTCGTCACCATCATCATCCGAAGTCTCATCATCGCTCTTGACTTGAGAACGGCAAAACTTCATCCATTGGCCATAGAAGGTAGAGAAGGACATGTCCATGGCTGAGTGTGAATTCTCAAGGGATTGGAGTCGATCCTCTACATTTTGCAAGCGAGTGTTGATGGCACCAAAACCCGAAGCCATGTTAGTGTCCATGGCATTGAACCGCTCGGTAATTAAAGCCGTGAGAGCTTCATTGTTTGCAACTTGAGCTTGAGGTTGAGGTTCAACGAGAGGAGGAGGAGGAGGTGCTTCCCTATCAACACGTTCCCAAAAATTGTTCACATAGCGAAAACCGGACTTTCAGAGAGAAGACTCACCAATTTTTGACTTGCGGGGTTTCGGAGAGTCGTAGGTGCAATCGAGACCAATCTGGCTAAAGATGTGACTTAAGATCGTTCCATAAGTGAAAGATTTCAAGACATAGGTGTCACGAAGCTTAATATTGCTAACCATCTCGGCTAATATGATCTTAGCAACATTAGGGCGCTCACCACGACGGAAACACTCAAGCCAAAAATAGTCAACTTGACCGGTGTGAGAACCAAAGTGACTCTCATTCTCAATTCCGACATCCTTAAGAGAAAATGTAGACTCCAAGAGAGGGACATTAACAACAAACTTTTTCCCCAAAATATATGATTCAATCCCAACAACTTCGGAATTTGTTTCATCATTGATAAGGTGAGCATTGGAGTAAAAAAAAGTATCATGTGTTTGTAGCAAATGTCCGGGATGCTCAACAAAACAAGAAGATCCCATTCTCTCAAACGCTCGAGGTAACGGAAAAGAAATCGCTCGGAGTTAAGGAAGTTGAGATCAATCACACGCTCACGACGAACTTCGTACTCCTTGACATATTTGAAACGTTCTCTTAACTCTGTAGTTCGAAGAGATTTTTGAAAGAGCTGGGCGAGATTTGGACGCATACTCGATTCACCGGTTTGAACGGACTTACGCTTTTTGTTAACATTCTATGTCATCCTAAAAATATAAGCAAGCAAGTTTGAAAAAGAATTAAGTGTATGCATAGATTTCTTAATTCAATCCAATGGTAAATCCCACTTAGGTTTAAAAACAAGTTTTCAAAACAAATGAACAAAACAAAATAATAAAAAAATTAAGAGAAACACAGAAGAAAAAAAATACAAGTGAAAATTTTTATATTCGAATCAGAAAAATGGAAGATTTTGAATTTTTTTTTACAAGATATGAAAAACCCAAGCACAAAAACATATAAACTAGACAAAAATAAAATTGTCTAACCTAAGATTCGAACATAAATTGAAGGAAAAAGAAAAAGAGGAAAAATACCTTGATTAGGGATTTTGGATGAATGGATGAAAATCCTTGCACAATATTGTTGAAACTTGCTTAGACTTGTGATTTAGAGAAAAACCCCTCAAGATTTGGTGAAAAACAAGGAGGTTTAGAGGGTTTTTATAGAAAAAAAAATTCGGGCTAGGGTTTTTAGGGTTTTGGAGAGTTTTAATTAAAGTGGAACTTTATCATTAAAAGCCCTTCTTAAAGCAGTCCGCAAATCCGTTTCGGAACGGTCTTGACCGTTTCGAAATGCGGGCACAAGAGTTTGACCGTTTTTAGAACTCCAGCTGACCATTTCGATACAGGGTTGACCGTATCGAAGCCCGGTTGACTCGTATCGAAACTCGTTTCGATACACCCCTTGGCAGTAGCCAAAACATTTCGAAACCCTTTTAAGGCGTTTCGAAACGCCCTTCTCTCAGATATGATTTTAAGGCATCCGTATCGAAACAAGTTGACCCGTTTCGATACACCTAGGCCTGGAAGTGCAGATTAGGCTCTAAAAGTGCAGAAAATTGAATTTTTCTAAGGCTTAACTTGCATGAATGACATGAATGAGCAGGAAAAACATATGCAAACATAAACATACTCCCCCTAGCTATAGGCATGGATGAAATTAGGAGTAAAAACACATAAACATGGCATTTCACAAAATCAAGCAATTTTAAACACAAAAGAGGTCCTAAAAGGTCAAGATAGGCTAGCTAGACCTAACTCTCTCCTTAGGGACCAAAAATGCTCTTTGTCTAAAGGTTTTGTAAATATGTCCGCTAATTGATTTAAGGTGTCTACATACTCTATAACCACATCTTCTTTAAGGACATGATCTCTAATGAAATGATGCCTTATTTCTATGTGTTTGGTTCTAGAGTGTTGGATGGGATTTTTTGTTAAACATATAGCACTAGTGTTGTCACATTTTAGGGGTATGGTTTCAACTTTAATACCATAATCTAAAAGTTGTTGCTTCACCCAAAGGACTTGAGCACAACAACTCCCTAAGGATATGTACTCGGCTTCGGTGGTAGATAAGGCTACACTATTTTGTTTCTTAGAGAACCAAGATATGAGCATACTACCTAGGAATTGACAAGTTCCCGAAGTACTCTTCCTATCAATTTTGCATCCCCCATAATTCGCATCCGAATAAGCATGAAGGTTGAAGGTGGAGTCTCTAGGGTACCAAAGACCTAAACAAGGAGTATCTCTAAGGTACCTAAAGATTCTCTTAATGGCTATAAGGTGAGACTCTCTAGGACTAACTTGAAACCTAGCACACAAGCAAACACTAAACAAGATATCCTGTCTACTTGCGGTAAGGTAAAGCAATGATCCAATCATAGAACGGTAAAGCTTAGAGTCAACACACTTACCTCCTTCATCTTTGTCAAGCTTTGTAGATGAGCTCATAGGTGTGGCTTGAGGCTTTGCATTCTCCAAGCCAAACTTCTTGAGCATATCCTTTATGTACTTTGCTTGATTGATGAAGGTGCCATCCTTCTTTTGCTTGATTTGGAGTCCCAAAAAGAATGAGAGCTCCCCCATCATGCTCATCTCGAATTCACCTTGCATTAGCTTAGCAAACTCTTGGCAATGACATTCATTAGTAGAACCAAAAATAATATCATCAACATAAATTTGAACTACTAAGATGTCATTTTTATACATTTTTATAAAGAGTGTAGTGTCCACCTTACCTTTTTCAAAACCCTTTTCAATTAAAAAGTTTGAAAGTCTTTCATACCAAGCTCTAGGGGCTTGCTTTAAACCATAAAGAGCTTTAGTGAGTTTGAAAACATGATTTGGAAATTTTGAATCTTCAAAACCTGGTGGTTGTTCCACATACACTTCCTCATTTATAAAACCATTTAAAACGCGCTTTTAACATCCATTTGAAAAAGCTTGAAATTATGATAACATGCATATGCAAGCAACATCCTAATGGCTTCCATTCTAGCTACGGGTGCATAGGTTTCATCAAAATCTACTCCCTCTTCTTGAGTGTAACCTTGTGCTACAAGTCTAGCTTTATTTCTCACAATGTTATCACTCTCATCTATCTTGTTCCTAAAGACCCATTTAGTTCTTATGGTAGATTGATTACTAGGCCTATCAACTAATGTCCAAACGTTACTTATCTCAAATTGATTTAACTCTTCTTGCATAGCCATAATCCAAAAATCATCTTTCAATGCTTCTTTTATATTCTTAGGCTCTATGCATGAGATAAATGCAACATGATTCATTAATCTAAGAGAAGATCGAGTGGTTACCCCCTTGGAAGGATCACCCAAGATTTCACCATCTTTGACATAGTTGAACTCCCTTGGTAGCTCACTTCCTTTTCCTCAAGAGCCAAGTCCTTCAAGGCTTCAAGAGGTGGATCTTGTGTGTCCTCTTCTTTTGTTGGAATCTCATCATCCTTTGAAGTTTGTCCTCCATCAAAGGCATTTATGATTCCTACATCATCATCATCACAAGAATCCTTCCTTGGAATGAGGTTATCATCGAATACAACATGTATAGATTCTTCTACTACTAAAGTTCTCTTGTTAAATACTCGATAGGCTTTAGAGGTTAAAGAATATCCTATGAAAATAGCTTCATCACTTTTTGCATCAAATTTACCTAAGTTGTCTTTTCCATTATTTAAAACAAAACACTTGCAACAAAAAGGGTGAAAATAGCTAATGTTAGGCTTTTTAGATTTTAAAATCTCATAAGGTGTTTTCTTTAAAATTGGCGTAATCATTACTCGATTAACAATATAGCAAGCGGTGTTTGTGGCTTCCGCCCAAAAATATTTAGGTAAATTATTTTCACAAAGCATAGTTCTAGCCATTTCTTGCAAAGTTCTATTTTTCCTCTCAACTACCCCATTTTGTTGAGGAGTTCGAGGAGCCGAAAAATTGTGGCTAATACCATTTTCATTTAAAAAATCTTCAAACCCTAAATTTTGAAACTCGGTTCCATGATCACTTCTAATATGTGAAATTCTAAGTTCAAGATCATTTTGGGTTAGTTTTGAAAATGTGATGAATTTTTCCAAAGCCTCATCTTTAGTACTTAAAAATAGAACCCAAGTAAATCTAGAAAAATCATCAACAAGTACAAATGCATAAGACTTACCACCCAAGCTCATAGTCCTAATTGGCCCAAATAAATCCATATGGATTAGTTGTAAACATCTACTTGTAGAAACATCATTAATGGATTTAAAGGAAGACTTATGTTGTTTACCCTTAGACCATGCATCATTTTCATTTTGTGCTACTAAGCATGCATGAGATGTATGAATGTCATCTAGATGCACCATGTATATGTTCCCTATGCGATGACCTATGAGCATAATATTATTAGATTTAATGTCTACAATTTTGCATCCATTTTTATCAAATAAAACATTAAATCCTTTATCACACAATTGACTTATGCTCAATAAGTTATGTTTAAGACCATCGACATACAAGACATTTTCAATGAGAATAGTAGAGTGATTACCTATGGAGCCAATACCTTTAATGTGGCCTTTGGAGTTGTCACCAAATGTCACCACTCCTCCACTTTTTGGCTTTAGATCCATGAATCTACTCTTGTCTCCGGTCATATGCCTTGAGCATCCACTATCAAGGTACCATGAGTTTTGACTTTGTGCTTTGGCCTTGTAGCAATGCTTCCCCTACAAACAAAGATATTAAGCTTTTGTTTTTGGTACCCAAATCATTTTGGGTCCATGAGTGTTAGATCCCAAAACCTTGGTTCCCTTAGGAATCCAAGATGACATAGCAATAATGTTATTAGATTTTACAAGTTCCTTAGGAACTCATACACTTCTAATTCTTTTAATTCTACTATGTCTATGAAAGCTACTTTGTTTGTAGTAGTTAATCTTTTTCTTAGGTTGGTTTGTTCTTAAAGATTCGCCTATCTCATGCTTGACACTACCAACATTTTTAAAAGACTCTTTGAGCTTATTTAGCTCATCCAACACCTTTTGGTGTTCACTATTACATTGAGATAAAAGATTATTAAGGTCAACATTTTCATCTTGAAAAAATTTTAGTTCATCTTTCAACCCTAATATCTTTTTCTCAAATTTTGAATTAGCTTGAGAGAGTGAGTCATTTTTCTCATTTAGTTCCAAAATGATTTTCTTATTCCTAATGACCGACTCTTTGTGTTTCTCAACTAATTCATCATAGACCTCTTGTAGCTCATCATATGCATCATTTAATTCATCACATGTAAAATCTAAAGATGATGAGTTAGAGGTTACCATGGAGGAATCTTCCTCAAGTGCCATGAGGCAAAGGTTGGCCACTTCTTGTTCGTCCTCCTCCGATGACTCCTCATCACTCCAAGTAGCAAGCTTGGCTTTGAGCTTCTTCTTCTTCTCAAAGCCCTTCTTCTTGAATTGAGGGCACTCCGAACGTATGTGACCGGGTTTATTGCACTCAAAGCAAATGATTTGATCCCTTGCTTCTTCTTTGTTCTTGCCTTTGAAGTCCATTTTTCTTTGGATTTTTCTTCCTCGGTTGGACCTCATAAAGCGTGAGAATCGTTTGGCTATCATAGCCAATTCTTCTAGCTCATCCTCCTCACTAGAAGAGCTCTCCTCAAGTAGTGAAGCTTTGAGAGCTATTTCCATCTTCTTCTTTTTTTCAACCTCTAGCTTTTCTACTCTCTTCTCTTCTTTCTTCTTCTCTTCTTCCCTTCCTTGCTTCATAATCCCATGTGTAAGGAGAGAACCCATTAGCTCATCAAGCTTTAAAGTCTTCAAATTTTTAGCTTCTATGATGGCGGTTCTCTACCCATCCCAAGATTCGGGATGTGAATAGAGTAGCTTCCGGACAAGCTTGTCTTTCGGTATTGTCTCTCCAAATCCTTTGAGCCCATTGACTATTGTGGAGAAACGATCAAACATCTTGGACATCGTCTCATCGGGCTCCATCTTGAAATTTTCATAACTAAGATTGAGAAGACTATTCTTTGACATCATTGGTTCCCTCATAGGTAGTCTCAAGAGTGTCCCACACTTCTTTGGCACTCTCAATGGATGACACTTTGGAATAGATGTCCAGACCGAATGAACAAAAGAGCATGTGGAGAGCTTTGTCATTTATTTGGATCTTTCTCCTTTCTTCTTCACTCATCTCCACCTTCTTCTTCAAAACCATCTTGCCTTCACTATCTTGCTTCAATGGAATGTAGGGGCCATCTTCAATGGCATCCCAAACTAAGTAGTCATTGGACTTGATGAAGAGACGCATTCTATTCTTCCAAAATGGATAGTTGTCACCATTGAAGAAGGGAGGTTTTGTGGTGGATTGAGACTCATACATGCCCGAACCGGAGGTTGAAGCCATCTCTTGATTTTTGATGATCACACTCTTCCTAAGAACTCCTCTTGTGGTTGTTAATCCTCAAAGAGGTAGGCTCTGATACCAATTGTTGAGTGGATCGAATGATTGAAATGAACCAAGAGGGGGGGTGAATTGGATTTTTAAAAGTTTAAGTGGTGGAAATTGCAAATTAAAAAGATAGACAAGGAATTTTAGAGTGGTTCAAGTTCCAAATGAACTCTACATCCACTACCATAGCTTCACTAAGGATTTGCAACAATTCCACTAATTGCTCTTCCCCTTTTCTAGGCTAAGGAGGTAACCCTTACAATTCTTGGTTAAATTTTCTACCCAAAATTTAACCCAATCCTCACACAAATAGAACAAAGATTTTGATGGCTAAGAAAGTATCTCTCAATACAAATTGTAGCCCAATTACAAGCACTCAACCCAATTGAAAATGATAAGAATGAAAATTACAATTGGGGTTTCTAGACAATATTGGGATTTAGGCACAAATGCTTGGATTTGATGTTTGGATGTTTTCTTTTGGATCAATAGTTGTTGTTGGAGCTTTTAGAGGTCCCTTTTATACCTTCTCATTGATTTCTAGCCGTTGTGGTTGTTGCATTCATCAATAGAGCCGTTGGGAGTGTTATCTCACCTCCATAAATGTAGTCTGCAACCACCCGTTTCGAAACGCCCGACCCTGTTTCGAAACAGACCAAAATGGAAAGAGTCGTTGGGGTGCATTTAAGAGTCTGTATCGAAACGGTTTTACCCGTTTCGAAACACTTTTGCCACTGTCAAGGGTCGTTTCGAAACGGCTTTAACTCGTTTCGAAACGCCTTAATGGTTGCTTAAAAATCAGTTAAAAACTTGCAACGGTCATATTTTTCAAATCAAATGAAGAACCGTTTCGAAACACTTGATGTCGTTTCGATACGGGTTCTCTATGTTCTAAAGCCGTTTCGATACTTGTTTCGAAACATGGGTTGGCAGTGTTGAAAATGTTTCGATACCTATTTCGAAACATGGGTTGACAGTTTCAAAACCGTTTCGAAACGCCTTAGGCCGTTTCGAAACAAGGACTCGAAAAACACTATTTCGGCTTTAAGAACACTTAGAAAATATTTGGAAAGCTTAGTTTTTAACTTAGGCATATTCTTTAAATCATATGGGGATGTTTGAGGACTTAAAAATTCGTTTTGACATTTTCAATTTAGTCCTTAAGTTCTTTAGTTATATAAAAATTAAAATATTGGTTTCACACACTTGCACAGTCAAAACCTATTGATTCCAACACTTTTAACACACCTAAAAGCTTCCGAAACAACCCTTAAACATCAACCAACCATCAGCCAATAATTTCCCACATCAAACATCTCCAAAACTCAACCTTTGAACTCCCTAAAACCCCACTTAAACCCAAATCCGGGAATCATTATAAAACCAAGTAAAATTTAGGTATGTTGGACCTTTTGGATAGTAAACAACTTATCTAACAACAACGAATCAAAAGCTCAACTAAAAGCTAACAAAATTCGGATTTTTATCATCAAGAACTCAAAACCCCAAGATGTAAAATAGTGAGCTTCAATGAAAACAAAATACATGAAAATAAAGAGGAAGATGAGGGTAATAAGAAAATGAATTTACCTTTGAAAAGCCTTCGAAAACAAGCAAGAATGGTGATGGAACAGTGATGGGTGATGGGGAGGAGAAAACTCACGTTCAAAACTTGGTGAGGAAGAAGATAGGTAAAAATCTTGGGTATTTGAAATAAAAATAAAATGGGTTTTATTTTACATGTCTCAATAATTACAAGATTGCCATTAATGAAATGGCTATTGGGCTTTGGTTTAAAAATTGAGTCCAACACCTTTATTTTATTTTGCAAACAAAACTCGAACTATTATTTTAATATTTTAATTCACTCGACCCCCAAACCCGGGTGTTATATCGGGTTCATAACAGGTCGGGTAAAATCAGATCTCGGGTCGATTCAGTCGGGTAATATCAGGTAATTTGCCAGGTCGGTCTCGGGTTCGGGTTCGTTTCAGTCGGATGCAGGTTGGGTTTCAGGTCAAAATTAACATGTTAGATTCGGGTTCGGGTCGTTTTCAGTCGGACGCAGATCGGGTTCGGTTGCTACAGTAACAGGTTTAATTCGGGTCGGGTTAGCAACAGTTAGTTACAATTAGAGTTCGGGTCATCGAATTCTCAGGTCAAATCAGGTTCTAACTAGAACAAATTTCAGTCAGATTTTTAGGTTCTGACTTGTTTTTACATCCCTACTTGCATGGATATAGATTAATGAGTTCAGAAGGCCAACTATACCGAACTCGAAATTCAACTTCCCCTCCTTCCCTTCCAATCAATATAGAGGGATATTCGCCGCGGAGATATATAATCGATCAAGTGGGAAGGTGGATCATCTTCCAAAGAGACACATCCTTCTGTTCCTTACAAATCGACTCATTCATGGTGCTACGGGAATGAACAGTGACAATTTATCTTAATAAGCAATACTATTAAAAAAGATTTTTTTATAATTTCACTTTTTATTGTATATTTATTTTGTAGTTTAGAAAAGATTTTATATTTTAAAAATAGGAGACAAGGTATTGAGAATTGAATTTAAATCAACTAGATATTAAATATAATTGAATGAATCAACTGATATTAGAGAGTTGGTTATTTGTACAAACTAAAAATAGAGAAGCCACTTGGTCTATATTAACGAACTCCTCCTCTGTCTGTCTTCAGACAAGAAAACAAAAGGCTGTCATAAGACAAAACACAAACCAGAACAACGCCCAACACTCTCTAAATCATCATTCCATCCTAGTTCATTTTACATCATCAACTTAATAAACACCATCCGTTTCAAATCTTTTGGAGGCAGAGGCAGAGGCAGACCCTGAACCCTAAGATTTCCCAGTTCTAAACCTTGAGGAATTTGACTCCAAGGCATGGCAGCGATATGGGCCACTGCCTTGATCCTGGTCGCAGCCGGCGTTAATGTGGCTGCAGATACCAACGACCTTGGTGTGAATTGGGGTACGCTGACGTCGCATCCAATCCATCCTAAGATAGTGGTTCAACTGCTGAAAGATAATGGGTTTAAAAAGGTCAAGCTTTTCGATTCAGATCCTTGGATGGTCGGCTTCTTGGCCGGAACCGGCATCGAGGTCATGCTTGGGATCCCTAACGACCAGCTTGAATTTTTGTCTGAAGCCTATGGAAATGCCAAGGATTGGATCAAAGAAAACTGCACAGCACATCTCCGCAAAGGAGGTGTTAATATCAAGTAAGCTTTTCATTTATAATGTTATAGTACTAATTACTTCTAATTTAAACAACTTTTTATAATTATATACAGAATTGGGGACTCAGCTCAAACTTAAAAATTATTTTCTATCTCAAATCTAGAAAGAAAAGAATTGTGTGATATATTGCAGGTACGTAGCAGTGGGAAATGAGCCGTTTTTGACTAGCTACAAAGGGAGATTCACCAAAACGGCGTTCCCAGCGATGAAAAACATTCAAAAGGCCTTAAACGAAGCAGGTGTAGGGGGGAAAATCAAAGCAGTAATGCCTCACAATGCAGATGTTTACGAATCGAAATCAGACAAACCATCGGATGGAGTGTTCCGCAGTGATATAAAGGATCTCATGAACCAGATTGCACGTTATTTGAAGAATAATAATGCCCCATTTGTCGTCAACATATATCCTTTCCTTAGTCTCTACTTGAACAGTAAGTTCCCTTCAGATTTCGCATTCTTTGATGGAGGCCACCCCATTCAGGACAAAAATGTTCAATACAACAACGTGTTTGAGGCAAACTTCGACACTCTTATTTACGCGTTGAGAACCGCCGGCGCCCCTAATTTGACGATCGTCGTGGGGGAAATCGGGTGGCCGACAGACGGCCACAAAGAAGCAAATAAGGCCAATGCTAAGAAGTTTTACGACGGTCTTTTCAGAGTTCTGGCAAGTGATAAGGGAACCCCACTTCGTCCTGGGAAAATGGACGTCTATTTGTTCGGCTTGTTCGATGAGGACACCAAAAGCATTGAACCGGGGAATTTCGAGAGGCATTGGGGAATCTTTGATTTTGATGGGAAACCCAAATTTGCAATGGACATGTCTGGTGAGGGAGCTCACAAGGAATTGGTGGGTGCCAAAGGGGTGAAATACTTGCCTAAACAATGGTGCGTGCTGGTAAGTTATGCCACGGACCAGTGGTTGATAGGTGAGCAGATCAGTTGGGCTTGCTCCCAATCGGACTGCACCGCCCTGCAGGACGGCGCCTCATGTTTCGGTCTGGATTCTAAGCGTAGGGCCTCCTATGCTTTCAACAGTTACTTCCAAACGAATAACCAAGAAGAAAACGCGTGTGACTTCAAGGGTTTAGGCACGGTTGTAAAAGCGGATCCTTCCACGGATTCTTGCAAATTCAATACCCAGATAAAGGTTGATGGAGCCAGCAGGCTAAGTTTTGCGAATGGAGCCATTTCTGTCCTTGTTTCATTACTCACCTTGTTCATTTTGTTATAAGTTTGAGATTCCAATTCTCAAGGTTATATAACGTAAAAGAGCTTGGTCTACGTAGTAGAATAATGCTAGAGCAGTTCTCTTTCTCACTTATTTTGGGTCCAATTTTATATATTTGTTTCATTTCTAAAGCACTTTTCATTTTTACCATTAGAACTTAAAAGAGTGGTTTCAGCAAAAAATTATATATATTTTTTAATATATAATCGGATTCGTATAATTTTATCTAAAATGTGCATCTAATTTTTATTTAGAGTTAAAAAATCTATAATATTATTAAAACAAATACGATTAATACCAACAAATGTTGGGTGCAATGGTAAGGCATATTGTACTCCTAAAGAGAAGACGCGAGTTCAAACCTTGGAGATGGCATTGTTAGAAGGGGTAGCCTCGCACCTCCAAACATAGATCATAAGACAGACATGCATATTACCAAAAAAAAAACAATGCAAGCGTCGATGGCTGATGGCTGTTTTAGATGTATACATGCATATGAGTATAATTGGGACTGTTTTGAGGATAATGGAACATTTTGGGACTGTTTTGCAATTGAATGAAGTTGTTGAACTGTTTTGCATAGATATATGTAATAATGGAATGTTATGAGAGTACAAATGCATTAGGGACTGTTTTGTGTTGATGAAAATGTAGTGGACTGTTTTACTTGTGTACATATATATATATATATATATATGAAGCTAATTGAATGGTTGTAGATAATGACTCTAATATATGAATACACTTTTGTAATGTTAGATCAAGAAGGTATTGAGGGACTAAGAACAAAAGGGGACCAAACGATGGATAAACAAAAAAGAATTGTGATTCGTGATCAAAACTAGCTCAGAATTAACCGTGATTGTAGTTTAAAGTCTCGGGATAGATTATGTAACCCCCTCGTCCCGGTCCGAGAGACTGACCGGTCCGAACGGGCTACACGGGGATAACCAAGGTGAAACCCGTTAAGGCTCCACTTCGGTTAACAACCCAAGAAAACTTTTTTCGTTTATTATTATCTTGTCTAGATGCATTGTTATGTCCTATGTGAAACAACAACAGCGGAAGCAATAAGCAAGGCGACCAACCCAAACAGCATACCAAAAACAGTCCATTTTAACTTAAACTGCAGGCCGTATCGATATGCCCAAGGAGTGTATAGATACGCCTTGACTAGGCCAACTGGCCAAAGTAAATACGAGGAGACCGTATCAGAACGCTTGTTGACCGTATCGATACGCCCTCATCGGTCAACTTCTCGTGGTCAACGCTATGAAGACCGTTCCGAAACGCCTAAAACCGTTTCGATACCCTCAATTTCTCGTCAAAATCTCAGATTTCCAGTAGACAAATGGTATCGAAACGCCCCTCCCGCGTATCGAAACGCTTGGCCTGAAACAAGGGGATTGTATCGAAACGGGACCAACTGTTTTGATACGCCTGTTGCGAGCAGAATGGTTTTAGTTGGTTTATTGCACAAGGCTGCCTCAAAACACCAACTAAGACCTCCCACAACCAACATGCTTTAACTCTAGATGCAAGGCACCCTATAACAAGCATGCTTAGCACTCAACATACATGTAAAAGCCATACATTAAGAGAAGCACTAATTCAACAAAATATTCATACATAGCAATCATGATATCATGTCTAAGACAATAACATACATAAGAGCATTCATAAAAGGGCACAAAGCCAACATACTAGGCATAAGCAAGCCTTAAACAAAACATCCACATATCAAGGAGTATAAACATGCTCCTAACACATAACAACAACATAAATCCAAAACTCAAATCCCATTGCTTGTCTATTACATCCATAACTTAAATAGTTCATAATTGAGGATAGCAAAAGCTCAACTAGCACACTTGGAGGCCCTCTCCTTGCACAAGCAACCCACGAACTACGGATCTGCATTGTCGAACAAAAGAGAGCGTAAGCATAAAGCTTAGTGAGGATAAGCTCGTAAAACAAAAACCTCGACAATGCATGGTCCAAGCACGAGCATACAACCAAGGTAGAATGCATGATCTTACCTTCGAACCACATGAGTCAAATAAGAATGATGAATAAACACAATATCAATATCATGCAATGCTCAGCAAGTCCATAAACACAACATATAGAAACACATACATCAAATGCAATATCAAACACATTCCACAATCTGTATTGGCACCTAGCTATGACACGAATACGCGGATAACCGTTGGAACCCACATCCAACAACACTACCATTACCTTACGGTGAGATTACACTCATCTCCGCTTCACGCGGAGGGGATTCCACTCATCCTCACGCCCCGTCGATGGGATTCCACTCATCACCGACTAACATATATATATAAGAAGATTTTTGGGCGAACCCGTACTCTATCTTGATGACTACCATCACCAAGACCACGCGCGCATTTAGACTCTCGTGTGCACACTAAACATCCTAATGATCGATCATTGTACCCAAGCATACTAGTGTCAATACTAACACATTTTCACAACCTTTCACAACACAATTTCTTACCAAATTTATGTGCTTAGAACGTACTCACCATGATTTACCATCATGCACAACCACATTCCATAACCACATGCATGTAACAATGCATCAATATCATGCCTCAACACACATGTATAACACAATATACATAACCACATTAATCACAAATAATACATGAGACATACTCAACATTTAGAGTTCAACCAAAGTCTCTAACTAAAGCTTGGGATTAGACTACCAATCTAATCCTAAATCTAGGTGGGTTTACCAAGCCCAACCTAGGTGCACATGCTTGAACCAACTTTTGAAAATCAATTTAAAACGTAGAACCACTCACTGACTATTCCAAACTCCACAACACTAGTCGATCAAGCTCCCAACGGTTCCAGATTCGATCCCGAGGCTTCACCAACACAATTCCTTGCTTCTAAACATCTCAACAAAATCAAAATAACCACAATTCAGTCCACAAATCAACATAGCAAACCCAGAACACAAACCAAACACAAAACACATGATTTCAAGCTAAAGACAACCCCAAAATACCATTTCCAAGCAGCCCTTAAGCACAACCTAAAACCATTGATTCCAACACCTTTAATACACTTAAAAGCTTCCAAAACAACCCTCAACCATTGCCTAATCATCAGCCCTCAAGACTTCACCCAAAACAACCCCAAAAACTAACCTAAAACCCTTTTAAAACCTCCATAAAACCCAATTTCGGGAATCAACATAAAACCAAGTAAAAATCAAGTATGTTGGACCTTTTAGATAGTAAACATCTTATCTAACATCAACAAACCGAAAACTTAAGTTAAAGCTAATAAAGTTCACATTTTTAATCAAAACCTTCAAAACTTCAAAATGCAAAATAATGAGCTTCAATGAAAATAAATTACATGGGAAGAAAGAGGGAGATGAGGGTAACATGAAAACGAGTTTACCTTTGAAAAACCTCCAAAAACAAGCAAGAAAGGTGATGAAACAGTGAACTTGAATGGGAGGGGAGACTTGTCGTGAAAAAGAAATGGAAGAGAAGGGAAGAAGATGACAAAATGGGTCTTTTAAATAAATGGGGTTTTTGTTTTACAAGACCACAGATTTACAAGAATGTCGTTAATGAGATGGCCATCTTCCACTATTCCAAAATCCATGAAATTTTGAGTTTTAATTTAAAATTGATTCCAACATATTAAATAAATTTTAAAACAAAAAGGGAAAAACCCGAAACATTATTTTAATATTATTTTCACCCGACCCCAAAACTCGGGTGTTACAACTCTCCCCCACTTAAGGAATTTCGTCCCCGAAATTACCTAACAGAAAAAGATACGGAAACTGCTCAAGCATATCAACTTTCCTCTCCCACGTGGCCTCTTCCACACCAAGTCTATGGTCTTGCCACGCAACACCTTGCTATCGGAAGCAAGCATCTCAACCAATTCCTCATTGCAAGACAAATCCGCATTCAGCTCTATCTCCTCAACGGGCATAACATGAGACGAATCTGATCTATATCTCCTAAGCATCGACACATGAAAAACATCATGGATCTTCTCTAACTCTGAAGGCAAACTCAAACGGTAAGCTACTGGCCCAATCCGCTCGACTATCTCATACGGACCAATAAACCTCGGACTCAACTTGCCTTTCCGGCCAAATCGCATTACCTTCTTCCACGGAGATACTTTCAGAAACACTTTCTCACCCACTAAAAACACAATCTCTTTTCTCTTTAAATCTGCATAAGATTTCTGACGATCGGAAGTTGCTTTCAAACGGTCTCAAATCACCTTCACTTTTTTAGTAGTCCCCTTAAGCAAATCTGGCATAGGTAACAATTTCTGACCCGTTTCGGCTCAACAGGTCGGAGTCCTACATCATCTACCATACAAAGCCTCATAATGAGCCATTTGTATACTAGCATGGTAACTGTTGTTGTAAGCAAACTCAACTAAGGGCAAATGTTTCTCCCAAGAACCCTGGAAGTCAATCACACAACAACAGAGCATATCCTCTAAAATCTGTATCACTCGCTCCGACTATCCATCTGACTGCGGATGATACAAAGTACTAAAATGCAAACGACTACCTAGGGCACTATGCAAACAACTCCAGAACCTCGCTGTGAATCTGGGATCTTTGTCTGACTCAATAGACTTCGGAACTCCATGAAGTCTCACAATTTTGCGAATGTACAAATTCGCCAACTTGTCTAAAGAATCTGTAGTGTTCACTGCTAAAAATGTGCACACTTAGTGAATCTATCAATAATCACCCAAACAGAATTCTTCTTCGAAGGAGACAACGGTAACCCCGACACAAAGTCCATAGCGATTATCTCCCATTTCCATTCCGGAATCTTCAAAGGCTGTAACAAACCTAAAGGAACCGGATGTTCTGCCTTCACTCTCTGACAAACCATGCAATGACTCACATACTCGGCTACATCCTTCTTCAAACCAACCCAGAAGTAATCATTCTTCAAATCTCGGTACATCTTAGTACTACTCGAATGCATAGAAAAATGACTCAAATGTGCTTCACTCAGAATCATACGTCTCAACTCAACCTCTTCAGGTACTACAACTCTATCTCTGAAATACAACATGTTCTCATCACTGAAACTGTACTCTGTCGGTCTACCATCTACAATGTCCTGAACATGTGGAACTAAATATACGTCTTGCAATTGTTTCTCTCTGATCATCTGAATCAAAGAAGGCTTCACTTGCAACTCGGTAATCAAACCACCATCTCATGATACACTCAATCTAGCAAACATAGCTCGCAACTCAACTGCAACTTTTTTGCTCAACGCATCGGCCACTACATTTGCCTTACCCGGATGGTACTCGATAGTAAAATCATAGTCTTTCAACAGCTCAAGCCATCTTTTCTGTCTCAAGTTCAACTCTCTTTGTGTCATCAAATACTTCAAGCTTTTATGATCAGTGTAAACCGTGCACTTCTCACCATACAAGTAGTGACGCCAAATCTTCAACGCAAACACAACTGCTGCTAACTCAATATCATGCGTAGAGTAGTTCTTCTTGTGCACCTTCAACTGTCTCAAAGCATAAGCAACGACTCTCCTCTCTTGCATCAGAACATAACATAAACCTACGTAGGAAGCATCACTAAAGATCACGAACTCTTTCCCTGAAACTAGCTATACTAACATTGGAGCATTCGTCAAAGCTTCTTTCAATTTCTCAAAAGCCTTATGTCTCGCATCTGACCACTAAAACTTCACTCCTTTTTACAACAATTTAGTCAACGGAGCAGCTACTCTAGAGAAACCATCCACGAACCTCCTATAGTAACCAGCTAATCCTAGGAAACTCCTAATCTCTATCACCGACTTAGGTTGTTTCCACTCAACAATAGCTTCAATCTTCGTCGGATCAACACAGTTACCTTCAGCTAATACTACATGGCCAAGAAACACAACCTCTCGAATCCAGAACTCACATTTACTCAGTTTAGCATACAACTGATTACTCATTAATCTCTGCAAAACAAGTCTCAAGTGCTCATCATGCTCTTCTTCTGATCTCGAGTACACAAGGATGTCATCTATGAAAACAAGTACAAATCGGTCTAGATAGTCTTGGAAAACTCTATTCATCATATCCATGAAAGTTGTTGGTGCATTCGTGAGCCCAAACGGCATCACAATGAACTCATAGTGACCATATCTAGTCCTAAAAGTTGTCTTTGGAGCATCACATTCTTTTACCTTCAACTGATAGTACCCTGATCTCAAATCTATCTTCGAAAACACTAAGGCACCCCTCAACTGATCAAACAAGTCATCTATACGAGGCAACGAATACTTGTTCTTTACTGCCAACTGGTTCAACTGCCTGTAGTCAATACACATCCTCATACCATCATCTTTCTTCTTTACAAACAACACGGGAGCTCCCCAAGGCGAACTACTAGGCCTAATAAAACCACGGTCCAACAACTCTTGAAGCTGACTTTTCAACTCTTTCAAGTCTTTCGGAGCCATATGGTACGGAGCAATAGAAATTGGAGTAGACCCTGAAACAGTCTCAATCACAAACTCTACATCTCTGTCAGAAGGCAAACCCGGTAACTCTTCTGGAAACACATCCGAAAAATCACAAATTGTTCTGATATCTTTCGGCCTAACCTCACTCATATTATGATTCATCACATACGCTAAGTAAGCCCCACAACCGGAATCCATCAACATATGAGCCTCTAAAGCTGACACAACATTCGATAAGAACTTAACGTTCTCGCCTACTAGCACTACCTTGTAGTCATCGGAAAGCTTCAACAAAATTTTCTTTGTCTCAAAATCTACACTAGCTCTGTGTTCAACCAATCCATACCCAAAATAATATCAAACCCATAGAACGGAAGCTCCATTATATCAACTTGAAACACATGACCTTGAATCTTCAGCGGACACCTCCTATACATTCGTCTAACTACAATTGTCTCACTGAAAGAACTAGTCACATGCATACCTACATCTAAGATCTCAACAGGTATGTCTAACTTCTTTACATGCTCACTCAAAATGTAAGAATGCGTAGAACCCGAATCAACTAAGGAAAGCAAAGACATGAACTATAACTCAAAATTACCTGCTAACACATTTGTGTCATTCCCTGCCTCTCTCTGTGCGTAGACTCTAGCTGGTCCATCGGCCTCTGGCTGTACTGCCACAACATGAGCAAGATTCCTCGGTGCCTCTATCCTAGGTGCATCAGCCCTCGGCTGGAAGTAACCACGACCGCACCCACGGCCTCTCTGAAAATCAATCGCTCTCGCAAGAGCCTGTGCCTGAACCAGTGCCTGTGCCGCCTGATGCGGATACTCTCTCCTGAAGTGGTCTCTCGATCCACAGTTACAGCAAGCATGAAAATTACCCAACACTCTCCTGAATGTTGTCTCCCACAACGAGTGCACTCGGGCAAACGCCCTCCAGCTCTATGGCCCTGATGGCCTCTACCATGGTGGCCACCGCCACGCCTATGATCAAACTGATGTCCACTGCCCCGATGCCTCTTGGCATCACCACGATCAAAGTTGTTGTGCCTCTTTCCCGAACTGGATCCTCCTGAACGCTTGGTCAGCCCCAAGCTATGCTCAATGTCCTTGGCCCTAGCGATCAAGACATCAAAACCAGAATAATCTGAAGCTAAGATGTATCTCTTGACTTTCTCATGAAGTCCATATCTGAACCGATCACAATGGTCCCTCTCAGTAGGAACCAACTCTGGAGCATACTAACTCAGTCGGACAAAGCGAATCTCATAATATGTCACTGAAGCATCTCATTGAACAAGAGCCATGAACTCCCGCTTCTTCTCATCCATATATCTCGGCCCCAAATACCTCTTCCTGAAAGCAGTCTCAAAGAAATCCCAACCAATCTCGGCCTCGGGCACGCCGGTAGTAATGGTGACCCACCAGGTGTAGGCATCACCCTGAAGCAACGAAACTACACAGCCCAACTTATGAGCTTCAACACATCCCATCTGAGCTAGAATACGAACTGTCTTCTCCAACCACAATTTTAACCTCTCAAGTGTAGATCCCCTGAACTCATCAGCACCAAGGCTACGGAGCCTCTCTAACGGTAAGCTAGCATCATCACCTCCCGGCTGAGCTGCAACCTGAGCTCTGGCAACTGCAGCCTGAAACACTCCCGCTATAGCTTGAACTAGCGGAGCCATATCTATTCCTGCAGGACCTTGGCCACCCAGGCCAACCTGAGGTCCCGCTCCCTAAACTCCAGCCTCGCCTCCCATTTCAGGCTGAGGAGGTGGTGGAGGAGGAGGAGCTCCGCCTCCAGCAGCAGGCTCTCCCACAAGAGCCTCTACTCCAGCCACCGGCTAATTAAAAGGAGCCGCAACCCGAGGTTCCTGATGAACCATCCTCGGTCTACCTCTAGGCCTCGACATACGCGCTCACAGATAACAACTACAACATAAAAAATAGGGTTAGCAAGGGCAAGGGTCCAAGTGGCTCAAGTATGTTTCCTTCACTTAAAAATCCTTTTTTCCAATGTAACAGAAGCAATGAGACTCTACTCAACGTGCTTCAAACAACGTACATACACGATCAAGCAAGCATACATCAAAGTATACTTGATAAACAAGCAAACATGCTTACATGGAAAGCAAACATCGTGCAATTGCAATACAAGAATTTAACTTACCTCACTTGCCTACCCGAGGTCTCAGAAACCTCAGGCTCTGATACTAACAAGTGTAACCCCCTCGTCCCGGTCCACTTCGGTTAACAACCCGAGAAATTTTTTTCGTTTATTATTATCTTGTCTAGATGCATTGTTATGTCATATGTGAAAAAACAACAGCGGAAGCAAAAAGCGAGGTAATCAACCCAAACAACATACCAAAAACAACCCATTTTAACTTAAACTGCAGGTTGTATCGATACGCCCAAGGAGTGTATCGATAAGCCTTGACTAGGTCAACTGGCCAAAGTCAAGCCGAGGAGACCGTATCGAAAAGCTTGTTGACCGTATCGATACGCCCTCATCAGTCAACTTCTCGTGGTCAACGCTACAAAGACCGTTCAAAAACGCCTAGGACCGTTTCGATACCCTCAATTTCTCGTAAAAATCTCAGATTTCCAGTAGCAAAATGGTATCGAAACGCCCCTCCCGCGTATCGAAACGCTTGGCCTGAAACAAGGGGATCATATCGAAATGGGACCAACCGTTTTGATACGCTTGCTGCGAGCAGAATGGTTTTAGCTGGTTTATGGCACAAGGCTGCCTCAAAACACCAACTAAGACCTCCCACAACCAACATGCATTAACTCTAGATGCAAGGCACCCTATAAAAGCATGATTAGCACTCAACATACATATAAAAGCCATACATTAAGAGAAGCATCAATTCAACAAAAGATTCATACATAGCAATCATGATATCATGTCTAAGACAAGAACATACATAAGAGCATTCATAAAAGGGCACAAAGCCAACATACTAGGCATAAGCAAGCCTTAAACAAAACATCCACATATCAAGGAGTCTAAACATGCTCCTAACACATAACAACAACATAAATCCAAAATTCAAATCCCATTGCTTGTCTATTACATCCATAACTTAAATAGTTCATACTTGAGGATAACAAAAGCTCAACTAGCACACTTAGAGGCCCTCTCCTTGCACAAGCAACCCACGAACTACAGATCTGCATTGTCGAATAAAAGAGAGCGTAAGCATAAAGCTTAGTGAGGGTAAGCTCGTAAAACAAACCTCGACAATACAGGGTCTAAGCACGAGCATACAACCAAGGTAGAATGCATGATCTTACTTTCGAACCACATGAGTCAAATAAGAATGATGCATTGACACAATATCAATATCATGCCATGCTCAGCAAGTCCATAAACCCAACATATGCAAACACATACATCAAATGTAATAGCAAACACATTCCACAATCCGTATTGGCACCTAGCTATGACCCAAATATGTGGATAACCGTTGGAACCCACATCCAACAACACTACCATTACCTTACGGTGAGATTACACTCATCACCGTTTCACGCGGAGGGGATTCCACTCATCCTCACGCCCCGTCGATGGGATTCCACTCATCATCGACTAACATATATATATAAGAAGATTTTTGGGCGAACCCGTACTCTATCTTGATGACTACCATCACCAAGACCACACGCGCATATAGACTCTCGTGTGCACACTAAACATCCTAATGATCGATCATTGTACCCAAGCATACTAGTGCCAATACTAACACATTTTCACAACCTTTCACAACACAATTTCTTACCAAATTTCCGTGCTTAGCTCGTACTCACCATGATTTACCATCATGCACAACCACATTCTATAACCACATACATATAACAATGCATCAATATCATGTCTCAGCACACATGTATAACACAATATACATAACCACATTAATCACAAATAATACATGAGGCATACTCAACATTTAGAGTTCAACCAAAGTCTCTAACTAAAGCTTGGGATTAGACTACCAATCTAATCCCAAATCTAGGTGGATTTACCACGCCAAACCTAGGTCCACATGTTTGAACCAACCTTTGAAAATCAATTTAAAACGTAGAACCACTCACCGACTATTCCAAACTCCACAACACTAGCCGATCAAGCTCCCAACGGTTCCAGATTCGATCCTGAGGCTTCACCAACACAATTCCTTGCTTCTAAACATCTCAATACAATCAAAATAACCACAATTCATTCCACAAATCAACGTAGCAAACCCGGAACACAAACCAAACACAAAACACATGATTTCAAGCTAAAGATAGCCCTAAAATACCATTTTTGAGCAGCCCTTAAGCACAGCCTAAAACCATTGATTCCAACACCTTTAATACACTTAAAAGCTTCCAAAACAACCCTCAACCATAGCCTAATCATCAGCCCTCAAGATTTCACCAAAAATAGCCCCAAAACCAACCTAAAACCTTTTTTAAACCTCCCTAAAACCCAATTTCAGGAATCAACATAAAACCAAGTAAAAATCAAGTATGTTGGACCTTTTAGATTGTAAACATCTTATCTAACATTAACAAACCGAAAACTTAAGTTAAAGCTAATAAAGTTCACATTTTTAATCCAAACCTTCAAAATGCAAAATAGTGAGTTTCAATGAAAATAAATTACATGGGAAGAAAGAGGAAGATGAGGGTAAGATGAAAACGAGTTTACCTTTGAAAAACCTCCAAAAACAAGCAAGAAGGGTGATGGAATAGTGAACTTGAATGGGAGGGGAAACTTGTCGTGAAAAAGAAATGGAAGAGAAGGGAAGAAGATGATAAAATGGGTCTTTTAAATAAATGGGGTTTTTATTTTACAAGACCACATATTTACAAGAATGCCATTAATGAGATGGCCATATTCCACTATTCCAAAATCCATGAAATTTTGGGTTTTAATTTAAAATTGATTCCAACATATTAAATAAATTTTAAAACAAAAAGGGAAAACCTGAAAAATTATTTTAATATTATTTTCACCCGACCCCCAAACTTGGGTGTTACAGATTAAAACTATCATGAGCATGTTATTCAATTTATTTTACATTATTTTTTTTATTATCTTAAGATATGCTTGTGCTCGTAAGCTTGGAATCGAGGTAAGTACTTAAATGAAAAGTAGCATATGATATGTGATAATTGGTGAATGCTTGAAATGTGCTTGAGATCAATTTGAATGACTATATGTTGATTTTGGAAATGCTAATTGACTATAGTATATGTTTGAAACATGATCATCCATGATATGTTCTTTGGTTAAAGAAATATGGAGATATGCTCATGTTTGATCTGATAAGATATGAATATAATCTGATCCTTGGTTTCGAGTTAGTCTTAGGTATAGTTGGCATGCCATAGAGTCCATAGAGCTCATGTGTTTGGGGTAGACTACGGTTCTTATGAGGCGACAGTAGGAGGGATGTTGTTGGTCACTTGGCGACAGTAGAAGAGGTTGACCGATACTTCATGTATCATATTATTGGTGATATTTGGTTGGGGATTCATGTACTTAGACTACTTGAATCACAAGGCTGAATTAATAGATAATATGAAAATTTGCTAATCACCCAAGTAAACTATTGCTATGTCTTGCATGATAAGTAAACTATTGCTATGACTTGTATGACAAGTAACTATAATTAGTTAATAACTATTTTAGAAGTATATATTGAAATGATATTATGCTTATCTATGTGAGAATATATTGGGTTGTTGTGTGTAGGCATGATTCAGTCGAATACCCTTAATGTATATGGCTCGAATGCTTATCTTATGTTAGCTACTTTATCCTTTAAGCTTATGTATGTATAATTGATTATTGAATTGTGAAGAAAGAATGATTGAATGCCTTTTACTTTAGCCTTTTGACTGCCTTACTAAGTGTATACTTATACCATCCTTTCATCACATTTCAAGGTAAAATTTTGAAAGCAAAGTCCTTTTTGGAGCTTGGTCGAATCACACGTGCACTAAAGTACCTTAACTAAGCCCATTTTGTTTGTAATAACTCCTAGAGGGTGGCACTAGTTAAGTTTAAATCATCCTAGTTAGTATGCATTTATCATATGATGTGAAGACTTTTAAACACCTATGTTATGCATATAAATCCCTTAATGTGTTTTGTGTATGGTTGATATTTAGGTAATTGTAGTATAATATATGTTAGTTAGCATGGATGGTATTTGGATATAATAAAGTATGTATGTGAATGTGTCCACATCTAGTTTGTGAGTAGGCAATCTTTGATTTCGAAGCTAATGATCTCTAAGTCTAAAATTTATGGTGTGTGTGTGTTCAATGTGAATGAAATAGTAATTAAATCACATTCTTATCCATGTCCTAATCTTGGTATAAGTGTGTGTGTGTGTGTGCGCGCGTGTGCGTGGGTGTGTGTATGTGTTCAATGTGGTTGAAGTAGTAATTAAATCACATTCTTATCTATGCCCTAATCTTGGTATAAGTGTGTGTGTAGAGTGTCCACGAGTTCTATATTTTGTACACATTCATGCCCTTATTATTGTTATTCTTAAGTTCATTTAAGCATATTTAGGTGCATTGCATGCATTATACCAGTATCTTCTCTTTTACCATGCTTTTATTGAATATTGGCTTAATGACTCCATTGCCCCTAAACTATACACTTTTTCTCGAGTTGGCCCCTAGAGTATTTTTCAGGACGTTTTGCCCTTTAACTAAAAATCGTAATCTCATATGTCCCCGTCAACTTCTGTTAAAAAATTCTCATTGGCCAATTTGAATGCGCCACGTGCCATTTTATTAATAAAAAATAAATTGACTTAAATAAAATGGATGAATTACAAATTAGGTATGCCAAAAAAATTTATTTTAGTCTATTATATGAATTGTTCATCTTCTTCCTCAACATGTACGATTTTTAAGTCAACTTATTTTTGTTTCATCATGGTGTAATCACTCATTTTTATCTGGGTTGTATAATATCGTAGTAGTATCACTAATTAATATAGTAGTATATTATTAAACATATATACATAAAGTAAAAGTAAAAAATTAAAAAAAGGAAGAAAAAAATATGTATTAACAAAAAGCAAAAAAAAAAATGAAGGGATAGCACATGGCTCTCCTTAAGCCACGTCGCCCCCACACTCACTCATTGCCTATATAACGCGGGTGAGGGGCAGCAGCAAGGAGAGAGCCAACGCCCCAATTGTGGGGAGGCAGCCCGAGCAAGGTTGCCAAGAGCTGGGAGCAGTGGTCTCGATCCTAATTGGTTCGATTCAGTATTCGATCGGTAGGGATCGGTTGAAGTTCTTCATCCGAGCTTTTAGTGGGGTAAAATTTGATCATTATCTTTTTTATTAATATCCTATTGTTATTTTTAATACAGTTTTTTACTTATTTATGCATATTATATTATATTAGTTGTATCAATGTATGTTGTTTATATCAATGTTCTTTTTATTAAAAATGTTTTATGCCCCTTTTATTATTTATGTTAGTATATATTTTGTTCATGCATAATTAATTGTCATATTTATTCTTTAGTCTAGTTTAGTTCTCGATATTCTAGTGGGAGTGTCGTCCTGAGTTTTTGGGCATCATCTCATTTGGTATCGTAGGTTATGAGTTAGGTTGCTAGATTTGCGTGACCATGCATCCATGTATTTTAGTGATTAATAATTAAGTTAGATTTGAATTTAAATTTGCCTTAATAAATACGATACGAACCCTTAGGTACTAATTTTGGGCGTGGTAGGGGTGCGGAACTTTTCCTACTCGTAACCGACTCCCAAACTTAGAATATCTGGTTTTTGTTTTCCCGGTGTCCGGTCTACCTAATCCAAGTGACCGATGGTGACTCTAATGTTTTATTCAAAATACGAGTTTTTTTTAAGTTCCCCTAAAATTATTTTTTTTATAAAAAGTGGAAAAAATACATCTTTTCAATTTTTTTAGTCGCTACAAGATGGCGACTTCGCTAGGGACAAAATTTGTTTTCAAAAACAAAAAAGAAAGTTGAGCCTTAGTTGGGTTCGTACCGTAATTATTGAGTAAAATTTAAAATTGATTTAATTTAATTTTTAAGTCTTGTTTAATTTTGATATAAATTGTCATCATATATTAGTTCTAGTACCCATTAAGTGGGAGTGATTACTTCGCTTCGTGGGTTGTTCACCTTCGTACAATGTTGTAATTCACTTTCGGGATTCAGTCCTTATATTTCGTGGGGTTCACACCCCCTTATTGTATATAGGTCGTATCCCCCCAAATCGATGTCCTAGCGACAGTTCGGGTACCCTTTACTTTAGATCCAAACCGTATATAGTGAACCGTAGAGCTATTCTTTTAGAGCCATGTCAGTATTATGTCTTTTAACAATAACTGTTGGGTTTATAAATGCTCGATTTCCTTCAATCGTTCTAGCTCGCCAAGTGTGGAGAAGTTGTATTTTGGGTGTTTTAGTGGGAGGTGAAAATAGGCAAATGACACAAGGAATTATAGTGGTTCAACCTTCTAACCAAGGTCTACATCCACCACCTTAGTTCCCCACTAAGGATTTCAACAAATTCACTCAGCAATGAATTTCGTCCCCTTTTCTCGGCTTAGGAGGAATCCGTTACAACGATTAAGCTAACTACCCTTAGCTTAATCAAACGCGCTCTTACAAGAGAAATTCTTAAGCAAACTTGAAATCCCTCTAAAAGGTATTTGTTTGCACTATAAAGCTCTCACCCAAAACCTAAACGTTGAACAAATTTTAACAATATTTAGCTCACTAGTGTTGTCTATACAAGAAATGGACAATTTAAGTTCTAAGACAATTTCTTGATCATAGTGTTGTTGACAATTGAAGCATTAGTCTTCTCTTGATGCTTAGAGGTCCCTTTAATACTCTCAATTGAGTTTGTAGCCGTTAAAAATCGTTGGGGTTGTTTTGGAGCCGTTGGAGACTTTATTTCCCACCATAATGATGTTCTATATACGTTCGTTTTGAAACAATCGAACCCGTTTCTGAATGCCCTTTTTCAGAACTAGCCGTTTCGAAACCCTTCAAGTCGTACCGAAAAGGTTACAAAAATACCATTAATGAAAATCGGTGAGTGGATACTGTTTTGGAATCTTATTTATGTTCAATGAAGATTTGGGGTTTGGGTGGAGTCTTAGAGACTAACCTAGACCCAAAAGTAAGTTCATATAATCTCGTTTGTTGGTTGATTTTCGGTTCTCGTGATATGTGTGACGTGATGATGTTTTTAGATTGTTTTTACTCTCCATTTAATGTTGTTGTGTAGTCGTTGTTGGTGTCGAGCCTCACATGATGGTTGTCGTTACTACGGTGATGTGTAGTCCCACGGGTAGTGACTAGTAAAAGAGTACGATAATGTGTAGTCCCATCGAAAAACTACTAGTTGAACGGTGATGTGTAGTCCCACCGGGTTTTGGGTTATGCATGTGCATACCTTGTATTGTGATGATTGTGATTCATTAAGTATTTCCTTAAATGGTTTTGCTTAAATCTAAGTTTACATTTTAAAAAGTGCATTGTTGTTGTGTTTTAGAGCTCCGGTCACTAAGCTCCTAGCTTACGCTCTCTTTTCTTCAACAATGCAGATCGTTAGAGGCTACGAGAGGCAAGTGGGCAAGGGAGGAAACTCTTGGAGTTCTCATTAAGCTCAAAGTATGGTTTATGTTGTGTAATAAGGCTTAGACAATGGGAATGCTAGTTTTTGTATGTTATGGAGTTGGTGTCCTAACTCCTTTACTATGGTTTGTTTATGTTCAAACATGTTTAAAATGGTGATGCTATGTTATGATGAGGTTAAATGTTTCCATGTATGAATTGCTTGGTGGTTTGGTATGCTAGTGTTTTTGTATCTAAGGTTGCATGTGAGCTTAGAGCTTGAAATCTAAATTGTAGCTTAAATGCATGTCAAATGATGTGATTAGGATTCCTTGCATCTAGAATGCATGTGTGATAGTTTGCCTTGTGGTTTTTGAGGATTCGAGACACGTTTGGGGACTGTTGGAAGTGTCTAAGCATGATTTTCGGGTCAATCTGTAGTTAGGTGTTTCGAAACGCTCGAGAGGGTTTTGAAACGAATGTAGCTCCAGGGATACTCGTATCGGAACGGGGGTGGTGCTGTTTTGATACGATTTGACACTGTGAGCCCTTGTTTCGGAACCCATTTCGAGACTGTAAACCCTTGTTTCAGAACTCGTTCCAATAAATTTTGTTACTGAGGACCCCCGTTCCGAAACAAAGTGGACCGTATCGGAACGACTTGGTCTTGCTTTTAAACTGGAGCCCGCGTATCGGAACGGGCAAGCCTGTTCTGAAACGCAGGCAAATAAATTGGCTTTTTTTCATCTTCAAAGGTCCTTGAACGTTGCGTTTTAGTCTCAAATGTTTGTATGCTTCCTTGATTGAGTTCTTATGTGTCTTTTATGAATGGTTTCGCTTCGTATGCATGAAATTGGACTAATATGTTACTTGGTAAAATTTAGGTTGCCTTGTTTCCCGTTTGGAATCGTTTGTTATCGTTTTCGCCTTCGCCCATAGGTTTTAATGTGATATCTAGATAAGATAATTAATAAAAAATAAATAGGGTTTCTAATCGGAGTGAGGCCTTAGCGGGTTTCGCTTTGATTTTCCCCGTGTAACTCGTTCAGACCGGTCCGTCGGCTAGACCGGGACGAGGGGGTTACAATCGATGTAACTCCTGCCTGGGTAACACTTGGCGGCAATGCTGCTTTGGCAACGTCCTTGGCGGCATCTGGAATTACTTCGGTACAATTCCTTTTGTTCAAGCTCTCCTGTCCTCTCCTCTGCTTGCTATAGCACCTGAAAACAAAAACTAAACTAAAGCAGTAACTTTTCTCAACCAAACATGAAATATTCAAGGGTAAAGTACATAAATGATCACTAAACTATCTCTAAAAATACAAAATGGTCATCAAACTTTCAAATGTTACATAATGGTATTAAACATTAGTTTTTGTTACAAAATGATCATTGAGTCGTTAACCGTCGTTAATTGAGTGACGTGATAGTTATAGAAATTTGAATAATATAACATTTAATCCTCTATTTTGACCTATATAATCAATTTATTCTTAATTTAACCCTCATTATTGATGTTTAAATTGATTAAATGTGTAAATATTGAGGATTAAATGTTCTATTATACAAATTTCCGTAACTGCCACGTCTCCCAGTTAACGAAACTTAATGGCCCAATGACCATTTTGTAATAAAAATTAAAGTTTAATGACCATTATGTCATTTTTGAAAGTTTATTGACCAGTTTGTACTTTTAGATATAGTTTAGTGACCATTTGTGTACTTTACCCAAGAAACTGTAGAGTAATATAAACGACTTCGTATTGTCGGATAGATAAACTCCCAAAGCCCTAATGCCCAAAAGTCTCAGACAACTCCCAAAGCCATAAACCCTTGCACATAAAAGGGAAGAGGAGTTTGAAAACTGCAATAACCAACCGAAAACCAAAACAAGATGAGGAAGAAGGTAGACGAACGCATCAGAACTCTCATCGAAAATGGAGTTAAAAATCGCCACCGTTCCATGTTCGTCATCATCGGCGACAAATCTCGTGACCAGGCATCTCCGTTTTCTTTCTCAAAAATCTCTTTTTTTGTTCATTCTCTCCCTCTCTTTTTTTGTTTCATAAAAAGGAGAAAAAAATAGCTTTTCGAAGTTTATCAGGAGCCATACGGAGAGTGTAATTTCTTTGCTAATTTCAAATTTTTATATGATTTTTTTGGCCTTTTGCAGATTGTGAATCTTCACTACATGCTAAGTAAGGCTGTGGTTAAATCTAAGCCAACTGTTTTGTGGTGCTACAAGGACAAACTTGAACTCAGCAGGTTTTTAGCTTAGTTCCAGACATCTATTGATATTTACTTTATGCAATTTAAGCTTGCTGTTTATTTTTTTTATTAAAAAAGGCAAGTCGAGAAATTAGCAACCAAACAGATTGAATTCTCAAATGTATTTGTTTTTAATCATTATGTAAATGGACCATATCTTCATTTGATGCTTGTTCTCTGTTAAATGAGCTTTTCCATGATAATAATATCTGAAAGGTGATGGTTATGTTAATGCAGTCACAAGAAAAAACGTGCAAAGCAGATTAAAAAGTTAATGCAGAGAGGGCTGCTGGATCCTGAGAAAGTTGATCCCTTTTCGCTTTTTGTGGAAACTGGGGGATTAACCTACTGCTTATACAAAGATTCAGAGAGAATTCTTGGAAATACTTTTGGAATGTGTATATTACAGGTGGCCTTTTGATTGTGTGTTGTTTGATTAGCTGTATATGTCTTTTTCTTTTTTCTCCAGCATTTCTTTAGTTTAACAATTGTTTACTTTGTTTTGATGTTAGGATTTTGAGGCTCTGACTCCTAATCTTCTAGCCAGAACAATAGAGACTGTGCAGGGTGGTGGATTAATTGTTTTGCTTCTTCGTTCCCTTTCTTCGCTGACCACTCTTTGCACCATGGTTATGGTATGAATTATTTCTACTGTTTCTTTTGTTCTTATGATTGTCCAAAAAAATTAAGAAAACTGTATGTACGGTCTTATACTACCATGCTTTCATTTGCTCTGTTATTTTTGTATCTCTACTCTGTTTTAGAGATTATTAGTTCTACATTTGTTTAATTAATGATCTGCAATTGATATTTTTGGACTACTAACCTATGTTTTGTTAGCTTTTGTTTTATTATTCTTCATTGAGGGCTGGATGGGTGAAGGGTGTCTCTTTGGCTTCTCCAAGAATATGTATAGGATTTGTACAGTGATTCTGAAAAGCTTGTCAAACCTAGAAAATTTTCGCATCATGTTATGTTATGCTAGTTAAAGAATTCCCAATGTTTTCCCTGGAAGAGAAACTCATGTATCATAATGTTCAGCCTTGTTTCTGTGTTCACTTACTTCTTCTTAGTGCAATGAAGTTACCATCTACCTGGCCTTTTTAGCATGTACTTTCAATCTTAATATGCAGTATTGTTTGCTTTGTCAGTTTTAGGTTAATATCACCCTGACCTGAATATCTTAGGTTCTTTTCATTTTGACATTAATCTTCTCCATGCTTCCTTTTTGTTTTAATTGCATGTTGTTTAGAAGTTCTTATTTCTCCTATTTGAGTCATTCTCTTACCTTAAGATAATGTATTGAAATCTGCAGCATGATTTGATAATTGTATTGGCAAGGCTGTCCATTTTCTTAACTACATTGTTACTACTTGCTTAACTACTGGTTTTTGTACTCAAATCTTCTTGCACTAAAATGATGACAGTTGTAACTTATAGAAACCTTGCTGATTCAGGATGTTCACGAGCGGTACCGTACAGAATCCCATTCTGAAGCTGCTGGGCGCTTTAATGAACGCTTTTTATTATCTCTCGCATCATGCAAAGCATGCGTGGTCATGGATGATGAGCTAAATATCTTACCGATTTCGTCTCATATAAAATCAATAATCCCAGTTCCAGTTAATGAGGTGATTACATGACTTCCCTGTTGAGTGAGCATGGGTTAAACTTTCTGGAAATATTTTCAGGTGTTTTGTACTATGCATAGTCATTCTAGATAGCACAGACATTTTTTTTATATTGCAGTAGAAATCTTTGATTAACCTTTTGTTAGAACTCCATTTTTATTAACACAAGTTGGCAAACTCATTGGGGGATGTGAAGACATTTTTATATGTATAACTTTCTTTTCTCTCCGATTGCCAAAAGGACTCTGAAGGGCTATCAGAATCTGAACGGGACCTGAAGAATTTAAAAGAAGAACTAAATGAGGATTTCCCTGTTGGTCCTTTGATAAAGAAGTGTTGTACACTGGATCAGGTTGGGAACGTATCTCTTTTACTATTTTTTCATTTGGTTCACAAATTTTGCCAACTTTTTCTGGAGTGTCTGATGGGTATATTTTATTTTCATGTTTGAGTAGGGAAAAGCTGTTGTTACATTCCTTGATGCAATTTTGGACAAGAATCTACGCAGCACAGTTGCTTTGCTGGCTGCTCGTGGTCGCGGAAAATCAGCTGCACTTGGCTTAGCAATAGCTGGTGCAATTGCTGCTGGGTAAGATGGCTTGAATATGTTATGAAATTTTTTACCTCAAGTATGGATTCCTTTTCCTTGTTTCCATTGGAGCTTTGTTTAATCTAATGAGAGAACTTACTCTAACAGGTATTCAAATATCTATGTAACGGCACCTAGTCCTGAGAACTTAAAGACCTTGTTTGAATTTGTGTGCAAGGGTTTCGATTCTATTGAATATAAGGTATAGTCTCTCTCCCTTCATCCATGTACACATTGACAAGCTTATATAGGTGCCATATGTTCCGGCTTTTTTGATGTTTGTATGATTATTTGTAAGGAAAATGCTTTTAGCTTTGTTTTTCTTTATAGTACTTTCATGAAACCTTAATGTAATTATTAGGAAAAGTAACTGCTGGTGGTTTCTTTGCCTTTACAACTTTTCGTTAAATCATTATTCTGCTTTAGTGCCATGAAAACATTTATAATGAAGGATGTTTTTTGCAGTCTGCTTGTTGCTCACTGTTTTATCCTAGTATCAGTTTTCCTGGGTTTCTTTTTAGAAAAAACTTTTTGAAGAAGAGAATTTTTTATAAATGATATGATGATGGTGTCTGTTTTGGATGGTTACTCCTGCCATATATTTTTTTCATACCTTTTAACTTTTTCTTCTTCTTCCCAGGAGCACATCGATTATGACGTTGTGAAGAGTGTGAACCCCGAGTTCAAGAAAGCAACTGTTCGTATCAATATTTACAAGCAGCACAGACAAACAATTCAGGTTGAGAAGACATGGATAAACGGCTTTTTTTTAATCATTTTATTTTATATGTATATACTTCAGGATTATATTATTGAAAGTAGGACTATTTCCACCGTGCTTAGCACTAATAAATCTGTTTTTTCTACCTGGGCCTTGCAGTATATACAGCCACATGAACATGAAAAGCTCTCCCAAGTTGAGCTTCTTGTTGTTGATGAAGCAGCAGCTATACCATTGCCTGTTGTGAAGTCCTTGCTTGGTCCGTACTTGGTCTTCCTTTCATCTACTGTAAACGGGTATGATACGTTTGTAATACAGTAATTTCCATCCTTGAACAGTTTCTCTGCAAGCATGTTCAACACTCTTTGGTTTAATAGGATATGAAATTGATTGAATTGAATTTCTTTTATCCCATTTAGCTATGAAGGTACTGGTCGGTCATTGTCCCTAAAACTACTGCAGCAATTGGAAGAGCAAAGCCAACTGTCCAAGGGTGTTGAGGGCTCCCACTCTGGTATTTCCGAGCTTCATTGAAATTTTTAGTTCTATGAACAAAATATATGACCTCTGATTGCTATGTGAAGTAGAGCTGGACATTATTAGTTTTTATCAACATTTAGTTATATGGCATTTTTTGGTTCAAGTTTATGCTCTGGGGATGAGCTGACTTCTGATTGACTTTCGATGCAGGTCGTGTTTTTAAAAAGATAGAACTTAGTGAGTCAATTAGATATGCCTCGGCTGATCCTATGGAATCCTGGCTGAATGCTTTACTTTGTCTTGATGTTACAAACTCTGTACCCGGTATCAACAGGTTTGGGTTATTATATTGTGCTTATCTGGGAGTTAATTCTGCCTCCATTTTATTGATTTCAGCAGTGATTTCCTTTATGTTTATCATTTTGTAATTAGGTTACCTCCACCTGGTGAATGTGATCTCTACTATGTTAACCGAGATACACTTTTTTCTTATCACAAAGATAGTGAACTATTTTTGCAGGTAATTGGATTTAATTTAGAATTTGATTTTAGAATTGATGCAATCAATGTTATCATGAAGTGAAGCAAATGCTAAGATGTCATATACTTGCAGCGGATGATGGCCCTATATGTTTCTTCTCACTATAAAAATTCCCCGAATGATCTGCAACTAATGGCTGATGCTCCGGCTCACCATTTGTTTGTGTTACTAGGTTTGTCTGCTTGCCTTAGAGGCATTTCCTACTTTTCAATTCAAGCTTGGAATAGACTTCTGTAACTTACTTTTGATGCAGGTCCTGTTGATGAGTCAAAAAATCAGCTTCCTGATATTTTGTGTGTTATCCAGGTTTGCATCTTTGTTATATGAAACACTCTTACAAGTTTCTTTCTTTTCATGTTGTCCTCCTTAGCATGCAAGGAAAACATGTGCCTTTCAGATTCTTCATTTGCTTATTGTTTCCTATCAAGTATAGTTTTGATATTTTGGAACTCTGTGCTGCTGTTAGTGGTTCATTATGCATTATTAGAAAACCATATCCATAATTATGTTGGATGAGTTGGTAATTTTTTTTAGTACAAGTGATTTGATGATGTTGACGAAGGATAGAAGAGAAATAAAATAGGTCTAGATTCCTCCATATGGATCTCCTTGTTTCTGGTGCTTATGTTTTATCTTACTTTTTCATTTTTATTTGTCCGTTTCTCCTACAAAGTTTTAGTGCTATATTTTGTAGAGAACTAGAAGCAGAAGTATCAGAAAAATTAGCTCTACGTATATTTGTGTTATGAACATAATAGTTATCAGTTGTTGCATTAAATCACTTCATTGAGTGCCAGTTCAACTCTCATGGCAAAGCTTTTTATCTGTATCATTATATATTCACATTAGTTTATCACAGGTCTCTCTTGAAGGTCAAATTTCTCGTAAATCAGCTATCAAAAGCTTAAGTGATGGCTATCAACCTCATGGAGACCAAATACCATGGAAATTTTGTGAGCAGTTCCGAGATCCTGATTTCCCAAGTCTTTCGGGTGCTCGCATTGTTCGCATTGCGACCCATCCTAGTGCTATGAGGGTAAATTTATGTTTCATGCATATATTATTATGTTTTGTGGTAGTTCTAGGGTAAGAAACTTAAAATAAGGTTCTGGTAAGGGACAATTAGGTAAAACGTTATCAAATTACATAAATTATTACAACTTTGTGATGTTCTTGTGTAATTGAACGTTACGAAGTTGTAATGATTTATGTAATTTGATAATGTTTTATGTAACTGTCCCTTACAATAACCTTATTTTAAGTTCCTTACCCTAGAATTTCCCTTTGGTTGTTTGGATGCTCATTAAACATTTTGACACCTTTTTGATTGGTTTATGAAGCTTGGATATGGTTCTGCTGCTGTTGAACTCTTAGCAAGGTACATGCTTCTTTGAATATTCTTTCTTTGATCTGGTCCATTATTGTTGTATTCCAGCAGTACAACACTTGTCACCCTTCTCCATCCATAAAAATCTTCTATCGGGAATTAGGTTTGTTAATAATCATAGTGATGTATACTGATTGAGTACTTAACCTTGTATGTGCTGGTTCCAATTGTGATGTTTGAACTTGGGAGATGCATGACTCTGAGTAGAAAGAAGTAAATTGTGGGATGATTAATTGATTAATATAAATCTTATTTCT
The DNA here is from genome assembly GCA_958450335.1 of Hibiscus tridactylites. Lineage (NCBI taxonomy): Eukaryota > Viridiplantae > Streptophyta > Magnoliopsida > Malvales > Malvaceae > Hibiscus > Hibiscus tridactylites. The sequence goes on along the minus strand of OY288285.1, from coordinate 18,522,680 downwards.
TATGCTGTCAAGTAATTACTGACCAGTTTGACACATGAAATGCATGGGTGAAACTGAATAAATGAATAATTTTATATGTTAATTTGTTAAGCATTATGTAATGTTAGAGAAAATGGTGTTCTATACTTCTTTATTTGATGACTAATGTATGTACCTATTTTATTTGCTAACAATATAACTGTCAAGTGCCTTCAAAAGATGAAGAATTTTAAAATCTGTTCCTCTTTCGCCAGATATTATGAAGGACAATTAACTTCATTCTCTGAGCTAGATGTTGAAAATGCTGATGAGGCGCAAGGATCACAACTCAGACTTTCAGAAGCAGCAGAGAAGGTTCATGACTGAATAAAGCTTTTTCTCATACTTTTATTGGATTTATTTGCTTGGCACTTAGGAGAAGCTTTACTGTTGACTGTTTGTGAATCTAAACTTTTTAGTTTTTGATCATTTGTGTGAATCAAAATGTTTTCCATGATTTCATGCTAAATTTCCAACCTCTGATGTTCCAAGTTTTTTCATGCTAAACTGTTTATATTTTGTAATATATTGTGTTACAAACAGTCTCACTACCGAGTCTCTTTGTGCAGATCACTTTTTTCATGTTAAGCATTAATATGCTTCTTCTTTGATGTTCCAAGTTTTTTCATGCTAAACTGTTTATATTTTGTAATATATTGTGTTACAAACAGTCTCACTACTGAGTCTCTTTGTGCAGATCACTTTTTTCATGTTAAGCATTATTATGCTTCTTCTCTCATAGTTAATAGGTTTTAAGTTTAAGCACCCCACCCGAAACCCTACTAGGTGATATATGCAAGATCGGGGTTTAAACTACAAGATCTCTCTTAGATCTTGATGCATTAATATTTTACTAGTTTTGTTGTGCTTTACGTCCTTGATATATTTTCAAATTGTTAACTTTCCACAGAAAGGCATATGCGTATGATGTGTTTATGACATTGTATAAGCTTTTCAGATTCTGTGCAACTGATAAATAGTATCTCCAGGTCTCCTTGTTGGAAGAAAATATTAAACCTAAGACAGATCTTCCACCTTTGCTTGTTCATCTGCGTGATCGCCGACCTGAAAAGCTCCATTACCTTGGTGTTTCATTTGGGCTTACCTTAGACCTTTTTCGCTTCTGGAAGAAGCACAAATTTGCTCCATTCTACATATGCCAGATTCCAGTTAAGATGATCTTTATCCTACTTGTTATGTTAGATTTTGTATGTGCATCAAATTTTACCTTCGGAATGGAGGATCTATTGGGAATCTTATATTCTCCACCTCTTAACTGGAACAGAATAATGTGACTGGTGAACATACATGTATGATCCTTAAACCATTGAACAATGATGACTTTGAGATCAGTGGATCTGATGAATGGGGTTTCTTCAGTCCATTTTACAAAGGCAAGTCCTTTATATGCTAAGAATGTTTTTCTGCCTATGCTTTGATATGTAATTCCTGCTTATTTTATTTACTTACCTTTTGCCTTTGACGGCTGCAGAGTTCAGGCTAAGATTCAGTAGAAACCTAAGCCATCATTTCCGTAACATGGAATATAAGCTTGCCATGAGGTCAGTGTTGAAATTTTATCTCCTAGATATTAGATTATCTCATTTAATATGCTGATGCTATTATCTTTCAGTGTCCTGGACCCTAAGATCGACTTTACAGATATGGAGCCTGCACCTTCCAAATCAGATGGACTTTCAAATTTAATTAATAGTCTACTATCACCATATGATATGGGACGGTTGAAAGATTATTCAAATAATCTGATTGACTACCTCTCGGTAAGTTTTCTGATTGAAAATGTTGTATATCACTACATTTTGTGATTTGTTTATAAATTTATTCCATGCCTCACTGGTACATTTTGTGATTTGTTCATAAATTTATTCCATGCCTCGCTGGTTGGTATATCATTAGGAAACTATGGCATCTGCACTTAACAATGAAGCATATCTGTTTTTTTTATGTTCTTTTAGTTTGAGAAATTTACCTGTTGGGTAAAGTAAATCATTATTGGGTGTTATCAATCCACTGTCAAGTTGCCATACTGCTCTCAGTCTCAGGCTTTAAGGGGTGTGTAGGGCAATGCCGTGTTATTTCCATTCAATGACAATTGACAAAGACTACAATTAGACCTTGAAGAATATAGAAAATTTATTTTTATTGACTGTGAAACTTAATTTAGTAACATTATCAGATGCAGATTCTACTTGTTCAAGGCGATCCAATGTGCATAAAGAATTTAACGTATATTGGTTATAAATGATGCACTAGGCTTCCAGAAATATTTGCCTCTTTAAAAACTTTGTTTTTCCCTTTTCAGATCACCGACCTTTTATCTATTCTCGCACACCTGTATTTCCAAGAGAAGATGCCAGTTACTTTAACGTATGTTCAGGCCTCTATTTTATTCTGCATGGGCTTGCAGAACCGGGATGTCTCCTATGTTGAGGTTTGATACTCGAAACATTTTTATTACATGCTTTCTTACACAACACCCGGCTAGGCTTTTACGACTCTTTGGTCACTGTAAATTGCTTACATGGGGGAAAAAAGAATCTAAATCCATGTGTGTTGGTTTAAAACCACGGCTTGTAGTATTAACCTTACAGTACCTTTTTTATGGCTCAAATCTGGGTGACATGCATATCTGCTTAGCATTGGCATTTGGGTCTCTTCCATTGTTTAAGGGGGATTGAAAAATGGAGAATTTGTTTAAAACTGATTTTTGTTTCCTTACACATCCACGAATAAATGATCATTTTGCAGGAACAAGTGAAAAAACTAGAGAGGCAGCAGATATTGTCACAGTTTAAGAAGGTTATGATAAAGCTGTACAAATGTCTGTATGGAGTTGCATCCAAAGAGATTGATTCCGCTTTACCCCGACTAAAAGAAGTAAAGTCGTCCACTTCCATTTTATTGTATAGCTGGTATTGTCACCACTATTATGTGCTGGTATTGATTTTTTCTTCTCTTCCCAGAGAGTGTTGGAACCGCACAGTATCTCTGTGGATGAGGACCTCAATGATGGTGCAAAGAAAGTTGAGGTAAGTGCGGTATTTCTTTCTTGGTGGGTCATCTCTTTCTTAATCTAACTTGATGTCTTTTTTATAGGAGGAAATGAAAGGCAAGGCAGATGGTGTGTTAAATCCGGAGTTCCTCCAACAATATGCCATTGAAGGTAGAGAAGGTGATCTGGAGAATGCTTTGGGAAATGGTGGTGAAAAGGTGCTTTCTGGTGGTGTCATCAGTGTGAAATCCAGCAGAAGTGGAGTTGAGAAGCATGGGAAGCGGAATGAATCGAATAAAGAAAGTGGGAAAAAGAGAGGAAAAAGCGACCATGGTTCGAAATCAACAAGCAAGAAGAGAAAATCATAGAAGAGTTATAATATGCAGAGGCAGTTGAGATGATGTGTCTTCTTGAGGTTGGAGGACAGATCTTGCTGCACCAATTATTACTTATTGCTAAGCCATGTCAAAGGTATGCACAAGTTTTGATAGAATGGGGATCGAGATTCCAGTTCTTGTATTCTTAATTCTCTGCAATTGTTTTTAATTTATAAATATTTTGTGAAATATTAATGCTTATCATAGTTTCACTGTGACTAATTTTTTTACAGAAAAGAGAAGTTTTGTACTCAACTCAAACCTACTTATTTTCTTTTTCCTCCTTGATGATAACCTGCGTTCCAATGAGCTTTGACCCATCCCTCGAGAGAAAAGACCATGTGGAATCCAAACCCAAAAATCGACAGAAATAGAAGTAGCTTCAACCAAATGGATAAAAAATTGAACCCCATTCATCACTTTATCAATATCGACCTCATAAAAACTTAAACTGGAAACGTTTATCTCCACTATCAGTGACAGTGATTGTATCGGGTAGGGCATTTCACATAAAAACTTGGAAACTTGCTCCACAACACTCGCAATATTCAGATCCAAAGACCATCAATACCAAAACACAAACTGTCAGTCGAACAAACTGCGAAAGTCGGAAAGAAAAGAAACCGAATCTCTTAGGAAAAAAGAAAAATATTTTTTGAGTTTAATTCTTCATAATTTTTTAAAGCTTTAATATACTTTTCCCTTATTAAATTTTACATGTTTTTTCAACTTGCCTCTTAAACACTTTTGCCCTTTAATGTTTTTGACGTTACCTATATTACTCTCTACCGTTCAAAAAACTGTCTTGACCAATCAAAATTTGTTACGTCATTTTTTTATTTTTTTTATTTTAAAATAAATATATTAAAATATTTATTAATTTAATTATATATTTTAAAATACTTAAAATACCCTCGTCTTCCACTAAAATACCCATCCTTCTCAAATGGCTAAGAACTAATCTCTCAATGACAATTAATTCATTTCTTGTTAGCTTGACCCGACTGCCATTGTTGAACCAAATCAAAGCTTAGAAAAAGTTTAAAGCAGTTGTTGATGCTTAAATTTGGGTTGAATTAACCAAGTGGGTATTTGTTAGTTGTTATTTTCAAGAGATTGAATTGGGTATTTCTCAGAATTTTGAATTTGGCAGATAAGGTGGGCATAATTACCCGATCCGGCCCAATTGCTCAATGACATGAAGTAAAATAGGCATGTAATCTTATAAAAAAAATTACTCGACCCGGTAACTTTTTCAGGATATGAGCCGGAAGTTTTCCCTTACCGGGTACCTGACCCGACCTGATAAATTTTAATATATATATTTTTATATTTTAAATTATATTTTTATTTTATGTTTCTTAATATTTTAACTCTAAAACTAAGTTTAAATTCCTAAATTCTTTCTATTTTGTATTATATATTTTAAGTTTTAAGTTTAATTAAAAAAATATTTTTGTGTTTAACATGTATTTTTTTAATTTAAAATTAAAAAAAAATATGAATTGGTACCCGAGTTTTACGGGTACCCGAATGTGATGGGCTGGGACACGGACCGAGCAATGAAGTACCCGGATCTGAATTTTCGAGTATCCGACAATGCCTACCCCTAATCGCAGAGACGGCGATAACCGAATCTCATAAAACGGTGTCAGAGACGGAGGAAGTTGCGGCACTCGAATCGCTCCAATTTATGGACGAAATCCGGATCTCTGTATGTTCACATCAAACACAATGACACAACAATCTGCCCCTCTCTGTAAAATGCAGAACCAAGGCTCTGGAACCGTTCTTGGCTTCTTGCCCTGCTGTATCCCATATCTGTCAGAATATTAAGAATATCAAACAAGTGAGATGAAACTTGGTAAAATCTGAATATTTCAGTTTTTTTATTTATTTAAAAAAGGTATGATTTGTCATTGGTTTTTCATCACCTACTTGCAGAGTTACCAATTTGTCATCAATCTGTAATTCTTTGGTGACAAAGTCAGCCCCAATTGTAGCTTTGTACTGTTGATTGAACTTGTTATAAACATATCCGGTCGACAAAGTTAAGAATAGAGGTGACAATCGGGTCGTTCGATTAGGGTAGTTTTGGATCTATCTAGAATCGTTTTAGATTTGGTTCGGGTCAATTCGGTTCGGGTCTAATTCGGGTTTGCGATGAGTCGGATCCGGTTCGGGTATTGGATCGGGTCAAAATCGGGTCGGGTCATTATCTGATCGGTTGCTTTCGGTTTGGGTCAAAATCAGGTCGTTCTAGTCGCTTTCGGTTCGGGTCAAAATCGGGTCGATTTCGGTTCGGGTCAAAATCGGGTCGATTTCGGTTCGGGTCAACATTTGAATTTTTGGGTCAATTCGGTTTGAGTTGGGTTTAGGGTTTGAGATTTAGTATTTATGGTTTAGTTTAGAGTTATTGGTTTATCAGATTAATTCTGATTCAACTTGTTAATCTATGCATTTGAATTTGATTAAATATTTAAATCAAAGCTTCATGTATCCATATCAAAATTTTGTATATAATTATATTAAATCAAAGTTTATTATATGTAATAATAATAATAATAATAATAATGTCTGAAATGAATTAATTTATTAAACTTAGGATCTAATTGAGCTAACTAAAATCTAGAAACATAAATTACAGACATAATTAAAATATTCTAAAACTAAATGTGAAATTTTAATTAAATTAATCTAAATTAAAACTCAATTAAATTAAGAAAAATAAAAAGAGAAAGACAATTGGTAAAAATAGTGAGGGAAAAGACAAAATTTTGGAGGGAAATAAGCCACCAATTTTTTAAGCTAGATTAAAAAAAAAAGACAATTGGTAAAAATAAAGAGGAAAAATACAAAATTTTGGAGGAAAATAAGCCACCGATTATTTAAGCTAGAGATTAATTACTTTTTAGGTCATGTTGCATTTAAAATGTTACATTTTAGTACTAATATTTAACTTTAAGTTTTAGTTTAATTTAATTTAGTCACAAGTATCCCTACGGTTTAGACTTCGGATATAGAAATCCCCTCCTCATAGTGATATTTAGTCTCTAAAAATTTACTTTTAGTCAAAATTAACTAATCTTTGTAATTTAGTCTATTAATTTAATATAATGATATTTTTGTTCATTTTAATTTCTAAGATTTAATTTTTAGCCAAAATTGACCCCTATTTATTTGTATGGTATAATTATGAAATTAGTCATTGGACTCTCAAATTTCTCCACTTCCAAATTGTCAATTTAGTACACAATTCCAGTTTTATGCTATATTTTATGGTGAAATTATAAAATTGGTCACCAAGCTCTCAAATTTCTTTGCTTTCAAATTGTCAAGATGATCTCTAATTCCAGTTTTAGCTATATTTTATGGTAAGATTATAAAAATTGTCTCTAAATTCAATTTATGGTTTATGGTTTAGGCCTTAGTGTTAATGGTTTAGAGTTGTTGATTTTAGATTAATTTATATGGTTTAAAGGTTAATAGATTAAGTTTTTAGGGCTTAGTGTTAATGATTTAGGGTTTATGGTTTAGTTTAATGTTATTGGTTCATGAGATTAATTTCCATGGCTTAAGGTTTATTGTTTAGGATTTATGGCTTAAGATTAAATATTGTGAGAGAAAATAGTACATTAAAATTCTAAATTTAAAAATTAGTAGGGACAAAAGTTTTATTTAATTAATATTTAAACGTAAAATGACAAAATGTTATTATACTACAACTTTGACAAGAGCAACGACCTCTTTCATGGTATAGTACAAAAAGATAATAAAACATACTTCATTTTATTATTTGTTATATCGTTAAAAATAGATAATATCAAAAATAAATTATTCATTTATTTTACCTTAATTTTCGGGTTAAAATCGGGTCGATATTCGGTTCAGCTTTCGGTTCGGGTAGCATTCGGTTCAGGTCAAATCGCTTCGGGTCTATTCGGTTCGGCTCCATTTCGGTTCAACAAAAAAGTTCGATTTCGGTTCGGTTCAGTTCAGTTCGGGTTCGGTTCGGTTTATTTCAAATTTTGGGTCAACATCGGATCATCATGTTCGGGTCAAAATTGAGTCTCAGTTTGAGTAATTCGGTTCGAATTTAAGGTCTCGGATCAAATTTGCCAAGAATCTGTACAAGCCTGCCTGTGTAATTGTAATGACACAATAACTACATATATCAACACTTTAATTAATAAACAAAAGGATACTGATTCATCAAAGAGGTCTTCCCCACTCTGAAATATCATGAAAATTATCAACAAAAGAGACAAAAAAAAAAATTGAAGATCACAAGCTAATAACTTCCTGGAAAAGAAGAAAGAAGGTAAACTGAAACTTACCCACTGTCACCTAGAACAATGACCTTAAGCAGGGTTCTTCTCTTCATAGAAAAATCCATGATGACGACCAAAGAAAACTTGTAATAAAAGGGGTTCTTTTTCTTTACTGTTTTTCCTGGAATCAGTAGGAAAAGGTGAGAAAAGCTTATTTGAACAGTGGTTGTTTAATGATACAAGTGCAAGAACCAACGCGAGTGCAAGGCGCCACCAGTGAAGCTGAAGTTTTCAAAACAAAACATTATACACAACTATAATCAAAGGATGCATATGTGTATATTAAAGGGATGTTATAATTAAGAATTAATCTGTAACTGTTTCTAGTTTTATTGCATAACTGAGTTGTCTGTCGTTGATTTGTCTTGGAAAGACTCATTGGTTCGTGCTTTCATATATACAAAATCTGCAGTCTTGATCCTGTAAGTTGAATCACAATTTATTAGTAACAAAACCAATATTTTGTGGGGGTGGGGTGGGGGTTGTGTCACTCAATTGTTTGAAACTAGTTTAAAAAAATCTGATAAACCAAATTCTGAATTTGTAGATTCGAAAATTCGGTTATTCAAACCAAAAAATTCAGTATCGGTATGAGTTTTTTTTAAATTATTTTAGTTTTGTTACGGTTCATAGTTTTGGAGAAAATAGGTTAATCGATATATACGACTGTTTATCTACAATATTTACAATTTTTATGAATTAGAATATCTTATAATTTAGTGATTTTGATGTCCCTCTAATTCTTTGAAGACTTTTTGGCCAATAGTTTGATTACTAAGAAGTGTGAACTATGATTCTTTAGAGACTTTTTTTTTTCATTAGTTCGATTACTAAGAAGTGTGAACTATTATTCTTTAGAGACTTTTTTGTCATTAGTTCGATTACTAAGAAGTGTGCACTATCATTTTTTTGACTTAGTTATTTTTGCACTTTTACTACAGCCGAATAATTATTAAATTTATCATATTTTTAAATTTGATAATCTAATAAGCGTAATAAAAAATCATTATCCAAACTGAATCGAGAATTAAATAACTTAAATTTATTGGCTAATTAAAATAATTTACTAACTTAACTGAACCCAGTTTTATCCATTCCTAATTGTAACCGTCTAAACATTCTAATTATGGTAATCGTCCACTTGAATAGAGAGAGTATTACAAAGATTCTTATACATAAGATTCGAGCTTATACTTAGGATGAGTCTACCACGTGCGACGAACATTGATGAACACCGATGAACACCATTAAATTAATTAATAAAGATTTAAAATTTCAAGGACTCATCATACAATTTATAATTACTTTTAAAAAATCAATTAAATTATTATATATAAATATATATTAAAATTTTATTTTTTAATAAGGGTAAACTATATATTTAGTATCTCACCTATTTCTGTATTTCTATTGAACCCTTATTATTTAAATATTATTTCAATTTGACCATATTTTTTATAAAAAAGAATTTAACCCTTAATCCTCAACCTAAAACCCTAAACTATAAAACCCAAAATCCCTTAATTCCTCAAGGTTAGCATCAGAAGCTTCTTTTAAGGGAGTGTCGGAGTCTGCTTCCATTCGAGAAAGAATCATGGGTGATTTGGGTCTTGAATTTGTTGTCCTAAATATGATTCGATTGCAATTACTTTTCTTCCATTCAAAACCCGGGAAGAAGCATGGGATATGTACTGGCGTTTGATTCAAAGTCCTTATCCCCAGGCAGTGAATGTGATTTAGCGGTCCCTCTTCTTCATCCACTACGAAGATGAGTGGTTAATTGCTCTCGAGCATTTTTAAACCATTGAATCTTATTTTACAAAGAAGATGAATGACGGGAAATCTAATCCTTTTCAAGGAAACATGGTTACTGATAAGGCCAGTTGGTTCAAGTATATCGAATAAGCTTTTGATGCTAACCTTGAGGAATTAAGGGATTTTGGGTTTTATAGTTTAGGGTTTTAGATTTAGGGTTAAGGGTTAAATTATTTTTTATAAAAAAATATGGTCAAATTTAAATAATATTTAAATAATAAGGGTTCAATAAAAATACGGAAATAAGTGAGGTACTAAATATATAGTTTACCCCTTATTAAAAAAATAAAATTTTAATATATATATATATATATATAATAATTTAATTGAATTTTTTAAAGTAATTACTAATTGTATGATGAGTCCTTGAAATTTTAAATCTTTATTAATTAATTTAATGGTGTTCATCGGTGTTTATCATTAGTGGTGTTCATCAATGTTCGTCGCACGTGGTAGAATTTTCCTTATACTTATCATTAAAAACAAAAATTCTTATATAATTGAATCTAATTAATTCATTGCCCGAGTACTTATATTTTCAGCGCAAAATAAAATAATTTTATCTGTCAAATAAACCATTTAATGTGGTTGTTGCAATTGTTTTTAGTCAGTGTTTATACAGGTTGTTTCAAATTGCTGAAGCATTAATCTTAACGACAGCGAATTTAAAAGATAATTAAGGAGAGTCCACTCTTTTCCCAAATTATAATCAATCACTCAATCTAACCAATAAATATTAAAAAAATTAAGGGATAAAGTTAAACTATAGATTTGTTTGGTATTTTTCTTTTTTAGAAAATAAATAGTAAATATAATTAAATTATTTTGATAAGGTAAATTTTAAAGGGTAACATAGTTAAAAGTGATGAATAAAAAGAAAATATTTTGTTACAATAGAATCAGGGGTGATGTGGATTATTCAAGAATCGAAGTTGATTTGCTTTATAAAAAAAAGATATCAATGATCTTTTATGAAATGGTTTTACGAGATTATTATTGAAAGAAAATATATTGATTATTATTGAACAACGTGAATACAAATGATCATCATTCAGTACATTTGTAGGCTAAGCCATCACTCAATAACCTACATAACAACATGTTTTAACTAACTAACTAGCTGTAACATCCTCAACCCGACCTGGACGAGAAACCGACATAGAACGTGTTATCAAAACGAGCTTTCAAAAATTTTAGCTTAAATTAACACAAAATATCAAAAATCGATACAGAACAACTATTGCAAAACTGAATAATTTAAAACTTTTTAAATTATTAATTAAGTTTAACTTCAAGCACAAATCATGAGTGATCAAGCATGCATGCATTAACAATACACTTTATTAGCTAAAATCATGGCAGATTCTTATAACTTATCACCAAAAATATTTATCCTTTGATTACATAAAATAATCTCAATTCGGTTAAGAACTTATGCATTAATTCATAATTATGAGTTAACATACAAGCACCCAGGGCAAGGATAACAACATGTATATAAGTACATTCAAAGATTCCTTTTAAACCACATAATTATTCATTCGACATTTAACCTTCATTTATGGACAAATGTTAATCACTTAGGCATTTCTAAGCGTGAATTAAGCACCTCTTTATTAACCAATTAAGATCTAGGAAACACTTTAATAAATTCAAACTATTTGAACCGATCATGTTGAGGGTTCCAATTACTTAGCCCATGAGCCACTAATCATGGATTACAACATGCATATGCGTTCATATAAAGACTCCTTATTCAAATGATCATCCATAATTCGGGCCTATATGTTTCCTTTAAGCATTATTAAGTATAAATCTTTTTTCGAGTCATCTTTTAAAATTATAAATTTAAACCAAGTGTTCGAGCTTCCCACTTTATTTAACACTAGCACTTAGCATAAGATGGGTATAAGCAGGCATGCTAGCATTCCATAAGATGTTTTTCCATTTTAAGATTTACTTTTCTATAAAGCTAATCTACCATATCGTTAACATAACTACTATGAAGATTTTATAACCAAACAATCATAGAAGTATAAATTGCCCATCACACAATTTATATATATACACGCATAAATGATCAAATAGGCTTTAAATGCTCAATGCCCACATATCTACCATGTGCCACCAACTAGAAGTTCCTAAAGAGATTACAAACATAATTCTTGACACCAGAGATCGTGTCCGAGCTCGAGGGATACCCAAGCAATTCTACCTGAAATGCAAATGGAAGAATGGAATAAACATACGCTTAGTGAGGTAGATCATACGACTATTAACACAAAACCAAATCCATTATTTCATAGACTTCTTGAAGAACAAATGTTTTGATATAATAATTGAAAATAGTTTTAGACTAAATTGAAAAAAATTCAAAAATGTCTTTAAGTCCAAATAACTTTGTGGATGTTTTTAAATGGTTTTGGAAAGGTTTAAAACGTTTTAAGTAAGCAAACCAGGTTTTTTAAGGTACCCGTTTTGATACAGAGGGATCTGTTTCGAAACAGTTTGAAACTGCCAAAACCCGTACCGAAACAGGGCTTGTCCGTTTCGATACGGAGGGCTTTCGTTTCGAAACACTCTTTTGGTGTTTCGATGAGCTCAACAGTCAAAACCTCCTCAACGACTATTTTCCCAACGACATTTTAAATTGCAGCTCAACTGTCACTCATTCTGAAACAGGGTTGCTACCGTTTCGATACGGATCGAGAGCGTTTCGAAACAGCCAGAGACATTTTGATACGACTTCTTGCATCATACTTCAACGGCTAGATTTGAAGAAGGTCGTTCCGAAATGGGGTCGCTTGTTCCAAAACGGGCAACTGCATAACATCATTAATGATGGGAATTAAAGTCTCCAACGGCTCCAAAACAACCTCAATGGTCCTCAACGGCTACAAACTCAATTGGGAGTATAAAAGGGACCTCCAAGCATCAAGGATAGGTTAATGCTTCAATTGTCAACAACTATATGATGTCAAATTGTCTTTAGGGCTTAAATTGTTCATTCATTGTATAGACAACACTTGTGAGCCTAAATTGTCAAATTTGCTTAAGTGTTTAGGTTTGGGTGAGTGAGCTTAAGATTGCAAACTATCTACCTAGTGAGGGATTTCAAGTTTTCTCTAATTTCTCTTGTAAAGAGGGTTTACACAAGCTTTGAGTTAGGAAGCTTTGAGTGTGTAAAGGTTTCCTCATTAGCCTAGAAAATGGAAAGAAATTCTAGAGTGAATTTGTTGAAATCCTTAGTGGGAAGCCAAGGTAGTGGATGTAGGTGCTTGTTAGAAGGTCGAACCACTATAAATCTTTGTGTCAATTGTCAATTTTTCTTCTCCCATAAAATTACCCAAATACCCAATCTTTTTCACACTTGGCTAGTTAGAACGGTTGAAAGGAATCGAGCACATAAAACCCAACAATTGGTATCAGAGCTTTACTCAATTGAAGATGATTAACACCCTATTGAGACGATATGGAAAGCTCGATTAACATTTCAAACAACCGGTTCAATGGCACACTAAATCGACAAGCCACAATTCTTCAACGGTGAACACTATGCATATCGGAAGAATAGGATGAAGTTCTTCATCAAGGGTAAATATTATCATCTATGGGACCTTGTTGAAGATGGATCGTTCATGCCAACAAGAAGAAAGGCGGATTGGAATGCCAACGACAAGAAGATGATGGAGCTCAATTGCAAAGCCTTGCACTTTATCTTTTGTGCATTAGGCCTGGATGTGTATGCCCAAGTCTCTTCTTGTGAGAGTGCCAAGAAAGTTTGGGACAAGCTCGAAGTTACATACGAGGGAACAAACAAAGTAAAGGAGACCAAGATCGGCCTCCTCAACCTAGAGTATGAGAATGTCAAGATGGATCCGAAAGAGGACATTGAGAAGATGTTCCATCGATTCTCCACCATCACCAATAGACTAAAATGATATGGAGAAGTCATTCCGGAAGGAAAGCTTGTCCGAAAGCTTCTTTATTTTCTTCTCGAGTCATGGGACTCAAAAAAGACCGCCATCATTGAAGCCAAGAATCTCAAGACCTTAAAGCTTGATGAACTCATAGGGTCATTTCTCACTCACCAAATCATGAAGAAAGATAAAGAAGAGGAGAAGAAGAAGGAAGCGATAAGAAGATGGGGGAAGAAGAAGATCATGGAGCTAGGCATCAATGCAAATGTCATTGCTCTTAAATCCTCCAAGTGCAACCATGTTGATACAAGTGAGGAAGAGGATGAAAAAGAAGAGATAGTTCATTTCTTCAAGAAGTGTGCTCCTTTCATGAAGAAAGCAATGAAAGAATTCGAAAGTGAATCTATGAAGAAAAAGAAGAGGGCAAGCACTTCAAGCCATAAAAAGAAGGCATATGTGGCTATATGGAATGATGAAGATTCCACCGACGATGAACAAGCCAACCTTTGCCTTATGGCCGTCGAAGAAGATTAAAGGGTAACTTCTAATTCATCCACTTCATGTTCATATTCTTTTGATGAATTACAAGATGTCTGTGATGATTTGGTTTTAGAGTTTAAAAATCACATTTTGAAAAACAAGAAAAATGTTTCAAATTTGAAAATTCAAAATGATTTGATTTCCAAAATCAAAATTAAACTTGAAGCAAAAATTGAAGAGTTTGAGCAAAAATGTGTTGATTTACAAAATTTTCTTCATAAAGTTCAAGAAGAAAAAGATTTGATTTCCAAAGAGCTTGAATTTTTTTTGGAAAATCAAATTTTTATGTTAAACAATCTAGTGCCCCTAGATTTATAAATGAAAAATGTTTTAGAAGTGTTTGGGTCCCAAAAGGACTAATCACTTCAACTAAAAAGGATGAAATTGAAAAATAGATTCCTAAGGGGACTAAATTTTGTGCCACTAACGTCTATGGATCCAAAGCAATTTGGATACAAAAAATTACTTGATTGTCTTATGTTAGGTATGATGGAGATCGATCAACAAGTCAAAATTTGAGTGGGATCTCCCTGCACACAAGGAATAACACTTGAAGAAGGAAGGCTTCACATCCTCCCTAGAAGTTCAAGTGTTGGTAAAATCTAGTTGTTTTTTATTTGTTTAATTTGATTTATTTTTTAATTCAACTAGATTATCATATATGTTAGACTAGGATTACTTGATGATGCTTTGAGTAAGGGGGCCATTTTAAAACCAAAATTCTTATTTGTATCAATTTTTTACCTCATAAGTTATCTTGAACTTAAAGTTGTTTAAATTCTTTTTGATATAACAAAAAGGGGGAGAAATAGTTTGAAAATTTGATTTTTCAAGAGAATAAGGGGGAGCTTTAACTACTTTTAATTTTTGAAATCTCTTATTTAAAATTTTAAAATTAAAGGGGGGAGAATCCCAAACAATTTTTCAAGTTTGTTTTATTATATCAAAAAGGGGAGATTGAAGAACAAATGTTTTGATATAATAATTGAAAAATAGTTTTGGACTAAATTGAAAAGACTTCAAAAGTGCCTTTAAGTCCAAACAACTTTGAAATAAGTTTGTGGATGTTTTTAAATTGTTTTGGTAAGGTTTAAAACGTTTTAAGTAAGCAAACCAGGTTTTTCAAGGTACTCGTTTCGATACAGGGGGACCTGTTTCGAAACAGTTTGAAACTGCCAAAACCCGTACCGAAACATGGCTTGTCCGTTTCGATATGGAGGGCTTTTGTTTTGAAACACCCCTTTTAAATTGCAGCTCAACTGTCACTCGTTTCGAAACGGGGTTGCTACCGTTTCGATACAGATCGAGAGCATTTCAAAACGGCCAGAAGAGTTTCGATACGACTTGCTGCATCAGACTTCAACGGCTAGTTTTGAAGAAGGTCGTTCTGAAATGGGGTCGCTTGTTTCGAAACGGACAACTGCAAAACAACATTAATGGCGGAAAATAAAGTCTCAACGGCTCCAAAACAACCCCAACGGTCCTCAACGGCTACAAACTCAATTAGGAGTATAAAAGGGACCTCCAAGCATCAAGGATAGGTTAATGCTTCAATTGTCAACAACTATATGATGTCAAATTGTCTTTAGGGCTTAAATTGTTCATTCATTGTATAGACAACACTTGTGAGCCTAAATTGTCAAATTTTCTCAAGTGTTTAGGTTTGGGTGAGTGAGATTAAGATTGCAAACTATCTACCTAGTGAGGGATTTCAAGTTTGCTCTAATTTCTCTTGTAAAGAGGGTTTACTCAAGCTTTGAGTTAGAAGACTTTGCGTGTGTAAAGGTTGCCTCCTTAGCCTAGAAAAGGAGAAGAAATTCAAGAGTGAATTTGTTGAAATCCTTAGTGGGAAGCTAAGGTAGTGGATGTAGGCGCTTGTTAGAAGGCCGACCACTATAAATCCTTGTGTCAATTGTCAACTTTTCTTCTCTCACAAAATCACCCAAATACCTCCACACTTGGCTAGCTAGAACGGTTGAAGGAAATCGAGCACATAAAACCAAACACTTATAACGTCTATATATATAACTACGAGCTTGAACTTCAAGGAAGCTTATGTATAACAAGCTTTCGAACTCATTCTTATATTTATCTAATGCAAAACCGACCAAGCATAAGTATACAATATACTTGGTGTTCGAAACTCACAACAAGGGAAAAACAAGTTATTATTACTTATAAGTACTTAAGTTGTTGACTGAAAACCTATCTTCAAGATTTTGATCAAGTTTTCGCATAACATCGGAAAATTTGTTCATTTATTAGCTTCATTATTTTTATATAACAACTTAGATTATTTTCGTATGGCTTAACTTAACTTGTAAGATTCCAATCACATATTAAAGACATTATTCAGGTACTGCACATTTTACACACAATAGAAACATTACATTCTTTTCTAATTATTCACTAACCACATTTATTTTAATTAGATCTAAGCCACCCATGTAAGCATTTAAGCAATACCGTCTAGACCAAAAAGGCTTTCGAGTATCTCCATGAATACTTTATATTGGTTACAACAACTATCGAAATGGATTGTTACTTAACTTATAACTTTCTTGGATTCTTTTAACGAAGCTTGTAAATAAATTAACGCACTTGTCTATGACCTATCAAACATTTAACATGATTAAATCTTGGTTTCCCCAGTACTAAGATTATTCCTTAATCTAATGTAATTACACTTTAGATCTTAAATCTTAGTAGTTATTTTCTATATAGCACTTCCATATCATAGGACTCTAACCAGCCTCACCTTCGAGGTCATTTAAGTTCATTTATTATAAGTTATAACCAAATATATCGAATGCAAAGAGACATTGTAACCACTAGACTCCAAATGAGTTACTATACCCGAACAATTATTAAATTTATCATATTTTTAAATTTGATAATCTAATAAGCGAAATAAAAATATCATTATCCGAACTAAACTGAGAATTAAATAACTTGAATCTATCGGTTAATTAAAATAATTTATTAACTTAATTGAACCCAGTTATACCCATCCCTAATTATAACGATCTAAACATTCTAATTATGTTAATCGTCCACTTGAATAGAGAGAGTATTACAAAGATTCTTATACATAAGATTCGAGCTTATACTTATCAATAAAAACAAAAATTCTTATATAATTGAATCTAATTAATTCATTTGTCCGAGTACTGATATTTTCAGCGCAAAATAAAGTAATCTTATCTGTCAAAAGGACCATTTAATGTGGTTGTTGCAGTTGTTTTTAATCAGTGTTTATACAGGCTATTTCAAATTGCTGAAGCAATAATCTTAACGCAACGAATTTGAAAGATAATTAAGGAGATCCCACTCTTTCCCCAAATTATTATCATTCGCTCAACCTAACCAATAAATGTTTAAAAAATTAAGGGATAAAGTTAAACTATAGATTTGTTTGGTATTTTTCTTTTAAAAAATAAATACTAAATATAATTAAATTGTTTTGATAATAAACATGTGGCGCTACCTTTAGTTGCCTAAATACATGCTCTCAACACCAACATATCAAACATGGCACACAAGACCCAACCATATTCGGGATCTCACCAGATCAACCAAGCAAAAGCACACAAAATCAAACCATAAACCTGGAGTGAGGCCCGGTGTCACACAACCTCGGGAACGTACACTCTGAGTGATGCCCGATGTCACACATCCTCGAGAAGGTACACTCTCTCTCTGGCTAAGGCCCAATGTCACACAGTCTCGGGAACGTACACCCATACTCGGCATCTCTTCTCGAGTATCATCAGATGAGGCCCGATGTCACACAGCGTTGGGAACGTACATCTGACATATCTAACCATGGTGTTGCAACACTCTATCTTTGGGTATTCGGATCCCATCAATCAATAAGACACAACCGACCAAATGCCTATCCGACATGCAAGCAACACGATCCCAAGGATCCCCGTATTATTGTTAATCATCAATGCGTCATTTATTTTACATTACCATGTTGTTAACATATTATGGAGAAATATAGAATTAATCTCATTATCATCGACTTGTTAATTAACACAATCACTTTTAGTGAAAACACATTTTATTCAAGTGTTTAATCATGTCATTAGCCATTAATTGATGAAACATCGCTTCTATGTCCATTCTAAACATTTCTTAACATTTAGAACAATGCCTAACATCGTCCTTCCTAAGGTATAGAAACCTTTGCTCAGAGGTTTGGAAACCTTTCTAAAGGTATGGAAATCTTTGCCCAGACGTATCGAAACTTCTCCAAAGGTTTCGAAACCTTTGCTCCAAAATCTATTTTTTCATAGAAATTCATAAGGTATCGAAACTTGCTCATATGGTTTCGAAACCGTAATCTCAGAACCACTTTTAACCCTCGAAAATCACTCTAACATGCCCCAAATCATCCTCTAGAAGGCTCTAATGGTTGCCAAAAGTTACTAAATCATATTAGAGCATCCAAGGATCATTTAATCCTACTTTTAACACCAAAACCATACTTAAATCCTCAAATCATGTTTAACACATAAACATCCAGCAAAACTATAAAACCAAGCAAGTCATATGATTTGTGATCATCCAAAAATTAAAGAAGTTAGTGATGTATTAACTTCTAGCAAGAAATCTCGTATTTAGGCTCCCAAGCAATACCTTTCAACTTTCTCTCTTGACCTAAGCTTAGAAGAACCATTAAACCCCACCTTCTTCTTGGAAAGAGAAGACCACTTTCATAAAGCTCTTGGAATGATGATTATTTTCCCTTCACTCATAAAATCCGAAATCAACTCTTGGTAGATAAAGATTTGAGCTTTGGTATGAAAACTCAAGCTTAGAGAATGAGAAAATAGTGTAGGAGAAAAGAAGGGAAAAGATGAAGAGAAATGAATGACCTCACCATGTCCCCCTTCCCACCTTAAAACAAGGACCATAAAGGGGTGATCAGCCCTTTATTTTAAAATGGGGTTAAATTACAACATTAGCCCCCAAGCTATTCCCCTACTTTCAAAAAAGTCATCTACCAAGCCCAAACAAATCAATCTTCATCCAAACAAGCCCAAACTTGGCCCAAAAGCTCTAATCACTCCAACCAACATGAAGGTTCATAACTCGGGTTAATGCTCAAACATTGAATCAAAAATTCGGGTCGTTACATTTTGTATTTATAATTTACATTTGTGATGAAATAGAAATTGGAAAAAAATTAATTTTTATTATAATTTTATTTCCCCCACAATAAAACTTAGTGGCGTTTGCAAAAAGAATGCCACTAAAAGTCAAGCACTTGCGGCATTTGTAAAATAAACGCCACTAAAAGTCAAGGTATTGCGACGTTTGAAAAATAAAGCGCCACTAAAAGTTAGGATATTGGGGCGTTTGTCAATAAAATCGCCACTAAAAGTCAGGATATTGCGGCCTTTGATATATAAAACGTCGTTGTATCCCAAAATATTTACCGGCATTTTAAATATCAAACGCCTCTATAGATGTCGACCTTTTACGACGTTTTTTGTTCACAAATGCCACTAACTATTGCGACGCTAGATTCAACGACGCTTTATCTAGCGCCGAGAGTATATTTAGTGGCGCATAAAAACGCCGCTATAAGTTAAAAAAATGTCGCTAAAACCTGTTTTGATGTAGTGGTTGACATAAAAATAGAACAAATATTACCTTAAGACCACATTAAATACGTTAAAAAATATGTTAACAGGTTTTTTTATAAAATATTTTTTAGTTATAGCTATTAAATCAAAATAAATTTCAAATAGTTTTTTAAAATAAATATCAAATTAATAAAATAGTTTTAAAAATATTTAAACCAATTATAGTAATTCAATTGAGGAAAATATATTGATACACCTGTAAATTTTAAAGCTTAGGGGTTTATGTTGTAGAGTTTAGAATTTAAGTTTATGAATTAATGTTTAGGATTCAAGGATCGATGATTTAAATTTTAAATAAGCAGAAATAATTTGTTTATATAAAAAAGCAAAAATAATCTATCATACCTGATATTGTTCAAGCAACAACACTAGATGAAGACAATGTCATTGTGTAGAACTAATATTTTGATATAATAATTGAAAAATATTTTGAACAAAGTTAGAAAGAATTCAAAACTATTTCTAAGTCCAAACAACTTGAAATTATGTTTAGAAGATATTTTAAAAGGGTTTTAAGTGTTTTCAAAGCCAAATCCAACAAAACCATCCAGGTGTTTCGAAACACCCTTAGATGTTTCGATACGGGTCATTACAGTGACAAAACGTTTCGAAACGGGCTTTATTCTGGGTGAGATTTTGCATAGCGTTTCGATATGACCTCTACCGTTTCGATACGCCTATGCGGCATCGACCTCAACGGTCACAAACCCCTAACGACTATTTCCCAACTACCTTTTAAATGTAGAGCGTTTCGATACGGGGACAAGCGTTTCGATACGGCTAAGGGCGTTTCGATACGGCTAAGGGCATTCCGATACGGGTGTTGCATCATACTGTAACGGCTCTTTCTATTTCAAGAGTGTTTCGAAACGAGTTCGAGCGTTTTGAAACGGAGAGCTGCAGAACTGCATTTATGGTGGGAAATTAAGTCTCCAACGGCTCCAATTCAACCCCAACGACTAGTAACGACTGCAAACTCAAAAAGGAGTATAAAAGGGACCTTCAAGCATCTAGTAATGGTTAATGCTTCAATTGTAATACAACATATGATCAAGAAATTGTCTTAGTGCTTAAGTGTCAATTTATTGTATAGACAAACACTAGTGAGCCAAAATTGTTAGATTTGCTCAAGTGTTTTTAGGATTGGGTGAGATCTTTATTTTACAAACAAATACCTATTAGAGGGATTTGAGTTTGCGTATTTTTATCTCTTGTAAAGAGGGCTTGATTAAGGCTTTGGGTAGAAAGCTTGATCGGTTTGTAAGGGTTTCCTTCTAAGCCTAGAAAAGGGGACGAATCAATAGTGGATTGATTGGAAATCCTTAGTGGGAAGCTAAGGTAGTGGATGTAGACATTGGTTAGAAGGTTGAACCACTATAAATCATCTTGTCTTGATCAATTTTAGCTTCCACACCTCTATCACCCAAAATTCCACTTCTCCACCCCTTGACGAGCAAGAACGGTTGAAGGAATCGAGCATCGAAAAACCCAACAATTGGTATCAGAGCTTGGCTCAATTGAAGATGATTAACATCCTATTGAGAAGATCCGGCAAGCTCGATCAACATTTCAAACAATCGGCTCAATGACGCAATCCATCGACAAACCGCCCTTCTTCGATGAAACACACTATGCCCATTGGAAGACAAGGATGAAATTCTTCATAAAATCAAAGGACTACAAGCTTTGGGACATAGTAGAAGATTGTACGTTCGTGCCTCAACAAAGCAAGGCGGATTGGAGTGTCGAAGATCGCAAGAATATGAAGCTTAATTGTAAAGCCTTGCACATCCTTTTTTGTGCATTTGGCCCCAACATCTATGAAAAGATGTCTTCTTGCGAGAGTGCCAAAGAAGTTTGGGACAAGCTCAAAGTTACGTACGAGGGGACCAACGAAGTAAAGGAGACCAAGATCGAGCTCCTCAACCTAGCGTGTGAAAACTTCAAGATGGATCCGGAAGAGGACATTGAGAAGATATTTGATAGGTTCTCCACCATCACCAATGGACTTAAAGGTTATGGAGAAGCCATCTCGGAAGAGAAACTTGTTCGGAAACTCATCTACTCTATTCCTGAGTCATGGGACTCAAAAAGGACCGTCATCATCGAAGCCAAGAATCTCAAGACTTTGAAGCTTGATCAACTTATGAGGTCACTTCTCACTCACCAAATTATGAAGAAAAGCAAAGAAGAGGAGAAGAAGGGGGAAGAGATTAGAGCTATGGGGGAGAAGAAGCTCAAAGGGCTTGGCATCAACACAAATGCCATTGCTCTCAAATCCTTCACATGCCACCATGTAGATTCAAGTGAAGAGGAGGATGAAGAAGAATAGATAGTTCATCTCTTCAAGAAGTGTGCCCCTTACATGAAGAAAGCCTTGAAGGAGCTTGAACGAGATTCCATGAAAAAGAAGAAGGCAAGCACTTCAAGCCATTAGAAGAAGGCAAGCACTTCAAGCCATTAGAAGAAGGCATATGTGGCTACTTGGAGTGATGAAGACTCCACCGACGATGAACAAGCCCACCTTTGCCTTATGGCCATCGAAGAAGATTCAAGGGTGACTTCTAATTCATCTACTTCATGTTCATATTCTTTTGATGAATTACAAGATGCCTATGATGATTTGGTTTTAGGGTTTAAAAATCACATTTTGAAAAACAATAAAATGATTTTAGAGTTGAAAATTCGAAATGAATTGATTTCTAAAACCAAACTTGAACTTGAAGCAAAACTCAAAGAGTTTGAACAAAAATGTTTTGATTTACAAAATTTGCTTCATAAAGTTCAATAAGAAAAAGATTTGATTTCCAAAGAGCTTAAAAAGAAAATTAATTTTGGAAAATCAAAATTTTATGTAAGACAATCTAGTGCCCCTATATTTGTAAATGGTAAATGTTTTAGAAGTGTTTGGGTCCCAAAAGGTCTAACCACTTCAACTAAAAAGGATAAAATTGAAAAATGGATTCCTAAGGAGACTAAGTTTTGTGCTACTAACGTTTATGGATCCAAAGCAATTCGGATACCAAAAATTACTTGATTGTCTTATTATAGGTGTGATGGAGATTGATCAACAAGTAAAACATTGAGGGGGAGCTTCATGCACACAATGAAAGACACTTGAAGAAGGAAGGCTTCACATCCTCCCTTGTGTTCAAGTGTGGTAAAAATCTAGTTGTTCTTGCTTTTATTTGATTTTTTTTAATTTCAACTAGATGATCATATATGTTGGACTAACATTTTGATGATGCTTTGAGTAAGGGGGAGCCATTTTAAAACCAAATTTCTAAACTTTTGTCATCTTTTCAAACCTCCTAAGTTATTTTGAACTTAATGTCTTTTGAATTCTTTTTGATATAACAAAAAGGGGGATAGTTTGGTTTGAAAAATTGCATTTTCAAATAAATAAGGGGGAACTTTACTTTACCTTAAATTTTCATCTCTTATTCACATTTTTAAACTTAAAGGGGGAGAATCCCAAACAATTTTTCAAGTTAGTTTTATTATATCAAAAAGGGGGAGATTATAGAACTAATGTTTTGATATAATAATTGAAAAATATTTTGGACAAAGTTAAAAAGAATTCAAAACCATTTCTAAGTCCAAACAACTTGAAACAATGTTTAAGGGGTATTTTAAAAGGGTTTTAAGTGTTTTCAAAGCCAAATCCAACAAAACCATCCAGGTGTTTCGAAACACCCTTAGGTGTTTTATACGGGTCATTACAGTGACAAAACGTTTCGAAACGAGCTTTATTCTGGGTGAGATTTTGTATAGTGTTTCGATACGGCCTCTTCTGTTTCGATACACCTATGTGGTATCGACCTCAACGGTCACAAACCCCCAACGGCTATTTCTCAACTACCTTTTAAATGCAGAGCGTTTCGATACGGGGACAAGCGTTTCGATACTGCTAAGGGCGTTTCGATACAGGTGCTGCATCAAACTGCAACGACTCTTTCTATTTCAAAAGTGTTTCGAAACGGGGAGCTGCAAAACTGCATTTATGGTGGGAAATTAAGTCTCCAGCGGCTCCAATTCAACCCCAACGACTACTAACAGTTACAAACTCAAAGATGAGTATAAAAGGGACCTCCAAGCATCTAGTAATGGTTAATGCTTCAATTATAATACAACATATGATCAAGAAATTGTCTTAGTGCTTAAGTGTCAATTTATTGTATAGACAAACACTAGTGAGCCAAAATTGTTAGACTTGCTCAAATGTTTTTAGGATTGGGTGAGAGCTTTATTGTGCAAACAAATACCTATTAGAGAGATTTGGGTTTGCGTATTTTTATCTCTTGTAAAGAGGGTTTGATCAAGGCTTTGGGTAGAAAGCTTGATCGGTTTGTAAGGGTTTCCTCCTAAGCCTAGAAAAGGGGACGAATCAATAGTGGATTGATTGGAAATCCTTAGTGGGAAGCTAAGGTAGTAGATGTAGACCTTGGTTAGAAGGTTGAACCATTATAAATCATCTTGTCTTTATCAATTTTAGCTTCCACACCTCTATCACCCAAAATTTCACTTCTCCATCACTTGGCGAGCAAAAACGGTTGAAGGAATCGAGCACCGAAAAACCCAACACATTGCATCTCTTATTCAAGTACAAGAAAATTCATCGGAAGATTAAAATCTACAGTCTCAAGAACTAAAATCATTAAGAAAATCCACTAGAGAGAGAAGTGCAATATCATATGATTATATTGTATTTTTAAGAATATAAAACTGACATTGGTGTAATCAGTGGAGGGTTTTGGGCATATGCGAGGCGAGCGACTGCACAAAGCCCCAAAAAAGTTGAGCCAAAAATGAGTTGAATTAAATGTTTATATGGAAAAAATATTTTTGTTTAGTAAATTACAAGAAAAAAATAAAAAATAACTTTAAAGAGGGTCTCACAATATATTTTTTATTAAGATAAAAATATCTTAAAAACCTTATATATTTTTGGGATTGTGAATGAAAAAACCTATTTTAATAAACTATACATGACCCCGTAAACCTTTGAACCGCCCATGGGTATAATGGAATATGGTCGAATCAACTTTTGTCAAGCCAAAAAAAGTTTTTTTTATTGTTAGAACAGTCGGTACACATTGATTGTAAATGAATATTTAAAAAATAAAGTCTAAAATTGGATTATAGAGAGGTTTTTTTATATTTTATAATTTTTAATAATTTAAATTGTTTTTATATATTTATTTCGAATTTTTAATGTTTTATGATTTTTTAAAATATTTTTTATTTATATTGGTATTAACAAAAATATAAAATAATAATATCTATTAATTGGTCTAGTGGCTAGGAATACTTATATTATCTTATTTTGTATGAATTCAAATCTCAACATGAGAATATAATACCTCTCTATAATCTATATAATCAAAATAAAAATATAGGTCATGTTTGGCAATTAGCGGATAACTGATAGCTGATAGAGGATTACATTAGCTGATAGCTGATAGAGGATTACATTATTTGATAGCTGATAGCTGATTGCATTAGCTGATTTGAGTAGCGCATTGTATTAGCTAATTGTATAAAAGTGTTTGGTAAAATTAACTGATAGTTGATAGTTGTTTGATTATTTAAACAAGCAAAATGACATATAAGGACATGATTATATTTAATACTTGTTTGAATAATTTATCAGTTATTAATATTTTGTATCTAATAAATATTAATTAGAATGGTAAAAATTATTTTTTAATATAAATTTCCTAAACATATTTGAAATATTTATATATTAATTTATTATTTATATAATTATTAAATTTTTTATATGCACATATAAATATATGATAATAAAAATAATTAACTTACAAATGTCACCATATAAATTAGTAGTAACAACAAATAAATCCAATATTTAATATGTTATTATTTTTTTTAAAATATTATTATTTAATTTAGGTTATTCGGAGATTTTTGGTAATTGTTAAGGGTAAAAGAGTCATTACAACTATAATATCAAATCTCTAATCTCAAAAGGCTCATATTAGGAGCTTTTTCAAAATTAGTTTTTTCACCCCAATCCGCTCTTTCAATCCGCTATTTACCAAACATCAATATTAGTAGATTTCACTAGTCAAACTTCTAATTATACCTCAAACCTCTAATTTTTGCCCAAATAGCTATTTACCAAACATGACCATAAAGTAATTAACATCAACCTAACGAATTTTTTTTCTAATTTTGTCAACGATTTAAAAGTTTGAAGGTAATAAAAAATGGATGGAAATCTTTTGCCCCTTTTCGGTGATACTACTTATGTTTCCACACTCAAAATTAAGTTTAAGGTTTAAAGTTTTAGGCTAGGGTTTAGAGTTTAAAGATTTTAGAGTATGATGCATTTTTAGGGTATAAGGTGTAGGGTTTAGGATTTGAAATTTAGGATTAGGGCCATAAATTTAATTTTGTAGTAATTTTAAATATTGAAGCATAAATAGGGGCACCGAAAAGAGACAAGCGGTTTTTATCCATAAAAACAAAACTGGTATTGTTTAAAAAATTGAGGATAAAAATGCCATTAGACTAAAAATATATAAATAACAGTGGTTTTTTTTTTAAATAAAGAAATATGAAAACTGTGTCCTGGACATATATGAATAGAAGTGAGTATGTATGGCCCAAAGAAATCAATTTCAGCAGATAAACTCAAAGCCCAAACTTCCAAAATCAGGCACCCAAGATATCCACGTGTATCAATCTGGTTCAACTCTGACAAACTTTTAGTCTTCCCTTACCGCACCAAATTATTCCTCCTTTACCTATAAACTTCCCTGTATAAACCCTTGCTCTTTCTAAAGGAACCCTAAAAAAGAGCAGCACCAGCGGCGGCATTACACCGGGAGGGCGTTAGCCAAAGAAACACCAATCACACAAGCATGAAGGTTTTTTCCTCCTCTTAATTTTTTACAAGAAAAAAAAGATATTTCAATCCCTTTTTATGTTATTTTTTTTTCTGAATTTTTGTTTTTTTCAGTTCAACATTGCTAATCCAACAACTGGTTGCCAGAAGAAGCTCGAAATTGACGATGACCAGAAACTGTAATTTTCTTTTTCTTTTTTTCCTTCTGGGTTTTAAGATTTTATTTTCCTTCCCGTTTGAATTATAGTGTTAAATCCCATGCTTGTGTTTTCACCAATTAGAACCTAAATGAGAATTATTTTTTGTTTATTTCGTCTATCCGCATTCGGGGAACTTTTTATGTTAGACTCTGTGCCGGGTGAGATTGAATTTGTAGAGTAATTAGAGAGTGTGCTGAAAAAAGGGTTAAAAACAGAATAACATTATTTTGACTAAACAAATTTGGATGTTTGTGAGACGGGGCATAAATTTGTTGCAGCAGTGGCAACAGGAATCAAAATGATAATGGGTTTTTACTTGAACTTGAAAGATTTGTTGCCAGCTTCTTATATTATTGAAACTTCACGTAGTATTTATCATATTCCGAAAGAACTTTTGACAATCAATTTTAAGAAAAATACCCTCTTCTACTTCATAAGTTGATTGAACATCTGTTGAAGTATGTGGTGACTGGTGGTAATTTTGTTTTCTTTTAGAACCACTTTTTGTATTAGGTTGTACGTGTTATTTCCTATTGGCTTAGTTTTTAACTGTGATTGTATTCACAAGTTTTTTTGGTGATGCGAATTATAATTGTTTCTTGAGAAAATGTTCTCACTTTGAACTGCAGCCGAGCCTTTTTTGACAAGAGGATCTCACAAGAAGTCAGTGGTGATGCCCTTGGTGAAGTATGTTTTGGATTTACTTTTATCTCATCTCTCTGTCCCAAATTTCTTCTAGCTCTGCTGGCCATTTTAACTCTGATTTGTTCTTCCTTTATTATCATTTAACAGGAGTTTAAGGGCTATGTATTCAAGATCATGGGAGGTTGTGACAAGCAAGGCTTTCCGATGAAGCAAGGAGTTCTCACTCCTGGCCGTGTTCGTCTTTTGCTTCACAGAGGTCTTTAGACTCAGCAAATTTGTTCCCCTCTTTTATTTGTGTAGAAATATTTTTCTTTATGGATGTTTGACTTTTTGAATGGCTGCTTTTTTTCAAACAGGTACTCCCTGCTTCCGTGGTTATGGGAGGAGAAATGGTGAGCGTAGGAGGAAATCTGTTCGGGGTTGCATAGTTAGTCAAGATCTTTCGGTTCTGAACTTGGTTATCGTGAAGAAGGGTGAAAATGATCTTCCTGGGTTGACTGACACTGAGAAGCCAAGAATGAGGGGTCCAAAGAGAGCATCAAAAATCCGAAAGTTGTTCAACCTTTCTAAGGAGGATGATGTTAGGAAGTATGTTAACACTTATCGCCGCACCTTTACAACCAAAACTGGTAAGTGGGAAAAATATTTATTTTTGTTTCGAGTTGTCAGGGGAAGTGAACTTTTATTTTTGTTTAAACTTAATGAAAAGTTTGCTTGTACATGTTACTGATGGATGCATCAAAATCAATTTTTCGGAATGCACAGGTAAGAAAGTCAGCAAGGCTCCCAAAATTCAGAGGCTGGTGACTCCTTTGACTCTGCAGAGGAAGCGAGCCAGAATTGCAGAGAAGAAGAAGAGAGTTGCAAAGTCCAAGGCTGATGCTGCTGAATACCAGAAGCTCCTTGCCCAGAGGTTGAAGGAGCAGCGTGAACGAAGGAGCGAGAGCTTGGCCAAGAAGAGATCCAGGCTCTCTGCTGCCTCTAAGCCATCCATTGCAGCTTAAATTTGGTCTGTTGTCGGTTTTTTTTTATCATAGGACGAGGTAGTTTTGATTGTTCATTTTTCCAGTGTCAAACAATCTGTTCTTTTGGGTTGCTTTGCTTTAAATTTTTGTGACATTATATTGAGAGTGCTTGGGTGTTGTGTTAACTTTATTAATGTTTAATTACTTTGGTCAAACCATCCAGTGTTGGCATTGCTGTCACGTAGTTTTGGTTGTTGGCATTACTTTGGCCAAACAGTTTTGTAAGCTGACTGCGTCGGGGTCTTTTACAAAAAAGATAACTTCAGATTGATGCTGATGGGAGGGTTGTCTGGTGTGTATTGTTAGACCCAAACTATATACTTAAAAATAAAAAGATAGTTTTGTTCGATAATAATACTCATTCTAATGAATATTGATAAAAGGTGAGCTTAGTTATTTGGCCAAATCGTATAAAAATAAAATCTCTCATTTGATTGATGATGTTTTTTCCGATTATAATTTGATTAATTCAAAATTTTAATGTGTATAACAAAGAAGGGTTGAGTTCAAGATTAAAAAAAAATACCATGCCTTTCAGATTTGGTTTGTTGAAACTTGAAATGAGAAAATTTGAAGTAGTATGGCACATGTTTTCCTGGTCCATTCCCTATTTTGAATGCTATGTTTAGTAAAGATTGCTATCTTAGCCAACAAATATGGAAAGTACTGGAGGGTATAAGGATTAAGCAATACCTCCATTTATAATCATTTTGTAGCTATAAAAAACTTAAATGAGAAATAAGTGTTTAAATTATACCACTTTTAAATATTAGGTGCTTGATTTTTTTTTTTTTGTAAATAATAGGTATTTAAAGTTTCAACCGTAATTTTAGGTGCCAAGTAATTTAATTACTGTTAAAATGATTCATTAACCAATAAAAATTTGACATGTGTCACATTTTAATTTATAATTTTTTATTTCATTTTTTGTTTATAATAATGTGAAAATTTAATTTTTTTTAAATTCTAAAAATTTATAAATAGTCTCTAAATCCCCAAATCTTCACCGTTGCCAACCTCACCCTTTTAGCCGTCGGATCCAACTGCCCATTTTCCTCAACGTGCTGTCGCCAAAAATTGATGAACAGTGTGGCATTTCAACATTGAACGACGAGTGTTAAATAGTCGTTCGATTGGCTCACCGTTCCCCGATTTTCAACGATGACACGAAGAGGGAAATGACCCGCTGGGTTTGGCGACCGAAAGGGTGGGTTCGGCGGCGGCGACAGTGGTGAAGATTTGAGGATTTGGGGTTTTGTTATTTTTAGAGATTTAGGGACTGATTTGAAGATTTTTGAAAATTTTGAAGTTTTTTAGAATTGTAGTTTTTTATAAAAAATAATATTCCTACCAAGTGTCTCGTTCTGATTGGACGATGATTTTTTAAATAGTTATTGACGATTCGGGAACTTAAAATTGTAACGGTTGAAACTTTAAACACCTATTTTTTAAAAAAATAATTTTAGACACTTAAAGTTCAAAAAGGTATAATTTAAACACTTGTTTTTATTTAAGCCTTATAAAAATAATATTATTTTCATTAATAGAATGATGGCATGTGATATACTCTGAGTCTGTTTTTTTAGTTGACGTTAACGTGTGAATAACCAGACAAAAACTTTAAAAATTTTTAGAGACAATTCAATAAAACAAATGTAATATAAGGGATAAATGTGCTTAAATTTATTTTCTAACAAATACATATAATAAAAATTAACATTTTAGTGTAATTAATAAAAAATATTAGAAATTTAATTGTAATGGTTTTGGAGTATAAGAATTAATTTAGAATAAAATCGATAGTTGGAGCGAATGATATATAAATGCCATAATAGTGCAGGCACATATTTGTTTGGTTTGAATGGTTTCCTAACGAATCTTTCTTTGAATATTGGAAGTCTAGAAGGCAAAAAAGAGACAATTGAGTTGTGTTCACCTTTAACTTGACTTTGTATTTTTGGATTCTTTTTTTTTTTCTTGTCTTTTTCTGTCGCTTCTATCGAACTTCCCTTGCTTTGGTAACCCTAGTGGCGGCCGCTTGCCGCCCTTACGACGGTCGGCCTCCCACCCTGTGTGTTTTTTTTGTTCTGACTTTTCTTCTCTTCTCTTCTCTTGTTTAGTGTTTCGTAACACTTGTTTTGTTTGTTTGGGAGAAAGCACTCTCTGACGACTATGGCTCTGTTTCGAGCCCTTTTGTGAAGTGGGTCGGCGGATCCGGATGAGAAAGGGGAGGTTTTTCTTCTCTTGGCTCGTTGCTTCCTTTCCCCTCAGCCTCGGCGAGATTGCTCCGGCTCTCGGTGTCGACTAAGGCTGTTCTCTGTCGTTTCATGGATCTCCAGCTTGGCTCTGTCTTTTCGTTCATCGCTCTTCACATCCTCAGATCTTGAAGCATCGGTTGTTGATGACCCATCTACATGCATTACTTCTCTCAGACATATGCTTCGGTGACCCCCCGAACGAACATGCAATGATGATGACCCGCTGGCTCTGATTTATGCTTCGGTTTTCGTTTGAAGGCATCTTTCCTCTTGGTTGTATTGTCTCTAGTTTTCCTTTCCAGTGTGTTTCTTAGGAGAGCTTTTTCATGTGTTTGTTTTGTGACTGTGTTTTGTTGATGTTTGTGTGCTATGTGTGTCGTTTCTGAATTTTGGTTTGTGCTTTGTTTCTTGTGTTTCTTTCCCTCCCATGTATTCTCTTTTCTTGTTGTTCTTGTTCTCTGTTTGATGCAATGAAGCCGATTCTTTATAAAAAAAAAGAGACATTTAAGAAATTACAAAATTTTAGCTTTTTTATATATAGTGGTGTCACTGTTTCCTTTTTCTTTCCTACACAAGTTTCTCATAGATTGACTTTCTTAAACTTTAATTACCCCAACTGTAAACTTATTTATAATAGGTTTCAAAAATTCAAATATTTCTTAAATGACCCAATCCAATTTCCTGATATTACTAGCTAGCTCAACTTCTTTTCAATCACAAAAAAGGCATATGGTCTCTGTTTCTAAGTTGTCTCCCAAAGTGGACACCATTATTCATTGTTCAATTCTAGGTCTTCAATTCATTTTTATAAAACATGGACTTGGTTAGTTTCATTACGTACTGGTTAGTGTTTTCCATAAAGAAAATTCCAATTGGGTGGCTCTTTATCAATCCTCACAATTTTCTCCTCTCGCAATGTAAAATCAGCTTGCGTGAAGCATGGAAGATCGTAAGGAGGTGAGTCCTTGTCTTCCTTTCAAAGTTGATGGGGTTTCATTTTGTTATAACTTTAAAATCTCTAGAGATTTGTGCTTGATTGTGAATCCACAGATTTTAAAGCCCTGGCTTTTGGCCAATCATCATTTTCAGCATTGGTTAAAAAATTAACCAATAATTTTTTTTGTTTCTGTTCCCTTTTAATATTTTTATGATTTTTTAATTATTGAACTTGAGATAGAACAATGGAGCATGGCTATCAGTATCAGTGCCACAATTTGGGGAGTGAGAGCAGAAAGGGCACGTACCAGATGACGGGAAATGAGGAAGCAAAACAAGATGGAAGTTTCAAGAGCCAGACTTGGTAATGAAGAAGACTTCATTAACCCAACCGCCGCCACCACCACCGATCATCATCACTCCCCAACTGTAAGATTTATTCATTCTTTTCTCATATAATTCCATCCTTATTTATTCGGATTTGAAGTAAATATGTAAAATTACATGTGACAGTGGCATAAGAAAAAAAGAATATAAAGCTATAGACTTTGGTGGCATATGCATGTGGTAGGGTGGCGAGGGACGTTGCTTAGTTGGATCGTTTAATTTTTTTTTTTATCTCTAACAATATGATTATAAACCCCCCATTGATTTTCATGGCAGCAACAAGGAAATTTGATAACTTATCAGGTTAGATTAGTTGTAGGAATGAATCAATAGATTAAATACGAAGGTTGACAGTTAGTAAAAGGATGACAATATTAGACTGTCTTTAATATATTGATTTTGGTCATGTTTCTCTGATTATAGAAATCAACTACCAAGTGAGCAATTTCATTTTGATATTACTTTTGAAAAGTACAGTAAGAAAATACTTTTGAAGATCCAACCCCTCCTCATGTGAAGTGAAAGCTGAGAAAATTTTACCTTGAGTTGGTTGATTTGGAACTTACAAAGGCTATATTTTGCAAGCAGAAAGCTAAAGTTAGTTGGCTTTAAGAAGGTGACCAAAGTACGAGGTTCTTTCATTCTGCTGTGGCGGCTAAGAAGAAAAGAAACACTATTAGGCTTATCCAGGATGAGATGAAGAATATATTTGATACATTTGATACTATGTCTGCAGAGGTAATTAAATTCTTTACTCAACAGATTGGTGCTACTGATGCAAATGTTACTGGATGTAGTACTGAGCTTTTAAAGGATCTTGTGCCCTATTCTTATCCCCCAACTATTGTAGAATCTCTTACTCGTGATGTTACTAATGATGTAATTAAATCTGCCATTTTTAGTCAGGGAAATGATAAGGCACCAAGGCCTAATGGCTACACCTCTTGGTTCTTTAAGGCTGCTTGGGAGACTGTTGGTAAGGATTTTACTTCTACATTGAAGTATTTTTTTCTCTACCTCTGATATATTTGCTGACTTCAACTCCACTGCAATTGCTCTTGTGCTTAAAACCCCAAATGCATGCTTGGCAAGGGACTTCAAGCAAATATCTTGTTTTATTGTGTATAAAACCATTATCAAGATCCTGGTCAACAAATTGTCTGATTTCTTTCCTGACATGATTACTCTTAACCAGTATGCATTTGTTAAAGGGAGAGGGATTATGGACAATACACTTCTTGTTCGAGAATTGGTTCGAGGACATGCTCGGAAAACCCTATCACCTAGATGTGCCCTAAAAGTGGATTTACAAAAAGCTTTCGACTCCCTTAGTTAGGATTTTATCCTTAAGTTTCTTGAAGCAATGTGATTTCATCCTCACTTTAGAGCTTAGATTGAAGCTTGCTTCACTGGATCTCGTTTTTCTATAAATTTTAATGAAAGTTTGGTGTGGTACTTTAAGGGTATACGAGGAATAAGGTAAGGGGATTCCCTTTCTCCTTACTTATTTGTACTAGCTATGAACATTCTATCTCATCTGTTGAATGTGGCAGCTGCAAAAGGGAT
Organism: Hibiscus tridactylites; assembly: GCA_958450335.1. Taxonomy (NCBI): domain Eukaryota; kingdom Viridiplantae; phylum Streptophyta; class Magnoliopsida; order Malvales; family Malvaceae; genus Hibiscus; species Hibiscus tridactylites. The sequence continues at coordinate 18,489,121 of OY288285.1, read as the reverse complement.
TTTTCAATATCATCTTAAGTGTAAAAAATTCAAATGATACATCTTTATTTTACAGACGATCTGCTTATTTTTTTGCAAAAGGAAACTTGAACTCCACCCTTGGAGTAAAATGTGTCCTAAAACAGTTTTATTCTATGTCTGGCTTGAAGCTTACTGCAGGAAAATCAGAGCTATTTGCATATGGGGTTAATGATGAGCAATTGTGAATATTTCATGAAGCATCTGGATTCAAGATTGGGGCACTGCATGTTAGGTATTTGAGAATCCCATTAATTACCAAAAAGTTGACTAAAAGGGACTGCTCTGCTTTTTTAGATAAAATCAAAGTCAATTTGAATTTGTGGTCTGGTTTGAAATTAAGTTATGCTGGTAGATTATAGCCAAGAGAGCTAGAGTAAGTTAAAAGCAAATCTGTATCCTTAAAGTTGAAGGTGGTTTAGGGATTAAGGATCTTGAGACTTAGAATCGAGCCTGTACAATTTAGCTCATGAAGGCTTTACTTGCTAGTGAGGGCTCTCTCTAGGTGGCTTGGGTGAGGAATTATGCTTTTAAAGGTGTTGATCTTTGGCATGTCAACTGCAAATCTCACTTCAGTTGGAGCCTTAGGCAAATCTTAAAAATGAGAGACATTGCTCTACCTCTTTTTTTTTGGCGATTCTACTAAACTAACAGTTTAAGACATTTGGGGAGAAATCAGAGATGACAAGAACATGTATTGTGGCAAAAACTTGTGTGGTTCTCTTTGCATATTCCTAAATGTAGAACTAATGTTTTGATATAAAAATTGAAAAATATTTTGGACTAATTTGAAAAGAATTTAAAACATGTCTTTAAGTCCAAGCAACTTGAAAATAAGTTTGAGGCTTTTTAAAAGTTTTTTTTGGCAAAGTTTTAAATGCTTTAAATAAGTCAAAACTGAATTTTCAACTAGCCCGTACCGATACGGTATACCCCGTATCAATACACTTGTGCCCAAGTTTTTAATCTGTCAAAACTTGTACCGATACGGGTGAGACCATATCGATACAGATAGGGATCGTTTCGATACACATATTAGGCGTATTGATCCCTATTTTAACAACCCCAACGGCTATTTCCCAACGGTCTTTTAAATGACATACTGTACCGATACACTCTCAAGCGTATCGATACGCATAGACTGACAAAGAGCCCAACGACTAATTCTGAAGAAGGGCGTACCGATATGCCTCCACGTGTACCGATACGGTAGGCTGCAGAATTGTATTTATGGTGAGAAATAAAGTCTCCAACGGCTCCAATTCAACCACAACGGCTAGTAACGACTACAAACTCATTAAGAAGTATAAAAGAGACCTCCAAGCATTACGAGAAGTTTAATGCTTCATTTTTCAAACATCGTATGATCACAAATATGTCTTAGTGCTTTAATTGTCAATTCCTTGTATAGACAAACACCAGTGAGCCAAAATTGTTATATTTGCTCAAGTGTTTTAGGATTGGGTGAGAGCTTAATTGTGCAAACAAATACCTATTAGAAGAATTTCAGTTTTCTTATTTTTATCTCTTGTAAAAAGGGTTTGATCAAGACTTTGGGTAGAAAGCTTGATCGGTTTGTAAGGGTTTCCTTTTAAGCCTAAAAAAAAGGAGATGAATCAATAGTGGATTGATTAGAAATCCTTAGTGGGAAGCTAAGGTAGTGGATGTAGACCTTTGTTAGAAGGTTGAACCACTATAAATCATCTTGTCTTTATCATTTTTAGCTTCCACACCTCTATCACCCAAAATTCCACTTCTCTACCACTTGGCGAGCAAGAATGGTTGAAGGAATCGAACACCTAAAAACCCAACACTAAACACTCTTTTAATTTTGTGGATGGCTATTCTCGGTCGACTGCTTATAAAAGGGAGGTTGATTAGGATGGGGATGAAATGTGATTGGTTATGTTTCCACTATGGAGCTCAACAAAAAATTAGAAATCATTTATTCTTTGATTGTCCTTATGCTCGGGGCACATGGGAAAATGTCATGCGCTTGTGTTGCTTGAAGAGAACAGTTCTTACCTGAGAGGAGAAAATCGACTGGGCTGTAAATTTTCTGAAAGGAAAATCTTTGTTAGTTCTCTTGTTGAAGTTGGCTTGGGGCTCTTTTGTGTATCACGTTTGAGAGAAAAGAAATTATAGATACTTTAAAAAAGAGTTTAGAAGTAAGGAAGTAGTATTGAATTGTATTAAAGATTCCATACGCATTAGATTACAACACAAGTGTATAAGAGTAGATACTGTCAATAACTTGCTCTGTGCAGCTTAAGAAATTTCTTAGGATGGCTGCCCAAGTGCATAAATAGGTGATTTGTAATAACTCTTGTTGTTTTTTGGATAATACCATACAAAACATTTATCTAAAAAAATACTTTTGAAAAGTGCTTTTAGATTGTTTTAGTTAAAATTTGGATGCCTGTGATCGCGTGAAAAGTACTTTTAAGGATAAAATTTCTATTTTAAATATTTTTAAAATATAAAATAATTGATGATATGAATGAGGATAAATGAGTAATTTTGACTAAAAGTGCTTTTTGAAAAACTAAAAGGCTAAAAATTCCAGCTTTTGAAAACCACTCTTCAAACCAAACTAAAAATACTTTTTGACTTGAAAAGCTATACGTGCTTTGTACATTGTTCTTCTTATCTCAAAAACATTTTATAAAAACATTCAAGAACGTAATCTTTTTACCAATGATTTAGGTACATATAACTCCAGGATCTGGTTTCTGTCGAGCCACATGCGTGTATCTCAGTGAGGACTAGGGGTGGCCTTGCCCCCAAAATTTTTGAGAAATTAGAATTTGTCCTCTAATTAAAAAAACAATTTCCCCCCCTCAAGATTTTAAAAAATTCATATGTAGCTTAAAATTTTTGAATACTTTTAATTAAATTCATCTCATGATTTTTAAAAGTTCTCATTAAATCTCTCAAAATTATTAAAAATTTTAGTCAAACCCTCAAAATTTATGAAAATTTTAATTTAAGCCTTCATTAAAAAAATAAGTTGGCCTCCACACACTCTTACCACCGGCCACGTGACAATGATCTCGTGACTTAGAATGATTGAAAACACGACAGAGTCACAACGAGAAACATTTAAACTCGTGGTAAATTTAAGGGTAAACTACACGGATGACCACTAAACTATGAGTTTGGTATCAAAATGACCACTATATTATTTTTGGCCGCAAATGCACCACACAACTATTTAAATAGTTCCATTTTAGCCACACGCCGTAAAAAAAAACGAAAAAGTTGACGGAAGTGTTAAAAAATTGGTATAAGTACACATTTGGTCCTCTATATTTATACAATATATCAATTCAGTCCTAATTTTAATCTAATAAAATAAATCAATTATTCAATAAGATGGTGACATGTGTCACCCTGATTGGAGTAGGAAAAATAAAAACCAAGGAACTGCCCTTGGTAAGAATCGAACCTGGGATTAGAGGGTGTAGCGCGCGCAAGTTTACCACTGAGCCAATCATATACTTGTGATATACAATACTATTAATAATATATGTGTTATACATATGAAGAATATCTTTCAAAACTTCCAAAACCTTCTTGTAAACAGGTTTCTTGAAATCCACTGCCTGAAACAAGATGCGAAATAAACATGAACCATGCTGCTGTAGGCAAAATCTGCCTTTGATTGATTCAAAAATGGTAAGAGTACTCGCAAGCTCAATGATTTGCTCCGGTGTCATCCATGACCATTCACCAAACTCTGGTTTCTCAGTCCCGTCACTCAGAAGATTGATTTCTTCTTCCTCTTTCCCCGTGAATTTAAGGAGAAACCTGTTTGTTGATGGTAAATTTAAAGAGAAGTCCACATTGCATGAGAAATCAAACAAACATGGAAATTGAAATATAACAGAAAATCAATAATTCGACATGTCACTTCTGGAACACATGCTAGGATGCACACATTAAACGTTGATCCAAGCACTCACCACTTTTGAGCTTGACTTTTCTAGTCTGATCCCCACTGACGTTTCAGTTTTTCCCTAACTTCTGGTGGGAAGTCGTATGTCAGCCAATAAGGCACTTGCATGGTAGAACAAAATAAACGGACACACTCCGGGTAAGAAATAGCAAGGAGAAAGTAAACTCAGTTGGCTCAGTGATAAGGGCGAGTATATTGTTTGTTTTTTCTTTCTCCATATGCATAACACATATATTATTATTAGTGTTACATATTACAAGTATATGCTTGGCTCAGTGGCAAACTTGCGCGCTACACCCCCAAGGTCCCAAGTTCAATTCCTACTAAGGGTAGTTCCTTGGTTTTCATTTTTCCTATGTGTCACCACCTGATTGGAGGGAGGAATTAATTAATTTAGTTAAATAAAAATAATTAAAATCCCCCAATAAGGTGGTGACACGTGTCACCATCTTATTGAATAATTAATTTATTTTATTAGATTAAAATTAGGACTAAATTGATATGTTGTATAAATATAGAGGACCAAATGTGTAATTATACTAATTTTTTAACACTTCCGTCAACTTTTTCGTTTTTTTAATGGCGTGTGGCTAAGATGAAACAATTTAAATAGTTGGGTGGTGCATTTGCGACAAAAAATAATATAGTGGTCATTTTAACACTAAACTTATAATTCAATGGTCATCTGTGTAGTTTACCCTAAATTTAATGCATATATCCTATTTGTATTGTTTTAATGTATTTAATAGTTAAATGTGGGGATAGGAACCATAGAAATTTGATATGTGGGGAATGGTTTTTTTTAGAATCTGGATTATATTAATAGCGAAAGGAATACAAAGGATTCACACCTTTTACAATAGAAATACAATGCTGAACAAAACAACAAAAATATAAAGGTGTGAAAGACGTTGAACATACCAAACCTAACACTGTCAGAAGAAATCTTCTGAAATAAAAATCCAGAAAAACTATACTTTGCCTTGAGTGCTCTTTGAATATAGCAAAAATTCTTTCGCTACTTGATCTTGGCATGTCGGCACAACCACCAAAGGGAATCATAACATGTATAGCACGGCATCTTTCGTTGAAAAGCGCCCGTTGATACTCGTCACTCGAACGCGTAACTGTCAAAAGACAGACAAAAACTGCTAAAAAGCAGACGAAAGAACTGCCACCAAGCAGACAAAAGAACTGCCATAAAAGCAGATTTGAATAAAAATTCGACAAAGTAGATGAAAAACAAAAAAAACTTGAAAAAAGGAAACATTCATCTGAAAAGATGAATTTATTTATGTACAGATCCAGCATAACGGCCAAAGGCCGCCGCCGGTAAAGAAAAACAATGAAAAAAAAGAAGAAGAACTTGAAATAGTTTGGTAACCGCCTCAGAGAAAATGGAAAAGTGGAGAAGTGGTTTTTTTTTTTTTGATTATTGATGTGGGGAATGGTTTTGAATGGCTTATCTTATGGACGCATGATGGAGATGTGTGGCAAGTGTCTGCAGTTTTGAATCAATTATCTGTATACAAATGAGTTGGTGATTAATTTATGCAACTCGCTCATTTGTTCTGTTACTAATAATTTGGAATTACTAAACCCAATGGATAAGTGAAGGGGGAGTTCTTGAATTGAAAAATTAAGAGATTAATCGGACAAAGACAGTTAATTAAATATAAATGGAAATAAAATGATGAACTATGTTTAATTGTTAAGTGGTCAATTTAAAGTTAAAGATTGAATTGAAGGGTTAAGTTCTAATTTGTTTACCTTTGAAATTGAAAGTGACCTAAAAGATAGTTAAAAAAAAAAGTAGGCCAACACTTTGATTTGTCTAGTTTCAAAACTAAAATTACATAAAAGTAATTGTATCCAAAAATGGGAACTATATTTAATTCACCTAATTCCAAAATTAAGAGGACTTAAAAAACAATAGAATCTAGGCTTAATAGACCGTTTGGCTCTTGAAGTATACACAAAATACCGAGTTGCCCTTAAAGTATTTTTTGAGACTTTTGCACCATGAACTAAAAATCATAACTCCACATGACCCCTTCATTAACCTCGTTTTAAAAAAAATTACTGACCAATTAGAAACTGTAGCGTGTCATTTTGTTAAAAAATAGGCGGACTTAAATAAAATAGGTAAATGTAAGATTTTATTTTTTTTTGTTCATTTTAATCTCTTATTTTAACTGTTCATCTTCTTTTTTCTCTGTTCTTTATTCTGAGTTTTGTGATTTACGTTCATTTCATACCTCTGGTTAGTCCTATGTGTATCATTCGTCCGCATGAGTGTTCTTTTACAACTGAATCATTTACGTAATTTATGACTCAAATGTTACGAAACCAAAAAAAAAGAAAACCAATGATTTATTGTGGCCACGACTGTAATTTCTTTTGAGCACCCACCAACAGTGGGCAAAGCCGGAAAGAAAAGCGGACTGATCATCCGACAAATGAATGTTATATTACTTTAAGAAAATAAAATCTTGAAAAAAATTGAAAGAGTCGGTAAATTCCATTTGCCTAATATCACGAGCTCACAAAATTAAGCACTGATTGGTAAAATAGAAAATTACCACTTTAGGGATAAATTGAAAAAGTATTTCTACTATAATCACTAATTTTGTCCGGTGTAGGTTTATTTTATTTTGTATGTAAATAACAAACTTTTGATTATATGTTATCACCATCCTTAAATAAGGAAACATGTGTAGTGAGCTTTGTTTAAATAATATATCACTTTCCTGAAACCTAAAATAAAAGTGATCTATATGTATGTCACTATTACCATATTATAGTTATCATATGTTAGCATTATTATTGACAATGTTTTTATTATTATTATAACTACTAACATTATTATCATTATTGTTACGGTTATCAATATTAACATATTCTATCTCTATTACTAACATTAATATTAATATTAATATTATTGTTGTTATTATTAATATTAATATAATACTAATTATTATTATTAAAACACATCTGAAAACCTAAAAAAGTATTATTATTATTAGTTAACTAATTAATTAATCAAAGGCCCAATTTAAATAAATAAAAGGCAGCCTATTTACAACCCAAAACTACATGAGGCTCGTTTGGCCTAATTAACACCCAAATCTGATAACACTAACATGTCTCATTCTTTTGTGCACCGCAGGATCACAGCCGTCTGATCTAGAATAGATCCGACGGTCAAAAAATCGGAACCCTTCAGCTGCCTCGGCTCGTACGTGCGATCCACGCGAAGCTCCTCAGGCCCATTGGATGCCCTAGCGCCGCAGGAACCTCAACCGTCGGATCTGGCTTGAACGAGCGGCCATGATTTCTTCTCCATGCGAGTATGATCCACGCACGACCCACCGTTTCCTAGAACGTGCACATGCAAGCCACCGCTCACCCATTTGGCTCCCACACACGATCCGTACCGCCACGTCGGTTGCGACATCCCCTGTCCCCATCCTCTCCTACAGCAGCCACGCATACAAGAAAAATAAAAACGTCAAAAAAGGATGAGTGCAACAAAGGAATGCACAACGGATTTCAGATGAATGCAAACAAAAATCCTAGCAGCCAATAACATTTTCACAAGTTTTTTTATGTAATTCAAAAATCTTGTAATCTCGGGCTATAAAGCCAAGAGAATAGTAATGTAAAAGGAAGCCTCTTTTTTTTGAATAAAAAGGGAAATACAAGCAGAAATGATTAAAGAGGTAATCCATATTTCATCGTTTCATCTTCGCATGACATAAAAAAGGGGGCAGAAAGCGAAAGATTTTTACTTTTTTTACCTCTTCGTCTCCTTTCTTTGAAATGGCTTCTGTCCTTTCACCGACGACAATCTCGACCCTCTCATGGCTTTGAAGGATGAGTCAGTTGAAAGGGATATGAAGTTGTAACGCCCGGGTTTGGGGCCTGAAGGATACTCGGGTCTAAACGTCGGGTTAAGCTAGTTAAAGATAAGCGATTTTGGGGAAACAATTTAAAATAGACCAATTTTAAAATGTTTAAAGAAAAAAGGGGTATTTTAGTAAAATGTAGTCAAATGGGTTTTGAAGATAGGTTTTGAGTTGGAATAAAATACATTACTTCAAAATTTCTATCGCTCATTCTTCCCCCAAAAGTATTTCACGTTAAAACTTCCCAAACCATAGCAACAACCTATTTCTCATCAATCTTCACCATTTGGAAGTTCAAAAAGGTAATCAACTTGATTTCTTAATCATCTTTTCATTTCAAACTTGCTAGTAACACTTTCTTTTCAAAAGAAGGGAGAATTTTCAAGTTCTTCATTTTGGGTAAAAATGGGGATTTTGAGGGGTTTAAGCTCTATGGCGAAAATAGTAGTTTGAGTGAGTTTTAAAGGATGTTTTAAGTTTAAAATGGTACTAAGATACCGGGTTTAACATGAAACCCCAAATTTTAGGGAAATGGGTGATTTTGATAAATGGGCATTTGGGTTTTTGGCTTAGAAATGGTGGAGAAGGGTTCCTAATGCTTTGGAGTATTTGAACAAGGTTTGGATGATAAATTGATGGGGATATGACTGACTTGAGATTAGAGTATGTTCGAGGGTAGTTTGGGTTAGTTTTGAGTAGAAATGAGATACTTGTTGTTGCCAAATTTTGATGGTAATGATTTCAGCAGGTTAGAATGTTGAAAGATGTGTTAATTCCTTGTTTTGATTTGGGTAGAAGCAACAAATAACGATTTGGGTCCTTCAGATGTCACACCGAGAGTTACGAAAGCTTGAAGGAGGACCATTAGCTTGTTTGGGTTTGTGAGCTGGTGAATGGTAATGTTTTAAAGTTTAAATTGATTCAAAGAAGTTTTCTTAGGGGTTTGGGTGGAGCCTTAAGAGCTAACCTAAACCCAAGTGTAAGTTTGCCTAATTTACCTTGTTTCGTTAATCGTTGGTGTGTTTGGATAATTGTGTTGTTGTGTGAAATGTGGATTACTTTTACTCCCCATTCTAATGTTGTTGTGTAGTCGTAGTTGATGCCAAGCCTCACGTGATGGTTAGTCGTTGTATACTGTGATGTGTAGTCCCACTGGTAGTGACTAGTAGATAAGTATGGTGATGTGTAGTCCCATCGGAAAAATGCTAGTTGTGTACGGTGATGTGTAGTCCCACTGGGATAGTTGTTGTTGAGTGGATTGAAAGATCGAAATGAACCAAGAGGGGGTGAATTGGATTTTTAAAGGTTTAGGTGGTGGAATTTGCAAATTAAAAAGATAGACAAGGAATTTTAGAGTGGTTCAAGTTCCAAATGAACTCTACATCCACTACCTTAGCTTCACTAAGGATTTGCAACAATTCCACTAATTGCTCTTCCCCTTTTCTAGGCTAAGGAGGCAACCCTTACAATTTTCGGTTAAATTTTCTACCCAAAATTTAACCCAATCCTCACACAAAGATAACAAAGAGTTTGATGGATAAGATAGTATCTCTCAATACAAATTGTAGCCCAATTACAAGCACTCAAACCAATTGAAAAAGATAAGAATTAAAATTACAATTGGGGTTTCTAGACAATTTTGGGATTTAGGCACAAATGCTTGGATTTGATGTTTGGATGTTTTCTTTTGGATCAATAGTTGTTGCTAGAGCTTTTAGAGGTCCCTTTTATACCTTCTCATTGATTTCTAGCCGTTGTGGTTGTTGCATTCATCAATAGAGTCGCTGGGGGTGTTATCTCACCTAAAAAAATGCAGTCTGCAACCACCCGTTTCGGAACGCGAGAAACTGTTTCGAAACGGACCAAAATAGAAAGAGCCATTGGGGTACATTTAATAGCCTATTTCAAAACGGATTGAACTCGTTTCGAAACACTTTTTCCACTGTCAAGGGTCGTTTCGAAACGGCTTGAACTCGTTTCGAAACGCCTTAACGGTTTCTGAAAAATCAGTTAAAAACTTTGCAACGGTCATATTTTTCAAATCAAAATGAAGAACCGTTTCGAAACACTTGAAGTCATTTTGATACGGGTCTCTATGTTCTAAAGCCATTTCGATACCCTTTTCGGAACAAGGGCTGGCAATGGTGAAAATGTTTCAAAACGCCTTAGGCCGTTTCGAAACAGGGACTCAAAAAACACTATTTGGCTTTAAGAACACTTAGAAAATATTTAGAAGGCTTAGTTTTTAACTTAGGCAGATTCTTTAAATCATATGGGGATATTTGAAGACTTAAAAATTCATTTTGACATTTTCACTTTAGTCCTTGGGTTCTTTAGTTATATCAAAATCAAAATATCGGTTTCACAGTTGTGCATGTGCAAACCATGTTTCGTCTATGCTTGCGTTATTACATCTTTTTCTCAAATGGTTTTGCTTTTAAAATTAAAATATATGTTTTAAACTGCATTGTTGTTGTGTTTAGAGCTCCGCTCACTAAGCTTTTAAGCTTACGCTCTCTTTTTTCCAGCAATGCAGATCGTTAGAGGCTTCGGGAGGCAAGTGAGCAAGGGAGGAGTTCTTGTCAGCTCAAAGTATGGTTTTACTAGTTGTAATAATGCTTAGACGATAGGAATACTAGGCTTTTATGTTAGGGAGTTGGTGTACAAACTCATATATTTTGGCTTTGTTTAAGTTGCTAGCATGTTTTAAATGTTGATACCATGATATGTTGAAGCTTGTTATGGCTTTTGGTAGATTACCTTGCATTTTGACTTGTTGGTGTTTTTGAAGCTAAATGTTCTTGTAAGCCTTGGGTTTGATATCCATTTTGTTGCGTGTATGCATGTTTAAAGATGTGTTTATGATGTTTTGCCACTAGATTGTTTGTATAATAAGTTGTTATGTGGTTTGTGATGTTTCGGGGTAAGTTTTGGAACATTTGAAGATGCCAAAATGCTTTTTCGGGTCAAACTGTGTCCAGGCGTTTCGAAACGCCTGATTTGGTTTCGGAACGATCGAGCTATAGGGGCACCCGTATCGGAACGGGGGTGGTGCCGCTTTGGTACGATTTGCCACTAGAGGTTCCCGTTTCAGAACCATGTAGGGTCGTTCCGGTACATTTGGCCACTGGAGGCTCCCGTTCCGGAACCAGGTGGGGCTGTTCCGGAACGACTTGATGTTGCTTTTTGAATGAAGCCCGCGTTTTGAAACGGGCATGCCTGTTCCAAAACACAAGTAGTTAAAATGGTTAAAAGGCATCTTCGAGGGTTTCCAAATGTTACATTTTAGTCTCTAATGCTCGTATGCTTCCTAAATGAGTTATGTGTGCCCCCTTGTGATAGTTTTGCCTCGTGAGCATGAAATTTGACAAATAGGCTACTTGGTAAGTTTAAATTATTGTAGGCCTTCTGATTTGGTTCGTATTCCACTTTTGTTTTTTTTCCACTGTTGCTTCCACGCATAGAATTAAAAATGATATTTATACATGATAAATAAAAAAAATAGGGTTGCTAATCGGAGTGAGACCCTAACGAGTTTCGCTTCGATTTTCCTCGTGTAACTCGTTCGGTTTGGCCTGTTGGCTAGGCCGGGACGAGGGAGTTACAAAAGTGTTCCTCCTCTCTTTTTTTCGTGACTGTTTTCGAGTCTAGGAAAGGGGATTTTGGTTTCGAGTTTTCTAAAAAAACAAAAGTGAGGGAAGTCTTTTTGGGTGGTGGTCATCGTTTAGGGTTTTAGAACAAAAAGAGGGCGTCTTTTGGGGTCATTTTGAGTCTACCAGTCGACGATTAACGTCAGCCGGCGTTTAGGGTGTCTAGTCTTAGGGTTGTTTTGAGTCTGGGTCTTAGTGAGGCAAAAGGATCATAAATAGTTAAGAAGGGGGCTTTTATAATGTCTTTAGGCTTTAGGTTAAGGTCCAATTTGGCTTTAGTCCCTCCGTGTTGCGCAGTTCGCGCATTTAGGGCTTCCGCGCCTTTAAATTACGTCTTAGGTCCTTAGGTTTTTCTTTCTCTTTGCAATGTCGTCCAGAGTCAAGTTCTTCGTTGGTCTAATCATGCATCTTCCCCTTTGCATTTTCCGCCTTTTTCACTTTAGTCCCAATTCCAGTGCTATTTAACCCTCCCTGTTTTTCATGCATTTTCAATTCAGTCACTATTTTTATTATGTCTTTAACTTTAGCCATGTTTTTTTCTTTTTGTTATGAATGTGGAATATTTGATTATTCGTGGTTAAATGTTTTTTGATTTTGTAAATTATACGTTAGCATGTAAGTAGAATGTATGTTATGTGTGATTATGGCTTTATTTATGGATAAATTGTATGTTGTGGCTTTGTGTGTGGTTTGAGCTTTACAAGTTTGAATATAAAGTTTGTATGACTTAAATGTATAATTTAAGGTTTTAAATGAAATGTGACATGACGTATATGGTAATGATAGGTTTTAAAATGTGAAGTTAATTTCTTTAATGGAGCATTTTTAGCTTGATGAATGATTTTTTATAAAGATCCGCTTTTTGAGAAGTGCAACAAAATGAAAATACTTTATGAAATGCATACATATGCCACGAGTTTTGCCTTAAAACATGTTAATGAACAAGTAATTTGTTAATTTGATTGTTAATGTGGTTTGCTTTATTATTCTTTAGTTTAGGTTTTGGGGTCTTAGGGCTTTAGGTGGCTAGAGTTAGGTTTTGGTCTTGCCTAGATTAGACGGGCTTGGGTTAGCTAATTTGGTCCTCTTAGCGCTTAGCTTAATCGATTTATTTGTCTCGAATCGTGTGTCCGTATCATAGGGACATGGTTCGCACAATTAGGTCGGTTTAGGATAGAGCCTAAATTAAGTTTAGAGTTTTAATTAGTTTAATTAGCTTAAATTCATCTTTACCTTATTGAGATGGATATTAAGCCGTCAAATCGGTTAGCCGTTCTAAATCTTTTAAAATGAATTTAACACCAAATCTAAATGGGTAAAAGCAAGATGTTTCATAATTTATTAGTGTTCTCTAGTTTTTAGGATCTAAGTGATTTAGGGAAATATTAGAAATACCTAATCTATAATTAGAGCACTAATTGGACTCCCATAATTTGTGCCTTTTAGGATAGGGCCTTGGGCGGATTTTCGTGTGATTATCTTAAAAGTTTCTCCATGAAATGCGCTTATATTTGTCATTCATGAAACCATTAATAATTTGGCATGTCAATTAATTAATTTAAAACGTACAATGGAGATGTATCTATTCACCGTCTCTAGGTAAACGATAATTAAAAATAGAAATATCATGTAATCATTCCTAAATGCTTGCATCATGCATAAAATGACGTACGTGATCCGAACCTTAAACTAACACGACAGTTAACCTTATATGATGTCGGTTTAGTCTATGGTTTGGTGTACCATCATCCTTTTTAATTAAATGCTTAATTAATTCTAAAGCCACAATTTGATAAAGCCCGCACTATTTATGTTAACCTTTCACTTAAGAACATCTAATTAAATTCACTTTAGACTTTAAGTAATTTCTATCGATTAAGGGCAACAAGTAATTTTGTGTCGATTTCCGGGCGTGATGGGGGTGCTACCCTTCCCCACGCGTAACCAACTCCCGAACTCTTTTTAAATCAAATCTCTGGTTTTGTGGTGTTCGATCTACCTTAGTGGCCAGTAGCGACTCCAAATTTTCACCGTTTTTCAAAATTCGAATTTTCCCCTTTTAAGAAGCCTTTTTTTCAAAAGGTAGGACGTTTAAAAGTTTCGTTTTCTAGAAGAAAAACGTCATTACACCTACAACAGGCTTGAATTTTAGGTTAGATAAAATTATAAAAAATATCATCATATTAGAAACATAGAAAATAACAAAAATATCATCATATTAAAAACATATTACAAATATCAAAAATTCGAATTTAGTATTTATTAAATTTATTTTAATTGGATAAAAAGATTTTTTTCAATTAACAAAAATATCATTATATTTAAATTTTGGACTAAATTATAAAAAATAGAAACTAATAGGCTTGAATTTTAGGTTAGATAAAATTATAAGGACTAAAATTAACAAAAATGTCATCATATTAAAAACATAGAACTAAATTATAAAAATTAGAAAGAAATATGACTCAATTTCGGGTTAATAAACATTTTTATAGACTAAAATGAACAAAAAGTAAAATTTGGCATACTTAACTTGTAATTTACCCATATTTAAGTCAGCTTATTTTTTTTAACAAAATGACACGTGACAGATTCAGATTGGTCAGTGAATTTTTTTTAAACGGAGGCTAATGGAGGGGCCATATGAAGTCACAATTTTTAGTTCAGGGGGCAAAACAACCCAAAAAATACTTTAGGGGTCAACTCGATATTTTGTGTATACTTCAGGGCCAAACGAGCTATTAAGCCTAGACTCTAAAACAAATCTAAAACATTAGGGAGAATGAGACTTAATTTGTCTAACTGCAAATTAAAAGGACTTAAAAATAATTAAACCAAATCATTCCCAATTGCCCATCTCACCTTACACATTGCTCCGTCCCTTGTCTTGGCATGTTGATTTTTAATTTATGTTCGGGATTTGTGGCTCTTCATTCAAAAAATATCGTCTCTAAAATTTGAAATTATATTCTTTCTTTGAGAGTACAGTTTGCCTTGCCATAACACCCAAGTTGTTTTGATGAACTTTTTACTGGTAATTTAGATTCTTTAAAATCATTTTCCTCTGAACTTTCTTTTTATCTCATTAAATTATGTGTTTCCTTTTGGTATGGCAAAGAATAATCTCCTATTAGAGTTGATGAATGTAAAACACAAGATTAAGATATGCATCTGAACCGTGTTGGTTTTCCCAACTCCTACAACCAATGCAACCCAATAATTAATGATTCCATCTAATGCCAAATCCTGAGGCAGAAAGCTACATGAAAAAAGTTCCCACTCCTCAGCCATAATTTTATATGCTGAGAGTTCTGTAAAAAAAAATTATATGCTGAAAGACCATCACCAGTCCAAGACCACACTTGGAATTTCATACTTGATATTCTATAGGGGCCCTAAAGCAAATTTGTCAGGTAAGAGTCCATCAACGGAGCAAATGACTATTCTACTACAAATGCAATTATATTTAGTGTCAAGTTATATTACATCTTAAAGACAATTATAATGCATGTAGATGCGAAATATACAATATATGAATTATTGGGTCTGTACGATAGCAAGGACGAAGCCATTAGTCCCAAATTTTTTTAGTATAATAGTATTTCAAGTCTTTTTTAGTTTAAATATTAGACAAATAAGGTCTTTGTCCCTCTTAATTTTTAGATTTAAAGGTTTAATAAACTTTTGTCTCTCTAGATATTTGATCCTAGTTCCGTCCCTGACGAACAATATTGCATAAGAGAGGGTATAAGAGATGAAAAAGGATAGAGGAAGTGTGGCTCACCAAATTACAACGAAGCATACCATAGGCTATAATAGAGGAGATCTATGTCTATCTTGGATTAGATATCCTAGTGTTGGCTTTTGCTTGCTGTTGCCTCATCTCTTCTTCCCACTGGATAACATCATAGCACCACTTCATCATTCTTTTGGGGTAGTGGGGCTTAGCCAGATTGGCTAACTGCCATTAAGACCCCCACCATCCCCACATGCACTTTTCCCCTTTATTACTTTTTCTCTATTTATACCCCCCATTGAATGGGAGAAAAGAAAAGAAAAAAAGAACAAGGCGTTTGAGAAGACATGGAAGTGGCTGTGCATGAGGTTGAAGATGATGTGTTTTTTGCAGACTTAAGCAAGCAAATCTCTTTGCTAATCATGGATGATGATAACGATGACCCAGTTGCTACATACCCTTCAGTTTCTTTCCAGGTTTATTAAGCATATATTTTCCATGTCCTGCATTTCTCTAGTATCATGACACTTATCATATATATATATTGGGATTTTCAGACGTTCTCTGGAGCATATTATCAAACACCTCGCCCTCAACATCTTGAAGAGCAATTCTGCATAAGAGAATGCAAAGGCACAGGAGTTTTTATCCCAAGGTCATTGCAGCCAACAAGGAAGCACGGGCAAAGAAGATCCACTTCATTCAACACCAAATCGAACAGGCACAAGTATAATAACGGTACAAAAATGGCTTCTCGACAGTCTTTCAATGATCCTTTTTACCTGAGGAAAGGCTAAGGATACACATCTTGTTCAACTGTTTTACTTGCCAAAAAGATTTTCCAAATGTAAGCAATGGGTTCTGGTTCTGATTAGTGAGACCCGAAGAGGCTCATCAAAGGGCCAGTCTCTCTAAATCATGGAAATGTATGTAAACTATAGGATAACTATGACCCTCTCGGGTAAAGAGAGGTTTGGGAAAAAATTAGAGGTTTGAAGCATAATCAGAGGTTTAACCAGTCAAATCTGCTCATATTGTTATTTGGTAAATAACGGATTAAAAGAGCGGATTGGAATGAAACTGCTAATTTTGAAAAAGCTCATAATAAGAGCTTTTTGAGATTAGAGGTTTGATATTAGAGTTGTAAAGACTCTTTTACCCTTACCAGTTATCAAAAATCTCAAAATAACCTAAATTAAATATATATATTTTTTAGCACGAATCAACTTGTCTCAGTGGTTAAAGGAACGATTGTTGTTCCTAGAGGACACGGGTTCGAGCACCAGCAGCTGCAGCAGGGTAATTGAGCGTTCATTGTCAAATGGTTGAGAGTATATTATTTAGAATAGATACTACTTGTAATCACCTTAGCTTTCATAAAAAAAAATTCTATTTTTTTTATTATTACATATTTATATGTGTATTTAAATTTATTAATTAAATAAATTATATTAAAATAATTATATAAATAGTAAATTAATCTATAAATCATTTGAATATGTTTAGAAAAGTTATATTAAAATAATTTTATAGATCTAATTAATAATAATTAGATACAAAATATTGATAACTAATAAACTATTCAAACAAGTATTGAATATAATCATATCCTTATATGTTATTTTGCTTGTTTAAATAATCTATCAACTATCAGTTAATTTTACCAAACACTTTTATACAATCAGCTAATACAATACGCTAGTCAAATCAGCTAATGCAATCGGCTATTAGCTATTAGCTAATGTAATCAGTTATCCGCTAATTGCCAAACAGAGACTATGTATTTGTGCACGTGATGTAATTGGTAATATGTATTGATTTATTAATGTTAAGAGATTTCTTTTATTTTTTTAGATAAATTATTAGGGATGTTATTTTGTTTTGTTTGATTTTGATTATTAATTTTTTTTAAAATATATATTTCAGTCTTTCATGTTATCAATTTGTTATGATTTACTCGTTAATGACATTGACACGTTTTAATTTATAATTTGACCCTTAGCTTTTGAAAGTTAATTTTTTACTAGATTCAAAAAAAATTTAAACTATTTCCACTCCTCCAACCCAAACCCTAGATTGGGTAATGCAAATAAGAAAATGTAACATTGACTAGATATCATTTTTTAAGTATAAATTGGAGCGGATGGTTAAAGACTTATGTTGACATTCAATCTCTTCCCTTAGGTCCTGAGTTTTATTCCAGTAGGAGCAATCCCCCTTCTCCATCCCTTAGCTAGAAATTGTTCAAAAAAAAGTGTATAAATATAACTGTTGGAAACCCGACGACCCAACACACCCACTATGGAAGACCTAAGACTGGCTACTAGTACTACACCAACTCCTTGAGTCGATTAGCCTTTCTATCTTCTAATTTCTTAGTGCACAATAACTTAGGCGGCAGTGCGAACCATACATCATTTAGGCGGTAGAACCGCCCATATATTATTTAGGCGGCAGAGCCGACCATATAACTTAAGCGGCAAAGCCAGCCATATAGTAATCAATTTAAGTGCACTAAGAAATACATAAACTAAGGCTCAACCGGGAAACTTCTAATTACAAAGGGAAATAACACTTTTATTAATACACCAAATAATATTCAAAATACATACCTCACTAATCACTAGCACTCCACTCACCCACGTCACTCACTCTCTCTCTCTCAACTTACCTCAACTTGTACACACGTCACTAACTATCTCAACTTTCACACTCTTGTGCAAAATGGCATACCCTATTTATAGCTTTTACTATGTCGCTGAATCATAGATATTTACATTATTATATTATTATTATAATAACATGTGGATGATGCTTTAAGCTTTTAGAAATATCTAGAAGCATGGAGAAAGAAGTCGGTGCTTCTCAACACTCCCTCTCAACGACTTCTTTCTATAGATGATTTGTAGATTATTCTGAGTGTTTGACTTATCTTCTCAAATTTTGGTCTACTCAAAATCTTTGTGAATATATCTGCAAGTTGTTCATTTGTCTTTGATGGCATCGTCTTGTCTCCCTTTCAAGGATCTCTTTGACGAACTTGTTTGTTGCTCTATTGTCGACTAAGGCACGTACTAGTTGTCCTCCAATCTTCACTTGCTCGAACAAAAACCCTTTCTTTTCGGATGTAGGCACAACGTCATTAGCCTTGATAGAGTTGAGGATATGGAGAGATTGCATACTCATATCACTTTGTTGTTGAGTAACTTTCTCTCTTCCTTTGTCGTCTCTTTTTCCCTTGAAGGTTTCTTCATTATACGATGGCTTCAATCTTTGCTTTTGTGTGATTTATTTCTTCCCACACTATGACCTTTGTTCCCCTTTTACTTGGAGCTCTCACTTTTCTTAAATTTGGTGAGGGATTCAAAAATATCAATGGTGCAAACTTCCTTCTTCATTTTGCTATGCTTACGCCACAACCATAGCATCGCAGTATCTTCCAAATAAAGTAAGACATTGTCGATCTTTCTAGCATGGTTGATCTTCCTAGCATCCTTCATGACGTTTCTAGCTTGGATGTATTGTTCCAAGATCCTCGAGAAGTTATCTTCATCTTTCGTGTTCTTAAATTCTTTATTAGACTTGAGTTTAGAAATTTCTACCATCGAAGAAGATGGAATTGAGACGAATGAGGTAGCTCCCCCTTCTTGAGCTAGTTCCTTCCTAAGAAGCATCATCTCCTCCCTCATATTATCCAATTCTCCATGTGCCACCTTAAGCTCTTCTCTTAGAGCTTTGTTCTTTTTCTTAAGGATAATGATTTCACTACAAAAAGTCTCACACTGTTGTGAACATTTACCTATAGCCTTATTTAGGGCTCCCAACATTTCTTTGCGAAGCTCGTCGACTTCCATTTGGCTTGGATGAAGCCCCTCAGATGTAGGTTGATATACAATCGTCTTCCATAGAGTATTATCTTTCGAGGGTGAGCTTTCTTTTTCTTCACTTGAATCTGATGCTTGCTCTTCTCCTTCATTGTTATCTTCTACAATCTCTTCTAAACCTTGAAATTCTGGAAGTTCGTTCCTTTGATGTGACCACCAGGAATAATCTTCATCAAACACCACATTCCTTGAAGCGTAGCACTCGTAATTGGTTGGATCACAACATCTCCAACCTTTTTGTACATCATTTATGTCTTGCAGCTTCTTCTCATCATTGGTCATATGACCGGAGCACCCAAAATAGACGATCCAATCCTTCTTATAGTTAAGTTTTGACTCCATGGTTGTTACAAGAGCTGGTTCTTCCATGTCTTCTTCGATTTCTTATTCATCACTGTAATTCGTCTTTGAGCTTGTGGTTGCTACAAGAGATGATTCTTTTATGTCTTCTTCAACAAAAGTCCATCTTCTACTTCCCATTCTTCCTTGCTGATGGAAGTATCCAACATGACCTCACTCTTCTTCTCTTTTGTGGTGCTCATGTTTCCTTGAAAAGTCTGTCTCTTGGGCAATTTGCAATCTCGAGCAAAGTGGCCCTTCCTTCAACAATTGAAGCATTCACCACTTTGTCTTATGTGATTCTCTTCGTACTGTTGGTGATAGTCTTCTTTTCCATGTCGAGCTCCCCCTGAAATGTTACTTCTATATCTCGAGTGAAACTTGTCTCCTTGTGTCCTCATTTCCTTTGCCACGCCTTGTCTTCGTGGCATACCTTTCTTCTTGCTAGTGAAGGGTGCCTCCTCTTCGTCTTTTTTATTACTTTGCTCATATGTTTGGCTAATGCTTCCTGATTAGCCAACAAGTTCTCTAACTCCACTAAGGATGATTGAGTAGGTCATCCCCTTACAGCGACAATAAATGCATTATACTCGGGTCTTAGGCCATGTATGAGAATTCTCTTCATCTTGGACCTGCTCACCTTCTCCTCTGGTGCAAGTTGAGATATCTCGCGACAAATAGATTTCACCTTGGTGAAATACTGACCAATAGATAAGTTTCCTTGTGAAATACCCGTGAGCTCATTTTCCAAGAGTTGGAGGCGTGCTTTATTCTTTTTTGAAAATAACTTCGCTAAAGTTTCTCAAGCTGCCTTTGGTGTTTTGTCATCATGAATATGCTCCAATAGGTACTCCCCAATTGTGATCTTTAACACATATAAAACCTTCCCAACCTTGATCTTCCATTTTCTCAGGGCTTCAGCATTCTCACTCGGTGGAAGAGTTGTGTCGGTGCCGGCGACTATTTCTCACAAACCCTAACCTTGTAGGTACTCTATGCATGTCTCCCAATAACCGTAGTTATAGTCATTGAGCTTCCAAATCTCGTTGTTTGTGCTTCCAAAGTCTGTCATACTAACTAACGACGACGTCCACTAAGCTTGGTTCCAAACCAATAGCTTTGCAGTCCCTGATTGTATTCTAGAAGAGTTTCCTCTTAGCACCTTGATGTAACACCGACCAATGTAAGCATCCAACGTTTACCGAAGCTTTCTTCACTAGTAACAGTCCCGGACCGCCTGCTCTGATACCAATCGTTGGAAACCCGACGGACCCTACACACCCACTATGGAAGACCTAAGACTGACCACTAGTACTACACCAAATTCCTGAGTCGGTTAGCCTTTCTATCTTCTAATTTCTTAGTGCACAATAACTTAGGCGGCAATGCCGACCATACATCATTTAGGCGGTAGAACTAACCATATATTATTTAGGCGGCAGAGCTGACCATATAACTTAGGTGGCAAAGTCGGCCATATAGTAACCAATTTAAGTGCACTAAGAAATACATAAACTAAGGCTCAACTAGGAAACTTCTAATTACAATGGGAAATAACACTTTTATTAATACACCAAATAATATACAAAATGCATACCTCACTAATCACTAGCACTCCACTCACCCACGTTACTCACACTCTCTCTCAACTTACCTCAACTTGTACACACGTCACTAACTATCTCAACTTTCACACTCTTGTGCAAAATAGCATACCCTATTTATAGCTTTTACTATGTCGGTGCATCATCGATATTTACATTATTATATTATTATTATAATAACTTATGGATGATGCTTTAAGCTTTTAGAAATATCTAGAAGCATGGAGAAAGAAGTCGGTGCTTCTCAACAATAATAGTTTGAACATACATTCATTTAGCGATTATAAACATATCAAATGTCAACGCGTGTTTTCAACACAAATTTCTTTTTGGGTAAACTATGCTAGGTACCACCGAACTATAGAGGGTGACTCGTTTTTAGCACCGAACTTCAAATTGGTCCAAATTTAGCACCAAACTTTACTTTTCGACTCGTTTTTACCACCGCACCGTTAACTTTCTAACGTCGTGATGACTTGGATGCCAGACCAAAATGACGTCGTTTTGCTAGAGGAAAATATGAAAAATCATGCGAACAATGGAATTCGAACAATTGTAACCCCCTTAGCCCAGTCTAGACGGTTGGCCCGAACCAAGGTGATTACACGGGGAAAACCGAAGCCAACTCGTTAAAGATGACTCCGATTGACGACCCTTTTTTTCTTTATCTTTTCTAAATGCAATTAAAGTCCTATGTGACCACCAAGGAACATAAGAAGAAACGGCACAACGATCGGATATCAATTATGGATTTAATTACGTACTTTTGCCTTTTAGGGACCAAATTGTAATTTTCTAGATTTACAAAGACTAAACATATTTTTAAGTTACCAATCCAAAATTAATCATGTAAAAAGCTAGCGCGTCAAATTTCAACTCAAACGGAACATCCAAGCTCAACCAATTAAACTTAAAATATTCAGGGACTAAAACGTAAGATACAGAAACATGAATCAATTCAAATTCAATTCCAATGGTCGGGTGTTTCGAGACACAAAGCCCGTATCAGAACGGTCATATCGAAACCAAGTTGACCGTTTCGAAACTCAGGTGCGTTCTGAAACCCGTATCGAAACATAGTTTTCTAGTAGCCAAAACGTTCCTGAACGTTTCTACCCGTTTCGAAACCTTATGACCATTCAAGGCCACCGTTCCGAAACAAATAAGGGCATTCCGATAGGCCTTGCCCTGCAACTACATACTTTGCTGGTTTTTCTCACCTAAACACCTCCGAGAATGTTCCAAAACATGCCACAACATACAATCAACATATATAAGCAGCAATGATCAAGATTATGAAGTATGAACTAAAACCTAGCATCAAACATGCATATATAGATTCTAAAGGCATGCTTCCTAGTCTTCAAAACCATACAAACGCTACAAGCCACATTCAAGCACAAACCAAACCTTAAAGACCATTTACATCTTAGAACCCATATTAAACTTGCAACAACCACAGGAAGTTCAAAATACATCTCCCAAAACAACCATAGATCCCTCATTGCCAATTATCATTACTAAAGTAAACGTAAAACGTCACCATACTTGAGCTTTTCAGTTCCTTGGAAATCCTTAGCCTCCTTGCTGCCCAAAAGCGTCTCAATTATCTGCATTGTTGGTAAAAGAGAGTGTAAGCACATTTGCTTAGTGAGGCAAGCTCTAAGAAAAACTAACACAACAATACAACTTTAAAACTCATTCTCAAAAACCATTTTCTACAACATGCTCTTTCCATCTCATGCTTGAAAACCCTTCAAAGCAAATCTTCATTTGTAAATCACATGTACCATCAATCTAACTCATGCATTCAACCAATGCAAATATCATTGCAAGGTTATACACATGCTTAATGTAAATAAAAGCATTTCATAAACCTCAAATCTCATATGCATTTCTCATAGCATAAAACATCTCAACATTTGGTACATGTGAATCAAATACAATCTCATATATTGGCATTTCATATTATATCTTTACACGGATATACGGATTAGCTTGACTTAAAGCCAAGTCCTACCCGGGTGGAATCTCACATCACCGGACTCTCATGGCAGTATCTCTCTTCGCCACAAAGCTTGGGTGTTTCACCAAGACCTACCCCAATGGTATCTCTCATCATCGGATTCTCACTTTGGATCGGGATGGTACTACCCCCATTGCTCGACTCCAAAGAGCACATACGAATTTTTAGTTTATGGTGCACTTTTATCCTATTGGTCGACCAATTATATCCGGTAATTATCTCATCATTTATGCCAATATATCACATTAAAATCATCATCTCACCTACTGTTTTGATGCAACATTTCTCAAATCATTCTCATCCCATTTCAAAACCACAATTCATGCATTTCATTTAGTCAAAGTCTCAAAACTCTTTACATAAACATGCTATCTCATGGGATCAACACATAACATCTTCTCATGTTATAAACCATGCATAAAACAATAGGAATTTGTAAATCTCAAAACAAGAGCATATTAAAAGCATTTAGGGGCATCAACCACATATCGAGAGCAAATCTAGCCATACTTACTTCTAAACTTAGGATGGTGTTTCAAACCAAACCTAAACCCCCAAACCTTGTTTCCTTGTCCCTTAAGGACTTCTAAAACCATTCGCACTCACCGATTACGTTTCGCTTGCTTGTCGAAACGATTCCTAGGCTTTCGGCACTTCCGGATCAACACCAAAAGTGTCCGAAGATGTCTCCCATGTTCAGTACACATAAGAGTAGAGGATTAATGCATCATCATGCATTGAAATCACCAGCCACTCATTCAAACTCGCTGCACTACCCAAAAACACCATTTCGGTTATCCGAAATAACCGAAATCACCTCCAAACTTTCTCAAATCAAAGCCCAGCCAAGATCTATCAATTCTAACCACTTCTAAACCTCAATCAACATCAAAAATCATCATAAATGCGTCTTTATATCTCCAGCAATGACAGGTCACCAAAAACACTCCAAAAACCACCAATCTAACATCTCAAACTTAGGAATCCAAACCTATTCGGGATTTACTTGTTAAAACCTTGTAGAACTAATGTTTTGATATAATAATTGAAAAATGTTTTGGACTAATTTGAAAAGAATTTAAAACCTGTTTTTAAGTCCAAACAACTTGAATTTATGTTTGAGGTATTTTAAGAGGTTTTTGGCAAATATTTTTCATGTTTTTAATAGCCAAACCTGTGTTTTTAGAGTACCCGTATCGATACGGTAAACCCCCGTACCGATACCTTTTTGCCCCAATTTGGCCACTGTCAAAACCCGTATCGATACATGCCTTTGCCGTACCGATACGGATCGGGATCGTTTCGATACGCCAAGTAAGCGTACCAATCCCTTTTTAACCACCCCAACTGCTATTTCCCAACGGCCATTCAAAAGTGAACCCGTACCGATACGCCCTCAAGCGTATCGATACGCCTAAGCTGGCAAGAGCCCAACGACTAGTTTCTGATGAAGGCCGTACCGATACGGTTCCACGCGTATCGATACGAATAGCTGCAGAACAGCATTTATGAAGGAAAATAAAGTCCTCAACGACTCCAATTCATCCCCAACGGCTAGTAACGACTACAAACTCATTTGGGAGTATAAAAGGGACCTCCAAGCATCAAGAGAAGGCTAATGCTCATATTGTCAAACATCAAATGATCAAAAAGTGTCTTAGTGCTTAAATTGTCAATTCTTGTATAGACAAACACTAGTGAGCTAAAATTTTCAAATTTGCTCAAGTATTTTAGGTTTTGGGTGAGTGCTTAATTGTGCAAACAAACACCTATTAGAGGGTTTTAAGTTTGCTTCTTGTGTCTCTTTGTAAAGAGGGTTTCAATCAAGGCTTTGGGTAGAAAGCTTGATTGGTTGTAAGGGTTTCCTCCTAATCCTAGAAAAGGGGACGAATCAATAGTGGATTGATTGAGAAATCCTTAGTGGGGAGCTAAGGTAGTGGATGTAGACCTTGGTTAGAAGGTTGAACCACTATAAATCATTGTGTCTATTTGCATTCTAGCTTCCACAACCCTTCCACCCAATAATTCACCTCTCCACCACTTGGTGAGCTAAATTGGTTGATCGAATCGAGCCCCACACAACTCAACAAACCTCCTTTTCAACATCAAATATCATCCAAAATATATTAAAAATCAACCTCAAAATAGATCCTAACAAAGAAATACGAAAATCACCAAGATCTCATCAAGAATCTTGAAATTAACAACAATTTCATGTTGACAACATTAAAACAACTCAAAAACAATCAAAAAAGGATTGATAACTTGGTAATTTTAGTAAAAAACTGATCATTAGAGGAGAATGACGAAGCTTACCTCTAATGGTTGATTTCTCCTTAATTTGGGCAAGATTTCTTGGAAATCCAAAGCAAAAACAAGAAGAATTTGGTGAAGTAAAGACAGGAAATCCTTTGGAAGATGAATTCTCAGCAAATGAAATTAAAATCAGAGATTCTTTGGTGAGGAAAAAGTGTTTGGCTGATGGGAAGTTGAGAGAAAATGAAATGAGAGAAAACTAACGTAAGGTAGTTATGAAAAAGTCAACTTTGATTTCCTTTTTAATTCCTTTTTATTCTTTAATTAAAACATTATTAAAAACTCCCAAATTAAAGAGAAATATGATAAAAACATTTGATAAAATTAGCTCCTTAAAGATTCAAAGTTTCAATCCTTTATAAAATAGTCACTAGTCAACTTTTGCAAAAACTGCAATTTGGTCACTACACCGAAATGTAGTATTTCCAAACCACATTTTTTAAAATTGTCTTCAGTATAAACATTTATATAATAAATTATGATTTTTTGTTATTTTTTCATATTTTTAAAGCATCCCGAACTAGGTGTTCCCTAAACCTACCTTAAAGATTCGAACCATCTCTGACCGGTCCGATTCAACATCAAAACTTCTAGGCCCAAAACCAGGGCGTTACAACAATGAACCTTTGGAATCAAAGGCATCATCTTGACCACTAAGCCACCTTAGCATCTTTGTTTTATTTCCAACACAAATAATACATATTCTAAACTGCAGTTTATCATATAAATAATATTACTCTATATAAATAATATAAATATATTATTTCTAATATAAATAGGTTAGAAATATATTACTATATAAATAAAAAATAAAATAACAAATATATAAATATTTTTATATTATAACTAATATTAAATATATAAATATATAAATATATTATTATAAAAATAAAAGACTAATTTTTAAAACTCTAAAATTTTCAAAAATCCCAAATTCCAACCAAACCTTAAACTCTAAACCCTAAATTATTTATAAATTTTAGGGTTTAAGGTTGGTAGTTTAGGGTTTAGGGTTTAAGATTTTGTTGGGTTTTTGGGTTTTTGAAATATTATTATAAAAACTAAAAGAATAATTTTCAAAACCCAAAATTTTCAAAAAGCCTAAATTCCAACAAAACCTTAAACTCTAAACCCTAAATTATTTATAAATTTTAGGGTTTAAAGTTTGTAATTTAAGGTTTATGGTCTAAGATTTTGTTGAATTTTTTGGGTTTTAAAATTGTAGAACTAATGTTTTGATATAATAATTGAAAAATATTTTGGACTAAGTTAAAAAGAATTCAAAACTATTTCCAAAGTCCAAATAACTTGAAACTATGTTTAGGGGATGTTTTTAAAGGGTTTTACATGTTTTTCAAAGTTAAACTAAAGAAAACATTCCAGGCGTTTCGAAACACCCTTAGCTGTTTCGATACGGGGTCTTCCAGTAAGCAAAACCCAGATGCAGGGCTAGTGGTATCAAAACCACCTTGCTGGTATCGAAACCAGCCTGACTTTTTCAACCTTCAACGGCTAGTTCTGAACAAGGGCGTTTCGAAACGGGTTCGAGCGTTTCGATACGGAGAGCTGCAGAATTGCATTTATGGTGGAAAATTAAGTCTCCAACGGCTCCAATTCAACACCAACGGCTAGTAACGACTACAAACTCATTAAGGGGTATAAAAGGGACCTCCAAACATCAAGTAATGGTTAATGCTCATATTGTCAATCAACAAATGATCAAGAATTGTCTTAGAGCTTAAATTGTCATTTATTGTATAGACAAACACTAGTGAGCTAAAATTGTCAAATTTGATCAAGTGTTTTAGGTTTTGGGTGAGTGCTTTAATTGTGCAAACAAACACCTATTAGAGGGATTTGTGTTTGCTTTATTTATCTCTTTGTAAGAGAGGGTCTGATCAAGGCTTTGGGTAGAAAGCTTGATGGGTGTAAAGGGTTTCTTCCTAAGCCTAGAAAAGGGGACGAATTAATAGTGGATTGATTGGAAATCCCTAGTGGGGAGCTAAGGTAGTGGATGTAGACATTGGTTAGAAGGTTGAACCACTATAAATCATTGTGTCACTTATCTTTTTAGCTTCCACACCACCTTCACCCAAAAAATTCACCTCTCCACCACTTGGTGAGTCTTATCGGTTGAACGAATCGAGCTACTCACAACTCAACAAAATATTATTATAAAAACTAAAAGACTAATTTTCAAAACCCAAAAATCCAATAAAACCTTAAACCCTAAACTACAAATCTTAAACCTTAAAATTTATAAATAATTTAGGGTTTAGAGTTTAAGATTCTGTTGAAATTTGGGTTTTTGAAAATTTCGGGGTTTAAAATTAGTCTTTTATTTTTATAATAATTTATTTATTTATTTATATATTTAATTTTATTTATAATATAAAAATATTTATATATTTTATATATTTTATTTATTATTTATATATAAATATATTTCAAATATATTTATATTAGAAATAATATATTTATATTATTTATATAGAGTAATATTATTTATATGATAAACTGCAGTTTAGAATATACACTATTTGTGTTGGAAATTAAACAAAGATGCTAAGTTGGCTTAGTGGTCAAGATGATGCCTTTAATTCTAAAGGTTCTTGGTTTAAATCCCATTGTCCACGTGATTTTTCATATTTTCCTCCAGCAAAACGACGCCGTTTTAGGCAATTTAGTATCAAAATAGCGGCACCAAAAACGACATCGTATTGGTCTAGCGTCCAAGTCATCGCGGAGTTAGAAAGTTAACGGCGCGGTGGTATAAACGAGTCGAAAAATAAAATTTGGTGCTAAATTTGGACCAATTTAAAGTTCGGTGGTAAAACCGAGTCACCTTCTATAGCTCGGTGGTACCTGGCATAGTTTACCTTTTTTTTTTCAAGAATATTATTTTAAGAGCAAAGATGTCTAAATAGATGCACCGCCTTCCATAAATAATTTTTCAAGAATATCATTTCAATAATAATTTTAAAAAAATATTTTTAGGAAAGCATGGATATAGGGGCAATATATTTGAAAATTGATTAGGTATTTATATTTGATAGGACTGAAATTTTATTTGATAAATCATCGAAAATTCTCGATATTTATCCTTTGAAAAATAATTAACAAAAAAATGTTGAATGTAAATGTAATACAACGTTCAAAGTGTTGAAGAGGAATGGAGGTTGACACGGTGGTTGAGGACTGAGGAGCTTCTTAAATCTTGATAATTAAAGGGTGCTAGGATTATACCACTGTTTAGTAGGCCGATGAGTGTCTGTTTGTGTTTGGAGAAGGCCTCATCCTAGGTGAATCATTGGAATCCTCCTTTAGGTGAGGAGTTAGGCTAAACTTGGAATATATATTGGTTAAACGGAAAGTTGCAGTCATTGGTGATTTGAAAAGATAAATGATTAGACAAAAAGAACAGTGGTATGAGGTTCAAAAGTATTCCCTAGGGTATATATGTCTCTGACTACAGGTTCTTTATTTTGTAGTTAGTGTCAGTCTTAAGTTTAATGACTATTGATGGGACTTTCAGATAGTAGAGTCAGCTGGTAAACTAAGTAAATTTGACAACAGTCGAGACAATAGGTCTTGATAACGATCATGTCGAGGTATTGTAGCTGAGCCCTAAGACATCTCAAAGAAATTCTAAAGATTTCAGGACTCATGCGGAGGAGTAACAACGGAAGACTCGAAGGGTCAGGTACAACAAACATAATTATTTCAAGAAAAACGAAGAATAGAAGCAAAAAAATGGACAATAATTTTCCTTCTCTTGTTATTTCCGGATCAACTTACATTTGCAATTATTCTGATAACGTTACAATGAAGGCCAAGCCTACCCCCTTGTTATTACAGTTCCATATGTCCACCCAACAGGCTCATAGAATGGTCTTGCTCTATTTCAATGATTAATTAACAGAACTGTTGTGGAAAGTAATGATAAAATACAAATAAACAAAGGTGGTTGTACCTCCTGGCATTTATTTTAATTATCCAGGAAGCAACAATGTGCTGCTACATCAAAACCTTGTTAGCTAGCATATTCATCAAAGTGAAGAGTTCTATTTACACTGTACGAAGTTTGTCATCTTCAGTTGAATCTCTTCCTTGATTATATCAAAAACTTCAATGAAGTCTCCTGTTTCTTTCAGTCCAAACATGATCACATTCCATATAAGCTTCAAGATGGTAATGGTAGGGAGAAGCCGTCTGCCCTTGAGCTTCTGAATCGTCCAGCTAAGAACATTATTCCATACGGGGTCTCCCTGATAGTTGGAATTGCTGCATAATCTGAATCCTTAAGATCCTGTAAAAACTGCAATCACAAAATAGGTGATCTCGAGATTTCTGATCTGCAAGGAAAAGAATACAATGGACAAACTCCAGATTTCTACCCTCTTTATTGCTTATCAGTGCACAATATAATTTCTTTCTACAACCCACTCTCTTCTTGAATACTATGGGCATTATGGAAAGGATAAACATATATAAATTCAGATTCCATATCTTCATTTTTTTACCTGTTATACAGGTCATGATATTCAAGTAGACCAAATAATGGCTTAAATGAATTTCTTTAATGCAACCCTGAGCTTAGCAATCAAATCCTTATCAGCTAGTAGGAATAAGAAGGAAAATGAAATTCGATACTCAATATGCAAGCTCTTGGCAAGATCTTCCAACTTACCCGTGACTAACTCCTCAAATCCTCTCTAGAGTAGCAAATCCATTTAGTAGTTGCAGCACCTTTGCATGCATGCTACTCCAACAGCATCCATATGGTTTTGGCTGCAAGGCAAGGAAAGCAAAATAGCCTTGATAGTACAACGTAAAAGATCGAGAAATTTCACCAGCTTTATCTCCAAACATCAACTCTGAATAGCAAAACCATGTTTAACTCACATTGTCTGCTTTCGTTCCTTTAAGCTCTGTATTTATAATGAGTTGCACAATGACAAACTTCTAAGAATTTATTTGTCAACTATACAGTTGGCACCACATCATTTAAATTCTGTACCAGGAGTTTGAAATATGAAGCAAATATCCAGCAGCCTCAATACGCGTAATATGTCACCACCGCATCTCATCTCAATCATTTAAATGGGTGGCAATGTCAGACACATATCCAGCACCCTTAATATGCATAATCAAATTGCCCAAAACTAAATATATTAAATTGGACTCATGATGAGTTATATCCCTCGCAATAAAGACATTTGTTACGTTATTAACTTCAATCCAACTACACCCAGGTTCTTTAAGTACACCTTCGAAGTCCATTTTCTCCCTCACCTTCTTAACATCTGCCCACATGCCTTTAGATGCAAAAATATTTGAAAGCAGAGTATATGAACCACTGTCCATTGGATCAATTGAAATTGCCATTTCTGCTGCGTATTTCCCTAATTCGACATTACCAGCAATCCTACAGGAACTAAGTAAGGTCCTCCATAAGACTGCAGCTGGTTTTATTGGCAATGACTCAATTAAGGTCTTTGCTTCATATAATTTACCAGCATGGCCCAACAAAGAGACCACACAAGCATAATGTTCTATCCCAGGTTCAACTCCAAACGTAGGCATTGTCTCAAAGTAATGAAGTCCAAGCTCTACAAACCCTGCATGCACACATGCTGAGAGCAGACCAACAAATGTCACATAATTGGGTTTCATTCCTTCTTTAAGCATTCTTTCAAACATCTGAAGGGCTCCTTCAGCTTCTCCATGATGAGCATATGTTGAGATCATGGAATTCCAACACACAATATCCCTCCAAGCACTGGTATTAAATGTTTTACGAGCATCTTCCAAGCTTCCACATTTAGCATACATGTCAATGATGGCATTTGTAACAAAGGGATCAGAGTCCAGACCATGTTTTATCAGCTGAGTGTGGAACTGTTGACCATGTTGGAGACTTGCAAGGTTACTCGAAGCAGTCATTAAGGCAGCAAAAGTGAATTCGTTTGGTTTTTGTCTTGATAGCTGTAATTGTGAGAAGAGTTTCAGGGCCTCTTCATTTTCCAACTGTTGTGTATAGCCAAAAAACAATGCATTCCAAACAACAATATCTTTCTTGTTCATCTCCTCAAATAAAAGCCTCGCATCATTAACATATGAACATTTTGCATAAACATCTATCAGAGAACTTCCAACAAATAAGTCCAGTGCTACCCCAAATTTGATGATAAGCGTATGAATCTGCCGGCTGATTTCTATGGTACATAATGCAGCTGATACACCAAGAAGGCTAACAAAAGTCAAAAGGCTCGGAGGGAGTGACCTGAGTCTCATGTTGCGGAAAAGGTCCAATGCTTCAGAAAGTTTCTCAAAACTTGAGTATCCTTCAATCATCGCATTATATGAGACCACGTTCTGAACACCCATAATGTCAAAAGCTCTTCTTGCATCAATCAGGGAATTGCATTTTGCATACATATCAATCAAACCGTTTGTCACAAACTCATCAGACTCAATATTGGCCTTGATGGTGTAAGCATGCACTTGTCTCCCCAGATCCAGAGCCTCAAGCGAACCACATGAAGTGAGGACACTAGTGCAAGTAAAGCCATCTGGCTTCCAACCCAACCTGGTCATCTCAGAGAAAAGATTCATAGCTTCCAAGTCAAATGAATTCTGCATGTAACCAGCAATCATTGTAGTCCATGAAATAACATTTCTAACCATCATCTCATCAAAAAGCCCGCGTGCAGATTTTACCTTACCACATTTACAATAAAAATCTATTAGCACATTAATGACGGAAACATCCATTTCCTCTCCCCTCCTCAAAACCTGACAATGAACCTGCTTTCCTCCTTGAATAAAGTCAAGTACTGAACATGCACTTAAAACACTAGATATAACATATCGATCTGGCATCACATCAGTTTCTCTCCTTTGTCTAAACAACTGCAATGCCACCTCAGCCTTCCCACTCTTCACATACCCTGTTATCATTGTTGTCCAAGTCACCGCATTTTTCCCTTTTAAACCATCAAAAACCAACCTTGCTTCATTTATACACCCACTTTTCATGTAAAAACCAACCAAACAAGTCCCCACGTAAACATCTTGATCAAAACCACTCTTGAAAACAAAACCATGAATCTGAACTCCCAGTTGACCTCCATCCCCCATCTGCATACAAGCTCGAATAACACTAGCCAAAATATACTCATTTGGACTCTTACAACAACTTCTTCGAAACTCCAGAAACGAAACCAACGCCTTCTCGATATACCCATGTTGGGTATACATAGAAACCATCGTGGACCATGAAACCAAGTTTTTCTGAGGCATTTCATCGAGCAGCTTACTCGCGTCACGTAAATTACCACAACTGGAGTACAGATTCAGTAGAATGTTTGTGAGAAAAGTGTCAGACTGCAAACCAGACACAACAATTTGCGCGTGGATTCTTTTGTAGTGTGCAATGGGATTGGCTTGGGAAGGCTGTTTTTGAAGAAGTTTAGCGAATTGGCGCCTTTTGTGTTGGGAATCTGGAGGGGGAAAATATGGGTCTTTGGAAGGAAGAAGATCTAAGGCTAATGTGGATGAATTAAAGGCTTGTTTATTTGTTGATTTTTGAATGTTCTTGAGCTGTAATTTTAACTGGTTGCAGCAATTGTTTCTCATTTTCATTTAGAGGGAGGGAGAGAATGAGAGACTCCTCAATCTCAGGAAGTCAAGTTTTAACGGTCAAGTCCACTGAATATAACCTCGTGCCAATCACGTGAGCTACAAACCAGTATTTTTTTTTGTATAAAAAATTCATCCATGACCATGAGATCAGTCAACATAACAGTGGGCTAAAACCTACACACAAGAAACGGGCTCAATAAATGTCCGAAACAGAAAACAAACAACAACGGTCTTTTAACTCTTAGGGTGGGTTGGGTTCGCGGAAAAAATATTACCTCTGAAAATAAGATTATTAGAATGTAATATTACATGGCATATTATTAGGAATGTTTTATTCCCTTGTTTAGTTTATTTCGCAGGAATATAAAACGACAATGTTTGGTTGGAAGAATATAATATTACTTAAATGTATATTTTACCAAATTATCCTTGTGATATATATTGACAAAATAACATATTTACACCAGTGTAAATTGTAATTAAGTTTGGGAAAATATAACTTATTTACAACGGTATAAATATGTTGAGATTATTATATTAGAGTTAAAATTCCGAGGCCGAAATGAAGCGTACTCCCCTCTCCCAAGCACCCATGCATCAATCGTCGTCGTTCAACCGCCGCTCATCGCAAATTGTTTGAATGATTTTTTTTGAATATTTCGGCCTTCGTCCGACGTTTTGCACGACTTCGGTCTATTTTCGGCGATGGGGTGGTAGAGTAAACGACCGTGGTGGTCCGACGACAGATGTGGCAGGCGGCGGCGTGGCCATCGGCGACGGAATCGATTCAAATCATGATTTGAGTTTTGGTGAGTTAGGAATTTCGAATTTGGGGTTATTTTGTGAATTTTGGAAATTTAGAGATTTTTTAAAAATAAATTTAAAAGATAAAAGAAATTAAAAATAAAATAAATTAAATTAAATTAAAAATAAAATAAAATAAAAATATATATTTTTTAAAAGTTAACGGTAGTTAACACGAGGCACCTAAAATTATAACGGCTGAAACTTTAGGCACCTATTTTTACAAAAAAAAAAAAAACTTTAGGCACCTATTTTTCATTTAAGCCTAAATTTAACCCTCAATTTTTATACATTGTTATAATTTAATCCTAATTCTAAAAAAATTATAACTAAGAACAACGTTAAATTTATAACAAAGTGTAAAAATTGAGAGTTAAATTTAGTCCTAATTACACATCTACTCTGGTGTTCTTAGCTATAATTTTTTTAGAATTAGGACTCAATTATAACAAAGTGTAAAAATTGAGGGTTAAATTTATTAAATTTTTTTCGAATTATGACTAAATTGATCGAATTATGACTAAATTGATTGAATGTGTAACTATGAAGGACTAAATGTTCTATTAAACAAAAATGTAACAACCATGTCACTTCTTTAACGGAGGTTGACGACACAATTACCATTTTGTAACAAAACATAAAATTTAATTGTCATTTTGTCATTTTTAAAAATTTGGTTACCATTTTATTTTTTCGAGCATGGTTTAGTGATCGTCAGTATACTTTAGACTCTTATGAGACAGTAGGGCCATAGCCCCAAAATTTTGAAAAATCTATATTAGGCTCTTAAATTTTTAAAAATTTTAATTTAGCTATTTTAAAATTTTTAAACATTCTTATTGTGTTTTAATTTTTTTGAATATTTTTAATTAAGTATTTTTTTTTGAAAATTTTAAAAGTTTTTTCGAAGTTTCAAAAAATTTATTTAGACCTTAGTTTTTTTTTTTTTTGAATTTTTTTAATTAAACTCTTTAAAAATTTTGAAAACTTTAATTTAGACCACCAATTTTTTTAAAATTTCAAGTAAACACCCTCAAATTAAGTCATCAAGATCCACCCCTAAAAAGAATGAAATATAATTTGAAATTTAATGTAACTAAGACAAACAATCTCTTTTTATCTTATACATCACATGCTTTATTACCCGTCTGTTATGGTGTCTTCGTTTCTTCATAGTCATTCTGCATCATTTGCATAACCATATATTAGAATTTAAACTTATCAATAATGTGTGAAAGATTTTTTTTTAATATGTGCTGGTGTGATATAAGGATATAATATGTTCAACTTCTTCAGTCTTTTTTAATAAGGCACACCCACCATACAGAACGGGTGCTCGAACCCAGGTCATTTAGATAAATTGCATCATCCTTTACCACTAAAACAACAAGGGGCCAACAGTGTGTGAGAGAATCTAGTTGTTGATAATAATAATATTATTAAAGATAATAGGATATTCTCCTATCCAAATACTTTCAATACCTATGGAAACTTATCAATAATGCATGCATGCATTTATATGCATACATATAAAAACTATAAAGTCCTAACGTTGTCCTTCTTTAGTCCTCACTTCAGAGACGACACAAGATTTAAAATTAGGGATAAATTATAAATGTTCGAAAGTGAAGATAAATTTAAAAAAATTATTTTTAAAAAAAATATAAATGGACTTGCTGTGAGGGGCGCATAGTTTCGTCACTACTCACTCCCAAACTATGAAGCACGGGGACAACAACCCTATGTCGTTTCAGGTATCCGATACGTCTCCGAGACGGGTATAGGTCGTATTAGAAGTGTGTAGAGGATTGTAGAATTCTCAAGAAAGCTGAGTCATCAGCTTTCTGTTATCATATTGTTAGGTTGTTAATATTGGCGGGAAAAGCTGTTTCCAACAGCTGTATAAAGGCACCTTTGTGTGCACTGTGTAAGCAACCAATTTTGGAATGAAATGGATGAGTATTAGCTCAATTTAACATGGTATCATCCGCCTCCAAGATCCTGGTTCATCCCTTCTGTTAGTTTTGTTTTGATCGTCCATCATGCCTGCCGACGGTGACCTTTCCTCTGCCTCCGATCCCAATGTGTCTGATGATTCTTCTCAAGGGTTCTTCAACAAACAAATCAGTGTGAAGCTTGATGATACGAACTTCCTTCTCTGGCGACAACAGGTCCTGTTTATGGTTCGTGGGCAGGGCCTTGAACACTACCTTGATGAGGACTATACTCCTCCGGCAAAGTTCTTGGTTGCTGCTGATGGATCCAAGTCTCCCAACTCTCCTTATCAACGCTTCTTCAAACAGGATAGTTCCTTAGCCTCCTGGCTTCTTTCCACGGTCAGTAACTCCATTCTCACTCATTTAGTTGGCTGTGAATCTTCTTCTTCTATTTGGAAGACACTTGTTCTTCGTTACTCTAGTCTTTCTACAACGCGTGTCATGCATCTCCATGTTCGTTTGCGATCTCTCAAGAAAGGATCCCTATCCATTAGTGCCTATACTGCCCAGATTAAGGAAATCTGTGACTTACTTGCTGTGTGTGGAAGTCCTATTTCTGAGCTTGAACAGGTGGCCACCATTCTTAATGGTCTTCCCCCAGAATTTGAATCTGTGGTAGCTGTCATCACTGCCAGCAAGGATCCGTACACCTTTGATGGAGCTGTCTCCCTACTCACTGATGCTGAGACTAGACTTGAAGATCCTCTTCGCCTCTCTGTGGGGATTCATAACACCACTCTTGATGCTGACTCCCACACCGAGGCCAACTACACATCTGGATCCTCCACTCGTGGTGGCCGTGCTCCATCGACTGCAACTGCTGGTGGTAGATTCAAAGGACGCCCACGCTTCCAATGCCAAATCTGTGGGAAATTGGGACATCTAGCTGATCGTTGTTGGTTTAGATACAACCACAATTCTCAAAGCTCTCAGAAGCCAACTACTGAAGCTCATACCTGTTGTTGCACTCACATTGATCCGGAGAAAGGCTATTCTCCTTATGTTGCTGCTGATGCTGGGCCTTCTCCTTCTGTTGATACTCCCCAGGTCAACACACTTGTTGCTACTCCAGGAGTCTGGTACCCTGATTCAGGTGCCACGCACCATGTGACTCGTGACAAATCTCAGCTTCTATCTCTTCAATCCTATGAAGGTCAAGGTAAAGTACATATTGGGGATGGCTCGTCCCTTGCAATCACACACGTTGGTCACGGCTGCTTGCCCACTGAGTCACGTCCCTTACAACTTGAGCAACTCCTTCTTGTTCCTGATATCACACGCAACCTATTATCTGTTTCAAAATTTACATCCGATAATGATGTTTTTTTAATTTCATGCTTCTTATTGCTGCATCAAGGATGAACGCACATGTTCTGTTTTGTTTCGAGGGGTTCAAGCTAATGGCCTCTATGAGTTTCCTCCTCAGTCTTCTTCCATGCATGCGTGTTTCTCTTCCTCCTCGGTGGATTACTGGCTTTGGCACAATAGATTGGGACATCCTTCCCCTGGTGTTGTTAGTCTGGCCTTGAATAAACGTGTCACTCCTCCCAAGGACTCCTTCTGTCATGCTTGTCACTTGGGCAAGAGTCACACCCTACCTTTTCACGACTCGTCTACAGTTTATAGTTCAGTTTTTCAGCTTGTAGAAATTGACATTTGGGGACCTGCTTCAGTGGCCTCAGATGGTTATCTTTATTATATGTCTTGTATTGACATGTATTCCCGCAACACTTGGTTGTTTTTGCTTCGAAGAAAATCTGATGCTTGTAATGCTTTTACTCAGTTTTTCAACTTAATATAAACTCAGTTTGGGAAAACAATATTAGTAGTACAAGTTGATGGAGGAGGAGAGTTTCGGTTTCTTCATTCTCTTTTGGCTCAGTTAGGTGTTCAGCTGCGCATTACTTGTCCTCATACTTCCTCTCAAAATGGTGTGGTTGAGAGGAAGCACAGACATATAGTGGAAACATCACTTACATTGCTTGCTCAGGCTTCACTTCCTCTTCAATTTTGGTCATATGCAACCCTCAGTGCAGTGTTTCTTATCAACAGAATGCCCTCCACTGTTCTTGGTGGGCAATCACCATTTCGAATGTTATATAACAAAGATCCTGACTACAGCTTTCTCAAGGTCTTTGGGTGTCTCTGCTACCCTCATCTTCGACCTTACAATGCTCACAAACTGGATTTTCGTTCTCGAGCCTGTGTGTTCCTTGGATACTCTCCCTTACATAAGGGTTATTGGTGTTTTGATCATATTACAGGCCGTATATTTGTCTCGCGGAATGTCATCTTTCATGAAACTGTCTTCCCCTTTAACAAAGCTCCAAATTCCAATTCTCAATCTTCCTCAAACCCTAGTGACCTTTCTTCCATTCTTCATGTTGTCCCAGATCACTCCTCTGACCATGTTGCTCCACCCTCAACCATCCCCCCTCCTACTGATCCCATGCCCTCTGTTGATGACACTCCTCAAACATCCTCCCCCCTATCCCACCTACATCGAATCAGTCTTCACCTACTGCTGAACCACCACTTGCTAACATTCCACCATCCCCTTCTCCAACTTCTAATAACCCTACCACCACGACTACATTACCTCCTACTCAATCTCCCAATATGTCCTCTACATCTCCTCCCAATTCCCATCCTATGGTTACTCGCAGCAAAGCTGGAGTATTTAAACTGAAAGCCTATCACCTTCAACTTGCTGATGACATTCCTGTGGACGTACATGCAGCCATGCAAAACCCTAATTGGTCTAGTGCTGTAAATGCTGAGTATGCTGCGTTACTTGCCAATGACACATGGGATCTTGTTTCATTACCTCCAGATCGCTGTGCTATTGGATGTAAATGGCTTTTCTGAATCAAAAGGCTTGCTGATGGCACTGTTGATCGCTACAAAGCACGCCTTGTAGCAAAGGGTTACTCTCAGCTTGCAGGCTG
Source organism: Hibiscus tridactylites (assembly GCA_958450335.1). Classification (NCBI taxonomy): domain Eukaryota; kingdom Viridiplantae; phylum Streptophyta; class Magnoliopsida; order Malvales; family Malvaceae; genus Hibiscus; species Hibiscus tridactylites. Next base: position 18,450,286 of record OY288285.1, on the reverse strand, counting down.
TGATTACAGGGAGACCTTTAGCCCTGTGGTTAAAGCTTCCACAGTGAATCTCCTCCTCTCTCTTGCTGTGACTCATTCCTGGGGTATACGCCAAGTGGATGTTAATAACGCGTTTTTGAAAGGAGATTTAGAAGAGGATGTTTATATGCTTCAGCCCGATGGTTTTCAGCAGGTTGCTGAGGATGGCACTCAACTTGTTTGTAAGCTTAAGAAAGCTTTGTATGGACTCCGCTAGGCTCCTCGAAACTGGTTCGACAAGCTCAAGTCCTTTCTTCACACATTGAACTTTCGATCCTCAAATGCTGACACCTCTCTGTTTGTTTACTCGGACTCTTCAATCATGACATACATCATTGTTTATGTCGATGATATTCTAGTTACAGGGTCATCATCCATACACATCAATGCAATTGTTCAGCAGCTACATCGAAAGTTCTCATTAAAAGATCTTGGGGAGCTCAACTTTTTCCTTGGCATTGAAGTGACTCGTACATCTGCTGGTCTTCTCCTGTCACAGAAGAAATACATCACAGAGCTTCTAGTTAAGTTTGACTTTCGTGATCTTGCCACATCACCAACTCCTATGGTTGCCTCTGTCAAACTTCATAAGGATGCTGATTCTCCTGTTGAACGTGCTACTGATTTTCGCAGTCTTGTGGGCTCCCTTCAATATGTCTGTTATACACGTCCGTACATTGCTTTCTCTGTTAACAAAATTGCTCAATTCATGCAACGCCCTACTGCTCTTCACTGGACGGCTGTCAAGAGAGTCCTACGCTACCTTACTGGCACGCTTGACCTTGGTTTATGGTTCACTGCTCAACCATCCTCTACCTACACTCTTCATTCCTTCTCTGATGCTGACTGGGGCAGTGACCCTGACGATCGTCAGTCAACCTCTGGCCATTGCACATTCATAGGCCCTCACCTTCTTTCTTGGAGCTCACACAAGCAAAGGTCCGTTTCAAGGTCAACTGCTGAGGCTGAGTTTAGGAGCCTTGCTGATGCAGCTGCGGACATTCTTTGGTTTCAGGCTCTCCTTCATGACATGCATATTCAGCTTCTTCAACCGCCTGTTCTTTGGAGTGACAATACAAGTGCAGTTGCAATGGCTGCAAATCCTGTCTTGCACTCGAAAACGAAGCATGTCGACCTTGATTTATTCTTCCTTCGAGAAAAAGTTATGGCTCGTACCCTTCAAGTCAATTACGTTCCCGCTTCAGCACAAGTTGCGGATATCTTCACTAAAGCAACCTCCACTGCCAGCTTTGAGGATTTTCGCTTCCAACTATGTGTTCGATCTCTCTTCAAGGACCTTGAGAAGCGGGGGGAATATTAGAAGTGTGTAGAGGATTGTAGAATTCTCAAGAAAGCTGAGTCATCAGCTTTCTGTTATCATATTGTTAGGTTGTTAATATTGGCGGGAAAAGCTGTTTCCAGCAGCTGTATAAAGGCACCTTTGTGTGCACTGTGTAAGCAACCAATTTTGGAATGAAATGGATGAGTATTAGCTCAATTTAACAGGTCGAATACGACTGGGGTACGTATTAAAAACGTGTCACGTCGACGGAGTACGACTGAAAAAAGTTAGGGACGATTGATACTTTTCCGAGGATGTTTCGGGGATGGTGTGTGGCCTTCACGTACGTCTTCAAAGTTATTTTTTTGTCGGACCATAGTTACTAGAAAAATGAAACATCTCACCGGACGGCGACCGGAAACTACGACCCAAAACTTAAAATGAAACAAAATAGAGAAGGAAGACAAGGACCCACTTTATAAACGACATGCTAAAGTGGGTTCTCGCCATAACCATAGACCATGATGAGTGTGGCTTATAAAACTTGAATCAACGGCGATTGGTGACCCAAAAATAGAGGGTGGCTTGTTGACGGAGAAGGCTGAGGGTTGTTGAGAGATAGAAGGGGATGCTCTGTCATGGGTTTTTTTCTTCCTAAGCGTCTAGAAATTATTTAGATTTTTGGGAATTTGAATTTGAATTTATTGTATAATAAATCATATGTTGGAAATTGGGTAATCTGCCATTTTAAACCATATATATATATATTAGTTTGACATACAATTTAATACCATGTGTATCAGTGTATGCATCATACGTAGGAAATGCTATAATTAGTTTAAGGATTATATTTTGATACACAATTTTCCTATACAATTTAAAATTTAAATCACAAATCTTAGCACCTTAAATCTTAAACTCTAAATATAAACCTTAAATTTTACACCCTACACACTAAATCTCCAAAGCATTACTTAAAATTTTAAACCCTAAAACTTAAAATTTTGTGTAAAATTGTGTATCAAAGTATTTCCCTTAATATAAATCATATAACACATATTTATTGTATAAATATAATTATTTTAATATACAATTTTTAGATTTATTGATTGAGATTTGTAATTTTAATATTACAGTTTTTTAATTTTATTTTTTAATTTATTATGAATTTTAATGCATTATTATTATTATTATTATTATTAAATTTTATTTTATATTTGTCGTACCCTTGTCGTACTCGTACCCTATATTTTAAAAAAAATGTCATTTTCCGTCCCTATTCATGTCCCCGTATCTATATCAGCCCCCAACCACAAGTACACCCTTTATGTTGGGCTTGTAGCACGCTCGAATCGATCACCGAAATCGTCAATGAGGGTTGTAAATGTTTGGTGGTTGAATTGGTTAAAATCGAAATAAAGGTAGACAAGAGACAAAATGATTTTAGAGTGGTTCGGCCTTCTAACAAGCACCTACATCCACTACCTTAGCACACCACTAAAAATTTCCCTATTCACTCAACAATGAATTCTTCCCCTTTTCTCAGTTTAGGAGGAAACCGTTACAACCCTATCTTTTGAACTTGGCTAAGATAGAACCAACTCTAGTTTTTCTCTCAATGCTAAACTAGACCCTCTCCTTTTATAAGGGATTTGTTTGGTAAACTTAATACCTCACAAGGTGGGTGTTTACACAAATTTAAGCTCACAAGAGTACACGAATTTACAATAAAGCCTACTCTATAAAGACTAAGTACAAGAGAATAGTAAAATAAGGATTTAGACTCTAATTCTCTTGACCATATTGCTTGGATGTTGTCTCTAACATTCTTCAAGTATTCTAGCCTTCAATTTATAGTCTCAATTGAGTTTGTGGCCGTTACTAGCCGTTAGAGATGTTTTGGAGCTGTTGGAGACTTTATTTCCCTCATTAAATGCAGTTTTGCAGCAACCTGTATCGAAACATGTGTCCCTGTTTCGAAATAGTCTCAAAATAGAAAGATTCGTTATGTGAAATAAGGAGACCGTATAGAAACGAGTAGGGCCGTATAGAAACATGTGAGGTCGTATAGAAACGCGTGAGGCCGTATAGAAATGGGTGAGGCCGTATAGAACGGGTTTTGACAGTTTCAAAACGTTTCGAAATAGATTATGCCTGTATCGAAACGAGTACATTAAAATCACTAGTTTGACTACTTAAAAACGTTTCAAACATTGCCAAAACTATTTAAAACACCCACAAACTTATTTCAAGTTGTTTGGACTTAAAGTCATTTTTGAAATCTTTTCAATTCAGTCCAAAACTATTTTTTAATTATTATATCAAAATATTAGTTCTACAATCTCCCTCTTTTTGATATAATAAAACCAACTTGAAAAATTGTTTGGGATTCTCCCCTTCGTATTTTAAAAATTTAAATAAGAGATTTCAAAAAATAAAAGAAGTTCAAGCTCTCCCTTATTCTCTTGAAAAATCAAATTTTCAAACCATTTCTCCCCTTTTTGTTATATCAAAAAGAGTTTAAATAACTTTAAGTTCAAAATAACTTAGGAGGTTAAAAAATTGACACAAATAAGGATTTTGGTTTTAAAATGGCTTCCCCTTACTCAAGCATCATTGTTAGGCTTAACAATAATCCAAGACTTTAAAACGAAAATTAGATAACCAAAGATAAAAGAAAATAAAAGCTATAAGCTTAGACGTTTCCCAATTTCTTCACTTGTGTGATTAGAGCATTTTCATATCTTTGCATTTCTTCTCATTGCTCCAACACACATACAAAAGACATTCACTTGATTTTTGGTATCCATTGGATCCATTTACTTTAGTCACAATGTCTTTAGTTCCCTTAGGAACCCATACTTGTCTAATCCTATAAGATTTTCTCTTCTTAATAGGACAAGTATGTAAGGAATGACCATGATAATGGCAATGTGAGCATTTTACCATTATGTGACAAGATGAATTATTAAAAATGATTTATTTTTATTTTGTTAAGCTTTCAATCTTAACTTTCAAATTAAGATTTTCTTTTTCTAAAACATTTTTACTTGTTTTTTAAAACTCTAAATTATTTTTCAAAATTTTATTTTGGTTTTCAAAATCCAATTTTGTTTTCAAAAGAAAATCATTTTCAAATTTAAGTTTTGAAATCATTTTCTTAAATTTGAAATTCATGGTCTCAAATTCCAAAAGTAATTCATCGAAAGCATCTTACAACTCATCGAAAGAGTAAGAATAAAGCTCACTTGAGTTAGAAGATACCTTAGGCTCATCGAGAGCCAAAACACCATCCACCTTTGGATTGGAGAGAAGGTTTGCACATGATTGATCATCATCTTTCTTTTCTCCATTCTTGTTGCCATAAAGCTTCTCAAGTCTCCCCCACAATTCTTTGGCACTTTTGCATGTGGAGTTCCTCTTGGAAACTTCTTCGTTAAGACCACAATAGAGAATGTGCATTGCCTTGATGTTTAGCTTTTCCTTGGTCTCGTTGGCACTCCTTTGCCTTTTCTTCTTTTTTAGAGCTTCCAAATACTCGTCTTCAATGATGTCCCAAACCTCATAGTCTTGAGACTTGATGAAGAATTTCATGATATTTTCCCATTGTAAGTATGCTTCTGCTTCGAAGAGCGGAGGACACAAGATAGAGCGACCTTCTTCAAATCTTGCCATTTTCTTGAACGGTGGACTACGAGCGATGGATCTTTACTCCCGGATGTTAGCCCTTCGATGGAGACAAGGCTCTGATACCAATTGTTGGGCTTGTAGCACGCTCGAATTGATCATCGAAATCATCAAAGAGGGTTGTAAATGTTTGGTGGTTGAATTGGCTAAAATTGAAATAAAGGTAGATAAGAGACACAATGATTTTAGAGTGGTTCAACCTTCTAACAAGCACCTACATCCACTACCTTAGCACACCACTAAGGATTTCTCAATTCACTCAACAATGAATTATTTCCCTTTTCTCGGTTTAGAAGGAAACCATTACAACCCTATCTTTTGAACTTAGCTAAGATAGAACAAACTCTAGTTTTTCTCTCAAGACTAAATTAGAACCTCTCCTTTTATAAGGGATTTTTTTGGTAAACTTAATACCTCACAAGGTGGGTGTTCACACAAATTTAAGCTCACAAGAGTACAAAGATTTACAATAAAGCTCACTCTATAAAGACTATGTACAAGAGAATAGTAAAATAAGGATTTAGACTCTAATTCTCTTGACCATATTGCTTGGATGTTGTCTCTAACCTTCTTCAAGTGTTCTAGCCTACAATTTATAGTCCCAATTGAGTTTGTGGCCGTTACTAGCCGTTATAGATGTTTTGGAGCTGTTGGAGACTTTATTTCCCTCATTAAATACAATTCTGCAGCAACCCGTATCGAAACATGTGTCCCTATTTCGAAACAATCTCAAAATAGAAAGAGCCGTTATATGAAATAAGGAGACCGTATAGAAACGAGTAGGGCCGTATAGAAACGGGTGAGGCTGTATAGAAACGGGTGAGGCCGTATAGAAACGAGTTTTTACAGTTTCAAAATGTTTCGGAACAGATTATGTTTGTATCGAAACGTGTACATTAAAAGCACTAGTTTGGCTACTTAAAAACGTTTCAAACATTGCCAAAACCATTTAAAACATTCACAAACTTATTTTCAAGTTGTTTGAACTTAACAACATTTTTGAAATCTTTTCAATTTAGTCCAAAACTTTTTTTAAATTATAATATCAAAACATTAATTCTACACTTTACAATACCAACAAATTCATTGCAAGAGGAAGGACGTGAAATTATTACACAAATTTATTCCTTTTCTTGTTTGTGTTTGTGTTTGCTTTTCTAGGCTTCAACTTGAACCAAGGATTTTTCTTTTTCTGGGATTTCGGTTCTTAGTTGCATGTGTTTCACTCTCCTGTTGTACTAGTGGAGGATTGCTCTTGCTTTTATCCAGTTCTTGAAGCAAATCCAAAAGCTGAAGATAAAAAGTATTCTCTTTGTGATTTCTTTTTTGGTTTTTCAGATTGCCCGAATATTGTCCCTTTTTTTATTCCACTTGAAGATTCCCAAACATAAATTGGTAAGAATTTGCTTATACTTGAATGGTTTTCTTTGTTTAGACTTTTCCTGCTTGTGATTGAAGTTATTTCATATTGAGAGGACTTGAAAAGAAAAGATCTTCCCCCTTTCTTTATGTTTTTCTTCTTCTAACGATTCTATTGCCACCTTTGTATCTCTCGTCCGGTCAAGCTTACACCATAAATTTCCAATCCCGCATTCTCCAGTGCATTTGCACATGATCCATTATGCTACGTCCTTTGTCCGCGTCCATCTCGGTCCCCCTTGGCATGGCACCACTGTTCGCATCCCTAGCCAGTCACCTTCGACCGTCGTCCCTAACATCTGGCTGTCCAGAATCAAGTTGATCCTAAACCTTAACTCCCACTCTCGAGCAATCTGTAAAATCTTCTGATTCAACCAAATTCTCCTTCCTCCCAATTTGGTATTTGCTGTCTCGAGATTAGCCATCCTACGAGGTGTGTTTTCCTCTCAATCTCTGCTCAATTAAAATTAAAATAGTAATATTGAGGCTTAGCCCCCCCAATGTTAATATTTACACTCTTCAGCTATTGAACCCAAAGTCCCAAACCCTAGTTATTTTTCGGCGCTGCCTTTAAGCTCCGGTCACCCACCGTACGACCCTTTCTTCTTCTGACGACTCTATTGGCACCCTTGCCTCTCTCTTCCGATCACACATACACAATCATTTTCCAACCCGCACTCTCTAGTGCCCTTGCACACGATCTCTTGTGTCACGTCGTTCGTCCGCGTCCATCTCGATCCCCCTTGGCGTGGCACCACTGTTTGCATCCCTAGCCAGTCACCTTCTACCACCGACCCTAACATCTGGCTACCCAAAATCAAGTCGATCTTAAACCTTAACTCCCACTCCCGAGCCATATGTAACCTCTTCTGATTCGACCGAATTCTACTTCCTCCCAATTTGGCATATGCTGTCTCGAGATTAGTCATCCTACGAGGTGTATTTTCCTCTCAATATTTGCTCAATTAAATTGAAAAAAGAAAATTAGGGCTTAGCCCCCCAATGTTAATATTGACACTCTTCAGCTATTGAACCCAAAGTCCCAAACCGTAGTTATTTTTTAGCCCCGCCCCTGAGCTCTGTCAACCCACCGTCCGACCCTTTCTTCCTTCGATGACTCTATTGAAACATTCACCTATCTCGTCCAATCACGCGTGCACCATTAGTTTCAATTTCTAGCATGATCCCTAGTGTCATGTCATCCATCCGCGTCCAGCTCGATCTTTCTTGGTGTGTCATCATCGTTATTATCCCTGGCCAGTCACCTTCAACTGTCGTCCGTAAAATCTGGTTTCCCAGAATCAAATCGATCTAAAACCTTAAATCTCACTCCCGAGGCGTTTGAAACCTCTTATGATTCGACCGGATTCTCCTTTTTCTCAATTTGGTATCGAACATATCGAATTTAGCTATCCTACGAGGTGTGTTTTCCACTCCATCTCTTCTTAATTAAAATGAAAATAGTAATATTGAGGCTTAGCCCCAAATGTTAATATTGAGACTCTTCAGCTATTGAACCCAAAGTCCCAAACTCTAGTTATTTTTCAGCGCCACACCTGAGCTCCAGTCACCCACCGTTCAACCCTTTCTTCCTCCAATTACTCTATTGGCACCTTCACATCTCTCGTTTGGTCACGTATGCACCAATAGTTTCCACTCTCGCACTCCATGGCTCCTTCTCGTACGATCTTCTGTGTCATGATGTTCGTTCGTGTCCAGCTCGATCTCCCTTAGCATGGCACCACCATTTACATCCATGGCCAGACACCTTCGACTGGCTTCCAGAATCAAGTCGATCCAAAACCTTAAGTCCCATACCCGAGCCATCCGTAACTTCTTATGATTTTACTGAATTCTTATTCCTCTTAATTTGGTATCTATTGTCTCTAGATTAGCCATCCTATGAGGTGTGTTTCCCCCATCTCTACTCAATTAAAATGAAAATAGTAATATTGGGGATTAGCCCCCCCCCACAATGTTTATATGAAGACTCTTCAGCTATTGAACCCAAAGTCCTAAACTCTAGTTATTTTTCAGCCTCGCCCTTAAGCTCTGGTCACCCACCGTCCGACCCTTTCTTCCTCCAACGACTCTATTAGCACCTTTTCCTCTCTCGTCCAATCACGCTAGCACCATCAGTTTCCAATCCCACACTCTCTAGTTACCTCACGCATGATCCTCTGTATCACGTCATTCGTCCACGTCTGGCTCGGTTTCCCTTGGCGTGGCACCACTGTTTGCATCATTGGCAAGTCACCTTCGACCACCGACTCTAACATCTGGCTGCCCAAAATCAAGTTGATCCTAAACCTTAACATCTACTCTCGAGCCGTACCTAACCTCTTCTGATTAGTCCGAATTCTCATTCCTCCCAATTTGGTATCTGTTGTCTTGTAGGGCGTGTAGGTGTTCCCTTTTTGTGGGAGCGCAAGTGCACACTCATGTCAAGTTATAGTATAAAAGATATGGAATCCCATGAAGATTGGATATCTTGTCTCGTTCTTTAGTTCCTCCACAATGGTAAAATAAAAGCACAAGTGAATGATTGGTTGAGATTGAAAAGTAAATAAAACACAAGTAAAAGAGAAGAGGTGAATCAGATTGATAGAACAGGCAGGGTTATGCTGCCACTTAGTGTGAAAACTGCGTTGTAATAGGTATGAGTTATCCTTTGCTGCCTCGGCGGGTACCGCGGGCGGCAAACTACGACCCTGTCACTCGGCCGCAGTAGGTCACTACCACTGCAGGGGTGTGTACTGTCTCGACAGGTGAAATGGAAAGACGTCCTGGCGGCAAGTCTGTCCAAGTTCGGCAGGATAGTCGAAAGATTGAAAGAATGAAGAACAATGGATTAAGTAAACTTGGAATATTTTATTGAAGAAATAACTCAAAAACCTAAAACAACCGTTTCACTCTAGTTACAACATAACCCTAACCCAAAGAGAATTTAGAACATGGCGGCAGAGAAGAACACAAGTTAAGTCTATAGAAAACCTAGGATGACTTAAACTAGAAGTATAATGGGTATTTATAGACTCAAAACTAGGTTAAGTCCTCCTTGAAGTAGAAGTTCTCTAAAGTAGCTTTTCTTATTTAATGTAGATTTAAATGCCGACTTTTTTGCTTGGAATATGGAATCTTTCTTGTTTTCCTTATCCCGCAAGTAAGCTTGGGAATTTCACTTCGGCAGCCCTAGCCGCTGCTACAGATGTCGAAAAATCATACGAATGTCGACGATAGATTCATGAGTTTTTGCTCTACAAATCGCACTCTAGTTCTCCCAACTTCCATAATCAGCTGCCGAGGGCAGCAAGGTCGGCAATAGCTTTGCTCGGCAGGTGCTCGGCAACAACTTGTCATTAGCTAGAACTACTTCAATACAGCTCCTGGGTTTGCTCGTCAGCATTGTGTCCTCCGTTCCTCGGCCCCCTCGTTCAGCTGTTAGTACCTACAAGCAAGAATACACTAAAACATTACCTCTTGTTCACCAAATGAATGATAAGTTATAAAAACAAGGTAGAACAATGAAATATTGTAAAATGCTATGCATGAACCTACTTATGCCTAATATATGCTTAAAACAATAATAATAATAATAGTTAGAATATGTATGAAACATAGGACTTTTGGACACTTTACACACCCCGAAACTCGAACTATTTCTTGTTCTCAGTCAATGCAACCTAAAGTACTTGCTCTAATAATAGTCAGAAAGAAAAACTTGTTTTCAACCTGGTTTTCTGCCTCAAGATCGTGGCACCTATATATAAAGCTTAATGAAGGGAAATAAACGAGAAAATAACTTATAATTAAATTTCTCATGCCTATGTGCTGAGGCTGAGTTTAGGAGCCTTGCTGATGCAGCTGCGGACATTCTTTGGTTTCAGGCTCTCCTTCATGACATGCATATTCAGCTTCTTCAACCGCCTGTTCTTTGGAGTGACAATACAAGTGCAGTTGCAATGGCTGCAAATCCTGTCTTGCACTCGAAAACGAAGCATGTCGACCTTGATTTATTCTTCCTTCGAGAAAAAGTTATGGCTCGTACCCTTCAAGTCAATTACGTTCCCGCTTCAGCACAAGTTGCGGATATCTTCACTAAAGCAACCTCCACTGCCAGCTTTGAGGATTTTCGCTTCCAACTATGTGTTCGATCTCTCTTCAAGGACCTTGAGAAGCGGGGGGAATATTAGAAGTGTGTAGAGGATTGTAGAATTCTCAAGAAAGCTGAGTCATCAGCTTTCTGTTATCATATTGTTAGGTTGTTAATATTGGCGGGAAAAGCTGTTTCCAACAGCTGTATAAAGGCACCTTTGTGTGCACTGTGTAAGCAACCAATTTTGGAATGAAATGGATGAGTATTAGCTCAATTTAACAGGTCGAATACGACTGGGGTACGTATTAAAAACGTGTCACGTCGACGGAGTACGACTGAAAAAAGTTAGGGACGATTGATACTTTTCCGAGGATGTTTCGGGGATGGTGTGTGGCCTTCACGTACGTCTTCAAAGTTATTTTTTTGTCGGACCATAGTTACTAGAAAAATGAAACATCTCACCGGACGGCGACCGGAAACTACGACCCAAAACTTAAAATGAAACAAAATAGAGAAGGAAGACAAGGACCCACTTTATAAACGACATGCTAAAGTGGGTTCTCGCCATAACCATAGACCATGATGAGTGTGGCTTATAAAACTTGAATCAACGGCGATTGGTGACCCAAAAATAGAGGGTGGCTTGTTGACGGAGAAGGCTGAGGGTTGTTGAGAGATAGAAGGGGATGCTCTGTCATGGGTTTTTTTCTTCCTAAGCGTCTAGAAATTATTTAGATTTTTGGGAATTTGAATTTGAATTTATTGTATAATAAATCATATGTTGGAAATTGGGTAATCTGCCATTTTAAACCATATATATATATATATTAGTTTGACATACAATTTAATACCATGTGTATCAGTGTATGCATCATACGTAGGAAATGCTATAATTAGTTTAAGGATTATATTTTGATACACAATTTTCCTATACAATTTAAAATTTAAATCACAAATCTTAGCACCTTAAATCTTAAACTCTAAATATAAACCTTAAATTTTACACCCTACACACTAAATCTCCAAAGCATTACTTAAAATTTTAAACCCTAAAACTTAAAATTTTGTGTAAAATTGTGTATCAAAGTATTTCCCTTAATATAAATCATATAACACATATTTATTGTATAAATATAATTATTTTAATATACAATTTTTAGATTTATTGATTGAGATTTGTAATTTTAATATTACAGTTTTTTAATTTTATTTTTTAATTTATTATGAATTTTAATGCATTATTATTATTATTATTATTAAATTTTATTTTATATTTGTCGTACCCTTGTCGTACTCGTACCCTATATTTTAAAAAAAATGTCATTTTCCGTCCCTATTCATGTCCCCGTATCTATATCAGCCCCCAACCACAAGTACACCCTTTATGTTGGGCTTGTAGCACGCTCGAATCGATCACCGAAATCGTCAATGAGGGTTGTAAATGTTTGGTGGTTGAATTGGTTAAAATCGAAATAAAGGTAGACAAGAGACAAAATGATTTTAGAGTGGTTCGGCCTTCTAACAAGCACCTACATCCACTACCTTAGCACACCACTAAAAATTTCCCTATTCACTCAACAATGAATTCTTCCCCTTTTCTCAGTTTAGGAGGAAACCGTTACAACCCTATCTTTTGAACTTGGCTAAGATAGAACCAACTCTAGTTTTTCTCTCAATGCTAAACTAGACCCTCTCCTTTTATAAGGGATTTGTTTGGTAAACTTAATACCTCACAAGGTGGGTGTTTACACAAATTTAAGCTCACAAGAGTACACGAATTTACAATAAAGCCTACTCTATAAAGACTAAGTACAAGAGAATAGTAAAATAAGGATTTAGACTCTAATTCTCTTGACCATATTGCTTGGATGTTGTCTCTAACATTCTTCAAGTATTCTAGCCTTCAATTTATAGTCTCAATTGAGTTTGTGGCCGTTACTAGCCGTTAGAGATGTTTTGGAGCTGTTGGAGACTTTATTTCCCTCATTAAATGCAGTTTTGCAGCAACCTGTATCGAAACATGTGTCCCTGTTTCGAAATAGTCTCAAAATAGAAAGATTCGTTATGTGAAATAAGGAGACCGTATAGAAACGAGTAGGGCCGTATAGAAACATGTGAGGTCGTATAGAAACGCGTGAGGCCGTATAGAAATGGGTGAGGCCGTATAGAACGGTTTTGACAGTTTCAAAACGTTTCGAAATAGATTATGCCTGTATCGAAACGAGTACATTAAAATCACTAGTTTGACTACTTAAAAACGTTTCAAACATTGCCAAAACTATTTAAAACACCCACAAACTTATTTCAAGTTGTTTGGACTTAAAGTCATTTTTGAAATCTTTTCAATTCAGTCCAAAACTATTTTTTAATTATTATATCAAAATATTAGTTCTACAATCTCCCTCTTTTTGATATAATAAAACCAACTTGAAAAATTGTTTGGGATTCTCCCCTTCGTATTTTAAAAATTTAAATAAGAGATTTCAAAAAATAAAAGAAGTTCAAGCTCTCCCTTATTCTCTTGAAAAATCAAATTTTCAAACCATTTCTCCCCTTTTTGTTATATCAAAAAGAGTTTAAATAACTTTAAGTTCAAAATAACTTAGGAGGTTAAAAAATTGACACAAATAAGGATTTTGGTTTTAAAATGGCTTCCCCTTACTCAAGCATCATTGTTAGGCTTAACAATAATCCAAGACTTTAAAACGAAAATTAGATAACCAAAGATAAAAGAAAATAAAAGCTATAAGCTTAGACGTTTCCCAATTTCTTCACTTGTGTGATTAGAGCATTTTCATATCTTTGCATTTCTTCTCATTGCTCCAACACACATACAAAAGACATTCACTTGATTTTTGGTATCCATTGGATCCATTTACTTTAGTCACAATGTCTTTAGTTCCCTTAGGAACCCATACTTGTCTAATCCTATAAGATTTTCTCTTCTTAATAGGACAAGTATGTAAGGAATGACCATGATAATGGCAATGTGAGCATTTTGCCATTATGTGACAAGATGAATTATTAAAAATGATTTATTTTTCTTTTGTTAAGCTTTCAATCTTAACTTTCAAATTAAGATTTTCTTTTTCTAAAACATTTTTACTTGTTTTTTAAAACTCTAAATTATTTTTCAAAATTTTATTTTGGTTTTCAAAATCCAATTTTGTTTTCAAAAGAAAATCATTTTCAAATTTAAGTTTTGAAATCATTTTCTTAAATTTGAAATTCATGGTCTCAAATTCCAAAAGTAATTCATCGAAAGCATCTTACAACTCATCGAAAGAGTAAGAATAAAGCTCACTTGAGTTAGAAGATACCTTAGGCTCATCGAGAGCCAAAACACCATCCACCTTTGGATTGGAGAGAAGGTTTGCACATGATTGATCATCATCTTTCTTTTCTCCATTCTTGTTGCCATAAAGCTTCTCAAGTCTCCCCCACAATTCTTTGGCACTTTTGCATGTGGAGTTCCTCTTGGAAACTTCTTCGTTAAGACCACAATAGAGAATGTGCATTGCCTTGATGTTTAGCTTTTCCTTGGTCTCGTTGGCACTCCTTTGCCTTTTCTTCTTTTTTAGAGCTTCCAAATACTCGTCTTCAATGATGTCCCAAACCTCATAGTCTTGAGACTTGATGAAGAATTTCATGATATTTTCCCATTGTAAGTATGCTTCTGCTTCGAAGAGCGGAGGACACAAGATAGAGCGGCCTTCTTCAAATCTTGCCATTTTCTTGAACGGTGGACTACGAGCGATGGATCTTTACTCCCGGATGTTAGCCCTTCGATGGAGACAAGGCTCTGATACCAATTGTTGGGCTTGTAGCACGCTCGAATTGATCATCGAAATCATCAAAGAGGGTTGTAAATGTTTGGTGGTTGAATTGGCTAAAATTGAAATAAAGGTAGATAAGAGACACAATGATTTTAGAGTGGTTCAACCTTCTAACAAGCACCTACATCCACTACCTTAGCACACCACTAAGGATTTCTCAATTCACTCAACAATGAATTATTTCCCTTTTCTCGGTTTAGAAGGAAACCATTACAACCCTATCTTTTGAACTTAGCTAAGATAGAACAAACTCTAGTTTTTCTCTCAAGACTAAATTAGAACCTCTCCTTTTATAAGGGATTTTTTTGGTAAACTTAATACCTCACAAGGTGGGTGTTCACACAAATTTAAGCTCACAAGAGTACAAAGATTTACAATAAAGCTCACTCTATAAAGACTATGTACAAGAGAATAGTAAAATAAGGATTTAGACTCTAATTCTCTTGACCATATTGCTTGGATGTTGTCTCTAACCTTCTTCAAGTGTTCTAGCCTACAATTTATAGTCCCAATTGAGTTTGTGGCCGTTACTAGCCGTTATAGATGTTTTGGAGCTGTTGGAGACTTTATTTCCCTCATTAAATACAATTCTGCAGCAACCCGTATCGAAACATGTGTCCCTATTTCGAAACAATCTCAAAATAGAAAGAGCCGTTATATGAAATAAGGAGACCGTATAGAAACGAGTAGGGCCGTATAGAAACGGGTGAGGCTGTATAGAAACGGGTGAGGCCGTATAGAAACGAGTTTTTACAGTTTCAAAATGTTTCGGAACAGATTATGTTTGTATCGAAACGTGTACATTAAAAGCACTAGTTTGGCTACTTAAAAACGTTTCAAACATTGCCAAAACCATTTAAAACATTCACAAACTTATTTTCAAGTTGTTTGAACTTAACAACATTTTTGAAATCTTTTCAATTTAGTCCAAAACTTTTTTTAAATTATAATATCAAAACATTAATTCTACACTTTACAATACCAACAAATTCATTGCAAGAGGAAGGACGTGAAATTATTACACAAATTTATTCCTTTTCTTGTTTGTGTTTGTGTTTGCTTTTCTAGGCTTCAACTTGAACCAAGGATTTTTCTTTTTCTGGGATTTCGGTTCTTAGTTGCATGTGTTTCACTCTCCTGTTGTACTAGTGGAGGATTGCTCTTGCTTTTATCCAGTTCTTGAAGCAAATCCAAAAGCTGAAGATAAAAAGTATTCTCTTTGTGATTTCTTTTTTGGTTTTTCAGATTGCCCGAATATTGTCCCTTTTTTTATTCCACTTGAAGATTCCCAAACATAAATTGGTAAGAATTTGCTTATACTTGAATGGTTTTCTTTGTTTAGACTTTTCCTGCTTGTGATTGAAGTTATTTCATATTGAGAGGACTTGAAAAGAAAAGATCTTCCCCCTTTCTTTATGTTTTTCTTCTTCTAACGATTCTATTGGCACCTTTGTATCTCTCGTCCGGTCAAGCTTACACCATAAATTTCCAATCCCGCATTCTCCAGTGCATTTGCACATGATCCATTATGCTACGTCCTTTGTCCGCGTCCATCTCGGTCCCCCTTGGCATGGCACCACTGTTCGCATCCCTAGCCAGTCACCTTCGACCGTCGTCCCTAACATCTGGCTGTCCAGAATCAAGTTGATCCTAAACCTTAACTCCCACTCTCGAGCAATCTGTAAAATCTTCTGATTCAACCAAATTCTCCTTCCTCCCAATTTGGTATTTGCTGTCTCGAGATTAGCCATCCTACGAGGTGTGTTTTCCTCTCAATCTCTGCTCAATTAAAATTAAAATAGTAATATTGAGGCTTAGCCCCCCCAATGTTAATATTTACACTCTTCAGCTATTGAACCCAAAGTCCCAAACCCTAGTTATTTTTCGGCGCTGCCTTTAAGCTCCGGTCACCCACCGTACGACCCTTTCTTCTTCTGACGACTCTATTGGCACCCTTGCCTCTCTCTTCCGATCACACATACACAATCATTTTCCAACCCGCACTCTCTAGTGCCCTTGCACACGATCTCTTGTGTCACGTCGTTCGTCCGCGTCCATCTCGATCCCCCTTGGCCTGGCACCACTGTTTGCATCCCTAGCCAGTCACCTTCTACCACCGACCCTAACATCTGGCTACCCAAAATCAAGTCGATCTTAAACCTTAACTCCCACTCCCGAGCCATATGTAACCTCTTCTGATTCGACCGAATTCTACTTCCTCCCAATTTGGCATATGCTGTCTCGAGATTAGTCATCCTACGAGGTGTATTTTCCTCTCAATATTTGCTCAATTAAATTGAAAAAAGAAAATTAGGGCTTAGCCCCCCAATGTTAATATTGACACTCTTCAGCTATTGAACCCAAAGTCCCAAACCGTAGTTATTTTTTAGCCCCGCCCCTGAGCTCTGTCAACCCACCGTCCGACCCTTTCTTCCTTCGATGACTCTATTGAAACATTCACCTATCTCGTCCAATCACGCGTGCACCATTAGTTTCAATTTCTAGCATGATCCCTAGTGTCATGTCATCCATCCGCGTCCAGCTCGATCTTTCTTGGTGTGTCATCATCGTTATCATCCCTGGCCAGTCACCTTCAACTGTCGTCCGTAAAATCTGGTTTCCCAGAATCAAATCGATCTAAAACCTTAAATCTCACTCCCGAGGCGTTTGAAACCTCTTATGATTCGACCGGATTCTCCTTTTTCTCAATTTGGTATCGAACATATCGAATTTAGCTATCCTACGAGGTGTGTTTTCCACTCCATCTCTTCTTAATTAAAATGAAAATAGTAATATTGAGGCTTAGCCCCAAATGTTAATATTGAGACTCTTCAGCTATTGAACCCAAAGTCCCAAACTCTAGTTATTTTTCAGCGCCACACCTGAGCTCCAGTCACCCACCGTTCAACCCTTTCTTCCTCCAATTACTCTATTGGCACCTTCACATCTCTCGTTTGGTCACGTATGCACCAATAGTTTCCACTCTCGCACTCCATGGCTCTTTCTCGTACGATCTTCTGTGTCATGATGTTCGTTCGTGTCCAGCTCGATCTCCCTTAGCATGGCACCACCATTTACATCCATGGCCAGACACCTTCGACTGGCTTCCAGAATCAAGTCGATCCAAAACCTTAAGTCCCATACCCGAGCCATCCGTAACTTCTTCTGATTTTACTGAATTCTTATTCCTCTTAATTTGGTATCTATTGTCTCTAGATTAGCCATCCTATGAGGTGTGTTTCCCCCATCTCTACTCAATTAAAATGAAAATAGTAATATTGGGGATTAGCCCCCCCCCACAATGTTTATATGAAGACTCTTCAGCTATTGAACCCAAAGTCCTAAACTCTAGTTATTTTTCAGCCTCGCCCTTAAGCTCTGGTCACCCACCGTCCGACCCTTTCTTCCTCCAACGACTCTATTAGCACCTTTTCCTCTCTCGTCCAATCACGCTAGCACCATCAGTTTCCAATCCCACACTCTCTAGTTACCTCACGCATGATCCTCTGTATCACGTCATTCGTCCACGTCTGGCTCGGTTTCCCTTGGCGTGGCACCACTGTTTGCATCATTGGCAAGTCACCTTCGACCACCGACTCTAACATCTGGCTGCCCAAAATCAAGTTGATCCTAAACCTTAACATCTACTCTCGAGCCGTACCTAACCTCTTCTGATTAGTCCGAATTCTCATTCCTCCCAATTTGGTATCTGTTGTCTTGTAGGGCGTGTAGGTGTTCCCTTTTTGTGGGAGCGCAAGTGCACACTCATGTCAAGTTATAGTATAAAAGATATGGAATCCCATGAAGATTGGATATCTTGTCTCGTTCTTTAGTTCCTCCACAATGGTAAAATAAAAGCACAAGTGAATGATTGGTTGAGATTGAAAAGTAAATAAAACACAAGTAAAAGAGAAGAGGTGAATCAGATTGATAGAACAGGCAGGGTTATGCTGCCACTTAGTGTGAAAACTGCGTTGTAATAGGTATGAGTTATCCTTTGCTGCCTCGGCGGGTACCGCGGGCGGCAAACTACGACCCTGTCACTCGGCCGCAGTAGGTCACTACCACTGCAGGGGTGTGTACTGTCTCGACAGGTGAAATGGAAAGACGTCCTGGCGGCAAGTCTGTCCAAGTTCGGCAGGATAGTCGAAAGATTGAAAGAATGAAGAACAATGGATTAAGTAAACTTGGAATATTTTATTGAAGAAATAACTCAAAAACCTAAAACAACCGTTTCACTCTAGTTACAACATAACCCTAACCCAAAGAGAATTTAGAACATGGCGGCAGAGAAGAACACAAGTTAAGTCTATAGAAAACCTAGGATGACTTAAACTAGAAGTATAATGGGTATTTATAGACTCAAAACTAGGTTAAGTCCTCCTTGAAGTAGAAGTTCTCTAAAGTAGCTTTTCTTATTTAATGTAGATTTAAATGCCGACTTTTTTGCTTGGAATATGGAATCTTTCTTGTTTTCCTTATCCCGCAAGTAAGCTTGGGAATTTCACTTCGGCAGCCCTAGCCGCTGCTACAGATGTCGAAAAATCATACGAATGTCGACGATAGATTCATGAGTTTTTGCTCTACAAATCGCACTCTAGTTCTCCCAACTTCCATAATCAGCTGCCGAGGGCAGCAAGGTCGGCAATAGCTTTGCTCGGCAGGTGCTCGGCAACAACTTGTCATTAGCTAGAACTACTTCAATACAGCTCCTGGGTTTGCTCGTCAGCATTGTGTCCTCCGTTCCTCGGCCCCCTCGTTCAGCTGTTAGTACCTACAAGCAAGAATACACTAAAACATTACCTCTTGTTCACCAAATGAATGATAAGTTATAAAAACAAGGTAGAACAATGAAATATTGTAAAATGCTATGCATGAACCTACTTATGCCTAATATATGCTTAAAACAATAATAATAATAATAGTTAGAATATGTATGAAACATAGGACTTTTGGACACTTTACACACCCCGAAACTCGAACTATTTCTTGTTCTCAGTCAATGCAACCTAAAGTACTTGCTCTAATAATAGTCAGAAAGAAAAACTTGTTTTCAACCTGGTTTTCTGCCTCAAGATCGTGGCACCTATATATAAAGCTTAATGAAGGGAAATAAACGAGAAAATAACTTATAATTAAATTTCTCATGCCTATGTGATGTTTTCCTATCTGTAAATAAGCGGAATATGCAGAATAAATACTTAAACAAAGATACTACTGTAATTTAAAGGTTGCTATCGAGGTAGCACAGTTTAAGCATATCATTATTTTTAATCAAGGCAGTAAGGGCTTCAGCTTATCACAATTAATCTTCCAGGTCTAACGTTTAGATAGGAGCAAACTACAGAACCCCGAACCCTTGGAGTAGAGTCATCCCGTGAAGGCTTTCATTCACTCATGCTAATTTGTCTGTCACTTTTAAGCTTTCAGATTCATGGACTTTGATAGCAACGGAGTGTCCTCGCACCTCTATGGTAACACAACACTTTTTTTCTCTGTTTTTGATTTTGCTGCCTTTGGCAGTTCTACATCCTTCTGTTTCTTTTGCCTACCTCGGTGGCTACCTGCAATTATCATTAGAATCTTGCAAAGAAAACAAGCATGTAGTGTTCATCAAATATTCTAACACATTCAGCAAGTAACATAGATTTTTAACATTTTCAGGCAAAAAGAAAAAAAATCTAAATAATATTTCATGCCCTTTCTCAAGATCAAGTTTAATATTTAATTAGGGTGCGAAAATGAAGTAATCGGCTATCCTATTGTTGAGTGGATCAATGGATTGATCAAAGCCAAGAGGGGGTGAATTGGGTTTTTAAAATTGTTGGAGTAAATGAACTCCACATCCACTACCTTAGCTACCACTAAGGATTTCCAACAATTCACTAATTGTTCTTCCCCTTTTCAAGGCTTAGGAGGTAACCTTTACACAGCCGGTCAAATTTTCTACCCATAATTTGACCAAACTCTCACAAGAGTACAAAGAAGAATTAAAGGCAAGAAAGATATCTCTCAATACAAGATTGCCCCTTTAAGTACAAACACTCAACCCAAATTTGATAAAAAGATCAGAATTGAACACTACACAATTTGAGGTTTACAAGAGATTGGAAAATAAGCACTTTGAGCTTGAATTTTTGCTAGGATGTTTATCTTTGATGCAATAGTTGTTGCTGGTCTTGAATTAGCTTCAATTTATACCTTCTCTATCAATTCTAGCCGTTTGGGTGGTTAGGGTATTGATTATAGCCGTTGGGATTCTCTCTTTCCACCATAAATGCACTTTTGCAGCTTATTGTATCGATACGCGTAGACCTGTATCGATACATGTCTCAAAACAGAAAGAGCCGTTGCACAATAACAAGAGGGCGTATCGATACGCGTGTAAGCGTATTGGTACGGGACATGGACCGTTTCGATACGAGGAACAACCGTATCGATGCAATTTTTTCAACTGAGCTCACTAAAGTTTTCGTATCGATACGGCTAGGAGCGTATCGGTAAGGGAAAACCACCACTTTAAATTTCAGTTACCTAACAACTGACACCAACGTTCGAAAACATTAAAAGCTTTTCGAATTTAAAATTCCATTAAATATGTATCGATACGAGTGGAACCGTATCGGTACGCTATTCAAACTCCTTCAGTTTTACCGAGGGGGCATATCGATACATATATAATTTGTTTCGATACGGTGAGGGGCGTATCGAAACACGTCTTTCTAGTAGCCAACTTTGTAAAAAAGGTATCGATACGGCTGGAAGCGTATCGATACGCCTGGATGTATTTCAATACTTTGGCTTTGGAATACTTAGAAAATATTTGGAGTTTGAGTTTTTCAAATCAGATTAAAGCCTTGGTGATTTATAAATCATTTGAGGGACTTAGAAATCTATTTCATGTTTTCAATTTAATCCTTAACATACTTTGTTATATCAAAATCAAACATAGGTTTTACAATCTCCCCTTTTTTGATATAACAAAACCAAAACTTGAAATTTTTGACACTTTGAACAACTTTGCAAAATAACTCCCCCCTTAATATTAGCTAGGTAAACTTTAAGTTCAAAATCAAAATTTTAAGTGTGATCTTGTTCCCTCTCCCACTTTTTGTTAGATAAAAAAATATAGACATTGATAAACATAGGCAAAAGGCATAAATAATAACCAAGCAACATAATATAGATAAACATTAAGTTCAAAAGAAAGATAACATTAACATAAAATCCAAATAACAGAAAATCAAAGCATAGGTTTTAGAATGCAAACTTAATCCTAAAAACATAATCCAAAGTGCATAAATAAATATTCTAAATGACATGAATGATATGCAAAGATAAGCTACTATGCATCTCCATTGCCATCTTCATCATCTTCATCATCATCATTCCTCTGAGATTGACGCCACTCGTCATGGAAAGAGGTAAAGGATATGTTCATCGAGTTGTGATCGCCTTCAAGGGAAGTGAGGCGCGTTTCCACATTCTTCATTTGATTTTCAAGGCTTGTAAAGCGTGTGTCAATAGCCGTAAACCCTGAATTCATCACTTGATCCATGGAGGCAATTCATGTGCACAAACTCGTGAATTTCTCATTTAGAAAAGTCATGAGAGCATCCATGGAAGGTGGAGGAGGAGCTTGAGCGGCTTGAGGATTAGCAATTTCTTCTAGAACGGCATCGCTAGGGAGCTCAGATAGACGAAGCCAACTACCATTAAAGTAATGAAACTTTCCCCTTGCAAGAGATCTTTCATCGATAGGATCGGTGAGGGGAGTTGGGTAGTCATGTGAACAATCTATCTCCTTTTGGGTGAAGAAATAACTCAAGGTCGTACCATACGTGAAGGAAGTGACGAGTGTAGTGTGGCGATGTTGCACGAGATAGACAATCTTGTTGAGTGTGTAAAAGTTCTATTATTTACACCCTTTTTAACCCATATTTCTGCTGCATTCAAGCATTATTGCATTGCATTTAGGTTAGTTTTCAGTAAAACATCACAAATGGATTAAAAGCACGGATTCTACTAAAAGATGGCTATTTTTGCAGGTATCTGCCATAGTAGACGTTGAAGGAAGGCGCAGGGCAGAGAAGCAGGAGAGCTGAACTGGACAAGCAGACGAAGAAGACGAAGCTGCCATGGACCTGTCGTGACAACATGGTGACAGCAGACTTATGAAGAGGAAAAGCAAAGTGGACCTCGATAGATAGAGAAAAATCTGCTCGTCTGTCGTGTGAAAGCCACATATTTTTCCAAGCCCCGGATCAAAAGATATGTCAAGCCAAAGCTCAAGGAGAGGAAATTCCTAGAAACAAGGATGCGGCTGGAAAGTAGGAATCTTTAGAGATTTAGTCTTTATTAGAATTTTACTTTTAATTAAAGTTGTAATCCTTGTTACCTTAGAAGACTTGAGCCCAAAGCTTATATAAGGGCATAGATTTAACCTAGGAGGCACAACCGATTACCCCATAATCGAAACCAAAAACCCCTGTCGTCCACCCGTCACCGACATGTTCTAAATTCCCCCTGGGGCTACGGGTTGTTTTGTAAAGTAGTTGCAAGGGTTGCTTTGTTTTAGGATTTTTCAGTTCAATAAAATAAACTTCAAGTTCTCTTATTTTGGTTTTAACATCTTGCAAGAGCATCGGGAGAGCATTGTGAGGTTATCCATTTACTTAGCATCGGGAGAGTTAAGTATATGAAAGAAATAAGAGCGAGTTCTCTAGTTTATAGTTGAACTATCTTGTGCCTAGGGATAGGGCAAGGTTAAGTGGCTAAAGAAGAATTCATACACATCGGTGTTCATCCTTCGATTCACGCCGGGAGGTATCATCAAAGACGTGATCATCGACAGACTTGGACCTAGGGATAGGCCAAGGCAGATCTTGGAT
This sequence comes from Hibiscus tridactylites, assembly GCA_958450335.1. Classification (NCBI taxonomy): domain Eukaryota; kingdom Viridiplantae; phylum Streptophyta; class Magnoliopsida; order Malvales; family Malvaceae; genus Hibiscus; species Hibiscus tridactylites. The sequence goes on along the minus strand of OY288285.1, from coordinate 18,427,057 downwards.
TCTTGCCAAGCTTGAAGTACGGAGTTGGTGTGTCTGCTGCCGCGACAGTCAACGGACAGCCGCCGCGACAGGTGCTGTCGACGACGGAAGCGACGACAGAACTGGAGATCCTAAGCAATTCAATACCTGCACTACCGAGCAATTCAATACCAGCCCATTCTCTCTATCTTGATAACTCAATTCTTTTATTTGCGTTTTTATCTTATTATTCTCGTGACAATTCTAAACTATCTCTTTTACTTCGTGCAGTAAACTAAGGTGAAGTCATTAGCCCAATCCCTGTGGAGACGATATCTGATACTTCGTATCACTTTACTACTTGCGTCGTGTACACTTGCACTACAATTGCGATAGACTCTTTTACACGCAACAAGTTTTTGGCGCCGTTGCCGGGGATTGGCAACATAACTATATCTTTCTTTTATTGCACTTTTCGCTTTTATTTTTCTTTTTATTTTTCGTTTTAATTTTTATTTTTCTTTTGAGTTTTCAACTCTTGCTTTTCACGAGGTTTTCTTGTTTATGCGCAGATCTAAAAGAGGTGAAGATCCTGAGTATCCATTAGATCCGGAAATCGAACGTTCTTTCAGTCTCAAGAAACAACTTCGCCGACTTTTAGACAGAAACGAATATCTCGAGGAACAGCTAGAGAAGATGGGCCATAACCAACCTGCTGGTGGTTTCATACCACCCCTTGGCGATAATAACCCACCTGTCGTCGATCTGCCCGCAGCAGATGGACGACGGTCATGTCGTGACTACATGCTGAACGATCATGTCGAATTGGAGACCACGCTGCCGGATATTGATGTTGATAACTTCGAGCTTAAACCTGTCATGTTTAGTATGATCAACAATGCCGGACAGTTTAGTGGTTCTGCGACAGAAGATGCTAGGGAGCATCTCAAAACGTTCCAGGAGATCTGTGGTTCGTTTAGACTACCAGGAGTTAGTCCGGAGATACTGAGGCTTCGGTTATTCCCCCATTCATTGAGGGACAGAGCTAAAACTTGGTGGAATAAACTCACATTGGGTTCCATTATGACTTGGGCAGATCTAACTCGTGAATTTTTATCTCGTTTTAATCCTTCGCATTTATCTGAGCGATTACGTAATGAAATTGCTACTTTTCAACAGGAAGACGACGAGCCGATGCACGAGGCCTGGGACAGATTTACTACTCTTCTTCGGAACTGCCCAATGCATGGATTCCCTGTCTGGAATCAGGTTACAAAGTTCTATAATGCTTCTAACTTACAAACTCGCATTCGGATTGATTCTGCAGCGAATGGACTATTATTGGATAAAGATCCAGACGAGGCATTGCAAGTTTTGAAAAATCTGGCCAAGAATGAGGAGCAGTTTCTGACAGTTAGAAGAGGGGGTAAACGGGTACTTGCTGTCAAGGACTATGAGGCCGACAGCACTATGAAATCACAGGTAGCATTCCTTACTAAGGCAATGAAACGATTATTGAATGAAGATGAATTACAAGGATTTGCTGTCGAGGAAGTCTGTACTATCTGTGAGGGAAATCATAGTAGGGATGCGTGCCCTATAAATGTAGAAGAGGGAAAATATGTTGGAAATTACAAGCCGAACTACAATTCCAACAACTACAACCCTAATTGGAGGAAGGATCCCAAATTTTCTTGGAGTAACCCTAACAATGCTCTGAATCCGCAAGCATATAATCAGAATCAGGGGGTCCTAGATTGCTGACGCGACAGCAACTGCCGCCGCAGAACCTGCCGCCGCAGCAGCAACAGCAGCCACCACCTGCCACGAGTAGTATATTGGAGCATACTCTGGCCACCTTCATGTCTCAGACCGGTACGTATATGGAAAACATGAATCAGTTTGTCAAGAAGACGGAAACCTTTATGGATAAAACCGAGATGAGGATGACAAACCATGAAGCTACATTGAAATCTCTAGAGACACAAATGGGTCAGGTGTCGCAACATATTAATCCGAGGCAGAATGGAGGATTTCCTAGCAATACTGAAAATGCTAGACCGCCCCCACATGAGCAATGTAAGGCAATTACTACCAGAAGTGGGAAGAAATTACCAGGGCCGGAAAAAGAAGTGGAAACAGAAAAGGAACCTGCCTTGGATAAACCTGCCGGAAGCTGCCCCGACAGGTGATAAACAGACTGCTGCCGATGAGCCTGTCACGACAGCAGAAGCGACAGAGGAGAAAAAAGAAGATTATCGTCCTCAGATTCGCATGCAGTGGGAAGGACGTATTGCTGATTATCGTCCCCCACCACCCTTCCCTCAACGGATACAACAAGCTAAGCATGAATCTCAACTTAAAAAGATTTATGATATTTTTAAACAGGTTCATATTAATATTCCGTTGTTAGATGCTGTTAGGGAGATGCCCGGTTACGCTAAATTTCTCAAGGATGTCATGTCGAAAAAATCTAAACTTGGGGAATTTGAAACGGTAAGGATGCAAGAAGGTTGTATGAGTATTCTTCATCGGCAGCCGCCCCAGAAAAAGAAGGATCCGGTGAGCTTCCTCATACCTTGTGTAATCGGTGACAAATTCGTGGGTAAGGCACTTTGTGATCTTGGAGCTAGTGTTAATCTAATGCCCAAATCTGTTTTTCAGAAATTAGGTATTGGGAAGGCGCGGCCCACGACAGTTACCCTACAGCTAGCCGACCGCTCTTACGTTCACCCCGAGGGAAAAATTGAAGATATTTTGGTAAGAGTGGATAAGCTTATTTTTCCTGCTGACTTTCTTATCTTAGATTGTGAAGCAGATGAAAACGCACCAGTCATCCTTGGGCGACCCTTTTTAGCCACGGGAAGATCATTGATTGATGTGGAGAAAGGAGAACTCACCATGCGCGTGAACGATCAAGAGATTAAGTTGAATGTTCTCCAAGCAATGAAATATGCTGATGTGGACGAGGAATGAAAGGCCATCATCGAGGTGACCTTTGATTACCCCTGCATCAGGTCGGGCTGCCGTGATATAAAATTCGGTCACTGCTGCGACAGCCACCTAAAGGCCTGTCACGATAGCGAGGACGACAGCACCGACGACAGCGACTCCTCTGAATCCGAAACATCTGATACTGAAGGTCATGAGGAGGTAAACTGGTTAGGCAATCATCCAGGTAAGTTATTCGAACCATTGAATTATACTTCGGATAACCATTTAATCCAAAAGCCATCTACTGTTGAACCACCTGTCTTAGAACTTAAGCCCCTGCCAGGGCAGCTTAAATATGCTTATCTTGGTTGCAATAATACACTGCCCGTAATCATCTCTGCTAAGCTGCCGTAGGAACAGGAACGACAGCTAATCGGCATGCTAAGGCAGCACAAGAAGGCGATTGGATGGACGATAGCAGATATACAGGGCATTAGTCCGGCGATATGCATGCACAAAATCCTCCTAGAGGAAGACCATAAGCCGACTATTGATGCCCAAAGGCGGTTAAACCTTGCGATGAAGGAGGTAGTGCGTAAAGAGATAATCAAATGGTTAGATGCTGGAATTATTTACGCCATCTCCGATAGCAAATGGGTAAGCCCGGTGCAATGTGTTCCCAAGAAAGGAGGAATGACCGTGATAACCAACGAGAACAATGAGCTAATCCCAACCAGGACTGTGACCGGTTGGAGGGTTTGTATGGACTATCGGAAGCTTAACAAAGCTACCCGAAAGGACCACTTTCCTTTACCCTTTATTGATCAAATGCTTGATAGATTAGCGGGTAAGCCTTACTATTGTTTTCTTGATGGTTACTCAGGTTATAACCAAATTGCTATTGCAACAGAGGATCAAGAGAAGACGACTTTCACATGCCCCTACGGAACATACGCATTTAGGAGGATGCCGTTCGGCCTCTGTAACGCACCTGCCACCTTCCAAAGGTGCATGATGGCAATATTCTCCGACATGGTAGAGGACTTCCTTGAGATTTTCATGGATGATTTTTCCGTCTTTGGAGACGATTTTGAGAGCTGCCTCGGCAATCTTCAAAAGGTGCTTGAAAGATGTGAAAAAGCTAATCTTGTTCTCAATTGGGAAAAATGCCATTTTATGGTTGATGAAGGGATAGTTCTAGGCCATAAGATTAGCTGTCGTGGGATAGAAGTCGACAGGGCAAAGATTGAAGTCATAGAGAAGCTGCCGCCGCCAACCACTGTCAAGGGCATTAGGAGTTTTTTAGGGCATGCGGGTTTTTATCGAAGATTCATCGCAAATTTCTCGAAAATCACGAAGCCCCTATGCCATCTCTTAGAGTAGAACCGACCCTTTGACTTTAATGAGGAATGTACTGAAGCATTCAAGGTTCTGAAGGAAAAGCTAGTGATAGCCCCCATAGTACAGCCACCAGACTGGACACAGCCATTCGAGATCATGTGTGATGCTAGTGACTATGCTGTCGGGGCAGCACTTGGGCAGCGCAGAGATAAGCTGTTTCACGTCATATACTATGCCAGCAAAACATTAAATGACGCCCAAGTGAACTACACCACCACAGAAAAGGAGTTGTTAGCTGTGGTGTTCTCCATCGACAAGTTTCGTTCTTACATACTTGGAACGAAAGTAATAATACACACCGACCATTCTGCCCTAAAGTATTTGTTTGCAAAGAAGGATGCAAAGCCTAGATTGATACGGTGGATCTTGCTTTTACAAGAATTCGACCTTGAGATCAAGGACAAAAAGGGGACAGAAAATCAGGTGGCAGACCACTTGTCGAGGTTGGAGACGGGACAGAGTCTACCGTTAGATGAGACACACATACTGGAGACCTTCCCAGATGAGCAGCTCTTTGCTGCCGCAATCGCTGTCGCGACAGCCATGGCGGCAGGTAAGTCTTCTAACCTTCCCTGGTATGCTGATTTCGTTAATTTTATAGTTAGCGGAATATTACCTTCTGATCTTAATTATCAAGCCAGGAAGAGGTTCCAAAATGATGTTAAGCATTATTATTGGGACGAACCTCTTCTTTTCAAAATGTGCGCAGATCAGGTTATAAGAAGATGTGTACCACATGAAGAACAAGAAGACATTCTCCATCACTGCCATGCTTCACAATATGGAGGTCACTTAGGAGGCAATAAAACTGCTGCCAAGGTGCTGCAGTCAGGGTTCTACTGGCCGACACTATATAAAGATGCACAGGAGTTTTACAAAAACTGTGACAGGTGCCAGCGGATAGGTAACATCTCGAGGAGAAACGAGATGCCACTGCAGAATATTCTAGAAGTCGAGATCTTCGACGTTTGGGGGATTGATTTTATGGGACCTTTTCCATCTTCGTGTGGAAATCTATACATTCTCCTAGCAGTGGACTATGTCTCTAAGTGGGTCGAAGCCATCACCACTCAAAAGAATGATGCCAAAACGGTCCAAAAGTTTTTGCACAAAAACATTTTTTCTAGATTTGGCATCCCTAGGGCGATTATCAATGATGAAGGGAGACATTTTGATAATAGGGTAATTGCTGCCGCTTTAAAGAAATATGGTGTCAAGCACAGGATCGCGACAGCATACCACCCACAGACCAATGGACAGGCTGAGATTTCCAATAGGGAAGTAAAGAACATTCTTGAGAAGATGGTTAAACCAACTAGGAAAGATTGGTCTTTACTTCTGAATGATGCATTATGGGCATACAGGACAGCTTTCAAGACTCCATTGGGCATGTCTCCATACCGACTGATTTATGGGAAAACCTGTCATCTGCCTGTCGAGATCGAGCACAAAGCATATTGGGCAATCAAGGCAGTGAACATGGACTTGGACAAGGCAAGCCAGAAAAGGCTATTAGATATGAACGAGATTGAGGAATTACGGACAATGGCCTACGACAATGCAAGAATCTACAAGGAAAAGACTAAGAAGTGGCATGACAAGAAACTGCTGCCACGACAGTTCTGCCCAGGGCAGCTTGTGTTGTTGTTTAATTCTAGACTTAAACTCTTCCCAGGAAAGTTAAAATCTAGATGGTCTGGCCCGTTCCAAGTGGTACAAGTTTTTCCCCATGGTGCCATTACTATCCAATCATTAAAAGACGGGCACCAATTCAAAGTAAATGGACAACGCCTCAAACATTATCAGGGGACTGAAGCCCCAGGAATACAGGAAGTGGTTACTTTAGGAGATGCCCCACAAGGCACCCTTAATTTAACCTATTTTTTATTTTTATTCATTTTATTATTATTATTATTTATTAGGAATTAGGTTTATTTTATTCGAATAATGTTTTATTTTTTTTATTTCAGTTTTTAGGAAATAAAGGAGTCAAGAAAAAAAGGAGAAGTGACCCAAGCCCACCGCCCATCCATCAGCCCAATAAAGCCCATTTATGGAAACCTGTCGTTTCGGCTGCCGCCGCGGACGGATATGACAGGCTGTGAACAGACTGACATGGCAGACGCAGAAGCGTGCGGCAGACGCGTAGCAGACGCATAAATTCGTGTCAGACGCGTCAGACACGCTAAATCCAATCTGCCGCCCCGTTATTCTCGCCTGCCGTTGCAGCATTAAATGGGCAGATACTTGACCGCTATATTACCCCGTTCCATTCTCATTTTTTCTTACTTCTGCTTATTCCTACTTGTTTTCTCCTATAGTTTATTTGCTTTCTACATTTTTCTCAACCCTTGCAACTAACATGTCTACTAGACAGACCCGTCGTAGTGCTGCCTCAGCATCCTCTTCAGCAGCAGCAACGCCCTTTGCCAACAAGGAGTTATGGGAGGAACGTGGCTTCGTGTACATCCGACAGGCGCCCCACATGGGACTCCGGCCGTTCATTGTAAAGGCCATCACGGCTCAACTATGGGAGTACTTTGCTGAACTACCGGCAGAGTTGAATGATACCCTGGTCCGGGAATTCTACACAGCCATAGACAGCAGAACGGCGACATCCGTCACCGTTAGAGGAGTGCAAGTGCCCTTCACTGCCGACAGCATCAATCACATGTTTGGCCTCTTCTTTGGCCCCGATGATGATGCTCATCAGAAATTCCTTGACACCCTCGATGCTGCCGCTTATGATGCTGTCATGGTGGAGTTGACAGAGGCGGGAACATCATGGACAACCAGCAAGAAGAACCCCCACTCCGTCAACAGGGGCAGCTCCTCCCCGAAGCAAAACTTTGGAACGCTTTCATCAAAAAGCGTATCCTGCCCTCTTCCCACCACACGACAGTCAACCGACAGCGGCTGGCCCTTATTCACTCCATCATGCACGACAGGCCCATCAATGTGGGCAGATATATGAGGGACAGCATCCTGGACTGTGCCTTCCGCTCCAACTCACGCCTCTGCCTGCCGTTCACCATAACCTCTATCTGCCGATGTGCTGCTGTACCCGAGGATCCCTCCGACAAAATAAGGAAGGGCAGAGGTTGGACAAACAATAACATAAACAGCCTCATGGAGCTGATCATGGCTACACCTGTCTCCTCCTTCAACCCTGCCGGCTCCCCCGCAGAATCATCAGAGGAGCCTGCCCCGGAACCTGCTGCCGCCACCGCTCCGACAGACCAGTCTACCCTCCTCCTTGCTACATTACAACGGGCAGAGGAACGCCAAATGGGATTGATGACATTTATTCGGGACTTCACAAGCTCAACGGTAAATTTTATTACACAAACTTTAAATTTTCCCGATATTCAATTCCCTACTTTTCCTGCCCATTATTTCCGTATCCCCACTCCTGTCCACACCCCTGTTCATACACCCACCCCACCCGGCTCTCCACATTCCCAATCTACCGCTTCCACCACATCACCTGCCCCGACGGCAGCAGGCAGCCCACCGGTAGACACCTCTCCCCGAGGAACAAAACGACCTGCCTCTGATGACAACCCGCTGATCCAGAGGAATTTGGAGAGGGACTTTACGCGGGTCAAGAGGATTAAACACGTGGCAGACAAGAAAAGGCTGCCCAAAGCTAGCACCACCAGCAGCAGCTCGTGGGACAGTGGCAGCAGTTCTGATGTCCAGCTTGTGGAGCAACCTGCCCCTACATCTGCCCCTGAACCTGCCCAGCCTCCTCCACAGCCCAGACACCACCGTCAGATCCGTGTCAGCAGCAGCAGCGAGGACAGCGACTAAAATTTATGTTTTTATTTTTCCTTTACTGCTGCCTGCCTTTATCTTTTGTGATGTACTTTTCTTTATATTTTTGTCTTTATTTTTCATGTCATTTTGCATTGAGGGCAATGCAACCCTCGAGTTTGGGGGTGGCAACCCTCCATCATTAATGGAGTCTTTAGTACATCTTTTTATTAATTGTTGTGTCTTTAATTTTATCTAATTTCTCTAAAAAATATCAGAAAATATAAAACTGTTGGCTTAAAACTGTGAAGTTAACTTACCTGTCATGACGGCTCTGTCGTGGCAGCATCTTTAGGACAGTTTAAGGAGAAGTTTAGAGCCTTTCTATAGTTCTGAAAACTTAAACACCTTTGTGACTGTTATATTGCTTAGATTTCTTTTAGCCAAACTAGAATAGGATGCTTAGAACTTGAATAGCCCCTAGAGGTGCCTAACACTGGCTCTAGGAAAGAAGTTTAGAAACAAAAAAAAAAACCTAGAGGTGCCCGAAACCGGCTCTAGGAAGCTAACTAGAGGTGCCCAAAACTGGCTCTAGAAAAATTTAGTTGAAATTAGAAGAAAAAGAAGCATGAAAATGTGCCTTCTAAAAAATAAACTTTGGCATAGAAATTCGAGTAAAGAAGTTGAATATTCTAGTGAAACTAAGAAAATCTTAGCATATAACTGTTCACAAGCATGCACACACTGCACGAGAGCTATAGGGAGATTCCGGACAGATCCTAACCTTTCCGACAGGTTGCTGCCACCATAGAGAATGAGCGACGGGTAAGGGACAGTTCACTGTTTGAAGGCAAACACAAAAATTTTCATTTTTCTTTCTTCATTGCTTGAGGGCAAGCAAAAACTTGAGTTTGGGGGTGTGTTGAGTGTGTAAAAGTTCTATTATTTACACCCTTTTTAACCCATATTTCTGCTGCATTCAAGCATTATTGCATTGCATTTAGGTTAGTTTTCAGTAAAACATCACAAATGGATTAAAAGCACGGATTCTACTAAAAGATGGCTATTTTTGCAGGTATCTGCCATAGTAGACGTTGAAGGCAAGCGCAGGGCAGAGAAGTAGGAGAGCTGAACTGGACAAGCAGACGAAGAAGACGAAGCTGCCATGGACCTGTCGTGACAGCATGGTGACAGCAGACTTATGAAGAGGAAAAGCAAAGTGGACCTCGATAGATAGAGAAAAATCTGCTCGTCTGTCGTGTGAAAGCCACATATTTTTCCAAGCCCCGGATCAAAAGATATGTCAAGCCAAAGCTCAAGGAGAGGAAATTCCTAGAAACAAGGATGCGGCTGGAAAGTAGGAATCTTTAGAGATTTAGTCTTTATTAGAATTTTACTTTTAATTAAAGTTGTAATCCTTGTTACCTTAGAAGACTTGAGCCCAAAGCTTATATAAGGGCATAGATTTAACCTAGGAGGCACAACCGATTACCCCATAACCGAAACCAAAAACCCCTGTCGTCCACCCGTCACCGACATGTTCTAAATTCCCCCTAGGGCTACGGGTTGTTTTGTAAAGTAGTTGCAAGGGTTGCTTTGTTTTAGGATTTTTCAGTTCAATAAAATAAACTTCAAGTTCTCTTATTTTGGTTTTAACATCTTGCAAGAGCATCGAGAGAGCATTGTGAGGTTATCCATTTACTTAGCATCGGGAGAGTTAAGTATACGAAAGAAATAAGAGCGAGTTCTCTAGTTTATAGTTGAACTATCTTGTGCCTAGGGATAGGGCAAGGTTAAGTGGCTAAAGAAGAATTCATACACATCGGTGTTCATCCTTCGATTCACGCCGGGAGGTATCATCAAAGACGTGATCATCGACAGACTTGGACCTAGGGATAGGCCAAGGCAGATCTGGGATTCTTGCCAAGCTTGAAGTACGGAGTTGGTGTGTCTGCTGCCGCGACAGCCAACGGACAGCCGCCGCGACAGGTGCTGTCGACGACGGGAGCGACGACAGAACTGGAGATCCTAAGCAATTCAATACCTGCACTACCGAGCAATTCAATACCAGCCCATTCTCTCTATCTTGATAACTCAATTCTTTTATTTGCGTTTTTATCTTATTATTCTCGTGACAATTCTAAACTATCTCTTTTACTTCGTGCAGTAAACTAAGGTGAAGTCATTAGCCCAATCCCTATGGAGACGATATCCGATACTTCGTATCACTTTACTACTTGCGTCGTGTACACTTGCACTACAATTGCGATAGACTCTTTTACACGCAATGACGAGTGTAGTGTGGCGATGTTGCACGAGATAGACAATCTCCATAAACATAATTCGAGCAAGATTTGGTCGTTGTCTTTGACGGAAGCATCAAATCCAAAAATCATCAACTTGACGGATAGTGGAATACTTTCCTCCCGAGGGCCTAAACCACCAAGAAACCATCAAATGTAGGATCTGATCTTGAGCATTAAGAGCGGTGACGAAACCACTTAGGACATGGCCAAGAGCATTCTCATCATCAAGACCCTCATCCTCTAACTTGAACACATCACAAAGAGATTGAACATTAATGTTGACCTTTTTACCCATTAGATAGGAATTAACACCCGTAATAACACCTAATGCATTGGTGACACACTTGGCATTAGCATAGAAAATCAATACTAAAGTGCGAAAGAAAAAGCCGGGAATTTGGAGAAAATTCATAAATTTCCATTCTTGGAGCAAAGGTAAGTAATCAAATTTGAACGCTCCGAGTTAAGAAGAGGAATGTAAATTACCCTCTTCGGACGAATTTTGTGGTTTTGAAATTGTCAAAAAATAGTTGAGATCTCTGGTGGTGTTAAAGGATTGTTGATAGATAAGAGTGAGGTTCGGGCGAGTACCATCTCCGGCATTGGAACCTTCACCGGCTTCACTAGTATGTGCTCTCTTTTTAGGTGCCATTGACTAGAGAAAAGATAAAAAACTGTGTATGCATTAACTTTCTCATTTAACCCATTGAAAAATTAATAATTAAGGTTTTTGTTTAAAAAAATTTAGAAACAAAAATAAAAAGGTTTGAAAAGAAGTTTGTTTTTGAGAAGACAAAACAAAACACAATAAAATTTAGAACGAAATTCAAATGAAATAAAAAGAAAAGAGAAATTTTTACCTTGATATTGATAGAGAGGAATGGGAGAAGAACTTTGCACCAAATTTATGAAAAGCTTGAAGAGCTTTGCTTGATTTTGAAAACCCTCAAGAGATTTTGAGTTGTGGTGTAAAAATATGAGGGATTGAGAGGCTATTTATAGAGTGAAAACGGCTACGGTTTTGAAAATTCAATTTTGGTAAAAGTAAAACTCTTTAAACGCCATTAAAAAGTTGTCTGCGCAATCGAGTATCGATACGCCTGAGGGTGTATCGATACGAGGGTAAAATCGTAATTCCCTGGAATCGCTCGTCAAAGGTCCGTATCGAAATGGATGCAATTCGCATCGAAACACTTTTAGCTCGTATTGAAACGTGTTTAACTGTATCGATACCCGTTTTAGGCAAAATGCAGTCTGGAAAGCTAATACAGTATTTGTATAGATACGCAGAAGGCCGTATCGATACCCTATGCCCATAAATGCATTTTAGGCTTTAAGAACAACCAAAGGCTCGATTTTAGCACCTTCTAAATGAATGCAATTGATGAATGAGCAATTCTAAGCATATTCTAACAGAAGCATACTCCTCTAGCTATAAGCATGGATATTTTCAAGAGCAACAAAACATAAACATGCAATTTCACAAACTTAAGCAATTTTAACTTCAAAAAGAGTCCTAAAGGGCCAAGGAATGCTAGTTAGACCTAACTCTCTCCCAAGGGACCAAAAACGCTCTTTATCCAAAGGCTTTGTAAATATGTCCGCTAGTTGGTTTAAGGTGTCAACGTACTCTATAACAACATCTTCCTTAAGGACATGATCTCTAATGAAATGATGCCTTATCTCTATATGTTTGGTTCTAGAGTGTTGGATGGGATTTTTAGTTAAGCATATGGCACTAGTGTTTCCACACTTAAGGGGTATGGTTTCAACTTTAATACCATAATCTAAGAGTTGTTGCTTCATCCAAAGGACTTGAGCACAACAACTCCCTAAGGATATGTACTCGGCTTCGGTGGTAGATAGAGCTACACTATTTTGTTTCTTAGAGAACCAAGATATGAGCATACTACCTAAGAATTGACATGTTCCCGAAGTACTCTTCTTATTGATTTTACACCCCCCATAATCCGCATCTGAATAAGCATGAAGGTTGAAGGTTGAGTCTCTAGGGTACCAAAGTCCTAGACAAGGAGTATCTCTAAGGTACCTAAAGATTCTCTTAACGGCTATAAGGTGAGACTCTCTAGGACTAGCTTGAAATCTAGCACACAAGCAAACACTAAACAAAATATCTGGTCTACTTGTGGTAAGGTAAAGCAAAGATCCAATCATAGAGCGATAAAGCTTAGAGTCAACACACTTACCTCCTTCATCTTTGTCAAGCTTTGTAGATGAGCTCATTGGTGTGGCTTGAGGCTTTGCATTCTCCAAGCCAAACTTCTTGAGCATATCCTTGATGTACTTTGCTTGATTGATGAAGGTGCCATCCTTCCTTGCATTAACTTAGCAAACTCTTTGCAATGACATTCATTAGTAGATCCAAAAAGGGTTAACTACTGGAATAGTCACTTATGTTTTCCCCCAGCCGTTTGTTGCCGTTAAACATTGACGAATTGCTGACATGGCAACGAAAAATAAGGGCAAATTACTGCAATGGCCATTAAAGTTTATCTCATGTACATTTTTGCTCCTCAATTTTAAAAAATAAACATTATAGTCATGAATAAAAATGTTTCTTTATAATTTCACCCTTAAATTTTTAAAAATTCATTTTTCAACCCTAAAACTTTACAATCAATTAGTACAATAATATTATAAATGCTTAGATGAAAAATATGTGCCCAAAGTATACCCTTTTTAAACTTAGGTGTCCAAATTGCTCCTATATAATAACTAAACTTTCAAATTACTCATATTTTTTCACTCTAAATTATTATTATTATTATTATTATTATTATTATTATTATTATTATTATTATTATTATTATAACATGACATGTCATTTTTTATTATTTTTAAATTAAAAATAATTTTAAAATAAAATGATTTTTATTATTATTAAATTTAAAATATTTTAAAAAATATTCGTTTTTAAAATAATTTAGGTGTCTAAAGTAGTTTTTTGTAAAAATTGGTGTCCAAAGTTTCTATAGGTACAATTTTAGGTGTCCGGTTGTTAAATGGGTGTTAAAAAGTTGTCAACCAATCGGTGCTTGACACGTGACATTAATTTTAATTTTTAAATTTTTTTAATGGAAAATACTCAAAATTTTCAATTTATTATAAAATCTCAAAATTTTACAAGCTTCACAAAAACAATCCTTAAATTCCTAAAAATTCTCAAACTTTCGTCGTTGACTGTCGCTGCTTTTGCCGCCAGTTGTCATCGCTGACTGCACCCACTTGGTCGCCGGGCCAAGGCGGCAATTTTCCCTAACACGACGTCGCCGAAAACGCCCAACGGTGTGCAGCCGAACGTCAAATGCGAACGTCGATTTCGTGTTTGACGTTTGGCTGCACGCCATTGGGCATTTCTGACGACGATGTGTTGGGAAAAATGATCACCTTAGTCCGGCGACCAAGTGGGTGCGGTCAACGACGACAACTGACGGTGGAAGCGGCATCATTCGACGATGAAAGTTTGGAAATTTTTAGGTATTTAGAGATTGTTTTATGAAGCTTGTCAAATTTTGAGATTTTATAATAATTTTGAAAGTTCTAAGTATTTTCCAATAAAAATTAATAAAATTAATGTCATGTGTTAAGTACCAATTGGTTGACAATTTTTCTAACACTCATTTAACAGCCGGACAACTAAAATTGTAACTATGGTAAATTTGGGCACCTATTTTTACAAAAATACTTTAAACACCTAAATTATTTTAAGAAGTAATATTTTTAAAAATATTTTTTAAATTTAGTAATAATAAAAATTATTTTATAATTATTTTTAATTTAAAAATAATAAAAAAATGACATGTTATGTTACAATAATATTAAAAACAATCCAGAGTGAAAAATAGGAGCAATTTGAAAGTTTAGTTATCAAATAAGAGCAATTTGAGAACCTAAATTTAAAAAGGGTATACTTTGGGCACCTATTTTTCATTTAAGCCTTTATAATATTATTATACTAATTGATTGTAAAGTTTTAGGGTTGAAAAATTAATTTTTAAAAATTCAAGGGTGAAATTATAAAGAAACATTTTTATTAGTGACTATAATGTTTATTTTTTTAAATTGGGGAGAAAAAATGTATATGAGATAAACTTTAATGGCCATTGTAGTAATTTACCCTTGTTTTTTCATTGCAGGTTAGCAATCCGTCAGTGTTTAACGGCAACAAACGGCTGAGTGACCAAAAGTTTACGCCCCGAAAACGTAAGTGACCTTACTGGTCGTTTTTCAAAATCGGTGACCAACTCTGTACTGGGGAAAACATAAGTGATTATTCCAGTAATTAACCCGATCCAAAAATAATATCATCAACATATATTTGTACTACTAAGATATCATTTTTATACCTTTTTATGAAAAGTGTAGTGTCCACCTTACCTTTTCAAAACATTTTTCAATCAAAAAGTTTGAAAGTCTTTCATATCAAGCTCTAGGAGCTTGTTTTAAACCATAAAGTGCTTTAGTTAGTTTGAAAACATGAATTGGAAATTTTGAATCTTCAAAACCCAGTGGTTGTTTCACATACACTTCCTCATTTATAAAAACCATTTAAAATGCGTTTTTAACATCCATTTGCAAGAGCTTGAAATCATGGTAGCATGCATATGCAAGCAACATCCTAATGGCCTTCATTCTAGCTACGGGTGCATAGGTTTCATCAAAATCTATTCCATCTTCTTGAGTGTAACCTTGAGCAACTAATCTAGCTTTATTTCTCACAATGTTACCACTCTCATCTAGTTTGTTCCTAAATACCCATTTAGTTCCTATAGTGGATTGATTACTAGGCCTTTCAACTAATGTCCAAACATTACTTCTCTTAAATTGATTTAACTCTTCTTGCATAGCCATAATCCAAAAGTCATCTTTTAATTCTTCTTTAATGTTCTTAGGCTCTATGCATGAGATAAAAGCAACATGATTCATGAGTTTAAGAGAAGATCTAGTAGTTACCCCATTGGATGGATCACCCAAGGTTTCACCACCTTTGACATAGTTGTACTCCTATGGGTAGCTCACTTTCTTTTCCTCAAGAGCCAAGTCCTTCAAGACTTCAAGAGGTGGATCTTGTGTATCCTCTTCTTTCATTGGAATCTCATCCTCCGTTGAAGTTTGTCCCCCATCAAAGACATCAAGGATTCCTACATCATCATCATCACAAGAATCCTTCCTCGGAAGGAGGTTATCATCGAATACAACATGAATAGACTCTTCTACTACTAAAGTTCTCTTATTAAATACACGATAGGCTTTAGAGTTTAAGAAATGACCTAAGAAAATAACTTCATCACTTTTAGCATCAAATTTACCTAAGTTATCTTTTCCATTATTTAAAACAAAACACTTGCAACCAAATGGATGAAAATAGCTAATGTTAGGCTTTTTATATTTTAAAATCTCATATGGTGTTTTCTTTAAAAGTGGTCTAATCATTACTCAGTTTACAATGTAGCAAGCGGTGTTTGTGGCTTTTGCCCAAAAATATTTAGGTAAATTGTTTTCACAAAGCATGGTTCTAGCCATTTCTTGTAAAGTTCTATTTTTCCTCTCAACTACCCCATTTTGTTGAGGAGTTCGAGGAGCCAAAAAATTGTGGCTAATACCATTTTCATTTAGAAACTCTTCAAAACCTAGATTTTGAAATTCGGTTCCATGATCACTTCTAATATGAGAAATTTTAAGTTCAAGATCATTTTGAGTTAATTTTGAAAATGTGATGAATTTTTCTAAAGCCTCATCTTTAGTACTTAAGAATAGAATCCAAGTAAATCTAGAATAGTCATCAACAAGTACAAATGCATATGATTTACCACACAAGCTCATAGTTATAATAGGCCCAAATAAATCCATGTGAATAAGTTGTAAACACCTACTTGTAGAAACATCATTAATGGATTTAAAGGATGATTTATGTTGTTTACCCTTAAAGCATGCATCACAAATTTTGTCATTTGAGAACTTAATTTTGGGTAAACCTCTAACTAGATCTAGGGAAATTAATTTTTCTGAAACACTAGTGCTAGCATGTCCTAGTTTCCTATGCCATAGCCATGCATCATTTTCATTTTGTGC
Organism: Hibiscus tridactylites; assembly: GCA_958450335.1. NCBI lineage: Eukaryota > Viridiplantae > Streptophyta > Magnoliopsida > Malvales > Malvaceae > Hibiscus > Hibiscus tridactylites. The sequence continues at coordinate 18,410,609 of OY288285.1, read as the reverse complement.
AACAAAACATGCATGTGATGTATGAATGTCATCTAAATGCACCATGTATATATTACCTATGCGATGACCAATGATCATTATATTATTTGATTTAATGTCAACAATTTTGCACCCATTTTTATCAAATAAGACATTAAACCCTTTGTCACATAATTGACTAATGCTCAATAAATTATGTTTTAGACCATCGACATATAAAACATTTTCAATGAGAATAGTAGAGTGATTACCTATGGAACCAATACCTTTAATGTGGCCTTTGGAGTTGTCACCAAATGTCACTACTCCTCCACCTTTTGGCTTTAATTCCATGAATCGACTCTTGTCTCTGGTCATGTGTCTCGAGCATCCACTATCAAGGTACCATGAATTTTGACTTCGTGCTTTGGCCTTGTAGTAATGCTCTCCCTACAAACAAAGATATTAAGCTTTGATTTTTGGTACCCAAATCATTTTGGGTCCATGAGTGTTAGCTCCCAAAAGCTTAGTGTTGAGTGTGTAAAAGTTCTACTATTTACTCCTTATTTAACCCATATTTCTGATGCATTCAAGCATTATTTATTGCATTTAGGTCAGTTTACAGTTAAACATCACAAATATATTAAAAGGCACAGTTTCTACTGAAATTGGTTGCTTTTGCAGGTTGCTGCTGTAGCAGATAAGAAAGGCAGGCACTGGGCAGTGAAGCAGAAGAGCTGGAACTGGATGAGCAGTCAAGGAGGACGATGCTGCCATGGTTGTCGCCGTGACAGCAGAGGACGACAACAATTTTGAGGAGAAGAAGCAAAGTGGACCTCGACAGATAGAGAAAATTCAGCATGTCTGTCGTGTAAAACCACTATATTTTTCCAAGCCCCAGATCGAAAGGAATGTCAAGCCCAAAGTTCAAGGAGAGAAAATCCCAAGCAAGAAAGAGAACGGCTGAAAGTTAGATTCTTTGAAGATTTAGTCTTTATTAGAATTGTACTTTAATTTAAAGTTGTATTCTTGCTATTTTAGAAAACTTGGACCCAAAGCCTATATAAGGGCATATATTTCGACCTAGGGGGGATATAACCGATTCTCTAGCTTTCTTCCCAAAACCCTAGCTGTTTTCCTTCCCTCAACATGTTCTAAATTCCCCTTAGGACCACAGGTTGTTTTGTAAAGTAGTTGCAAGGGTTGTTTTGTTTTAGGAATTTTCAGTTCAATAAAATAAACTTCAAGTTCTCTTATTCTGGTTATTAACATATTGCAAGAGCATCGGGAGAGCATTGTGAGGTTATCTATTTACTTAATATCGGGAGAGTTAAGTATACGAAAGGAATAAGTGCGAGTTCTCTAGTTTATAGTTGAACTATCTCGGACCTAGGGATAGGACGAGGTTAAGTGGCTAAAGAAGAATTCATCAACATCGGTGTTCATCCTTCGATTCACGCCGGGAGGTATCATCAAAGACGTGATCATTGACAGACTTGGACCTAGGGATAGGCCAAGGCACAACAGGGATTCTTGCAAAACTTGAAGTATAGAGTTGAGTGTTCGCTGCTGCAACAAGCAACGGACTGCTGCCGCGACAGGTGCTGCCGCGACGGGGACGACGACATAACTGGATTTCCTGGACTTAGCAAGACCTGCACTACTGAGCAATTCAATACCAGCTCATTCTCTCTATCTTGATTTCTCTACTCTTTTATTTAAAGTTTTCTTTATTACTCTTGTGACAACTTTCTCAATTATTTTCTTTACTTTCGTGCAGTGATTCAAGGTGAAGCTATTACCCTAGTCTCTGTGGAGACGATATCCAATACTTCGTATCACTTTACTACTTGCGTCGTGTACACTTGCACTACAATTGCGATAGACTCTTTTACTGGCAACAAGTTTTTGGCGCCGTTGCCGGGGACTGGCAACATAACTCTACCTTTTCTTTTACTGCACTTTTCGTTTTTGTTTTTTTTTTCTGATTTTCTTTGGTTGGATTCAACTCTTGCTTTTCACAAGGTGTCTTGTTTATGCGTAGATCGAGACGAGGGAAAGATCCTGAGTATCCATTAGATCCGGAAATCGAACGTTCATTCAATCTCAAGAATCGACTTCGTCACATACTAGCCAGGAACGAGTACCTTGAGGAACAATTAGAGACGATGGCCAACCAAGGAAACCCCCTGGGTAACGACCCTCCTGTTGGAGATGGAGCGGTTATACCTCCTGTCGGCAACCCTGTTGTCGCTGCCGAACGACGGTCCTGTCGTGACTACATGTTGAACGATCATGTAGAACTGGAAACCACGCTGCCGGACATAGATGTTGACAACTTCGAGCTGAAACTTGTCATGTTTAGCATGATCAACAATGTCGGTCAATTCAGTGGTGCTGTTACAGAGGATGCTAGGGAGCATCTCAAAACGTTCCAGGAAATATGTGGTTCGTTTAGACTACCAGGAGTTAATCCGGAGATACTGAGGATTCAGTTATTTTCCCATTCATTGAGGGACAGAGCAAAGACTTGGTGGAATAAACTTACGCCGGGTTCAATTAGAACTTGGGCAGATTTGTCTTGTGAATTTTTATCTCGTTTTAATCCTTCACATTTATCTGAGCGATTACGTAACGAAATTGCTACTTTTCAACAGGAAGATGATGAGCCAATGCACGAGGCCTGGGACAGATTTACCACTCTTCTGCGGAACTGCCCAATGCATGGATTCCCCATCTGGAACCAGGTAACTAAGTTTTATAATGCTGCTAACTTACAAACTCGTATTCGAATTGATTCAGCAGCAAACGGATTACTATTGGACAAAGACCCAGACGAGGCAATGCAAGTATTGAAAAATCTAGCTAAGAATGAGGAGCAATTTCCGACAGCAAGAAGAGGGAGTAAACGGGTTCTAGCTGTCAAGGATTATGAGGCCGACAGCACGATGAAATCACAGGTGGCATACCTTACTAAGGCAATGAAAAAGCTCTTGAACGATGACGCACAACATGGATTCGCTGTCGAAGATGTATGTGAAATTTGTGAGGGAAATCACAGTTCGGATGAGTGTCCTATACAGTTAGAAGAGGGAAAGTATATTGGAAACTATAAGCAGAATTACAACTCCAACAACTACAATCCCAGCTGGAGAAAGGATCCCAAGTTTTCTTGGAGTAATCCTAATAATGCCCTAAATCCTCAAGCACACAATAATCAGAATCAGGGAGGACCTAGATTGCTGACTTGACAGCAACTGCGGCCGCAGCAGCAGCAACAACAGCCACCAGCTGCCACGAACAGTATACTAGAACAGACTCTGGCTACTTTTATGTCTCAAACAAGAACTTATATTGAGAACATAAATCAGTTTGTCAAGAAGACAGAGACATTCATGGATAAAACAGAGATGCGAATGACAAATCATGAAGCTACTCTGAAATCTTTGGAGACACAAATGGGTCAGGTTTCCCAGCATATCAACCCAAGGCAGACTGGCAGATTTCCTAGCAATACTGAAAATGCTAGGCAGCCCACACATGAGCAGTGTAAAGCCATTACTACTAGGAGTGAGAAGAGATTACCAGGGCCAGAGAAGGAAGCTGAAATAGTAAAGAAACCAGCCCTGGACAGACCTGCCGAGGAAGCTGCCCCGACAGGTAACAAACAGCCTGCTGCCGATGAGCCTGTCACGACAGCAGAAGCAACAGAGGAGAAAGACGATGAACCCAAACCTCCTCAGATTCGTATGTAGTGGGAAGGACGTATTGCTGATTATCGTCCCCCACCTCCTTTTCCTTAACGGTTACAGCAAGTAAAGCAAGAATCTCAGCTCAAAAAGATTTATGATATTTTTAAGCAGGTTCATATTAACATTCCGTTGTTAGATGTCGTGAGGTAGATGCCCGGTTACGCCAAATTTCTCAAGGATGTCATGTCAAAGAAATCCAAACTTGGGGAATTTGAAACGGTTAAGATGACAGAAGGATGCATGAGTATTCTTCATAGGCAGCCACCCCAGAAAAAGAAGGATCCGAGGAGCTTCATCATACCTTGTGTAATCGGAGATAAATATGTGGGTAAGGCACTTTGTGATCTTGGTGCTAGTATTAACTTAATGCCAAAATCTGTTTTTTAGAAATCAGGTATTGGAAAAGCTCGGCCCACGACAGTGATTCTGCAGCTGGTAGACCGCTTTTACGTTCATCCGGAAGGAAAAATCGAAGATATTCTGGTAAGAGTCGATAAATTTATATTTCCTGGTGACTTTCTTGTTTTAGATTGTGAAGCAGATGAAAACACACCAATCATCCTGGGGCGACCCTTCTTAGCCACGGGAAGATCACTGATTGATGTGGAAAAAGGAGAACTCACCATGAGAGTGAACGATCAAGAAATAAAGTTGAATGTTCTCCAAGCTATGAAGCATGCTAATGCAGAAGATGAATGCAAGGTTATCACTGAAGTTACCTTTGACCAACCCTGCATCAGGTCGGGCTGTCACGACATCAAAATTGGTCACTGCTTCGGCAGCCACTTACAGGACTGTCACGACAGCACCGACGACAGCAACTTCTCAGAATCCGATACATCTGATACTGAAGATCAGGAGGAGGTAAACTGGATAGGTGATCGTCCATGTAAGTTATTCGAACCTTTAAATTATACTTCGGATAACCATGCAATCAAAAAGCCATCAACTGTTGAACCCCCTATTTTAGAACTAAAGCCCCTGCCAGGGCAGCTAAAGTATGCTTTTCTTGGTTCAAATGATACGTTGCCCGTAATCATCTCTTCCAAGTTGATGCAGGAACAGGAACAACAGTTAATAGGGATGTTGCAGCAGCACAAAAAGGCAATTGGATGGATGATAGCTGATATTCAAGGCATTAGTCCGGCATTATGTATGCATAAAATCCTTTTAGAGGATGATCATAAGCCGACTATAGATGCTCAAAGGCGGCTAAACCATACGATGAAAGAGGTGGTGCGCAAAGAGATAATCAAGTGGTTAGATGCGGGTATAATTTACGCCATCTCGGACAGCAAATGGGTGAGCCCGGTGCAATGCGTTCCCAAGAAAGGAGGAATGACCGTGGTGACCAACGAAAACAATGAGTTAATCCCAACCAGGACTGTGACCGGTTGGAGGGTTTGCATGGACTATCAGAAGCTTAACAAAGCTACCCGAAAGGACCACTTTCCTTTACCCTTTATTGATCAAATGCTTGATAAATTAGTGGGTAAACCTTACTATTGTTTTCTTGATGGTTATTCAGGGTACAATCAAATAGCTATCGCACCGGAAGATCAAGAAAAGACGACCTTCACATGCCCTTACGGAACGTATGATTTTAAGAGGATGCCTTTTAGACTATGCAATGCACCCGCCACCTTCCAAAGGTGCATGATGGCCATATTCTCTGACACGGTGGAGGACTTCCTAGAGATTTTTATGGATGATTTTTCAGTCTTTGGAGACGATTTTGAAAACTGCCTATGCAACCTACAAAAGGTACTTGAAAGATGTGAAAAAGCAAACCTAGTTCTAAATTGGGAAAAATGCCACTTTATGGTGGATGAAGGGATAGTCCTTGGCCATAAGATTAGCTGTCATGGCATAGAAGTCGACAGGGCCAAGATAGAAGTGATCGAAAAGCTGCCGCCACCCACCACAGTCAAAGGGAATTAGAAGTTTCTTGAGACATGCTGGTTTTTATCGGAGATTTATTGCAAATTTTTCAAAAATCACCAAGCCTCTATGTCATCTTCTGGAGCAGAATCGACCCTTTGACTTTAACAATGAATGTACTGAAGCATTCAAGGTTCTGAAGGAAAAGCTGGTAACAGCCCCAATAGTACAGCCACCAGACTGGACACAGCCATTTGAGATCATGTGTGATGCTAGTGACTATGCTGTCGGGGCAGCACTTGGGCAGCGAAGAGACAAATTATTTCATGTCATATATTATGCCAGCAAGACATTGAACGACGCCCAAGTAAACTACACCACCACAAAAAAGGAGTTATTAGCTATGGTATTCTCCATTGACAAGTTCCGTTCTTATATACTTGGAACGAAGGTCATAGTGCACACAGACCATTCTGCCTTGAAGTATCTGTTCGCGAAAAAGGATGCTAAGCCTCGATTGATACGGTGGATCCTGCTATTGCAAGAATTCGACCTTGAAATCAAGGACAAAAGGGGGACAGAAAATCAAGTGGCAGATCACTTGTCGAGGTTGGAGAAGGGACGGAGTCTACCAACAGATGAGACAAACATACTAGAGACCTTCACAGATGAGCAGCTCTTTGCTGCCGCAGTCACTGTCGCGACAGCCATGGCGGCAGGTAAGTCTTCTGAACTCCCCTGGTATGCTGATTTCGTTATTTTCTTAGTTAGCGGAATAATTCCTTCTGACCTCAATTATCAAGCCAGGAAGAGGTTCCAAAATGATGTTAAGCATTATTATTGGGACGAACCTCTTCTTTTCAAAATCTGTGCAGATCGGGTTATAAGGAGATGTGTACCACAGGAGGAGCAAGAAGACATACTTCATCACTACCATGCTTCACAGTTTGGAGGTCACTTAGGAGGCAACAAAACTGCTGCCAAGGTGCTGCAGTTAGGGTTTTATTGGCCGTCACTGTATAAAGATGCGCAAATCTTCTACAAGAGTTTTGGTAGGTGCCAAAGGACAGGAAACATCTCAAGGAGACACGAGATGCCGCTGCAGAACATTCTAGAAGTCAAGATCTTCGACGTTTAGAGGATTGATTTTATGGGACCTTTTCCATCTTCATGTGGGAATCTATACATCCTCCTGGCAGTAGATTATGTCTCTAAGTGGGTTGAAGCTATCGCCACTCAAAAGAATGATGCCAAGACAGTCCAAAAGTTTTTACAAAAAACATTTTTCTAGGTTTGGCATCCCTAAGGCGATTATCAGTGATGAAGGGAGACATTTCGACAACAGGGTTATTGCTGCTGCCTTGAAGAAATATGGTGTCAAGCATCGGATCGCAACAGCATATCACCCACAGACCAATGGACAAGCTGAAATATCCAACAGGGAAGTTAAGAACATTCTTGAGAAGATGGTTAAGCCAACTAGGAAAGATTGGTCTTTACTCTTTAATGATGCATTATGGGCTTATAGGACAGCTTTTAAAACTCCATTAGGAATGTCTCCATACCGATTGATTAATGGGAAAACATGTCATCTACCTGTCGAGATAGAGCACAGAGCATACTGGGCAATCAAGGCAGTGAATATGGACTTGGAAAAGGAAGAGCAGAAAAGGCTATTGGATCTGAACGAAATTGAAGAAATCCAGACAATGGCCTATGACAATGCAAGAATCTACAAGGATAAAACTAAGAAGTGGCATGACAAGAAGTTGTTGCCACGACAGTTCTGCCCAGGGCAGCTTGTATTGATATTCAATTCTAGACTGAAACTCTTCCCAGGGAAGTTGAAATCTAGATGGTTTGGCCCATTCCAAGTCGTACAGGTTTTTCCCCATGGTGCCATCACAATCCGATCATTAAAAGACGGGCACCAATTCAAAGTCAACGAACAGCGCTTGAAGCATTATCAAGGGACTGAAGCCCCAGGAATGCAGGAAGTGGTTACTTTAGGAGATGACCCACCTGGCATCCCTAATTTAACCTAAATTTTATTTCTATTTTTAGTTTTATTATTAAGTATTATTTATTAGGAAATAAGATTTATTTTATTTGAATAATGTTTTTATTTTTATTGTTTTTAGGAAATAAAGGAGTCAAGAAGAACATGAGAAGTGAACTCAGCCCACCATCCATCCACCAGCCCAACAAAGCCCAAATTTTGAAGCCTGTCGTTACAGCTGCCGCGACAGACGCGGAAAATACAGGTTGTCAACACGCTGTCACGACAAACGCAAAAACACGTCACAGACGCGCAACAGACACGGTAACGCGTGACAAACGCGTCAGACACGCTAACGCATAACAGCTGGCCCCGTTATTCACGCCTGTTGTTACAGCTTCAACGGGCAGCAAATCCTTCTCTATATAACCCCGTTTCATTTGTCATTTTCACTCATTTCTACTTTTCTTACTTGCTCTCTCTTTAGATTTTTACTTGCTTTCATTTTTATTTCCACAACCCTTGCAAAATTGTCTTCTAGGAAAACCCGTAGGAATGCTTCTTCCAGTTCCACACCGACAACAACCACCCCACGCTCCTTTGCGATTAGAGATATGTGGGAAGAGAGAGGCTTTATTTACACATCGAAGGAGGAAAATCTGGGCCTCAAACCGTTCATAGCCCGGAAGGTTCGAGCTTTACAGTGGCAAACTTTTGCTGAGCAGCCTGAAGAAATGAACGTCACGTTGGTTCGAGAATTTTATGCTGCCATCAGCAGGACGGCGACAGCGGTGATTGTTCGATGGAAAGAAGTGTCGTTTGAAGCTGAGTACATTAACACATTGTATGGATTCTACATCGACAACAATGACGACGCTCACCAGCAGTTCCTCAACACATTAGACCCTGCTGCCTATGATGAGGGGACTCAATGGAACACCAGCCGGAAAAATCCACGGACAGTAAAGCGGACCCAGCTGCTACCGAAGGCGAAGTTATGGAATGCTTTCATCAAGAAGCGTATCATGCCGTCATCCCACAATACCACGGTCGACCAGCCGAGGTTAGCTTTAATACATTTCATTTTACATGAACGGCCCATTAATGTGGGCATCTATATTCGTGAGAGCATTTTGGAGTGCGCGCACAGACCGACGTGTCCCCTTTACCTCCCGTACCTCATCACCTCACTCTGTCGTGGCCATGGCGTACCAGAAGTGGTCACTGACTTGCGAGTCCAAGGAAAAAGCTGGACTGAAAAGAACATCCTCAGCCTCATGAAGCTAACTGATGCCACTCCTCTGTCATCATTCGACCCAGCTGCCACAACATCAGACACGACAGAGCAGCCAAAAACTGAACCAACTGCCGCAGCAGCCGCCCCGACATACTCCTCCTCCCAGATCTTAGCTGCCATTCAGAAGCTGGAGGAACGACAGCTTGGTTTAATGACCTTCATCAGGGATTTTGCTGCCTCTACGGTAACCTTTATACAGAATTCTTTAAATTTCCCTGATGCTGTATTCCCCATATTTCCTGCACATTATTTTACTGTCACTACTCCTGCCCACACTCCCACACCTGCTACCACACCACGGACACCCTCTGCCGCCTCAACGCCATAACCTGCCCCGACAGCCGCCGGCAGCACCCATGCTGAGCCATCTGCCCGTGGCACGAAACGTAGAATGGCATCGGAGGAGCTTGATGCATTTATTGCTGGATTCTCCTCATCCTCTGTTTGGGCCGTCAGTGATAATGAACCCTCTATCAAGAGGAATCTGTCAAAAAAGTTCTCATCGGTGAAAAGGTAGAAGCGAATGGCAGACAAAAATAACATGCCAAGAGCCAGCAGCAGCAGCGGCGAGAGCAGCAGCAGCAGCTCTAAAGTCCAGGTTGTGGAGCAGCCTCCTCACATCTCCCCTACCAGGATCTAGCCACCATGGGAGGCCAAAGCAAAGAACACATCTGCCTCCCCCGTGCCCCAGCCAGCTCCGAAAGCTCGAGCCCGCCGCCAGATCAGACTCAGCAGCAGCAGCGAAAACAGTGATTAAAATTTAAGTTTCTTATCTTATTATTGTTGTATGCTATATATTTTGTGATGTACTGCTTTATCTTTGTTTTTATTTGTCATTTGCATTGAGGGCAATGCAACCCTCGAGTTTGGGGGTGGCAACCCTCTATTAATGGAGTCCATCTTAGTTTTAAAATATGTGTCTATTACTTAGTTTATCTCAAAAAAATGAAGAAAATATTGAAATTTTTTTGGCTTAAGTCTGTGAACTGAACTTACCTGCCGTGACAGCCCTATCGTGGCAGCGCCTTTAGGATAGTTTTTAGGAGAAGTTTAGAGCCTTTCTATAGTTCTGAAAACTTAAACACATTTGTGACTGTTATACTGCTTAGAACTCTTTTAGTCAACTAGAATAGGAAGCTTAGCACTTGAATAGCCCCTAGAGGTGCCTAACACTAGCTCTAGGAAATAAGTTTAGCAAAAGAGACTCAACAGCCCTAGAGGTGCCCGAAACTGGCTCTAGGAAGTTAGCTAGAGGTGCCCGAAACTGGCTCTAGTGAAACTTTAGCTTAAAAAAATAGTGAAATCGAGTCAAAACAAAAAAATCAAAGGTGCATGAAAAAATGCATTCAAAAGATAAACTTTGGCATAAAAATTCGAGTTAAGGGCTGAAATATTCTAGTGAAACTAAGAGAGTCTTGGCATATAACTGTTCACGACCAGCACACACTACACGAGAACTATAGTGAGACTCCGGACAGATCCTAGATTATTCAACAGGGTGCTACCGTCACAGGGAAAGAATGAAGGGTAAGGGAAAGTTCACTGTTTTAAACCAAAACAAAAATATTTCATTTTTCTTTTAGGTCTTAGTTGCTTGAGGGCAAGCAAAAACTTGAGTTTGGGGGTGTGTTGAGTGTGTAAAAGTTCTACTATTTACCCCTTATTTAACCCATATTTCTGCTGCATTCAAGCATTATTTATTGCATTTAGGTCAGTTTACAGTTAAACATCACAAGCAGATAAGAAAGGCAGGCACTGGGCAGTGAAGCAGAAGAGCTGGAACTGGATGAGCAGTCAAGGAGGACGATGCTGCCATGGTTGTCGCCGTGACAGCAGAGGACGACAGCAATTTTGAGGAGAAGAAGCAAAGTGGACCTCGACAGATAGAGAAAATTCAGCCCGTCTGTCGTGTAAAACCACTATATTTTTCCAAGCCCCAGATCGAAAGGAATGTCAAGCCCAAAGTTCAAGGAGAGAAAATCCCAAGCAAGAAAGAGAACGACTGAAAGTTAGATTCTTTGAAGATTTAGTCTTTATTAGAATTGTACTTTAATTTAAAGTTGTATTCTTGATATTTTAGAAAACTTGGACCCAAAGCCTATATAAGGGCTAATATTTCGACCTAGGGGGGATATAACCGATTCTCTAGCTTTCTTCCCAAAACCCTAGCCGTTTTCCTTCCCTCATCATGTTCTAAATTCCCCTTAGGGCCACGGGTTGTTTTGTAAAAGTAGTTGCAAGGGTTGTTTTGTTTTAGGAATTTTCAGTTCAATAAAATAAACTTCAAGTTCTCTTATTCTGGTTATTAACATCTTGCAAGAGCATCAGGAGAGAATTGTGAGGTTATCTATTTACTTAATATCGGGAGAGTTAAGTATACGAAAGGAATAAGTGCGAGTTCTCTAGTTTATAGTTGAACTATCTCGGACCTAGGGATAGGACGAGGTTAAGTGGCTAAAGAAGAATTCATCAACATCGGTGTTCATCCTTCGACTCACGCCGGGAGGTATCATCAAAGACGTGATCATCGACAGACTTGGACCTATGGATAGGCCAAGGCACATCACGGATTCTTGCCAAACTTGAAGTACATAGTTGAGTGTTCGCTGCCGCGACAAGCAACGGACTGCTGCCGCGACGGGGACGGCGACAGAACTAGATTTCCTGGACTTAGCAATACCTGCACTATTGAGCAATTCAATACCAGCCCATTCTCTCTATCTTGATTTCTCTACTCTTTTATTTAAAGTTTTCTTTATTACTCTTGTGACAACTTTCTCAATTAATTTCTTTACTTTCGTGCAGTGATTCAAGGTGAAGCTATTAGCCTAGTCCTTGTGGAGACGATATACGATACTTCGTATCACTTTACTACTTGCGTCGTGTACACTTGGACTACAATTGCGATAGACTCTTTTACACGCAACAAGTTTTTGAGGGCAAGCAAAAACTTGAGTTTGGGGGTGTGTTGAGTGTGTAAAAGTTCTACTATTTACCCCTTATTTAACTCATATTTCTGCTGCATTCAAGCATTATTTATTGCATTTAGGTCAGTTTACAGTTAAACATCACAAATATATTAAAAGGCACAATTTCTACTGAAATTGGTTGCTTTTGCAGGTTGCTGATGTAGCAGATAAGAAAGGCAGGCACTGGGCACTGAAGCAGAAGAGCTGAAACTGGATGAGCAGTCATGGAGGACGATGCTGCCATGGTTGCCGCCGTGACAGCAGAGGACGACAACAATTTTGAGGAGAAGAAGCAAAGTGGACCTCGACAGATAGAGAAAATTTAGCCCGTCTGTCGTGTAAAACCACTATATTTTTCCAAGTCCTAGATCAAAAGGAATGTCAAGCCCAAAGTTCAAGGAGAGAAAATCCCAAGAAAGAAAGAGAACGGCTGAAAGTTAGATTCTTTGAAGATTTAGTCTTTATTAGAATTGTACTTTAATTTAAAGTTGTATTCTTGCTATTTTAGAAAACTTGGACCCAAAGCCTATATAAGGGCATATATTTCGACCTAGGGGGATATAACCAATTCTCTAGCTTTCTTCCCAAAACCCTAGCCGTTTTCCTTCCCTCATCATGTTCTAAATTCCCCTTAGGGCCACGGGTTGTTTTGTAAAGTAGTTGCAAGGGTTGTTTTGTTTTCGGAATTTTCAGTTCAATAAAATAAACTTCAAGTTCTCTTATTCTGGTTATTAACATCTTGCAAGAGCATCGGGAGAGCATTGTGAGGTTATCTATTTACTTAATATCGGGAGAGTTAAGTATACGAAAGGAATAAGTGCGAGTTCTCTAGTTTATAGTTGAACTATCTCGGACCTAGGCATAGGACGAGGTTAAGTGGCTAAAGAAGAATTCATCAACATCGGTGTTCATCCTTTGATTCACGCCGGGAGGTATCATCAAAGACGTGATCATCGACAAACTTGGACCTAGGGATAGGCCAAGGCATAACAGGGATTCTTGCCAAACTTGAAGTACATAGTTGAGTGTTCGCTGCCGCGACAAGCAACGGGCTGCTGCCGCGACGAGGATGACGACAGAACTGGATTTCCTGGACTTAGCAATACCTGCACTATTGAGCAATTCAATACCAGCCCATTCTCTCTATCTTGATTTCTCTACTCTTTTATTTAAAGTTTTCTTTATTACTCTTGTGACAACTTTCTCAATTATTTTCTTTACTTTCGTGCAGTGATTCAAGGTGAAGCTATTAGCCCAGTCCCTGTGGAGACGATATCCGATACTTTGTATCACTTTACTACTTGTGTCGTGTACACTTGCACTACAATTGCGATAGACTCTTTTACACGCAACACTTAGTTCTCTTAGGAATCCAAGGTGACATAGCATCAACATTATTAGACTTGACGAGTTCCTTAGGAACCCATACACTTCTAATTTTCTTAGTTCTATTATGTCTATGGAAGCCACTTTGTTTGTAGGTATATGTCTTTCTCTTAGGTTGGTTTGTTTTAGATGATTCACCTTTTTCATGTTTCACATTACCAACATTTTTAAAGACTCCTTGAGCTTGTTAAGCTCATCTAACACCTTTTGGTGTTCATTATTGCATTGAGAAATACGATTATTTAGGTCTACATTTTCATCTTGAAAGAATTTAAGTTCATCTTGTAATCCTAAGATCTTTTTTCTCAAATTTTAAGTTAGCTTGAGAAAGTGAGTCATTTTTAGCATTTAATTCAGAAATAACCTTTTTTATTTCTTATGACCGACTCTTTATATTTCTCAAGTAACTCATCATATACCTCTTGTAACTCATCATAAGCATCATGCAATTCATCAAATGTAAAATCAAAAGATGATGAGTTAGAGGTTACCATGCAGGAATCCTCCTCAAGTGCCATGAGGCAAAGGTTGGCCACTTCGTGTTCCTCATCCTCGGATGACTCCTCGTCACTCAAAGTAGCAATCTTGGCTTTGAGCTTCTTCTTCTTCTCAAAGCCCTTCTTTTTGAGTTGAGGGCACTCCGAACGAATGTGACCGGGCTTTTTGCACTCAAAGCAAATGATTTGATCCTTCTCTTCTTCTGTTTTTTTTGTTTTGAAGTCCATTTTTTTGAATCTTCCTTCCTCGGTTGGACCTCATAAACTGTGAGAATCTTTTGTCTATCATAGTCAATTCTTTTAGGTCATCCTTCTCACTATAAGTGTTCTCATCGTGTAGTGAAGCTTTGAGAGCCACTCCTATCTTCTTCTTCTTTTCTACCTCTAGCTTCTCCACTCTTCTCTCTTCCTTTTTCTTTTCATCTTCCCTTCCTTGCTTCATTATCTCATGAGTTAGGAGAGAACCCACTAGCTCATCAAGCTTGAGTGTCTTCAAATTTTTGGCCTCAATGATGGTGGTTCTCTTTCCATCCCAAAACTCGGAAAGTGAGTAGAGTAGCTTCCGAACTAGTTTGTCTTCCGGGATTATTTCTCCAAAACCTTTTAGCCTGTTGGCGATTGTTGAGAAACGATCGAACATTCAATGGAGGAAACTTTGGAGTAGATGTCGGGACCGAAAGAGAAAAATAACATGTGAAGAGCTTTATCATTGATTTGAATCTTCTTTCTCTCTTCTTCACTCATCTCAATTTTCTTCTTTAGCACCAATCTTCATTCGTCGTCTCTCTTCATTGGAATATAGGGACCATCTTCAATGGCATCCCAAACTAGATAATCGTTGGATTTGATGAAGAGGCGCATTTTGTTCTTCCAAAATGGGTAGTTATCACCGTTGAAGAAAGGCGGTTTGGTGGTTGATTGAGACTCGTACATGCTTGACCCGGAGGTAGATGCCATGACTTGATTTTTGGATGATCACACTCTTCCTAGGAACTCCTCTTGTATTTTTTAATCCTTCAAAGAGGTAGGCTCTGATACCAATTGTTGAGTGGATCAATGGATTGATCAAAGCCAAGAGAGGGGGTGAATTGGGTTTTTAAAAATTGTTGGAGTAAATAGGAATGCTAAAAATAAAGAACTAGGAATTTTTGAGTGCTTCAAGCTCCAAATGAACTCTACATCCACTACCTTAGCTACCACTAAGGATTTCCAACAATTCACTAATTGTTCTTCCCCTTTTCAAAGCTTAGAAGGTAACCTTTACACAATCAGTCAAATTTTCTACCCAAAATTTGACCAAACCCTCACAAGAGTACAAAGAAGAATTAAAGGCAAGAAAGATATCTCTCAATACAAGATTGCCCTTTTAAGTACAAACACTCAACCCAGATTTGATAAAAAGATCAGAATTGAACACTACACAATTTGGGGTTTACAAGAGATTGGAAAATAAGCACTTTGAGTTTGAATTTTTTCTAGGATGTTTATCTTTGATGCAATAGTTGTTGCTGGTCTTCAATTATCTTCAATTTATACCTTCTCTATCAATTCTAGTCGTTTGGGTGGTTAGGGTATTGTTATAGTCGATGGGACCCTCTCTTTCCACCATAAATGCACTTATGCAGCTTACCGTATCGGTACGCGTGGACCTATATCGATACCTGTCTCAAAACAAAAAGAGCCGTTGCACAATAACAATAGGGTGTATCGATACGCGTGTAAACGTATCGGTACGAGACAGGGACCATTTCGATACGGGGAACAACTGTATATGATGTGAGCACGTTTATGCCGCCCAACGAATGCTACTTCAAACTTTCAGGGAAGTTTGCTTTTTCATTTGTTACATACTGATGTGTAACATTTCTTATACTTATACTACTTATTAGTGTGTTTAACTATATATGTAGTATGTTTGGTGTGTTTTAACTTAATTTGACATAACTTATGGTGTGTTTATATTTGTTTGTGTGTTAATAAATAATTGTGCACTTGATTACGACTTGTATTGTTGTTTCCATTAAGTTTATAATGATTTGATGAAAGTTTGTTGCCTTTTGACATAGGTACATAGGAGGACACTAGCTCAAGTGAGCATATGCAGCTCAACTCCAACTCAAATGAGCATATGCAGCTCAACTCCAGCTCAGGAGAGTGCAACCAGCTCATTTTCAGCTCATCACACTTTCAGCTAGATTGTTTCAGCTCAACTCATTTCCAGTCAGCTCAACTTTAGCTCCACTAGCTCAACTTCAGCTGACAAGTCCAGAAGTAGCAGAATTGCGTCCTACAAGTCAGGGAGTGTACCAGTGCACGCGTGGCAACCTAGGTGGCTTGTTTGCATGTGACCAACGTCTATTTGCATGTGCCATGCAAGAATCGGCCTAAGGAGATGTGACCAGCTTTGTTTGAGAAAGGGGTGCAACATTTCATTTGAAATTCAAAAAATATATATAATAGGCTTAAGGGTACCAAAGGCCCCTGAACTTTTAAAAAATCAATTAAGCCCTTAATGTTTTTTTGCACTCAATGTCACTCTCAAACCTCAAAATTTAACCAATCTAACCCTTTGACCGATGGAATCCGTCATTGACTGAAGGAATCTGTTAAATTCTTAAACATGGGCCGTTTATATGCCACATCACCTGCCAAATATTAAACATTTATTTATAAACTAATGACGTGGATTAAAAACGCTGACGTGAATTAAAAAATATTAAAAAAAACAAAACACTTATTAAATCCTAACCCAACATTATATCCTTCCAAAACTTGAAATCTAGAAAGTGAAATCTGCAGGTTTAGGGAACACCCATTTTGATTTTTTTTCTCTCTTGCATATCGTGAAATTCTCCTGGCTTGATTGTAAGATCTTAATAGGTGAGTATGCAAATTTCATTTTTTCCTAATCAGTTATCTCTCTCTCACATCTCGCGTCTATCGCCATTATTGGGAAATACAAGTTTTGAAGATGACGATCTCGGCTAGTTCATCAAACTAAGGAGAAGCTGTGTTTTGTGATTGCGGTCTAAAATGTCGTATGTGGACAACATGGAAAAGGAAAAATGCTGGAAGAAGATTCTTCGGCTGTTCAAATTATAAAAATTTTGACTGTAATTTTTTAGGTGGTGTGATGAAGATATGTCTGATAGAGAAAAATTTCTTATAAACAAATTGAAAAATAAGAAAATGATGAGTTAAGGAAAGTGAGTTGACCTAATGAGGAAGTTCAACAAATGAAGCTGGAATTGGAATTGATGTAGAAATAACTGGTTTTAGCTATCGAACATGCTCATACATTTAGGAAGAAATCAACACTATTTTACACCAGTGTAAATTTTGAGGTTTGAGGGTGTCATTGAGTGCAAAAAAACATTAAGGGCTTAACTAATTTTTTTTAAAAGTTTAGGGGCCTTTGGTACCCTTAAGCCAATATAATAATAAAATACATGCACATGCACGTGGGCTTTCACCATGCACACCACATGAAGCCAAGATGCCTTTGTCCTCTACAGTGTGCGGCAGAAGTGTGAGAGGGAATTTCAAACAAAAAATCACATTTGACATGTGCTGAATTTCCTTTGAAATTCAAACGCATTGAACAACCAGTTTTGTGGCTTTGAAATTCAAAAGCCATGCACATTTTGCATGTGCATAATTTCCCACATGCCGCCACTTCAAGATTCACGGCTGGAATGTCTTACCGCCCCATTTAGAAGTTATGTATTTATATTTTAATTTTCAAATGGCTTCCTTACAGCCACATGTTTGAATTAAAAACCACTCCATTGTATCTATATATTTGGCCGACTTTCACATGTACTAGGGTAGACACTTGATGAATTTAATAATATTTGTGAGAATTTCTCTCAATTTTTTCGCAGATCTAGGATAATAGCAAGTATTTCTCTGCAATTTTTTCAACTGAGCTCACTGGAAGTTTTCGTATCGATACGGCTAGGAGCGTATCGATACGGGACAACCACCACTTTAAATTTTAGTTACCTAACAACTGACACCAACGGTCGAAAATATTAAAAGCTTTTCGAATTTAAAATTCCATTAAATATGTATCGATACGGGTGGAACCGTATCAGTACGCTATTCAAACTCCTTCAGTTTTACAAAGGGGGCGTATCAATGCAGATTCAATCTGTTTCGATACGGTGAGAGGCGTATCGAAACGCGTCTTTCCAGTAGCCAACTTTGTAAAAAAAAAGGTATCGATACAGCTGGAAGCATATCGATACGCCTGAATGTTTTTCAATACTTTGGTTTTGAAATACTTAGAAAATATTTGGAGTTTGAGTTTTTCAAATCAAATTAAAGCTTTGGTGATTTATAAATCGTTTGAGGGACTTAGAAATCTATTTCAAGTTTTCAATTTAATCCTTAACATACTTTGTTATATCAAAATCAAACATAGGTTTTACACCTATCATAGGCACAAGTCATAACAAACTTTTTCTTTTCCGATTATTACTAAGGCAAGTACAATGCAACCTATATGCAACTAAGAATGCCTACAAATGATGCGAGAGCTATCCCTCCCAAACTCAAGATGGGCATTGCCCTCAATGCTCAAAACAGAAAAGTTAAGAAAATATATATGTTAAAGATAATAAAAAAAATCAGGAAAAAATAAAAATAAAAGAAAAGAAGTTAAAAGTTTGCTAAGGGTTGAGAGGAGGCGGATTCTAGTTAGCTGAGAAGGAGGATGTTCGGACGACGAAGCGGCGGTTGGCAGATACCTTGGCGGTGGTTCTATCAGGTGAGGTCTTTGCTTTCCGCGGCGACTGGATTCTCTTTGGCGTATGTTGTGGCTCTTCTGGAGGCTCAGCATGGGGAACGCTGGGATATGCATCGCTTCCTTCTAACTCGGTCTCGAGGTCCACATGTTCTTATGCTATTATGTGTAGCTTCCTCTCCCTTATCCCTTCCTCTGTGGGTGCTGCCAGAGGGATGAATGCCATTGGGATGGCTACTGTTGCCACTACTACTGTTGTTTTTGGTTTCAGCGGCGGCTGCTTAATCTCCTCTGATGAGGAGGAGTCTGCAATTGTATTGGCTGTGCAAGCTGGGGAGAGATTTAGCTAGTGCCTCTCAGGGGAGTCTGCCACTGTGTTTCATGGGATGGCAGCTGAGTGATGCGGAGAATGCATTGGAGTGGGCCTCTGGCGGTCTGTTTGGCGGGTAGTGGCGGCTGGTGAAGTTTAATGTGCTTGTGTTGCTGTTGCGAACTCCTCAGGAAAGGGTGGCATGGTGGGTACATCACCAGGGAATTTCTATAGGAAGTAAGCCACCATGGATG
The DNA here is from genome assembly GCA_958450335.1 of Hibiscus tridactylites. Taxonomy (NCBI): domain Eukaryota; kingdom Viridiplantae; phylum Streptophyta; class Magnoliopsida; order Malvales; family Malvaceae; genus Hibiscus; species Hibiscus tridactylites. Next base: position 18,391,559 of record OY288285.1, on the reverse strand, counting down.
CTTGGGTCTCCTCCACGTAGTTCATGAAGGTCAACTGCTGCTGCTCTATCCGTTTTGTGTGTTGAAGGAGAGTGTGGAGTAGCGGGAGGACTTATTTGTCTGTGGCAGCATCAGTACTGTCGAGGGCGACTGGCATTTCAAACTGTGTGGCGGAGGGCTAACTGGGCATTGTTGGTTCTTTTTCTACATCCTGCATCATCTGAGTGCGTGCCTTTTTGATCCAGCCCTCCTTGGCAGTTGTAAACTCATTAGTGGGCTCTGTCGGGACTCGGAAATTTGTATAGAGACATGTGATGAGGGATGGGAAGTACAACCTGTCTTTCTTCTTCTTGAAGCAATTGTATATTTCTGTGCAGATGATTTCCCCCATGTTGATCAGTCGGTTCATAAGGATACTGTGAATTAAGGCTAGGCGCGGCCGGTCAACTGTTATGTTGTGTGATGTGGGCAGTAGGCGTCTTTTCACAAATGTGTTCCACAACATAGCATCAGGCAGCAAGTGGCGGCGCTGAATAGATTCCACATGTTTCCCCCCAGCCATGGTGTGTTGGGCTTGCAGATTCTGGCCTTGATCTCCTCATAATGGGCAGCCGTCAGTGACTGCCTCCATTCCTCGTGCGGGTTGTCGTTCATATCAAGGCCATAATAGTTTTTGATGACAGCAAGGTTGAGCTTGACCGCCTCCTTGCGGACGTAGTTGGATGGCTTGTCTGGGCAGGGCTGATGGGAGTAGAATTCCCTGGCTATAGTGAATTTCGCTATGTCAGGCTGCTGAGTTAACATCTCCCATCCCTTGTAGTGGATGGTTCGGAACATGGCGAGCTCAAGACCACGGTCTCCCGTTTGCTTCGTGTAATGGAAGCCTTGTTCCTCCCATACGGCCTGCTTGGAGAATTGTGCTTTATATCTCTCTTCGTCTATCTTGAAGCAAAATCTTCTGTAGCTGGGGTTTTGGGTTGATGTTGAAGCTATGTGAACGGTTGTATTCTAACTGGAAATAGAAAGGAAATATTATGAGAGAGCAAGAGAATAAGATAGAAGCTAGCAAAAAGGAAGGAGTGAAGTGAAAGGAAATGAGTGAGTGGTTTATATAGGAGCTGCCGAGAAGTGTCGGGGCGACATTAAATGATCAACGGTCTGATTTTCTAGCGCATGTGGCAGATTTTTCTGCCCGTTATTTTTGGATCCGTTGGTAACTAGCCGTTGGAGGCCAACTAGCCGTTACGCTTTGTCGCACTAGCTGCTGACTCGACATGATGGTTGATGGGCTTCCTGCTGGTCTTCCTTTATAATCTTGCTCTTTTATTCTTGATCCTAAAATAAAAATAAAAACAGAAATAATTAACTGACTGCTGATAAATAAAATGCTGAAAATTAATCTAATCCGAAAACAAAATAAACTATAATCCTAATACGTAAAAATAAAAATAACAAAATAAAAAATAAGTTATGTTGGGAGTGCATTTGGGTGCATCTCCCAGACATAACCACTTCTTGAGGTGGTTTAGCTTTTTCTCCTCTCCTGGGGGGTCTTATTGTTCTTTTAGATGCTGTGTAATGGGGTCCTTCAATCTGCCCTTAGGCTTGTCGCGGCAGCTTCTGCCCTGGCCTATTTCCACACTTGGCAGCTCTTTCATCTGGGCATTCCTTTCCCTCCTCTGAGGGTTGTAGCACATTCGTCCTTATGCTTTTGTCCTCTACCCTTACTGTAAGCTTCCTGTGCTCCACATCTATCAGTGTTCTGCCCGTGGCCAGAAAGGGTCACCCGAGAATTATGGGGGCTTTCTTATCGGCCTCACAATCCAAGATGAGGAAATCGGCTAGGAGGATTAGGCTGCCCACCTTGACCAGTATGTCTTCAATATTTCCTTCCGGTTGCACAAATGAGTGATCGGCAAGTTTAAGCATTACGAAGGTTGGCTTGACAAGTTCAATACCTAGTTTGTCGAAGACAGCTTTTGGCATCATGTTTATACTGGCTCCCAAGTCACATAGGGACATGGTCTCGCGCTTGCTGTCTAGCCTACATGGCAGAACAAAGCTGCCCGGATCTGTCTGCTTGGGCGACAGCTTGTTATACAGCATAGCCATACATTCTTCAGTGACGACCACCGTCTCGAACCTTTGAAAGTCATGTTCAAGGTAGTCAGTTGTCCGCACTTGGGGTGGATCAAGGGGATCCTGCCTCTGCTGTACTTGTGGTCCTCTGAGCGGAAAATCTTGCTGCTCGTCCCTTCCGTTCACGACATCAATTGGGGGGTCTACGTTTACCATGGTCTCTTCCTTTGTTTTCCCTTTGTCTTTGTTCTTTAAGGCTTCCCTGAGTTCCCTCTTGATTTGTCTGGTTTCACGCTCAAGATCGTCGTAAATAATGAAGTTTTCGTTAGGGTTAGCCCTGGTCATACACTTTCAAAGGACACAGTAATATATATATATATATATATATATATATATATATATATATCGATTAAAAATGAAAATAAAAGAAAAAGTAAAAAGGTGCATAAATTGAAAAATAAAATTCGCTGTTACCAATCTCCAGCAACGGCGCCAAAAACTTGTAGGGCGTGTAGGTGTTCCCTTTTTGTGGGAGCGCAAGTGCACACTCCTGTCAAGTTATAGTATAAAAGATGTCGAATCCCACGAGGATTGGACATCTTTTCTCGTTCCTTAGTTCCTGCACAATGGTAAAATAAAAACACAAGTGAATGATTGGTTGAGATTGAAAAGAAAATAAAACACAAGTAAAAGAGAAGAGGTGAATCAGATTGATAGAGCAGGTAGGGTTATGCTGCCACTTAGTGTGAAAAATGCATTGTAATAGGTATGAGTTATACTTTGCTGCCACGATATGCTACCTCGGCGGGTACGGCGGGCAGAAAACTATGACCCTGTCACACGGCCGCAGTAGGTCACTGCCACTGCAGGAGTGTGTACTGTCTCGGCATGTGGAAGGGAAAGACGTCATGGCGGCAAGTCTGGCAGATACTCCAAGTTCGGTAGGATAGTCGACAGTGATCCCTCCTATTTCTAGGTTAGGATGCTCGAGATTGATAACTTGAGGGCTAGTGTATAACCAAATCAATCAACTCGGTTAGTGATCCCTTTTAGCTGCTGAAACTTATGGATTAGTGTGGAACCAAGTTAGTCACGCCTCCCGTTGTGACTATACTTAACCCTTTCGTGAGCCTTGCACTTCCGTGCCCAACAAATAGATTCTCTCAAACGACTGGTGTAGAAAGATTGAAAGAATGAAGAACAATTGATTAAGTAAACTTGGAATATTTTATTGAAGAAATAACTCAAAACCTAAAACAATTGTTTCACTCTAGTTACAACATAACCCTAACCCAAAAAGAATTTAAAATATGGCGGTAGAGAAGAACACAAGTTAAGTCTATAGAAAACCTAGGATGATTTAAACTAGATGTACAATGGGTATTTATAGACTCAAAACCAGGTTAAGTCCTCCTTGAAGTAGAAGTCCTCTAAAGTAGCTTTTCTTCTTTAATGTAGCTATTGACACTCTTCAGCTATTGAACCCAAAGTCCCAAACCCTAGTTATTTTTTAGCACTGCCCTTAAGCTCCGGTCACCCACCGTATGGCCCTTTCTTCCTTCGACGACTCTATTGGCACCTTCGCCTCTCTTGCCCGGTCACGCTTGCACCATCAGTTTCCAATCCCGCACTCTCTAGCGCCATCGCGCACGATCCCTTATGTCACGCCATTCGTCCGCGTCCATCTTGGTCCCCCTTGGCGTGGCACCACTGCTCGCATCCCTAGCCAGTCACCTTCGACCGCCATCCCTGACATCTGGCTGTCCATAATCAAGCTAGTCGTAAACCATAACTCCCACTCTCGAGTTGTCCGTAAAATCTTCTGATTCTACCGAATTCTCCTTCCTCCCAATTTGGCATATGATGCCTCGAGATTAGCCATCGTACGAGGTTTGTTTTCCCCTCAATCTCTACTCAATTAAAATGAAAATTGTAATATTGAGGCTTAGCTCCCAAATATTAATACTGACAGCCTTCATCTATTGAACCCAAAGTCCCAAACCCTAGTTATTTTTCAGTGCTGCCCATGAGCTTCAATCACCTTGCGTCCGACCATTTCTTCCTCTAACGACTCCATTGGCACCTTTGCCTCTCTCGTCCGGTCACGCCTGCACCATCGTTCGTCTCTAACATTGTGCATGATCCCCAGTATCACGTCGTTCATCCGCGTCCAGCTCGGTATCCCTTGGCGTGGCACCACCGTTCGCATACCTGGCAAGTCACCTTCTATCGTCGTCCCTAACATCTGACTGCCTAGGATCAAGTTGATCCAAAACCTTAACTCTAACTCCCAAGCCATCTGTAACCTCTTCTCATTCGACTGAATTCTCCTTCCTCTTAATTTCGTATATGATGTCTCGAGATTAACCATCCTACGAGGTGTGTTTCCCCTCCATCTCTGCTCAATTAAAATGAAAATAGTAATATTGGGGCTTAGCCTCCCAATGTTAATATTGAGACTCTTCAGCTATTGAACCCAAAGTCTCAAACCTTAGTTATTTTTCAGCTCTGCCCTTATAGCTATGGGAACCCACTATCTGACCCTTTCTTCCTCCAGCGACTCTATTGGCACCTTCATCTCTCTCGTTTGGTCATGCCTACACTATCAGTTTCAATTCCCGCACGATCCTCTGTGTGACATTGTTCGTCTGCATCCAGCTCGGTCTCCCTTGGCGTGGCACCAGTGTTCGCATCCCTGGCCAGTCACCTTCCACTTTCGTCCGTAACATCTGGTTGCCTAGAATCAAACCGATCCAAAACCTTAACTCCCACTCCCGAGCCGTTCGTAACCTTTTTTATTCGACTGAATTCTGCTTCCTCTCAATTTGGTATCTGATGTCTCGAGATTAGCTATCTTACGAGGTGTGTTTTCCACTCCATCTTTTCTCAATTAAAATGAAAACACTAATATTGGGGCTTAGCCCCCCCCCCCAAATGTTAGTATTGAGACTCTTCAGCTATTGAACCCTAAGTTTCAAACCCTATTTATTTTTCAGTGTCGTCCTTGAGCCCCGGTCACCCACCGTCCAACCCTTTCTTCCTCCAGCGACTCTATTGGCACCTTCACATCTCTCGTCTGGTCACGCCTGCACCATTAGTTTCCATTATCGCACTCTCCAGCACCCTCGCGCACGATCCCCTGTGTCATGCCGTTCGTCTACGTCCAACTCGATCTCGCTTGGCGTGGCACCACCATTCGCATCCATGGCCATTCACCTTTGACCGTTGTCCCTAACATCTTGCTTCGATACAAAACCTTAACTCCCACTCTCGAGCCATCTGTAACCTCTTCTGATTCGACCAAATTCTCCTTCTTCTCAATTTGGTATTTGTTGTGTCTAGATTAGCCATCCTACAAGGTGTTTCCCCTCCATCTCTACTCAATTAGAATGAAAATAGTAATATTGGGGCTTAGCCCCCAATGTTAATATTGAGACAAAAATAAATCAATAAATACAATCGAGATAAATGATTAAAATAAATAAACCTTTTATCTTTTTTTCTTCCTATTGGAAATGTATAGTACAATGAAACTAATATCAGTCAATGAATATGCAGAAAATGCATTTCCAGTATCAACTTTGTAGTCTGGCAATGGTTCAAAATTCACATTCTTGTAATAAGTGAAAAAAAAAGTGTCAAAAAAACCCAAGCTATCAGATTTCTATCTCTGCCATCATAGATAGTCATGAATAATAACATTAATCTTTCACTACAATGTTTTTAAATTTAACACCTCTAACATTTTTCATCGCCATAAACACTTTTGTGTCTTCATCAGATTTTACAACTTGGAGATAAACAAAAATTTTGTTCCCTTTCAAAGAAGTTCTCCTCCGCAAGCCCCTCAGTTTTCTGTTGATGCAGATTTTCTACCATCTCTAACTTTAGGTTTACCGAAACATCTGCAACTGTTTTTTATCAGGCTCGACACTTTCATCCTTTACAACAATAATGCCATCAGCTTTTGTATTATCCAAATGCTTTTCTTCAGTAACAGTGTCATCAGTTATGTTATCATACCATTTAAATCATAAATGATTTTCTTCAATAACAATGTCATCAGTTGTGCCATCCAAATACTTTCCTTCGGTAAGAGTGTCATCAGTCATTATGCCATCCAATTAGTTTCCTTCACAAGTTACATCTCCTGATGTACACAGAGCAGAGTCTTCCCTGGCCCTGGGCGAGAGGGGCAACCGCTCAGGGCCCAGGGCCCATCGGCTATTAAAAAACAATGGCCCTGACTGTTGGGGGCCTCCAATATTTATAATAATCGTTAGTTCTAACGGTATAATTAATAGATTTATTAGTTTTTATATAATATCTATTAAGTAGAGTAGAGTAGAGTACTTATGGAAATAAAGAGAAAATGAAAGTAAAAGTTCTGTGACATTTATTTACTTAAATTTAAAAAGGATCGTTAAAAATTTATAGTGGACCCGCCGCCATAATTAGTATAAAGCTGTTAAGTTTTAATTAGTTTAGGTATTATTATATTTTAAGGCCATAATTAAGATTTAATAATAATTTATTTTTAAAAAAATAATAAAATAAAAATTTTAAAAACACCTATAAATAATCTTCACATTTTTGTTCTTCACATCTCAATTTTTCATTCATTTGCTCTTTATCTTATTAATACTCCAAGAAAGCAAGAACTCATACATTCAAGGAGATTGCGGTTTATAAGATTTATTGTTGATATACTATAACCACATTCGAGGCAGAGCTTTAACGACAAAGACTCAGATGATATCATTTTATACTTTTTTTTCTTTATAATTTTTTATAGTATAATGTTGACGCGAAAACATACTTTCGATAGTAAAAAAAGAAAAAAAGAAAAACGAGCACATGAATTAATAGAATCACAAAAGGGAGCTTTAGATAAATTTTTTCTTAAACAATTAGAACCTTTAGATGGTGATGAGTTGGGTACAAATGAAAATAATATTGAACATTCTACTGAAAATTTAAATGACGATAATTTCCTTAATGACGATACTACTAATTTGAGTAATAATGATACTACTAATTTAAATAATGAACATAATAATGTACTTGATGGGTCAAATGTTGATGTTGCCATTGATGAACATATAATTCCTCATTTTGATATCTATGATTTTAGAAATTGGGGTGTTCTTGATACTAAAACTAGAGATATTTTGATTGAAAAAGGCTCCATTAGAGAATTGAATTTTACATTTCCTAAGGATAGTCTTTCTAGACATTTTTCATACTCTTATTTTTCTAGAAAGTTGAGCAATGGAGAAACTCTGGAGAGAAAATAGTTAGTTTACTCTAGACATGTGAATAAAGTATATTGTTTTTGTTGTAAATTGTTTAGTTCTCAAAATAACGTAAGTCTTTTAGCAAATGATAGAATGGATGATTGGAAACATTTGAGTGAGAGCCTCAAAAAACATGAGAATAGTGTTGAGCATATGACTAATATGAATACTTGGAATGAAACAAGAATAAGATTAAAAAAGAATAAAGGTATTGATAAAGATTTTCAAGAAGAAATTTCAAAATAAAAAGAACGTTGGAGACAAGTTTTAATAAGAATTATATCCGTTGTTAAATGTCTTGCCAAAATAATTTAGCTTTTCGTGGGTGTAGTGGAAAACTTTATGAAGATAGTAATGGTAATTTTTTAAGTTTAATTGAAATAATAGCCGAATTTGATTTAGTAATGCAAGATCATGTTAGACGTATCCAAAGCCAAGAAATTCACTATCACTACCTTAGTCCTAAAATTCAAAATGAGTTGATTTCACTTTTGGCCCACGGTGTTAGAACTTCTATAATAAGGATCATTAAAGAGGAAAAATATTTTTCTATTATTATTGATTGTGCCCCAGATGTGAGCCATCAAGAACAAATGAGTTTGATAGTACGATGTGTTAATGTGACAAGTAATGAAATAAAAATAGATGAGTTTTTTTAGAGTTCCTAAATGTAAATGATACATCTGGATTGGGGCTTTTTAATGAATTATTAGGTGTATGCAAGTCACTTGATTTAGATGTCAATGATATTAGGGGTCAAGGTTATGACAATGGTTCTAATATGAAAGGAAAACATCAAGGGATTCAAAAGAGATTACTTGAAATAAATCCGAGAGCTTTATATATGTCATGTGCTTGCCATAGTCTTAATCTCACTATATCGGATATGGCACATTCTTGTGTAAAAGCTATTTCTTTTTTTAGAATTGTTCAACGTATATACACATTATTTGCAAGTTCTACAAAAAAAATGAAAGGTTTTAGTTGATAATGTTAAGGGTTTTACAGTGAGATCTTTGTGTAATACTCGATGGGAGAGTCGAATAAAAAACGTTAAAGCTATTAGATTTCAAGCACCTCAAATAAAATTAGCTTTGTTAGCATTGTATGATTCTAGTTGTGAAGATGCTAAAACAAAAAGTGAAGCGGGAAGTTTAGCTAATTATCTTATAAGTTTTGAGTTCTTACTTAGTTTGTTTATTTGGTATGAAATTTCATTTACTATTAATAAGATGAGTAAGAAATTACAATCTAAATATGTGTGCATTAGAACTACAATTAATGAAGTAAAAAGTGTAATCTTATTCTTTGAAAAATATAGAAATGAAGGGTTTGAGTCTTGCATAGATATTGCCAAAAGCCTTGCACTTGAAATGAATATAGAGCCAACATTTTCAACAAAACGTCGTGTGTTTAGAAAAAAATAATTTAACGAGAATGATGATGGAGAAGAAGTACAACCACCCAAAGAATCTTTTAGAATCAATTATTTTCTTGTGGTTGTTGATTTGGCCATAATTTCTTTGAAAAATAGATTTGAGCAATTGGAGTTGTTTGACAATATTTTTGAGTTTTTATTTGATTTTAAAAGATTAAAATCTTTGAGTAATGATGAATTAAAAAAGTCTTGCACAAATTTTAGGGTTGTTTTTTCTCATAATGACTTGTCTGATATTGATGCAGATGATCTTTTTTCAGAATTGAAAGTGTTGCAAGTGACTTTACCAAATGAGTTAATGTCGGCATTGGAGATTTTCAAGTTTGTCAAAGTTGTGGATTGTTATCCAAATATTTCAATTGTTTATCGAATCCTCTTAACCATGTCGGTGACAGTTGCATCTGCTGAAAGAAGTTTTTCGAAGTTAAAATTGTTGAAAACTTACTTGAGATCGTCAATGTCATAAGAAAGGTTGAATGGTCTAGCTATTTTATGTATTGAAAAAATATGTTAGACCATATTGATGTAGATACTATTATTAGTGATTTTGCATCTAGAAATGCTCGTAGAAATTGTTTTGTATGAGTAGTTGGGTGTTTAATAAATTTTTTTGATGCTTTCCATTTCAATTATGGTGTATTTATTAGATAATTTATTGACTGTAATAAAAAATAATTTACAATTAAATTAATTTATTTGTATGCTTTTGAAATTTATTTTTTAATACATATTATTAAGGGTCCAATATTTAAATTCACTTTGGGCCACCAAAATCTCAGAAACATCTATGACTCAGAGTACCATTTTCTAAAATTACTTCTTTCGCCGGTAACCATGCAACATCTTCAACAATATTACTTGCACTTTCATTTTCGACATTCAAGTTACTTTTGGCAACAACTAACTCTTTGCCCGTTACATCCTCTTTTGACTCTTCCTTTTCATCTTTTTTTGTTCTCTCCATGTTAGAATGCTTGAATCTTTCTCTTTTGATCTCTTTTTTTATCGCTCGTTTTTGCTTTTGTTTTTGGAGTGAAGCAGTTAAGAGATGAAAGAGAAGATCTTCATCTCCTCTTTAAAAAATCAATAGAAAGCCCTAAATTTTCAATTTAAAGAAAAATCAAGTATTCATAATAAAAAATTGTTTTATCCCAAACCATGACAAATTACTTAGCAACAAACTAACTTGCTGCACTAGAAAAGCGGAAGGAAAGGGGGATGAGAAAATTGGTGGAAAATAAGAAATAAAAGTAAAAGTTGTACCACTTTAATAATAAAAATATAAAATTATGTTTTTTTTACTCGGCAACATGCATGTTTTATTAAAGTTTGAACATACATGACCATCACGCTCACAGGCCTCGTTAAAAACCTCTCTAAATCCTACAGAGGAAAAGAGTACCCATTAGCGTGTATACAGAACAAACACCAATAAACCAAACAATCGAACAATCTAAGCACATTGTTTAAACCAATTTGCCCTATCTACATCGCTTTTCGCCAGTGCATCTGCAAGCCTATTCGCCTCTCTGTAAACATGTTGAAAACATACATCGTTCAACGCCTCACAGGCCTCATCAATCCGTCGAAACCAACGCCAAAACTTCCACGGCCGTTTCTCCAAATGCATTACCCATGCCACAGCTGTTGTAGAGTCTGACTCCACCACTAACAGGAAGTGTTCCAACAGTGATCCTACCACGATCTCCAACGCATGGCAAATAGCTTGTAGCTCCGCTTCATTCGAGTCTGCAACCCCTATCGTTCCCGAAAACATAGCAAAAATACGCCCAAGCTCATCCCTTAACACACCCCCACACCCTGCCTTACCCGGCTTTCCCCTTGCCGACCCATCTACATTGAATTTAAACACTCCCGTCGGCGGTCTTTCCCACTGTACATTAACCCGTAACAATGCAGCAGGTGTATGAGTTTCACACTTCCACGGAGAATCCCACCACGCCGACTCCAAAATCACACATTCACTACTTACCATCCGCACCCAATACATCGATCTCAACTTGATTAGGAAAACGATTTCCCCCGATGTCGCCCGCGTCTTATGAAACAAACAATTATTTCGAGCCAACCATAATGACCATAGCGTCGTTGCACACCCCGCCATCCACCAGCCTCGCATCTGTCCCACAAACAAGGAAGCAAAACACATTTCCAGCAACGTCTTTACCCTCCACGGCTGCACCATTTCAAGACTCCACCACCGAAAAAAGCCAGCCCACACCTCCCAAACCGCTGGGCATTGAACCAGTATATGATCGAGTGTTTCCTCCCTCGCCCGACACCACACACAGCGGACATCCTCCCCCGCTAATTGCACCCCTCGTGCGATCAAAACATCCATCGTCGGCAATTTGTTTAGCCAAGCAAACCATACAAAATATTGTACCTTTGGCGGTATCGGCAGCCTCCAAATCATATTCAGGTCCGCGTCCACCTCCAACCCAAACGATTGCATCAATCTAAACAAATTCGCCATGAAGAACTCACCGGTCTTGGAATGTATCCATACAAGCCGATAATATTGTGTCGGAAATAGGTGAAAATTCCAGCATAGTGCACGTACCTCCTGAAGCTGATTGAGTTCCAACGATCGCAATGGGCGGACAAAGAACTTACCCTATTCCTCATGCTCAAAATTCCCTCCCCTCGTATACCCCTCTACCGTCATCCCCTTCTCAATCACAAGGCAATATAATCTCGGAAACAAGACTGCCAAAGGCTCATCACTACACCACACATCCTGCCAAAATAGAATTTTCTCGCCGTCACCCAATTGCCACACAAATGCTGCCCTACACATCAAACCATTCACCTCTCCCTCATCATGTATTGTAACAATTTGTCGCCAAACGGTCGACATCTTCCGTAATCCCACTTCGTTTGGCCACCATTTAATATCACTACACCCATATTTCGCATCAATAATATCGCGCCATAGTGAATTTTCTTGCATAGCGTATCTCCATCTCCATTTGGCTAATAGCGCTAAATTTCTTGCGCGCAAATTAACCACACCCAAACCCCCAAGGTGGCGTGGTCTACAAGCAATCGTCCAATTCACTCGACTAAATTTAATCTTAGTGTCCGAACCACCCCACAAAAATCTATGGCGAATACGATCAATCCTATTTATTATACTCCTCGGAACCATAAATAAACTCATATATTATAAAGGTAAGGCTGATAGAACCGAATTAATCAAGACTAACCTCCCCGCAAAGGATAACGTGTCACGTTTCCATCCCGCCAAACATTGTCTGAATCGTTGAATTAACGGATCCCACATTTGTAAACTCCGCGGATTGACACCCAAAGGCAGTCCCAAGTAGAGAATCGGTAATTTGTCACACTCGCACCCCAAAACAGAAGCAATCCGCAACATTAAGTCTTCGTCCACCCCCACCCCATACAACCTTGACTTAGCAAAATTAATTTTCAAATCGGATGCGTATTCAAAACACGTCAAAATACGCTTCAAATCTCTTGCATATTCAAGTTTCACCGGGAAAAAAAGAATCGTGTCATCCGCAAACTGCAAATGTGACACCACACATCCCTCGGCCACTAACACCCCATTAAACACCTCCAATCGCATGGCATTACGCAAAAATTGGTGTAATAATTCAGCCACGATTACAAAGAGTAAAGGCGACAACGGGTCACCCTGTCACAATCCCCTCTGCATTTCAAATTCACCCGTCGGTGAGCCATTGACTAGAATCGACAATCTTGCTGTACATACACACTCCATCACCCATTTACGCCATATCGCTCCAAATCCCATTTTGCGCAAAATGTGATCCAGACATTCCCACTTAATACAATCATAAGCTTTCGAAAAATCCAATTTTAAAATTATACCCCCCTCACCACCTTGTCGTTTCTGCATCGAATGAATAGTTTCATTTGCAAGCAAAATATCATCTAAAATCTGCCTACCCCGAACGAATCCGGATTGCACATCGCTAATCAATTTTGGCAGCACCTCCTGTAATCTCTTTGCTAAGCATTTAGCCAATATTTTGTATAATGAATTCAAAAGACAGATTGGCCTATAATCACTAACCACTTTCGGATTCTCCTTTTTCGGAATCAATACCACAAAAGCTGAATTTACACCTGGTGGAAGCTTACCTGATTTCGCAAATTCCGTAACAAAATTCAGCACGTCGCTCTTTAAAAAGGACCATCCTTTTTTATAAAACTCAAAAGTGAACCCATCCGGTCCGGGTGTTTTCGATCTTTCACAACTCTACAACACCTCTCGAATTTCCTCTTCTGTGAAATCAATCTCCAACCATGTCGCATCAAATTCACTTAAACAAGGAAAATCCACCAACGCCTCCATCGACCCCGCCATCTCAATTCGCGCAAAATGTTTCCTAAATTCAAAGAAAAAATAAGCCTTCAAATGTGTCGGTTCCGTTACCCATCGACCTTGCCACAACGCCCCTCTGATTGAGTTACGCATCATACGTATCCTCGCAGCTCGGTGGAAGAAGTTTGTATTCTGATCACCTTCCTTTAACCAAGCCAATCTCGACTTTTGTCTCCAATGCACCTCACGTAATTTCGATAGCCTCCATAATTCCACATTTAACTTCCAACGGGCCTCTATGTCCTCTCATTTAGCTGAACCATCCTCTACCATACAATCGATTGCATCCAATTTTCTAGTCGACACTTTGATATGGCCATCTATATTTCCAAACGATTGCTCATTCCACTTCTTTAGATACGATTTCATCCCTCGCAACTTCGCTAAAATACCCAACCTCCCCCACCCCACATCCGATGTCCCCAATCTCTCCCATTCGTGTTCCATCATTTCCATCGAACCCTTTGATAACAACCAAGCATTCATAAAACGGAAGGGCTTTGGTCCGCTGTCCCTTGGATCGCTTACCAACAACAACGACACATGATCCGACACTCCCCGCGATAAGTCATTCAGCTGCAACTCCTGAAACTTGTCCAGCCAATCCGATGTCAATAAGAACCTATCTAGACGGCTGCACTGTTTACCTGGACCAAACCAAGTATAACACTTGTCCCTCAACGGCATATCCAGCAGCGCATTTGTTTCCACAAATTCATGTAGCATAATCATACCCCTCGACCTTGCTACGCAACCCCTCCTCTTTTTCGGATGCAACACTTCATTGAAATCCCTTCCAACGCACCAAGGGATCTCCTTATTTGTCATTTCCTCCGTCACCATTGTCCACAATTCCCCTTGTTCATTCACCACACAAGGCGCATATAACCCAATCACACCGCAACGCCAATCTTCAAGGATCCACACACCTTCGATCGTCACAAAGCGAGCACCAATTCTCACCGATTCTGTCTTAAACCGTGTCATATCTCATATCACTACAACACCCCCGGATCGTCCCCTAGCTGGAGCATAAGCAAATTCAAATTCATCCGATGTCCACAATCTACTCACCATATCGCCCAGAATTTCCTCCATTTTTGTTTCCTGTAAAATCATCAGCTCACACCTATGTTGTCGTACCAAACTTTGCACCGCTCTCCGCTTCACACTCGAGCCTAATCCCCTTATGTTCCACGACAACATTCGCATCCCTAACTTCTATTGATTTTTATGATTCCATCCAATATTATTATTATGATTTTATTTTGTTCATTTTAGTCTCTAAAAATTTTATTCAATCTAAAATTTACCCTTATTTGTTTTTTATTTTATTATTAAATTCAATATTAATGATAAAATAATATTTTTGTTTACTTTAGTCCCTAAAATATTTATTTAATCCGAAATTGAACCCTATTTGTTTCTAATTTTATCTAATATTTTAACTATAAATTTATTTATTTTTTCAATTTATTCCCTATAATTTTATTTAATTTGGAATTGATCTTTATTTTATAATTCAGCCCATTATCTTATAATAGCAAACTTTACATTTCAATCACTAATTTTATAATTGTAATTAAGGACTTATATTAAACTTTTATTAAAGTTTTGAATGTTTTGTGGTTCAAATCTTGTAAAATTACCAAAATGCATTTTTGTTAAATCATTTATTTTCTAAAGTTTTTAAAGGTTTATTTTCTCAGGTGACTTTAGTTAATTGTTTCTCTTTATGTTCATGTTGGTTGTTTATTTTCATGTAATCAAATATGCTTGTTTGTTTAATTTGTTTTGGGCCACGAATGGGCTATTTGTAGAATTCGATATTCAGGTTGGATTCATTTGTACTGTGTATTAGGTGTTACGTTGACAATCAAACTCTCAGGATTAGATTATAGAAATATTATACTAAATTATAAAAATTATAAATAAATATAAATAAATATAAGTTAATTTCGGATTAAATAAAAATTTTGTGGACTAAACTGGACAAAAAAATAAAATCATATTAAAAATATTAGACTCAATTATAAAACATAGAAATACATATAGGTCAATTTTGGATTAAATAAAAAAATTAGGGATTAAATTGAACAAAAATAGAACTATATTAAAAATGTTAGATTAAACTATAAAAAATAGAAACAAATATGTGTCCATTTTAGATTAAATAAAAAAATTTAGGGACTAAATTGAATAAAAATAATCAAATTAAAAATATTATTCTAAATTATAAAAATTAAAAATAAATTATAATTTTCAAAGCTTAATTTTATTTCCTCTCACTTTTCTATTGTATAAAGCAATAGAAAAGGAAAGAAACTTATTTTTCTTTTTTCTATTCTCTCAACCAAGCATATCGATAGAAAGAAAACATATATTTTCCATCCTTTTATTTTTCCCATCACTTATAATTTTCTATATTTTTTAATTTTCTTTGCTCTCTCCTAAGCATAACCTAAGGGAAATGCTTATGGCAAGGCACTCACAGCGCCACAGAGTGAACTGAAATCAATAATCAATATTAAAGTAAGCATACAACATAAAAGCAATCCCAAAACAGTTTCACTTAAAAATATATTCTCAAAGAGACGCTAACAACAGACATAACACCACCCAAACCAGTTGTACTATGACTAAGAATTTAAATTGTAGTTATAGCAGCGTTTTCGATCATAATATTTTGTTACGGTTGCGATATAAAAGATGTTATACGCCATACGGTTTCAGACGAGACCGCTATTGCGATAGTGGAGCGCTATTGAAATCCCTAACTATAACAAATAAATGAGACAAAAATAAATCAATAAATACAATCGAGATAAATGATTAAAATAAATAAGCATTTTATCTTTTTTTTCTTCCTATTGAAAATATATAGTACAATGAAACTATATCAGTCAATGAATATTTAAAAAATACATTTTCAGTATCAACTTTATAGTCTGGCAATGGTTCAAAATTCACATTCTTGTCATAAGTGAAAAAAAAGTGTCAAAAAAAATAACCCAAGCAATCAGATTTCTATCTTTGTATCATAGATAGTCATGAAAAATAACATTAATCTTTCACTACAATGTTTTTAAATTTAACTCCCTAAAACACTTATGTGTCTTCATCAGGTTTTACAACTTGGAGATAAACAAAAAATTATTCCCTTTCAAGAAGTTGTCCTCCGCAAGCCCCTCAATTTTCTGTTTATGCGGATTTTTTACCATCTCTAACTTTAGGTTTGCCAAAACATTTTCAACTGTTTTTTATCATGCTCGACACTTTCATCCTTTACAATAATAATGCCATCAGCTCTTGTATCATCCAAATGTTTTCCTTCAGTAACAGTGTCATCGGTTATGTTATCAACATTTAAATCATAAATGATTTCTTTCAATAACAATGTCATCAGTTATCTTACAATTCAAATGCTTTTCTTTAGTTACTAGTAAGAGTGTCATCAGTCATTGTGTCATCCAATTAGCTTCCTTCACAAGTTACATCTCTTGATGTACTGAGAGTATCATTTTCCAAAATTATTTTTTTCGCTTGTAACCCTGCAACATCTTCAACAATATTACTTGCACTTTCATTTTGGCATTCAAGTTACTTCTAGCAATAATTAACTCTTTTCCCGTTAATGTTACATTCTCTTTTGACTCTTTCTTTTCATCCTTTTTTTGTTCTCTCGATGTTAGAATGTTTGAATCTTCCTCTTTTTCGATCCCTCTTTTTATCACATGTTCTTGTTTTTATTTTTGGAGTGAAGCCCTTAAGAGATGAAAAGAAGATCTTCATCTCCTCTTTAAAAAATCTATAGAAAGTCCTAAATTTTTAATTTAAAGAAAAATCAAATATTCATAATAAAAAATATTTTATCCCAAACCATGACAAATCACTTAGCAACAAACTAACTTGCTGCACTAGAAAAGCGGAAGGAAAGAGAGATGAAAAAATTGGTGAAAAATAAGAAATAAAAGTAAAAGTTATATCACTTTAATAATAAAAATATAAAATTATGTTTAAAAAAATTCTAATTTTATTTTAAACATATTTATAATTAATTTTTATGATTCCATCCAATATTATTATTATAATTTTATTTTGTTTTGTTATTTTAGTCTCTAAAAATTTTATTCAATCTAAAATTTACCATTATTTGTTTTTTATTTTATTATTAAATTCAATATTATTGATAAACTAATATTTTTGTTCACTTTAGTCCCTAAAATATTTATTTAATCCAAAATTGAACCTTATGTGTTCCTAATTTTGTCTAATATTTTAACTATAAATTTATTATTTCAATTTATTTCCTATATTTTTATTTAATTTGGAATTGATCTTTATTTTGTAATTCAGTTCATTATCTTATAATAGCAAACTTTACATTTCAATCACTAATTTTATAATTGCAATTAAGGACTTATATTAAACTTTTATTAAAGTTTTGAATGTTTTTTTGGTTCAAATCTTGTAAAATTACCAAAATGTATTTTTGTTAAATCATTTATTTTCTAAAATTTTTAAAGGTTTATTTTCTCGGTCGACTTTAGTTAATTGTTTTCCCCTTTATGTTCATGTTGGTTGTTTATTTTTATGTAATCAAATATGGTTGTTGTTTTTTAATTTGTTTTGGGCCACAAATGAGTCATTTGTAGAATTCGATATTCGGGTTGGATTCATTTGTACCATGTATTAGGTGTTACGTTGACAATCAAACTCTCGAGATTAGATTATAAAAATATTATACTAAATTATAAAAATTATAAATAAATATAAGTTAATTTCGGATTAAATAAAAATTTTATGGACTAAACTGGACAAAAAATAAAACCATATTAAAAATATTGGACTAAATTATAAAAAATAGAAATACATATAGGTCAGTTTTTGATTAAATAAAAAAATTAGGGAGTAAATTGAACAAAAATAAAACTATATTAAAAATGTTAGATTAAACTATAAAAAATAGAAACAAATATGGGTCAATTTTAAATTAAATAAAAAATTTAAGGACTAAATTAATAAAAATAATCAAATTAAAAATATTGTATTAAATTATAAAAATTAAAAATAAATTTTAATTTTCTTTCCTCTCACTTTTTCATTGTACCAAGAAATAGAAAGAAAATAAACTTATTTTCCTTCTAATTTTCTATCCTCTCAATTAAGCACATCGATAAAAAAATAACATATATTTTTCATTCTTTTATTTTTCCATCACTTTTAATTTTCTTTCTTTCTATTTTTTTCCCTCTCTACCAAGCATAGCCCAAGGAAAACGCTTATGGTAAGGCACTCACAACGCCACAGAGTGAACTGAAATCAAAAGCAATCCAAAACACTTTCACTTGAAAATACATACTTAAAGAGACGCTAACAACAGACATAACACCACCCAAACTATGAATAAGAATTTAAATTGCGGTTACAACAGCGTTTTCGATTACAGTATTTCCTCGCAGTTGCGATATAAAAGATGTTATACGCCATACGGTTTTGAACGAGATCGCTATTGCGATAACGGATCGCTATTAAAATCCCTAACTAGGACAAATAAATGAGATTTCTACAGATAACAATAACAAAGTGAAAATAAAATGCTCAGCTAAAAACAATGGCATGTATATGAAACAATACAGAAATTCAATAACCCGACATAGTGAAGAAAAGCACAAAAGACGAATAATCAGTACCACTTATCACTTGTCATTTCAATTAAGGACTAAAAACTCAAACTTTGTACTCAACAAGCAAAAGAAAGTTTAGCAGTACAGTTCTTGCAAAAGGCAAGGAATTGATCTTGAAACAGTCAATCCTGTGGTGAAGCAGAGCTTTGTATCTCAAAGGTCTTTTAGGCATAGTTTTCAGTAGTATTAATAAAATTTAATTTTGGTCCTACATATCCAAACTATGTATTAATTTGTACTGCCGTAAGAGGAAATAAAATGCAGTGTAAAGTAAATTCAAAATATGTAAGTAACTTGCTCGCTTATGAAAGATGAAGAAATATTTTTGAAGCAGTAACCAGCATAAATCAATGTGTTGTTGCATTTGAACACTGCAAAAGTCATGGTCTACCACAGCCACCGCACATAAATTCATAAGATCCAAAGCTTGCTTATCATTAGGTTTGTTGAATTCATGAAAATCTACCAAAAATGCAAACAACAAAGTTAAGTTTCAAAGCATCCAGACATGTAATCAAACAAAATTTTGTGCATCAAATAGATCGTATGCTATACCATCCCAGCTTTTCCAAAAGAATTCAACATTTACAAGTGGAATGGTGCAGTTCTTCCAAATTTGTCAATTGATTGATGGCTAACTCGGTAGGTGCAGCATCAGGAAATAAAACAACATAAGAGCTTTGCTTTGCATTACCTGTGAAAATGGCATCCATCTATTCTAATTACAATCCAAGTAGATGACATCAGTTTGCTCTCGAATACAAAGTATCTGATATAATCGGGATTTATTTTAAAGAAGTACCACGCCTCAAGTCCCAAGCAATATTCTATTGATATAGATCACAAAATGCTATTGAAAGTTATGTGTACTCCAATATTTGCACCTCCAGGAATGCCCTTTTTGAAATACATGATCAATGATTCAGGTGCGACCAACTAACCAAGGAACCGAACTAAACAATGAACTTTTAGAATAACCGGACCATATTCTATTCAAAAGTGTTGAACTATACCTCAGTTTTGAAAATACAAGTTCCTTGATGAAACAATGCAAGACTATTATTGTAGTTAATACCAAACTGTTGATGGAGAAATATTAACTTTTTACAATAACATTTTAAGTTGTTTTTTTTTTACGATTTTTGTCAAGTTTCGAAATTTGATAACATTTTCGGTTCGACAAATTCCGAAACTTATTAAAAATTTAACCTAAAATGGTATACAAAGTCTAATATTTGCTTGAACAAGTTGTTTTTTACTTTAAATTAGGCTACTATTCTTCGGACTCCCCTAAAAAGGTGAAAAAAAATGTGACCAAATTGAGAGCTATATTCATTGACATCAATAGAAGAATGACAAATTGCTCAAGAAAGAATTACATAGACTAAAATCAAACAAGGGATATAACCAGCTTTCAATTTCTTGTGCAAAGCTTCCCTTCCTTTGTTAACTCATTGTTCACCTCTGAAATTTGAGTTGGGGTCTCTATCTTCTTTTATCGACCAAAATAAGAAATTAAAGAAAACAAGTCACGGTTTGAGCTGTTCCAGACGTTGAGATTGTATTGAGAGCATCGTCCGAAGACTGACACTTCAATTAGAACAAGAACCTCAACCGGAATCACTCGAAGAATCGATATCGGATATTTGAGTCACAAGTGGTATAATATCAACAATAAAGGGTGAGACCACTACTTCTACCATACAGACCTAACCCATGCTCACAATATGATGATTTAAAATTACAACACAGTTACGAACATAATATGTGAAGTTCATAATTCTATAAATCTGATTGTTCCATAAATCACAATCCATAAATTTGATGTTTCATAATATTTATTTTTCATACTTAAAACACATTAAAAAAGTAGTACGTAAATAATGTCAAGTATACAAGTCATAAATTCGATGTTTCATAATATTTATTTATAACAAATTTTGTATAAAATATTTACCCAGTCATCAAATTTATCGGTATTTAACCTTGAAATACTCGTCGTTTCCTAGAACTACCCTCTCTACCTCTGCCTCTACCACAACAAAAATATCATTCACGCGTATTTTTACTAATGCCACCTCCATGCTCCATGCTTTTGTCCCGTCTTCTTTCCCTTCACATGCTAAACTAGATTTTAACTTGATCATTTAACTTTTACTGAGTTTACACTATGTATCTAGGTGGCAATCGGGTAGGGAATAACCAAAAATTGTAGAGATTTAAACCAATGGGTATGGGAAATAACTGAAATCTTCACCCACGGAGACATGGACGGAGACGGGAAAGTTTTATAAATCGAAGCTCAAATGGGGATGGGGACGGAGATTGCTATATCCGAACCGTGGGATAACCGAACCGTACCCGTATAAATCACGGTGGAGATCCTCAAAAAATATCCGTTGGGATCCCGATATTTTACAAAGTTTAATGATCATAAGGGTAATTTACCTATTTTTCTTCAAAAATTTATTCTCACCTGAGTATGACCGGCTAGAGTAAGTTTAAAAATTCTTCATAAATTTTATAAAAAAATCATTAGAATGATTGTTTATACATCGTTGTAAACGTGATTTAGTCTAGTTTTATTTAAAATACACGATGGTCGATTTCATTACGTATTCTAAATAATATGAAAATATTTGAATGTTGAAAGGTGGTAAAAATTTGGCAGCGGATTTCTTAAAAAAGTTTTAACAATGACTTTGAAAAATCACAAAAAAAATTTACAAGATAAATTAGGAAGTGAGCTTTATATTTCTATAATCACAAGAAAGTCTAGATTCGTTTAAAACAAATGGTTCTAGATTTCAAGTTATATATTAGGAATTATTAATTTTTGAGTGAGCAAGGGTCAGAACAAAAAAGACAGAAATTCACCTCAAATCGTACAAGTAAGATTAGAAGAGGTAATTTATATGGTTGAAAAGATTATCGAATCTAGTTCCTTTTAAAACAAACATATCATGATTTAGAACTATAGGTTATTAGTTACATATTTTTCTTGTAAAGGTAGTGCAGGCTGTCATGTTTCAACGATTAAGTTATGTTTATTTTTTTGGGTATGAGGATTAACCGAAAACCGCAGGGATCCGTAAGAGATAGGTATGAGGACGAAAAATCCTCGAAAAGTTTAATGAGAATTCCTCAAAACCGTACCTACAAGTGTTAGGGACGGAGTGTGGGATGCAAAACCTTCCCCAATCCGCCCCGTTGCCACCCCTACATGTATCTAACCCAATCCATTTATTACCAAATCTTCTGCTCAGTGACGGAATTATGTACCCCGCCCCACTTTCGAAGATTTTTTTTTCACTTTTGTCCCCTTATATAATTTTTTTAAATTAGTTTATTTATGAATTTGCCTCTCTCACTTTCAAACATTTATGTTTTCTCCCCAACCTTAAATCTTTACTCAGTCTCTGCTTCTGCTAACATTATTTATCCCTGTATATCGAGATTCGTACTACAAAATGAGGCTTCGTTTGAAGGAATCGTTAAAATACGAGATTGAGTGGACAAGTTACGTTTGGAGAGAAGTTGAAATTTTCAGTTTTTCTCAAAACAAAGTTTGAAACAAAAAATAGTGGAAACGCGGGGCAAAATTGGAGAGGGGACTTTCTCAAAAAACTGGGTGGAAAGCCAACGTCAAACGAAACTTAAGACATATTGAGGCTCAACAACGAAGGTTTTGGGTATGTACGAGATGAGCGACCGCACGGGGCCATCAAGAAAAGAAAATCCTAAAGAATTGGTTTTTTTTAAATAGAGGGGGAAACAAAATATTTTAGTTTAATTAATTATAATAAAAAAAACAAAAACAACGACTTTAAAAGGGCCCAAATAAAAATATTTTTTAAAAAAATACCTTATATATCTTTGAGAGTATAAATTAAAAGGTCTCGTTTTAATAAACTGCACATAGCCCAAAAAATTTTGAACCGCCCTTTGCATGTGATTTTAAAAGGATTTTCTCTCAAATCCAACCGTCTAATTACAATCGGGTTTAATAATAAAATAAGTGTTTAAACTATCTTATTTTTCTCTTTTAAGTTTCTAAATTTTTTTTGGTTCATTTTTTATGTCTAATTATGATTTTTTTGATAAAAAAAATATTTCAATTGACCTTAAAATAAATAAATAAATAAATGATAATTTAAACATTTAAAAGGAATAAAAAAATTTAGATACCAAAAAAATCAGAACAAAATAATTCGAACACTTATCTTGATATTGAACCTTTATTGCGGCTGTTATTTATGAGTATTGTTTGGTTTTAAAACTGTGTAGTTGTTTAAGAATGGAAAGGCCAAGAAGAGTGAATTGAAGATGGAGAGTGAGAAAAGTGCGGACCAATTGGCAAGCAACAGCTGCAAACCAATGTGATGCGCGCCGGGTGTTGCTTTCTGCTTCTTCTGGTTGCGCCAACTTATTGTTGACGAGGATTATAAACCAACCGAACGAATACGAATGAGAGTATATTTATGTTTGTTCGTTTAATTTTAATCGAACACGAATATAAATGAACAAACACGAAAGAGGATATGTTCATGTTCATTCGTTTAATTTTAATCGAACAAATGAATGAACACGAACAACTGAAGGAACATAATTTCTTGTTCGTGTTCGTTTGTTAAAGAATGTAGTTTGTTCGTTTTCATTGATGTTCGTTCGTTTAATTTTAATCGAACAAATGAATGAACACGAACAACTAAAGGAACATAATTTCTTGTTCGTGTTCGTTTGTTAAAGAATGTAGTTTGTTCGTTTTCATTGATGTTCGTTCGTTAAAATGATAAACGAATATAAATGAACACAAACCAACGAACATAAAAGGACATACGTGAATAAGTTTAAACGAACATAAACGAACGAACATATGTAAATAAATTTAATTTTTTAAATATAATACTTTGTTATGAAAAATAATTAATATAATTGGATGTATGTGAATAAATTTGAATGAACATACACGAACGAATGAGCTCTTTGTTCGTGTTCATTCATTTAATTAAACAAACAACAAATCTTTTTCATGTTCATTCATTTAAGGCTTAAAGGTC
Source organism: Hibiscus tridactylites (assembly GCA_958450335.1). Lineage (NCBI taxonomy): Eukaryota > Viridiplantae > Streptophyta > Magnoliopsida > Malvales > Malvaceae > Hibiscus > Hibiscus tridactylites. Next base: position 18,367,620 of record OY288285.1, on the reverse strand, counting down.
AAGTTAACCCTCAACGAAAAATCAATTTAGCCTTCATAATTCAAATTACGATTGATCAGAGCCTTATCATTTAAATTGCGCTCAATTTAACTCTCTCCCAACGTTGACCGTCAACTCTCAAATAAATGTTGAGATAGTGACACGTAACACACCCTTATAGTGTCATGTCATATAATTGTAAAAAATTATTAAAATGTAAAAAATATTTAAAATTCAAAAAAATAAAATTATTATGAATTTGAACCATCCTCCCACCCCGTCGATTCATCTCCATAGTTTTCTTTCCTACGCTTTTATTATAAAAATGAAAGTAACAATTTTATTATGAATTTCCATTGTATGAATAATCCTCCCACCCCCAATTAAATCCGACTTTGATGTGTTCCTTATCGTGTATTGAAGTGATAAGATAGATTTACAGTTTTTTTTTTAAAAAAATGGATTTCAAGACTTTGATTTGTGCCTCTTTGGGAAGCTTTGCTTATATTTATTCTTGTTGAACCAGCAAGCATGATGTTTTGTTCTTAGAGGATCAATTTCTTTTGCTGGTGTCAAATGGTTTCTATATGTTAAAGTGAAGAGCGATTGTTTGGTCGAGAATTGTTGATTATTTCAGGTTCGATAGATTAGATTGTTGTAAGTTTGGTGTTTTTCATTACAATTCTTGGTGTATATAGTAGTTTTACTTTGGTGTTATGTTGCTAAGGGGTGTCCGTTTGTTACTGATGGTGGGGGAGGAGGAACATCATCGCTGGAGGGGAGAGGAGGGCGGGCCAAGTAGGCGGTGGCGGAAGGGGAAAAGCAAAGGGAAGAGATTGAGATGTTAGGGATTTGAAACAACGGGAGAAGACGAGATTAGATTTTTTTTATAATACTTTTTGTTTTTATAATATTTTAAATATTTTTTTATTTTCTACGGTTTAATGAAGTGGCACTTTCTGGGTGTGTCATATGTCTTTTTCTTATTGGTCATCAATGGGTTAACGGTCAAAATTGGTCAACTGTTACGAAATGGTTAAATTGAGTGTGTTTCGAATTATTAAGGCTAAATTTGGTGCAAAAATTTTATAAAAGCTTAATTGATTTTTTTAAATTTTTCGTTGAAGGCTAATTTAATTTTTAAGTCTTTATTTAATAAATAAATGAATATAAATAAAATTTTCGTCGAACGATTCGTTAAACGTTCGGTTGATTTACGACCCTATCAATAACTATTGTCATGGATTTTAAATTTCAGCTAGTCACTGATATCGTACAACAGTTGGTAATTACCTTTATATGTTTTTTTAGGTGGATAAAGAGAAAAGCTCAAATGAGCTAAAGGAAATTTAAAGAAAGAATGGTAAGGGGTAGGGTTCGAACCTATGAGTGACCAAGGTAAGTAAAAAAGTGAACGTATAAATCTTTCATTTTTTTAGTGTTTTTTTCTATGCCATAATATTAAAAACTTAGATTTATGGTTAAAATTTAGAGTTTGAGTGTAGTGTGTATGATTTATTTTTAGGGTTTAGAATTTAAGAATGAATATTAAAGTTTATTTTTTTAATGTTGACATAGATAAAAACACCAAAAAGTACAAAAGATTTTTGTTCCTCTATCATTAGTCGAGAATCAGTCTTTTACTTTTCTTTTATAGGTAGGGTTGTATATTTTCATAAATTAGATTCGAAATACCAAATTATCAATAGTCCTATTCTTAAGTCTAATGCTCAAGAGACTCAAAAATAAACATACTACTACTCTATTTTAAAAAAATAAACCTACTACAATAGTCTCCGCACCAAAATAAAACAAAGAGTCTAAAGATCTATTATTTTATTTTAAATCTTCGAATAATTTAAAATTTAAATATCACGATTCATATTTTATCGGATGATTCAATTTTTTATATACTTAATTTAAATTATTTAAAAATAAATTTAAATTTTTAGATCGATCATCGGATAAATAAAATCAAATTGCTCAACTTAATATTTTTTTACACATCCTTACAAGCATTTAACTTAACAATTTAAACAAATCCGTTTTTTCTCTGCTGCAATAGCACGTTTTTTCTCTGCTGCAATAGCACGTTCTTCTCTGCTGTAATAGCACGTTTTCACTGGTTGTGTCTTCTGTTTCTTGTTACATTTTGTCTCACAAACTCATGGAGGCAGTGACTAATCCGATGGCGTCTTTGGCCATTGCTGATGGGGAGGAGGAGGCTTTACATGTTGATATTGATCCTCTTGTATCAAAACCCTCATTAGATCTTTGTTTAGTCGGCTCTTTTCTCACATCCAGCATAGTGAAGTTTGATGCTATGTGCCATACGCTTTCTAGTGTGTGGAAACCCATCGGAGGCATCTCCATATCCGATTTGGGTGATAACAAGTATTTTTTCTGGCTTTACCATATTGTTGATGTGGATAGGATATTGGATGGGGGTCCCTGGAATTTCAATGGTCACCTTCTGATCATTCATCGTCTGAAGGAGGGGGAAGATCCCCTAATGGTACCGCTTTTCCATATCAATCTTTGGGTCAGAGTCTATGATCTTCCTCTTGGTTTTATGTCCGAGGCGGTTGCTGTTAATCTTGGGAATTTTATTGGGCGTTTTTTGGACTATGATACAAAAGCTATGGGTTCAATTTTCAATCGTGTGATGCGCATTAGATTCCGGTTTGATACGAGATTACCTTTGAAGCGTAAGAAGAAATTGGCCTCCAAGAATGGTGATCAGGTGTATGTTCGTTTTGAATATGAGCGGATTAAACTCTTTTGTTTTTTGTGCGGCAAATTGGGTCATGGAGAAGGTTTTTGTCCTCTGCGTCTCACTATTGATCCAAAGAAGGTGGTTTTTCACTGGGATATCTCTCTCCGGGCACCGGAACGCAGGCAGCCTTTGTCTAATCGGTGGTTGAGGGACGATGATGATTCTCTCAGCGGAAATCATGGTGGTAACTACAGCGGGAATTCGGGTGTTTCGAATTCCCAAATTGGCGCTAGCCAGGGTGTTGGACAGTTTTTAAATGGAAATATTCAACATGGTTTTAATGCTTTGGATTCTAATAAAGAAAATAGTATCCAGGATGTTCATATGGAGCATGGGCTTGAGGAAAGCCCCTTGGCCCAGCCTGAGGGGAAAAAACGGGTCCGTTCTCAAACAAATGTGCATGTGGCTTCCAATGGTGTGGATCCTATTGGCACTAGCTATCTATCTTCATCGGCCGGCCTTGCACAACAGGCCCGCCGTTCACAATGAAAATGCTTAGCTGGAACGTTCGGGGTCTGGGTAAACCTTGAACAGTTCGTCGTCTCAAGCAGATGCTTAGGGACATTAACCCGGATTTATACTTTTTTATTGAGACAAAATTAACAGCTGAAAAGATGGTTAGAATACGTCAGAGGTGTGGTTTCACACACGGGTTGGAAATTAGCTCTATTGGTCGAAGTGGGGGTCTTGCTTTGGGGTGGAAGGATTCATGTAATTTGCAAATTCGATCTTCTTCGGAGCGCTATATTGATTTTTTGGTTCTTGATTCTGCGGGTTCTATATGTTGGAGAGGTACTGGCTTCTATGGGGCTCCGGAAGATTCTAATAGCATGGATTCTTGGAACCTCCTTCGCAGTCTAAATGACTCTCCGAACGTCCCTTGGCTAGTAATTGGGGACTTCAATGAACTCATGTATTCCCATGAGAAATTAGGTGGCCGGCCGCGAAATGCTCGACAGATGGATGATTTCAAAAATGCTTTATCAGATTGCAGTCTTACGGATTTGGCTACGTGGGTAGCTGATTTACATGGGAAAAGGGAGGTTGTCTTTTAACAACATTCGAGAGCGGCTTGATCGTGCAATGGCTAATAGCTTTTGGTGGGATCTTTTTCCGAACTTCAAGCTATCGCACTTAGCTCATTCTTTTTCTGATCACTGTCTGTTACTGCTACAACTGGATGTCCAGCCTCGATCACATAAGCAATGGCATTTTAAGTTCGAGCCATCTTGGTTGTTGGAAGATTCCTGCGAATCAGAAGTGCAAAGCCTTTGGTCTCAATCTGCTGGCTCCATTCCGGAACGTTTGCACTGGGTTAGTGATGGTTTGGTTACTTGGTTTCGGAAAATCTGTAAGGAAAAGAACATAACTAAAGATGAGCTTCGGAAGCGGCTCGATCATTTAAGTGATCTTTTCTCGTCTGAGGAGGTTTTGCATGAGACAATTGAAGCAGAACTAGCTTTAAACTTGGAATTGGACAAGGAAGAGCTATACTGGGAACAGAGGGCAAGGGCTAATTAGTTGGCTAATGGTGACCGGAACACAGCCTTCTTTCACCGCTTTGCGTCCCATCGACGACGGAAAAACAGAGTTATGGGCCTCGTTTCTAATGACGGGCTTCATTTTTCTGATCCTCCTGGTATGGCATCTATTGCTTTGGATTATTTTCAAAATTTGTTCTCACGAGGCCCAATTACTGAGCTTGACCAAGCCCTTGACGGCATTCAACCGTGTATAACATCGGAGATGAATACTTCTTTGGGTCGGAAATTTAACATGGATGATGTACTTGCTGCTTTAAAGTCTATGAGCCCGTTGAAGGCAGCTGGACCGGACGGTTTGGGGGTGGTCTTCTACCAGCGTTTTTGGCACATCATTGGTTCGGATGTAAGCCGTTTCTGTCTGGACCTTATTGAGGGAAAGGAATCTTTGGAAAGTGTCAATTTAACTCATATTGCTCTCATTCCTAAGGTACATTCCCCGTCTTCTATGACTGAATTTCGTCTGATTAGTTTGTGTAACGTCATCTACAAGATTTTGTCTAAGATGTTGGTGATTCGGTTTCAAGAAGTATTGCATTTTTGTATCGATGAAGCACAGAGTGCTTTTGTCTCTGGCCGTTTAATTACTGATAACTTGATTGCTGCCTATGAGATTTTGCATTCCTTTCAACAAAGACGCTATAGTAAAAAAGGGTCGTTTGCACTAAAGCTCGACATGAGCAAAGCTTATGACCGCGTCGAATGGCCTTTTTTGGAGGCGGTTATGGGAAAGATGGGCTTCTCGAGCGATTGGATTCAATTATTATGCAGTTGTGTCACTACGGTATCGTATTCGGTAGTGCTGAATGGAGATGTGGGCCCGCGCTTTGTTCCTACCAGAGGTCTTCGGCAGGAAGACCCGTTGAGCCCATACTTATTCCTTATATGCAGCGAGGGGGTTTCGTCTCTACTAAGGAGGGCAGTGAATCAAAATCAGATTAGTGGTGCGAAAATTGCCCGATCGGCCCCTATAGTTTCTCATCTGCTATTTGCAGATGATTGCCTTATTTTTGGGGGAGCTACGAATCTGGAAGCCAGGACTATTAAAGAGGTGCTACAAGTGTACGCAAATTGCTCTGGTCAATTGGTAAATTTTGATAAGTCGGGATTATTTTTCAGTTCTAATATGGCGGAGGATATAAAGGGTGACATCCGAACAATTCTGGGGATTTCGAGCACAAATAACCCGGAGAAGTATTTGGGCCTTCCTACCATGGTCGGAAGAAATAAGCGACAGGCTTTCTCAGTTTTATTTGATAAATTTTACGGAAAGATTAACAGTTCGGCCATCCGTCCTCTATCTGTTGGAGGAAAAGAAGTTTTTATTAAATCCGTCTTACAATCAATTCCTATGTATACAATGTCATGTTTTTTGTTGCCTAAAACTTTTTGTAGAGAGTTGGAAGTGAAGGAAGCCAAGTTCTGGTGGCAGAAGGCACCGGGGAAGAGGGGAATCCATTGGTGTGATTGGGCTAGCTTGTGCGATCTGAAGGAGGATGGAGGTATGGGTTTTCGTGACTTATGCAAATTTAATATCGCCTTATTGGCTAAACAGGGCTGGAGGTTAGTTACGAATCCAACATCGCTCGTAGGCCGATTATTACGCGCAAAGTATTTTCCTGGATTGAGTTTTATGTCAGCCCGTCTCTGATCCAACCCATCCCTAATTTGGCGAAGCATTTGAAGTGATAGGGGCCTCCTAGAGAAGGGTCTCAGATGGCAAGTAGGATCAGGCACTAGTATTTCGATCTGGGATGATTTCTGGCTACCAATAAATCCCCCTAGTTGTGTCATATCGCCACGTGTACCGGGCGTCCAATGGGTTTCAGAATTGATAAACCGGAATTCGATGGTTTGGAATGAGGATCTTATTAAGGAAAATTTTCTTCCTAATGAAGCAGAGTTGATTTTGGCAACTCCTTTACCCCCTTGCCACAGATGGATATACGAGTGTGGTTGGGTGAGCACACTGGGGAATACACCGTTCGCAGTGGCTATCGTCTTCTCCAACAAAATACTTTACACCCAGATCAACCTTTTGGTCTCTTTAAACAACTATGGGAATTAGCTTGCCCATCCAAGATACGTATTGATGTCTGGAAGTTCATTCACAACTATATTCCTACTAAGCATAATTTATGCATCAAAAGAGTAGCTACAGATCCTATGTGTTTCAGGTGTAATAGTGGTCAAGAAAATTGTGAACATTTGTTTCGAGAGTGTCCCTATGCTACTCGTATCTGGTCTCTGTTGAACATAACTTGGTCTAATCATGCTTCTAGTTTAAATTTCAAGGAGTGGTTAGCGTGGTTGTTTACAAACAGCAATATTCAACGTAGGCTTGAAATAGTGATAACCCTTTGGGCACTCTGGTTTTCAAGAAACAAGTTATGGCAGGAGGGAATTTTTCAGAGAGAGAAGGAACTCACCACGTTTGTTCGAAGCTATATTGGAGAAATTCTACAGCCGTCTTGCCTCAACCGTTTTCAGCCCTCTCCCCCACCAGTAAAATAGAGACCGCCACCTACGTCACTAGTGAAAATTAATGTTGACACAGCTTTATCTCAAGCACAACAAAAATCAGTATCTGGAGTTGTGGTGAGAGATGAATGGGGCTACCTGCTGGGGGCGTGTCATCGGAAGGTTAGGAGGGCTCAATCGCCGTTCGCTGCTGAAGCTTTCACCGTGGTGCATGGTCTTGAGTTCGCGGTGGAGATGGGTTTTCGTGCCGTCGTCCTTGAGGGTGACTCTCGATCGGTTATACGACGGATGGATTCGGCAGGCTTAGATTTGTCGGAGATCGGTCCGATTGTGTCAGCCGCGAGAATCTTCCGCCGGCGCTTTGAGAAGTGCCTTTTCCGTCACACAGGCCGGGAGGCAAATTTAGCGGCGCATGCAATGGCCAAGTTTGGTCTTCAGTCACCGGAGGATGTATCGTGGATCGAAGACGCACCGCTGGCCGTACGGAATATTGTGACAACGGACCAGAGGAATATTGAACCACCGTAGAAGACCGGTGCGTTCCCGTTTTCGGAAGGGGCATCTCACATCTTTCCCCCTTTCAATTTTACTCTCATCCCTGTCTTCTTTTAGGGATTGTGTTGCCGGACTGTCTCCCCACCGCTTCATTTCCTTTTGTTTTGTTTTAGACATTTTTCTTTTCGCATTTCCCTTTATTTTCTGGTTGCGTTTTTCCTTTGACATTTGTCGGTTTATTTGATGGTTTAATAAATGATTCAGCTGGCATTTTATTCAAAAAAAAATTAACAATTTTGTTACCTTCCTATATTAAGATGTGCAACCGTTTATGCCTATTCAAAATCACCACTGTACAGATATGACCCAACACATAGGGATGGAATTTTTTTGTGTGCTCTACTTATGTCTCCATACTTAAAATTAGGTTCAGAGTTTAGGGTTTTAGGTTAGGATTTAAGAAATTTAGAGCATGATATATTTTCTTAGAGTATAGGGTGTAGGAATTAGTATTTAGAATTTAGGGTTAAAGCTTAAAACTTAATTTTGTAGTGTTTTTTAGTGTTAGGGTATAAATAAGGGCACCGAAAAGTTCCATAGGATTTTTATCTCGCACATAGTGCTTAAGGAACTTAGAAAACAATAAAGTCGCATGAAACCCAAACAATAAATTAAATATCTGAATTTACAAAAAGGCAAGCAAATAAAGATTCATGAAATATAACCATGAGATATAACAATAAAAAAATTCATAAAATATAATTATGGGATATGGTGTGGCATCCCTTAATTATGAGATAAAGAATTTGATTTCTACTCAAAAAATAAAATTAATTTTATAACTAACCATTTACCTCTTAGTTAGAACACTCTAGCTCTTTTTACATTATTTTTAAAAAATACTCGTATATAATTTGAGACAAACCTAATTCAGTTTGGTCCGTATCAAGTTGAGCTTAAGCTGATGGAGTGAGCTGAATGTTTTATATGTTTTGGGGAGAAAACTTATTTCACTTTAGTTGTTATTAAATGATTGGTTAAATTGAATTTGAGTATAATTGTTTATGATCTTAATTAACCTTAACAGAGTTTAGTATCAAGTTTGAAAATTGAGGTTATTTTTTATTAGATAAACATGTTCGAATAATTAATTTTAGGCTTAAGGGTATAAGAAGCACTTGAACTTTTAGAAAAAAAAATCAATTAAGTCCCTGATTTTTTTTTTGCACCTAATTAAGCCCTTGAACCAAGAAATGTAATCAATTAAGGCCTTTGACCAATTTTGACCATTAAATGGACATTTTCAGAAACTTTTTTATTTTATTTAAAAATTACATTAAAAGATAAAAATTGTAAAAGACTTATAAAATTTATAAAAAAAATATATTTTTTGGAAAAAATCTGTAATTGCAACATTATAGAACTGTAGTGTATTATGTGCCAATAATATTTAAAGAGAAAAAAACAGTCAATATTTAATGGTCAAAATTGGTCAAAGGGTTTAATTGATTAAATTTGTTGGTTCAAGAGCTTAATTGAGTGCAAAAAAAAATCATGGGCTTAATTAATTTTTCTCAAAAGTTTAAGGTCTCCTTACGCCTTAAGCCTTAATTTTAATATCAAATTAAACATAAACTTTAAAATTGAATTCAAATTTCTTACTAGTTAAAGAATCAATCCCTTTTATAAGGAGGCTTAAAACAATAAAAACTCACATTTATTGTAACGTCCTGAAATTCGGGTTACACATTCGGACCTTAAGTTCAAGTTTGAGTAAATTAATATTTACTTTAATATTAATAAAACTGAAATTTGGAAGATAAACCTATAAGAGTAAGGACTTATATGTGGAAGATTTTAAGCTAGAAGGTCTTGGGTATGATTTACCCATTTTTGTTAGGAAGACAACATTTTGAATTAATGTAGGACGATGAGGGGAGGAAATCATTATTTTTCTTTTCTCTCTTTCTCTTTACATTTTTTGTTCTTTATTACCTCAAAATTTTCATGCTAGACCCATTATAAAAGTCATTGTGTACGATATTGTTGTAATCAAAATATTTTTCTTATCGAAAGAAGTCAACCGATGGTCGTAATGTCGTTGAAGTTACGATAAAAAAAATGAACAAAAAAAGTTTTGAGATTTTAAGTTGGACCAGTTTGAGAGATCAAAATTAGATTCAAAGGCCATAAATGTGTTTACCGACTTTAGGCTAGCGAGACTGAAACTTGCCACTGTCGTCCGATTACTGGAAGACGCCCCATGCGCTCTTATATGCCGCCGCTGAGAGTGGATGTGCACAGATATAAAAAGGTGCATATTGTTATAATACACCACGCCGCATTGGATCGTAACATGTGAGTGGATTGAAGTCTGAAGCCCCCTACATAAGCTCCGCCCAGGATCGCATGCAATGTTGACCAGTGTTAACATTTTTTGAGGGGGCCTATTTGGGAAATTTTCGACACTCTGAGTCCGTTTTCGCAGCTTGTTTCATCAAATTCAAATACAGTAAATTATTTTTACGCGTTTGACCTTGTGACTTGATTAGTGAATGCAGAAATTTAATGTATTTTTATATTCGTGTTTATTTGAGGAATATTCGAAATCGAATATTGAACCAAGTAGATTAATCAGAAAGCTTGAATGCGAATTTATCGCTAATGCTCGAAGTTAGTATACTTCAAACTCTAAATACTTTTTGAGCTTATTAACTCCAAATTAAAATTTAAATAAATTACATAAATAATCACTCGGCTATTGACACATTTGTTAATTATCCGGCTATAAATGTTACAATATAATCATTTAACTTATCAAAAAAAATTAATCCAACAAGTGTCCTAGTGAAAAAACGGATGATTTTCATTTTAGGAGATACGAGTTCAAATCGCTCTGTCTACAAAGAGTATAAATATTGGCAAAAAGTTAAAAATATGTATGAATAGATACAACGATTGTTTCTTAAATGCGTGAAACAACAAATTTAGTCCTGAATTTGTACATTGTATCTCGTAAAGTTGTAGGATACACTTGGCAATCTCGAGTTTAAGAGGGAAGACAATTTGCACCCATTTTCACGAGAATGCACCAATCTTGAAAGGCAACCTCAGTTTCCATAACCTTTTTTAATCAGAGTTGCTAGGATTCACATTAGCTTCCCCATTGTTGTCTCTATGGCATTTTCGTATACTTCCGATCCGGATGATATCGAAAGTTATTATATTATCCTTTCCTTAAAAAAATGTATGTAGCGGTTTCTTTCTATAGTAAGATTTCTTCTAAAGGATATTGATTTGTTGATTGTTAAGCATAGTTGTAATCATATATATAATAAGGGGATGGCAATTGGCAGGGCACACTGCTGCTCCATTTTGATTCGAATTGGAGCTTGTATAAAGCCCCACCCAGTTACCTTGTAAGAACGTAGGGCATTCCAAAACCATGAGATTCCTAGAGTTTCAGATAGAAATACATTGCACTTGGCTACTTTTTTCTCATTCATTTTGTTCATAGTACAATAAGTCGGACAAAAAATAAAACGCCTATGGCGGATAAAACAGTCATACTCAAGCGACAACGGGGCTTTTAGCACCTTGAGCTTTAAGAAATCTTGAAAATGCCTCAACAGAGTATTCTACAAATCCCTCCTATCGACACAAGATGAGCGCATCTGCTTTAATCATCTGAAGAGTAATAGGGCTACAAGTTTAAATTTTTCGCCTATGATACCTGGCTCTGATGGGGCACCACATGAATGCTCCCAGTGCTCCCCGTAACACGAAAATGCAACATGTGATGATGCTCTTGAAAGCCGACACGGGCCTTAGAGCATCTCTCAACAACTTAAACTAGATCCTGAATGAAACCTCCATTAGAGAACCTCGTGAGCCTTCCCATAATACCTGTTTATAAAAGGAGACTGCAAGAAAGAAACACAGAACCACAAAAACAAATTTCAGAAATCTGTCATACTGTTATATTCTAAATAAAATTAGTAATAGGGAATTGCATTATGCGTCACCGAATATGAAGATAAAAATATAAATTTAACATTTTGAATCCTAAAGATGATATTGCTTAAGATGAGTTGTTACATAGTAAGGATGAATTAGTTTATTCATAAACTTCACAACATGAAGACAAAGTGAAGTTTGTTAAGAATACAAATTCAATAAGTGACATGAATATTAAATGAAATTAAACAAGCAATGTTTTCATTATAAGAAACATCATGAACTAATGGAGTTACAACCACCTATGTTACTTGGACTCGGTTATAGAGGTGCGTTTATATGGCACGAAACAGAGTATGTAATCCATTTGATTTACCTAGAGAAAAATATAAAACAAAGCTAATAGAAACGGTCATATTTAATAAACCATACCACTGTTAAGTCCATTCAGTCAAAATAAACTTAAACCCAGTGTTACCAGGTAAACATATTCAAGCCAATATTAGCATTCACAAATTCAAAGCAGACAATATGATTAATTTTTATAATCAATGAAATAATCCCAGAAATGAAAAGAACTTACTTTATCATGTAACAAGCTATAACCAAGAACAAGATTACTACCTAAGAAAAATTTGCTCACATAAAATACAAATAACTCGGAAAAGTAATCAGTAGTCACGAAACAAATTAGCAAAATAAATATCAGGTCCAGGAGTAAATCATAAAACCTTACCTTCACATTTGATACATCAGGAGCATCCAGAGTTTGAACAGGGTAGAACTTGTAAAATCTCATGTTCTCGAATGCTGCTTTAGTTTCCTCACTCATTTCTTCAAGGGCCTTTTTGCGAGCTTCTCTGCCTGAAGCAGTGAATTGCTTGAATTAATCAGCCTAACCAAATATATGTTTACAAGTCAAGATGCAATGTTGCCGACAATATACCTGCCGATTAGCTTTCTTTGCTTCTCTAACTTTCTCTTTAACAAACTCCTAAAAAATCAAAGGCATGTCAGGCTGACAAGTAGTTATAAATACATGAATCCACAATTAATTGGTGGATATTCAAACGAACTTCACCTTGAAGGCATCCTTTTGATCTTTATCTAATTCGTCTTCCTCAATCAGTTTATCCGTGAACTCCTGCAAATTGGTAGAAATAATTTATACACAAATTCCTATGACGAGTATATAATATCCAAAGACTGA